>CM060983.1:178481466-179114421 GCA_030765065.1 Deroplatys truncata | reverse complement strand
TCCGTACCTTTCCAGGATGAGACACGAAGGCTTTCAAGAAAATTCCCCTACTCCCAACTACCATTTTGAAGAAGGTTTGTTTTTATTACGTTATTTTTGCACCACGCTTTGGGCATCAATTTGAAGAAACTGTTTGATTGTATTGTAGGCTTACACAGATTATAATTTTATTTGACTGCTTTTATTAATGCTTGACACGATTTAATAACACTTCACTGATATAGAGAGCTGTGAGATTTTTTTATTAATTACTTGCACTTTTTAACACGTAAACTATTTTTTTCTCACACAAAATACGTATTAAATTTCTCTAGGACGCATCTCGCGTCCGGTTAGGAACACTGTCTACAAGCAACGCGTCCGGTTAGGAACGCTGTCTACAAGCAACTAACTTCTGAATTTGTAAATTTTGCTCCATTTAGTTTCTGATTGGCTAATCCTAGTCCAATAGAATACCTTTATTTAACTAAAGCTTTTTTCTGGTTGTTGATTGGCTATTTTATAAACTGTCACAAAAATTACATTATTGCTTCCAAGAATCACCAGTAGCATTATTAAACTTACAAATACATTATTGCCTCAAGGTTACCTTATTGTTAGCAACTTTTAACCTATTATTCTCACAGCTCCTACATTATTAAATTACGTAATACATTCACATAACATTATTACACATGTATACAATAATATAAACATATAAAATGACTGTAATATACACTTTTTATATATTGTTATACACATGTTGCTTTAAGGCGGACTGTTATTGAATTTATGTATTATATAATTAGACGAAATCATTTAAATGTTAAAACTGCTGCCTCAATTTAAATGGAACATTTTTCGAAACTGTTGATTCTTTAAAAAATGGCTCTAACTAGTTTGTTTAAAATACCATCTATTAAAGATATTTACATGACAAATAAAATGTATACCTTGAATTGTCTGGGATTAGCCTGTGAATCCCTCTTTATTTTGTGTAATCTTGTATAACTAGTAAACTCTAAGGATAGATGAAAACGTACCACTCAAAAACTGTAGATATCTGTAAAACACACAATTTACTTAAAGTAGGTGTTTTTTTACAAAAGGCGTTTCTGAGATATCCATTATTAAATGTTCGAATTTTTCAACACTTATTCTTTTAAAGTCTCGCTGATTTTCAGTTGTTTCTCGCGATTTCATCGAAACAGTATAGAATTTAAGGTCAACATATAGCTCCAGTTCTTAAACATTTTACTATCGCTGTTCTTTTTGCATCTATAACGAAATCTGTAATGTAGCTATTTTTGCAAAGGTTTATTTCGATTAAAATATAGTATATAGAAAAATAAGCTTTAGTAAGAATAGTCTATATATCCACTAATAAAGAAGAGGGCAGAAGGAGTCATGTAAATGTATTACATCGAATTATTTTTTTAGTATTTTGTTGGTGCACACATTTTACTTTCATTCAGGGATGCAGCAACTCATTAATATTATTTTCCTCATTTCTTAAATTAGGTATAACTTACCTGAACTATAAGATAAGCAATTTTATTCCAAATAAATTGGATAGTTAGCAAAACATTTAAAATCAACCAAAACAAACTGTTATTGATTAACATATATTAAAAACTTAAAATATATAAATCAAAAAGCAGGAAGTACAGAAATTAAAGAAGAAATGACATTTAAGTAAGGGACCTTATGAGAAACAAAATTACTCATTAATCTGCCAAAATCACTTACATTTAATGGCGGTAATAATTTTAATATTTTTTATGAAAATAAAAATTAGAACATTTAAATGCATAACCTTTTTTGCAGTAAATATGAGAAAGTTTTAAATTAGGAGTTGTATTATATTTCAACTGTTGGGGAGCCGAACTTGTAGTAGTTGCAACCGCACGTATAGTAAACAGTTTCCGGTAGCCTTAGCCCCAAATGTACTTTCAGCTGGCCTTTGCCACAAGTTTAAAAAAATATTAACTTTGTGATTAAACTGTTTCTTTAAATATTTAACATTTATGTTTGCCTCGGCTGCGTCAGTACTTATTTTAGAGACATGGATATCTTGGCAGGGTTGTGATGCGACAAGAATGTAGGCTTACACAGATTATAATTTTACTTCACTCCTTTTATTAATACTTGATACGATTTAAATAACACTTCACTGATATAGAGGGCTGTGAGATTCTTTTTATTAATTAATTACACTTTTTAACACGTAAACTTATTTTTCGTCTCACACGAATACGTATTAAATTTCTTGAGGACACTTTTTGAGTCTGGTTAGTAACGCTGTCTGCAACTAACTGAACTCTGAATTTGTAAAATTTTCTCCTTTTCAGTTTCTGATTGGCTAATCCTAATTCAATATAATACCTTCATTTAACTAAAGCTTTTTCTGGTTGTTGATTGGCTATTTTATAAACTGTCACTAAAATTACATTATTGTTGCTCCAATAATGACTAGTAGCATTTAAACTTTCAAATTCATAATTGCCTCAAGGTTACCTCATTGTTACCTCATTGTTAGCAACTTTTAACCTATTATTCTCACAGCTCCTATATTATTAAATTGCGTAATACATTCATATAACATTATTACACATGGATACAATAATATAAACATATACAATGACTGTAATATACCCCTTTTTATATATTGTTACATACACATATTGCTTTAAGGCGGGCTTTTATTGAATTTATATTATATAATTAGACTGAAATTATTTAAGTGTTGAAAATACTGCCTCAAATAATAATAAAAACAATTCTCTACGTTTTATGGAATAGCTGTCCTCTAGTATATTTTTCTTTTTTCTTCCATTTTCATTTTCCTTTTTTTTCCCCCGTTTTCTTTTCCTAATTCACAAAAGGTAAATCATGTGCAAGATTTTCACAGACATTCAAGAGGAAATGTGGATAAAAGATGGTGTGAAGCTACAAAGAAATCTTTGGTGCTACTTGTCAAAACCCACTTTGCTTAGGGCTTCACTCTTATGGGCATCTCAACTTTAAGATCCTGTACGCAGTCGCAGATCGGTTTTTGCCGGGAGCAGCGTGCACAGACTGCCTACGTATCTTACCACAAGCAAGCCACATTAACTGTGACAGGTGCTTGGCACTGTTTAAACAACAAGGTATATAGAGCTAAATATGAGCTATACTTCTTAAATCTGTGATTTTATGTCATGTAGTTGTGGATGCGATTTTCAACAGTTTTATTGTTCCGGGTGTTGCAAAACGTGTTTTCGCTGCATTGACAGTTTAGGAGTGTTTATGTGTGATTTCCAATTTGTGTATCTGTACTGCATTTTAAAGTTAGTTTAGTTTTTCTGCAAACCACTTTAAAAGCAGAGCTTTCATATTTGTTACAGCCATTACTTTTCTTAATTTTAGATTTTTCTGATTAAAATAGCAATATTTAGAGACTATCTGAATCCAAAATGAAGCATTTTTAGAAAAAGGTTCGTGTATCTAACTTTGAAAAGCATAACTGAAAAACGAAAAGGCGGTTAAATACCAAACTTGCAT
This sequence comes from Deroplatys truncata, assembly GCA_030765065.1. Taxonomy (NCBI): domain Eukaryota; kingdom Metazoa; phylum Arthropoda; class Insecta; order Mantodea; family Mantidae; genus Deroplatys; species Deroplatys truncata. The sequence continues at coordinate 179,110,899 of CM060983.1, read as the reverse complement.
ATAAGTTCAGCGTCCTCCAAGGATACGACACGAAGATTTCCAAGAAAATCCTCCCACCCCAAATACCCTTTACATGGAAAATTGTTCCTTAGTTTTATTTTCTCGAAAATGACTAACGATTTTAATTAAAATGCCATTTCTTTAAGATATTTGCCTCACAAATAAAATGTATATCCTGAATTTTCTGGAAATATTCTGTGAAGTCTTTTTCATTCTGAATGAATTTTGTGTAACTAGTAGACAAAATCTTCCTACCCGAAAAAATGTAGATCTCCTTAAAGAGCACAACTCACGCCCAATATATGTATTTGCGTTAACTATTTCCGAAATATTCTGTGTTATTGGTTTAAATTTTTAATTATTTTAATTTTTCAACTGCAAAACGATATTCTTTCCTTTTTCTATTTTTTTTTGTTTTGTTTTGTACTTTCTCTACTACGTTAGTAAACAGAAGTAGTATTGCATTCCACCTAAAAATTCGGTATTTTACCTGAAATACATGTTTTGAGACCCCTGAATCTAAAAAAATCATTTTTAGAAAAATGTCGTGTGTATGAGCAGCATAACTCTAAAACGAAAAGTCGGATAAATATCTCACTTCTTATTTAAGTTCAGTATTATACAAACATGCGACACGAAGATTTTCAAGAAAATCCCCCATCCCAAACTACCCTTAACATGTAAGATTTTCCGAAATTTTTTATTTTTTAAAAAATGGGCCTAATGATTTTGATTAAAATACCACATACTAATGATATTTGCATGACGAATAAAATGTATTTATTGAATTTTCTGGGAATATTCTGTGAAGTCTTCTTTCTGAATGGCTTTAGTACAACTAGTAGACAAAATCTTCCTGCACAAAATGTAGTTCTCCTTAAAGCGCACAATTTACGCCCAATATATGCTTTGGCGTTAACTATTTCCGAGATATTCTGTGTTATTGGTTTGAATTTTCAAATACTTTACTTTTTCAACTACAAAACGCTATTTTTTGTACTTCCTCTACTGCGTATACTAAACAGGGGAAGTAGTGCATTCCACACAAAAATTTGATACGAGATTTCACCGAAAATACATGTATGGAGGTCCCCTGAATTTAAAAAAAATTTAGAAAAAGTTCCGTGTGTATGTGTATGTGTGTGTGTGTGAACAGCATAACTCAAAAACGAAAAGTATGATAAATATCTGACTTAGTATTTATGTTTAATTTTTTAAAAATTGCGCTTTAATGATTTTAATTAAAATACCATATACGTGAAGATATTTGCGTGATGAATAAAATATATTTATTGAATTTTCTGGGAATATTCTGTGAAGTCTTCTTTCTGAATGGCTTTAGTACAACTAGTAGACAAAATCTTCCTGCACAAAAATGTAGATCTCCTTAAAGGGATAATTTACACCCAATATATGCATTAGCGTTAACTAATTCCGAGTAATTCTGTGTTATTAGTTTGAATTTTCAAACACTTTACATTTTTCAACTACAAAACGCTATATTTTTTGTACTTTCTCTACTACGTATAGTAAGCAGGGAAAGTATTGCATTCCACACAAAAATTTGATACCGAGATTTCACCGAAAATACATGTTTGGAGGTCCCTTTTTTAGAAAAAAGGTCCGTGTGTATGTGATGTGTGTAGGTGGTGTGTGTGAACAGCATAACTCAAAAACGAAAAGTATGATAAATATCTGACTTAGTATTTATGTTTAATTTTTTAAAAACTGCGCTTTAATTATTTTAATTAAAATACCATGTACTAAAGATATTTGCATGATGAATAAAATATATTTATTGAATTTTCTGGGAATATACTGTGAATTCTACTTCTTTCTGAATGGCTTTAGTACAACTAGTAGACAAAATCTTCCTACACAAAAATGTAGATCTCCTTGAAGGGATAATTTACACCGAATATGCAGGGTGGACCAATTAAGTTGAGACCGTACAGTATCTCTAAGACTAAGTGTTGTAGAAAGAAATGTCTTGAATAAAAGTTACTTCATATTGTGGGGGAAAGTAAATGCCATTAGTCGTGTTTTGTTTGGAGGACGTTATGAGGTCATTTTAATTTTTACTTTCTCTTCTACGTATAGTAACTAGGGGAAGTATTGTATTCCACCCAAAAATTCGATACCGAGATTTCGCCGGAAATACATGTTTTGAGACCCCCTGAATCCAAAAAAAGCATTTTTGGAAATATGTCCGTGTGTGTGTGTGTGTGTGTGTCTGTGTGTCTGTCTGTGAACAGCATAACTCAGAAACGAACAGTCGGATAAACACCAAACTTGGTATTTAGGTTCAGTATCTTCCAGAGATGCCACACGAAGGTTTTCAAGAAAATCCCTCCACCCCCAGATTACCCTTTACATGGAACATTTTTCTAAAATTTTAATTTTCTCAAAAACGGCTCTAACGATTTTGATTAAAATATGATATGTTTAGGATATTTTCATGACAAATGAAATGTATATCTCGAATTTTCTGGGAATGTCTCCAAAAGTATTCTTCATTGTGAACGACTTTTGCATAACTGGTAAACCATAAGAGATAGACAAAATTTTACTACTCAAAAAATGTAGATCGCGTTAAAATACACAATTTATGCCATATGCTTTTTTTTGCTGAGTGAACGATTTTCAAGACATTGCTTGTTGTTCCCTTAAATTTTTCAATACTTATTTTCTCAAATGGGAATTAGTTATTCATTTTTTTGTCTTGGATATGCAAAGAGTATTAATCTGTGGAAAAGAGAATGGTGCTGCACCTAGCAACCAGCTATTAAGATATATATCGAAGCTTAAAGGCTACTGTATTTCTATATTGCCCTTGCAATTACAAAACAAGGGGAACATAGAACGCCTTAAGCGATAGTCAAATATTTTTAGAACTGGTCGCTATGTGTAAAATGTAATTCTCTTTGCATGTCAAAAGATCGTTTCTGCAAATGTTTATCTCGCTTAATATGAAATAGATGGAGAATAATAGTTTGTTAAAATAGTTTTACAAGAGTAGAGAAAGTCATGTGACTGTAACACATCAGATTTTTTTAATTGGAACCTATGTATGTTGTCTTCTCACTCTTCATAAAAATCTAAACAACATTTGTATAAAGCACCTTGCAATCGTTCTTACCAACGTAAATAACAACGAAAATTCTGAATGGCAGTGTGCAAAGAGCGCAATGAATGGTTGGATCCATTCAACACAATGCAGCATAATAACGGTAGGTGAGCAGGCAATGAGACATTTGACACAGCCATTAATAATTTTCGTTGCTATTTACTTGGTGTAAGAACAATTGGCAAGTGCTTTATTACAAATGCTGTTTAGTTTTTTATTAGGAGTGAGAAAACAACATAAAAAGGTAGGTTGTTATTTAAAAAAAAGTAAATTATCCCTAAAATGAACATCACAATGTCCTCCAAATAAAACATAACTAATGGCATTTACTTTCCCCCATAATATCAAGCAACTTTTATAATAACACATGTCTTTCTACAACGCTTAGTTTTGGAGATGTTATACAGTCTCACCTGAAATGGTCCACTCTGTATGTATTGGCCATAACTATTTCCGAGATATTCTCTGTTATTGGTTTGAGTTTTCAAATTTTTACTTTCTCTACTACGTATAGTAAGTAGGGGAAGTATTGTATTCCACCCAAAAATTCGATACCGAGATTTCACCGGAAATACATGTTTTGAGATCCCTGAATCCAAAAAAAGCATTTTTGGAAACTCGTCCGTGTGTGTTTCTGTGTGTTTGTCTGTCTGTCTGTGTGTGTGTGTGTGTGTGTGTGAACAGCATAACTCAGAAACGAACAGTCGGATAAACACCAAACTTGGTATTTAGGTTCAGTATCTTCCAGAGATGCGACACGAAGGTTTTCAAGAAAATCCCCGCATACCAGATTACCCATTACATGGAACTTTTTCGAAAATTTTAATTTTCTCAAACATGGCTCTAACCATTTTGATTAAAATATCATATATTTAAGATATTTTTATGACAAATGAAATGTATATCTCGAATTTTCTGGGAATGTCTCCAAAAGTATTCTTCATTGTGAACGACTTTTGCATAACCGGTAAACCATAAGAGATAGAGAAAATTTTATTCCACAAAAAATGTACATCGCGTTAAAATACACAATTTATGTCATATACATTTTTTTTGTTGAGTGAACCATTTTCGAAATATTGCTTGTTATTCTCTTAAATTTTTCAATACTTATTTTCTTAAAAGGGAATTCGTTATTCATTTTTTTTGTCTTTGATATGCAAAGAGTATTAATCTGTGGCAAACGGAATGGTGCTGCACCTAGCAACCAGCTATTAAGAGATATGTATGTGCTTAAAGGCTACTGTATTTCTATATTGCCCTTGTAAATATATATTCCCCTTACATCTACAAGAAAATTAGCAATAAGATTGACATCTCGATATCATGATTAACATGAAGCATATGTAGAATAAGCGTTTGTAAAAATAGTTTGTACAAGAGTAGAGAAAGTCATGTGAGTGTAACACATCAGATTTTTTTAAACTGCACAACGATATTCGTAACGTTATTTCAAAGCCATCACAAAGAGACGCCGTTTTAAACGATTTGACTACCGCCTTAGTTTACTGCATTCTTCTTATAGCTACAATGAAATGTGAAATGGAGATTTAACTCTATTAGCAAGAAGTAGATAGAAGAATAAGCTTTTGTATGAATATTTTGTGGAAGAATAAGTAAATAAAGTCATCTAAATGCAACAGATCACATGTTTCTTTTGTCGAGTGGGGACTTTATTCCTTTCGTAAACTTTTCCAAGAAATAGATTAAAAATATTATTTGAATCAGTATTACTACCACAATTACCAATATTGCTAAACACTTTCGTAATGGCTTTTCTCCCTTTCATTTTATTCTTAAAATAAATCAAATAAATGAAATAACAAGAACTTAAATGTCTGCGTCTGTGATCTTGTGGTCAGCGTTCTGGCTTCTCAACCCAAGGCCCATGAGTATGTTTCAAGTTAGAAAAGATTAAAACCCAACATTAAAAGAACCTATGTCAGCGAGTTGTTCCTCAAGTCTGAAGCCGTTCTCGGTGCAACAACTTTGATGCTGCCCCCTGCTTCAAATATTTATAACATATAATGTTCCTGCTCTGTTGATGAATGATGTCATCTCGTAGTTTGTTCTGCGTTGTCTCGTATCCAGCTGGTAAAACTATGAGTTCTTTATTTCAGGGTATGCGAGCGTGTATTTTGAAAGGATAACACCACTTTAGTTACCAATAAATTTAGTGTTGACTAAAATGTTCAGTTTGAATAGAGTCGACGACTGTTGAATATACAAATGAATTACTTCTATAACAATAACTAAGCGAAGCGTCAGTTACCTGTTAAGTCGCAGAAATGTTGCTGGGAAAGATCCTTCTCAATGGCCGCTAAATCTTTCTAACGCCGGCGCGTTCATGTACGTTACACAATTTAACAAATACACATAAGAGTAAGTCACATGAAAGTCAAGAATCTCGGGAGAGTCACAAATATGTCACGAATGTATGCACGAGTGTGTCTTGGATATAGAACGCATCTCTTAACTTAAGCTCCGCTCACGTATCAATACCCCTTCCAAGGTTCCTTCTCGCGCGTCCCAATCTTAAAATCCTACGTTGCGTATCCGAAGCTGTTGCTATGCAGTACCTCCTCGAATCTCAGAATTTAATTCCCGTTCTAATTTACAGAACTTCTGCCTACGTGACTTTACAAACATACTGAACCTAACTCTTAACTGCAATCCAGGAACTTTTATGCCAACGAGTTCCTTACACGGCTGTTACTAATGACTTTTGTTATCTTAATTCGCTAATGGCCTTTTTCTCCACAGAAATCTTTCAAATTAGGCGTATTACACTATACATTGATTTAATATACGGAAATCATTTAGTGCAATTATTTCCCTATCATACTGTTATTTCTTTAATTAATTATTGATATCTCTCGGTCAATAATTACGGTATCAAGTCAAAGCCTCTGATATGACAATATAAGTTAAGAGAATATACAAATGAAAGAAATAAAAAGTCATATGTTACATTCACATTACCTTCTCTACTCACTCATCTATAAACTGTTCTTACAAATTCTTATTCTTCTATCTACTTCTTCTTAATACGCATAAATATTTATTACACATTGAACATTTCGTTGTAGGTATAACAAGAATAGAGTAAACTAATGTGATAGTCAAATCTTTTCAAAGCCTCTATGTGATGGCTTTAAAATTCCGTTCTCATTACACGAACATGAGGGAAAAAAAGAAAAACAATAGCGATATGCAATTGAAAAACGTATAAAGTATTTGAAAATTCAAACCAATAACAAAGAATATCTCGGAAATGTTTAATGCAACAAAAAATTTATTTCACATAAATTCTGTGCTTTAACGAGATAGGAAGACTGTCTATCTCTTGCAGTTTACCAAGTTTATTCAGAATAAGGAGACTATTCCCAGAAAATTCAAAATATACATTTGATTTGACATATAAATATTTGAAGTATACGATACTTAAATAAAAATCATTAGAGCCATTTTTGAGAAAATAAAAAATATTGAAACATTGTAAAGAGTAGTTTTGTAGTGTTTTTTTTTTAAATCTTCGGTTACATCCTTGAAATATGCTGGAATTACATACCAAGTTTGGCATTTATTTGGCTTCAGGGATTCTTAAAACATGTATTCCGGTGAAATCTCAATATAGAATTTTTGGGTGAAATACAATACTTCCCCTATTTACTATTGGTAAGGAGTGGAGAAACTAAAATCCGTAAATGTATGCACAGCGTTAACCTTCAGGTGCGTTCGTGGGGAAAAATGTGTTAGCATTTATTGTTAGGGATATCACGAGAAATTTGTAAACTTTTAAGGGGGGTGTCTGTATTTCTTCAGTGTTACATTGAAGTCAAACAAGTTTAAAACGAATCAATACTTTTTCTTCAGACTTTTACATCCAATTAATCTTCAACTGCTCTTAATTTTTGCTTGGGAGTTAAAAACTTTAAGGTACAATTGCAAACATATTTCCTCATTATTTACGAAAAAAGTCTGATGTGTTACACTCGCATGACCTTCTCTACTCTTGTACAAACTATTTTTACTTTAAGCATAGACATATCTCTTAATAGCTGGTTGCTAGATGCAGCACCATTCTCTTTGTCACAGATTAATACTCTTTGCATATCCAAGACAAAAAAATGAATAACAAATTCCCATTTGAGAAAATAGGTATTGAAAAATTTAAGGGAATAACAAGCAATATCTCGAAAATGGTTCACTCAACAACAAAAATGTATATGACATAAATTGTGTACTTTAACGCGATCTGCATTTTTGTGTAGTAAAATTTTGTCTATCTCTTATGGTTTACCAGTTATGCAAAAGTCGTTCACAATGAAGAATGCTTTTGCGACATTCCCAAAAAATTCAAGATATACATTTCATTTGCCATGAAAATATCTTAAACATATGATATTTTAATCAAAGTCGTTAAAGCCATTTTTGAGAAAATTTAAATTTTCGAAAAATGTTCCATGTAAAGGGTAATCTGGGGTGGGGGATTTTCTTGAAAACCTTCGTGTCGCATCTCTGGAAGATACTGAACCTAAATACCAAGTTTGGTGTTTATCCGACTGTTCGTTTCTGAGTTATGCTGTTCACAGACACACACAGACAGACACACACGGACATGTTTCCAAAAATGCTTTTTTTTGGATTCAGGGGGCCTGAAAACATATATTTCCGGTGAAATCTCGGTATCGAATTTTTGGGTGGAATACAATACTTCCCCTACTTACTATACGTAGTAGAGAAAGTAACAACTCTGATACTTCACATGCTTTCTTTTCCGTCTATTGTTTATCAGTGGGTATACAATATATTCTTACTGAAGCTCATTTTTATCTACTTCATTTTAATCTAAATAAACCTTTGCGGAAATAGCTGCATTACACATTTCGTTACAGATACAAAAAGAACAGCGATAGCCAAATGTTTAAGAGCTATACGCTGACCTTAAAATTTCATACTGTTTCCATGCAATCGCGTGAAACAGCTGAATGTTGACAGAACTTAAGAGAATGACCAAGAAATGAACAATTCAAACCTTTAATAATCGATATCTCAGAAATGGCTTATGTCACAAAAAAAACTTATTTTAAATGATTGTGCGTTTTAAAGAAATCTACATCTTTCGTCTATCGTTTAACGTTTACCAGTTATATAAGAGTATATAAAATTTCTTCCGATTTAAGCGGACTTCACAGGCTATTCCAAAAAACTCAATATATATTTTTTTTATTTGTAATGTAAACATCTTTAATATAAAGATATCTTTATTCAAAATCGTTGGAGCCATTTTTTAGAAAACAAACATTTTTTAAAAATGTACTAAGTAAAGAATCTGGTGTGGGGGATTTTCTTGAAAATCTTCGTGTCGTATCTTTGGAAGCTATTGAGCCTAAATAGCAAGTTTTGTATTTATCCGACTTTTCGTTTTTGAGTTATTCACAGACACAGACAGATACACAGAGAGACACAGATACAGATATTTCTCTAACAATGATTTTTTTGGATCCAAGGGTCTCTTAAACATTTATTTCTGGTGAAATCTCGACATCAAATTTTTGGGTGGAAACATTACTTCTCCTACTTACTATACGTAGCAGAGAAAGTAAAAGTCATCTCATTATTTAGAAGGCCAAAAATGTATCTTCAGGAGCATAATACATTTCATATGTATTTCTGATTCAGAGAGGAAAATTTTACTGTTGGTTAGCTTTGACTTATAGGACTTCGTTCACTATTGATTTTCTGGTAAACATGTTTCTTTATGTCACTAATTCGTACCTCCTGCTGAACAAGTGTGTTTGGTAACCCAGTGGGAGTTTTCTAGAGCAAGCATACAGAGTCACTTGTTGAATGCATTTTTCCTGCCTAGCAAAAGGTGACTAACTGAATATGAGTAAAAATAGGAGTGGGCACAATGTGAATATGCATTTATAAGCTCTTTCTTACAATTTATTACACGCTTAAAAATATTAAGCATTTTTTCCTGGCATGACCATCTATGTTCAAAGAAATGTCATATATTTGAAAATCGTTATGTTTAGTAGAGATTGGTTAGCAAGGCTTGAAATTTTTTTGAAGAAAGACGTGAAAAAAAATCTGATGTGTTACACTCGCATGACTTTCTCTACTCTTGTACAAACTATTTTTACAAACCCTTATTCTCCATCTACTTCATGTTAGTCGAGATAAACATTTGCAGAAACTATCTTATTGCTAATTTTCTTGTAGATGTAAGGGGAATACATATTTACAAGGGCAGTATCGAAATACTGTAGCCTTTAAGCACATACATATCTCTTAATAGCTGGTTGCTAGGTGCAGCACCATTCCCTTTGCCACAGATTAATACTCTTTGCATATCCAAGACAAAAAATGAATAACGAATTCCCATTTGAGAAAATAGGTATTGAAAAATTTAAGGGAATAACAAGCAATGTCTCAAAAATGGTTCACTCAACAACAAAAATGTATATGACTTAAATTGTGTATTTTAACGCGATCTGCATTTTTGTGTAGTAAAATTTTGTCTATCTCTTATGGTTTACCAGTTATGCAAAAGTCGTTCACAATGAAGAATACTTTTGGAGACATTCCCAGAAAATTCGAGATATACATTTTATTTCTCATGAAAATATCTTAAACATATGATATTTTAATCAAAATCGTTAGAGCCATTTTTGAGAAAATTAAAATTTTCGAAAAATGTTCTATGTAAAGGGTAATCTGGGATTGGGGGATTTTCTTGAAAACCTTCGTGTCGCATCTCCGGAAGATACTGAACCTAAATACCACGTTCGGTGTTTATCCGACTGTCCCTTTCTGAGTTATGCTGTTCACAGACACACACACGGACATGTTTTCAAAACAAATTATTCAGGGGGTCTCAAAACATGTATTTCCGGTAAAATCTCGGTATCGAATTTTTGGGTGGAGTACAATACTTCCCCTACTTACTGTACGTAGTAGATAAAGTAAAACATCTAATACATACAAAATCGGCCTAGTTATCCAGTTACGTCTAACCTGTAATCACACAAAGCTATCAACTTAAAGTCTACCCTAGTTTTCTGAAAATATATTTTTCGCAACTGTTAGGCCTCACCTTCTATACTTTGCAAAATAATTGCATAAAACTCTGCATAGACATTTTTCTCAGTAGTTACAAAAGTAAATTTAGATTTAAGCTTTATCGAGATTTCACCGAAAATACAAGTTTAGATATCCATTGAAAGCTCTCCCCAAAAAGAGGAAGAATAAATTACTTTTAAATAAAAATTCCGTGCGTATGTGTATGTATTATGTGTTATCTGCGATCAGCATAACTCAAATACGAAAAGTCGTGTAAGTATCAGATTTTGTATTTATGTTCAACATCCTCTCAACGGCCGTGTGCACCATTCTCGATCAAGATTTTACTGGGTAAAATATGGACTAAACCGCGGTTCATCGACACCGGTAAAAGTTTATCGAGCATTTGATCGCGGTTAAATCTGACCGCTCATCAACTGCCGGTTTTCGCCAATTATTTCCAACTTCAGCTGTGCTGAAATGTTAAAAGGTATAGTTAGAGTTCCCAACTAATGGATACGCTCCATTTTTGCCAATGAATTACGTTCTGATAAAGTTACTTTAATGTATTTTTAACGCTTTAAGGCCTTTCTATATGACAGGTTCCTTAAATATCCTGACCCAAGACGTAACGAAAGTCCACACAATCACGGCGCTACACATCATAATTATATTAGTTGAAGCATAGTTCCAAGAACAAGGTAGAAATAAGGGGAGCAAGGAATGGATTTAGTGTAATTAGTACATTTTAAGGAATATTAGGTACATTAATCGCACAGATATAGGAATCCGGTAACCTGAATAGGTCAGTGACGAAGTCTGAAATCTGAAGTCGTCATCGTGGTGTCGGGGTAGCGCGTGTGCCTCCTATTTAAGAAGTTCCGGGTTCAAATCTTGTTTGAGAATATTTTTCTTTCTTTTTTCTGCGTGTCTTTCAGTAGGTGAATATCGACTAAGCTAACTGGAATTTAGTCAGTGTGGAAAGAAAGCAAAAAAGTCTACAATATTCCAGTATATATTTCTAATCAATTGCAAGGCCAGCTTTTCCCACGTGTCCATCTTAAGTTATTGCTTCTATCTCTATAGTTTCTATCATTTCTTAAGAATTGCATGTCAAATTTAATAACGTAATAGAGAAACTTGGGTCTGCTTTTGCTTTTCTCCATTGACGTTGAACTACATGCATGCGCTTCGGCAAAGAGGTAGAACAAGTGAAAAACAGACGACATGATGTACATCCGGGTGAGTTCAGTAGAGTTACCTGTAATGAACGGTGCGCTCAAACCAAGGTGAGCGTCTGCCAGGTAACCACGGTCACCTAAACTGCGGTGAACATGGGAGCACTGCTGTGTGATGATTATTACCGTGGTAAGCTGAAGGTCCCTGAAGGGTTTGTTTAACGAGAATGGTGCACATGACCACAAGATTGCAACAGGAAGATTTTCAAGAATATCTCCCCACCACAAACTACCCTTTACATAGTGGATGTTTCATTTTATTTTTATTTTCTAAACAATGGCTCTAACAATTTTGACTTAAACAGTATATGTTTAAGATATTTGAATGACTAATAAAACGTATATCTTGAATTTTCTGAAAATAAGCAGTAAAGTCCTCTTTATTATTAAAATGTTGCAATATTTTGTATAACTAGCATAAGAAGTAAGCAATGATTTATCACCCGAAAAGTGTAGATTGGTTATAACACCCAATATGTGTCAAATAAATTATTTGTGGAATTCACCATTTCCGAGATATTTGATGGTATTAGCTTGAATTTTACAAACTTTATCAAGCAATTTTAATTGCTAAGTCACCATTCGTTTTTTCTCGTAATGTCATGGAAAGTCAGCACAAAGCCACTCGCGTTTTAAATATTGAAACTATTGTTTCAGACTTCTACCTAATACGAAATGTTTAAGAAAAAACAATATATACACAAAAAGCATTAGTGTCGATTAGCACAAAGTAGACAGAAAAATAAGCTTTTGTAAAAATGGTTTGCACTCATAGAACATAAAGGTCATTGGATAGAGAAAGCCATTTGAATGTGATGCGTCAGTTTTTTTTTCAATAGGTAAGCTTTTCTGTAAGTTCAACAGTATACCTTTTTTACGCGACTATGTTTCATATGTAACAGTAAGCTACGAGGGCTGTCCAAGAAGTATCCGACCTAACAAAGAATACACAAACATTTTAGGAAAAAACATCTTTATTTCTCTACATAGTCTCCTTTCAGCTCGATACACTTATCCCAGCCATGTCCAATAGCTTCAATACTGTTTATAGTGAGGACCGTCGAGTTCTGCAAAATAGCCATCAACTGCAAATTCCACCTCTACATTGTTGGCAAATGTTTTACCACCAGGCCATTTCTTCAGCTTTGGAAACAGAAAATAATCAGAGGGTGCTAAGTCTGGCGAATAGGGTACATGAGGAAGCAATTCCAAATTTAACTCATTGATTTTGGCCATGGCGATAATGGATGTGTGAACTGGTGCATTGTCTTGATGAAACAGAACTTTCTTTTTCGCTAAATGCAGCGTTTTTGCTTGATTCCATCATTCAAAAGCTTAAATAAGTTTGCATAATACTCGCCATTGATTGCTTTTCTTTTTTGAAGATAATTAATGAAAATTATCCCACGCGCATTCCAAACAACTGACGCCATGGCCTTGCCTGCAGATGGAACTGTCTCCCCTTCTTTTGAGCCGATTCTCCCCTTTCATTCCACTGTTTTGACTGTTCCTTCGTCTCAGGTGTGAAGTGATGGACCATTGTTTCAACCATGGTTATGAATCGACGCAAAAACTCGGCTTTATTCCAGCAAAACATCGCCACACACTCGACTGAAACATCTTCACGAAGCTACTTTTGTTCCATTGTGAGTAAACGCGACACCCATCTTGCTTTCTCATGTCTAAATTTTCAGTCAGTGTGCGCTGTAGAGCACTTTTTAAATGCCTACGATGTCTGCTAGCTCCCTCACTTTCAGCCGACGGTCATCCAATAGCATTTTGTGGATTTTCTTCACAATTTCTGGCGTGGTCACCTCATTTGATCGACCACTGCGATATTCGTCTTGGCAGTTCGTACGGCCTAGCTTAAACTCTGCCACCCAATATTTTAATATTGTAAACGAAGGAGCAGAGTCCCCCAGAGTAGAATCTAGCTCAGCTTTAATATTAGTTGGACTAATACGTTTCAAATGAAAGTATTGTATCACATAACGATGACCAGTTTTATCCATGTTTACAAATTCACTATTAATGGCTGCCAAACGATTACTAAACAACATAGCATCGACAAACTTCAAACTTAAGCTTTATAAGGGTGGTACTTTTCTACCACAGTCATTTGTTTGAAACAACCGCTATATATACGTCAGGTCGAATACTTCTGGAACTGCCCTCGTATATCGAAACGAACGTAAATTTTACTTCTTCGTAAAAATGAACATATTCTCCGATATAATAGGATGCGTATTTTTAAAATAGCTGATTTCTAATATGACCCGACTTTTTATGGAATTTCAGGAATTAAACGTGTAAGATCATTAATGAAAGCTGTGAAACTTTAATTCGAAATCTGAAAGCCCGCCCTTGTAATGTTGAATAGTTCACTAGTATATATTACTCAAAAGCAATAACACCAATAATAATAATAATAATAATAATAATAATCCTTATTATACATTAATATAGCCTGTTATCCAAATCGAGATGCTTATATCTAGGATTTGTTCCATTAAATGCATAATAAACAACTCCGGTAGACTTTAAGGGCAATTTGGACCTTTTAAGATGTGAATAAAGTGGTTTTGTTCCAAGAAACCATTATTTGAGTTAACTTTCGCTGTCAATAAATCAGCCGTTCTTTCTCGTTTCTGTGTTTCAAACGGTGGTAAGCGCCGCGCTAGCATTCATACTGATCAAAGTAACCGCTCTTTATAGTCCATTCTGCATGAACTATGACCAGGGAACGAAGGGGCACCTCGCATCTCGACCCAACGCGGATCTTTTTGTGCTTACCAGCCCCAAGAGGAACATTCAGAAGGGTATATGACCGCAGCCAGCCGACCGACAAAGACGCGCAGAGGTCTATAACGATTACTCATTCTGATTTCTTTCTAAATCAATATATAGGTAGATTTCGGGGCCATAAAATCATGGTAAAAGTAATTCCGCGAGCTTTTCTGCCTGTCGTGAGATATAGTGATTCGAAATATGAATTCACATATGCCACTCTGGCACCCACCTCACTCTAGTAATAATTGAGTTTTTTATTTATGGGCGCTCTTTAACTGTTGTGGTCCTTAGCGTTTCATTCTATATCGGGCGTGAAAAACCAGTAATTTTGCTCAGAGGCCTCTTTATCAGGCTTGAGTTTCTTTTACGTGTCGTAAATCTATGACACGGGACCACCGACTTTACTTTTCTTCCGAAGGAAGCCATGCTAAGGATTTTTACGCCCGAAAAAAGTCCATCGCCCTCCGGGTTTGAACCCACCTCACTCTGGCAGTATTGTTTCAAGGACATTTGAGAATTCAGCCGCTGTTTTTCAGTAATGTATCCATTTTTTAATCGAACTGGTTATACAAAACAGAATGCAATTTCATTATAAATCCCCTTGCTTGTAATTTTTGCACGGTCTGCATAGCTAATATTTTATTCCTGAACAGTTTTTGCAGTCTTCAAATTGCAATTTTATATTGTCTAGGGTATACAATATATGTATATTCGGATAGGATTTGAACGAATCTTGTTGTTTTTGGAGGAATGATTTGAGTTACATTCTCTTGTTTTCAAATATCCTTGTTATTTCCTCGTCATTAAAAATGGTATCATCATCTTTTGTCTACTCCAAGTATCCAAAAGGAATGATATGTTTGTAACATCAGACGGCCTGTGCCTATTCTGTACGCTTTGCCTGTTAACACAATACTGGAATAAGTGCAAGTTTCTAATCACGCTATCTAGCGACACACGAAAAAGTTAACGGAATGACTTTTACCATGTCTTTATGAACTGTAATCTCACTATAGGTTTTGACTTATCTACAGAAAATCAAAGCTCCAGTGGGATTTAATTGACTTTAACACGATTAAAGGAGAGTATATAAAGACTACAAGAAATAAACACAATAACATATTAATTAACTTGCTAAATTAATTGATCGAACTGCTACCATATACTTTTTACTTTCTCTACTACGTATAGTAAGTAGGGGAATTATTGTATTCCACCCAAAAATTCGATACCGAGATTTCACCGGAAATACATATTTTGAGACCCCTTGAATCCAAAAAATCTTTTTTGGAAACATGTCCGTGTGTGTGTGTGTCTGTGAACAGCATAACTCAGAAACGAACAGTCGGATAAACACCAAACTTGGTATTTAGGTTCAATATCTTCCAGAGATGCGACACGAAGGTTTTCAAGAAAATCCCCCCCACCCTAGATTACCCTTTACATGGAAGATTTTTCGAAAATTGTAATTTTCTCAAAAATGGCTCTAACGATTTTGATTAAAATATCATATGTTTAAGATATTTTTATGACAAATAAAATGTATATCTTGAATTTCCTGGGAATGTCTCCAAAAGTATTCTTTATTGTGAAGGACTTTTGCATAACTGGTAAACCATAAGAGATAGACACATTTTACTACACAGAAAACGTAGATCGCGTTAAAATACACAATTTATGCCATACACATTTTTTGTTCAGTAAACCATTTTCGAGATATTGCTTATTATTCCCTTAAATTTTCCAATACTTATACTTTTTCTCAAATTCGTTATTCATTTTTTGTCCTGGTAATGCGAAGAGAATGGAATACTCCACATAGAAACCAGCTCTTAAACGCTTAAAGCCTACCAATTCCCCTTGCACCTACAAGAAAATTAGCAATAAGATTAACATCCCGATATCTCGATTAACATGAAGCATATGGAGAATAAGCGTTTGTAAAAATAGTTTGTACAAGAGTAGAGAAAGTCATGTGAGTGTAACACATCAGATTTTTCTGTTTCTCTTGTGTTTAGTGTCGTGCTCTTTTGGTGAAGCTAACTTTGAATATCTATGCGGAAAATAAATGATGATCGCAAACAAATTAAGAGATGCTAGGGAGGTGATAAAAACAGACGACTGCTATGGAGGTGATAAAAATGTAGGATAATCTGCCATGATTGGTAGAAATACGTCATTTCCTAGTATCTTAGTAGTCAAAATTATAATGGTAGTTAAGTTTGCAATGGTCAGCAAAAAATCTAGATGTATACCGAAAGAAATCGGACCTGTCCAGTTGCAGCATTTCCCTTATAAGTAGGACTGTCGTTTATTGCGCTGCTAAGAAGCGGCTTGGTTAAGACTAACCCTGATCATCACAAACTTTCGAACCCAAAATAGGAAGTAACCGATTAATTAATAGTCTTGGTACCTTCTAGCAAGCTTTAACATAATTTGATATTTCATCCTTAAACCAAATATGAAAAGCTCACCTTTCTTTTATTGCAAAGTTTTACTTCAGGAGTGAAGATGGATAGTATAGTAACCACTTACTCTACCTATGTTGCAGACATGTTGGTGAGGTCACTTACAGTCCTCGCTCTTTTAGGATGCCACCACTCAAGTGATGCATTTTTACCTCCACTGCCAGAACTTCCAGAAAAAATTCACGACCTCAGTCACGCGTACAACGACAAAACCTTATCTTGGATAAACGAAAAGGAATTTCGGATTTTCAAAAAGGAACACAAAATACTGCCAGATGGCACATGGTGGGTTGTTGGTTTAGCATGTATTTTCAGGAGAAAGATTTGTTGTAGCAGTATAACTGACGTTTGTTACTCCTCAGGCACGCAGAAAACGATTTCCAGACCTCGGTACACAGTGGCACTCATCTAGATGCACCGTACCACACTTCCAAAGAAGGCTGGAAAGTGGGGGACATCCCGCTGTTACACTTGATTGGCGAAGGTAAGAAAGTTATCTTAGAAGGTAGGTGGGTGGGTGGGTGGTATGTGGGTAGGTAGTAGGTAGGTGAATGGTGTTGGGTAGGTAGATGGGTGCGTAGGTGGGTAATTATTACTGGCGCAACAGTTCTAGACACGTGAAAATCTTAATGACAGCTAGGAAGCGAGTTACCTACCAGATCAGGAGGTGACCGGTCGTCTTCATGTTGCAGGAGTGCGTGGGACAGTCATTGGCAAATATACGCACACCGTTATGCACTGCATTGCGCTGATAAGCTTATTTATATACCGTATATTAAAATCTACGCTTAGTATAAAAAACACTCAATCATTGCCTCCAATTCTTCCACGCCGAACAACCCTTCCTCTTCTGCGGAATCACTCACATTATTGCCGTCATCACTGCTGTCACTACTTTCTGCACCATTATCCTGGATGAGAATTCTTTCTATTTGATTTTCTGCAATTCCGTATTCTTCGAAATAATGATTCTTAATTTATTCAACATGTCGACATACATTTTCCCATTCTGGCCTTCCAATTTCAGCAAATTGCTGGCGTTATAACTGCTCCACATATTTTAATTTAAAAGTGATATTTCTGCATGCCACCCATTTTTTGATATCAGCCCAGATTAATTCGATTGGGTTTAGATCTGGGCGATACGATGACAGTCTAAGTACATTATGGCGATGTTGTATTACTATCTGGTCAAGTATGTATGACTTCTGAAGCTGTTTGTTGGCTTTAATTAAGTTATATAGCTTTGTTTTACTTATGCTTTCATCTAAAGCTATATTATGTCTAAGTAATCAAGCTCTCATTTCTTCTTTCAAGGAATTTTAGGTAGGTGGTTTGTCAATTTGAGTGTTGACGCATTGTGAAGCATTGTCCATAACCAGAACAGACCCAGCAGGCATATTAGGTATCAACATGGCGTTGATTCACTTCATGTAATTTTCTGTATTCATTTCTTGATGAAACTCTCCTGTGGTTTGTTGCGACTTGTAAAAGAAGGGCATTTGGAACGAAGCCGATCTTTCCAACAGCATGAACGATAACAAGTATTTGCCCTTTGGCAACAGGTGCCTGCAAACCTAATTCGCTATCGTCACTCCAACTTTTAGATGCTGTATGACTGCTGTGTATGTATGACTCATCTTCATACACTATAGTATTTTTCTGAAATTTGTAGCACCACCTTGAAAATTGATGCTGATATAAGTACACACTGATATAAGTACATATAAAATTATAGTCATTTGGAAAGGTAGAATCAAACTGAAAAATTAAATGCCATAGCCGGGATTTGAACCACGGATCTTAGGCTTTCCGTGCCGTTGCTCTAACCGACTAAGCTATCATGGCAACATTTAATTTTTATTTTTATTTTTTTATTTTATTTATTTATTTTGCTTTTCTGTTAGAACTCTTCTATTTGATTTCGGTTTCTTCCACTTGAACCCTAAATCTTTAATAATTTTTCTGAGATTTGTAGCACCACCTTGAAAGTTTCTGCTGTCTTTCAGCTTGATGAGCAATCTGCTTATTGTTAGCACAGTTTTTTCTTCCACATAGGAATTATGAATCGTGCGCCGAATGACGCATTCGAAATCGTCTATTTCTGTAATACGTTTAGGAACCTTATATTTCTTCCCAGGTGTGTCAAATGGCATTCTTTCATCCATATGTTTTTTCTCTTATCTTTGAGAACTCTGGAAACCGAAATCGGTGAAACACCAGTTGCTTTGACTACTCTTTCTTTCACCCTCTTAAGGCTTTTGTGGAACTCGGATGAACATAAAATGTCTTCCTTCATCTCTGCTTCTTGCTTCATGAAGTCGATGGCATTTGCAATTATTTCCCTACTTTGACTATGTAACACCTTACCACTTAACTTTGAAAACATAGGAGCCATGGTTATAAATATAACAAATATAAAATAAGTACTATTTAGATACTGCTGCTCTCTTTAAAATTACAACCAGATGCAGACACTTTCTATGCAGACTGTATGTGTTACGCACTGTGAGTAAGCAAAGGTGTTATATCGCTTTCGTTGATTAAGCTAAACATAAACCATTCCTAGGCTCGGCAGCTGGGTTGGCAATCAAGGTCACTATTCCAGAAGTTTTGCGCGAGTAATACTAGATAGGTGGAGGGAGAAGGTACATAGGAGGTTAGGTAGTTAAGTAGATAGGTTGGTGTGTAAGCAGGTAGATACCGCCGCGAACTTTGAATAGTCTCTGGAAAACTGCCAGGAGGAATGGAATAAACTGGACACCCCTGTATTTCTTAGCAGTTTGCTCCAGTGGAAGCCGTGCTGCAGATTGATAGCTCAAGCTAAAGGCTGCCAGATAGAACATCACTGCTGGTGGAGGCATGGTTTTTCATAAAGTAAGGGAGTCTTAAGTTTGTTACCATAGATTGCAAACAACCCTCTGTATAAAACCTCTTGGGCAACACTTGCTCAAAGCGTTTCAGTTATAGAAGGTTCTTCATTTCCTTTCGTACATCTTGTGCTAATAAAATCCACAATTTGTGTTTGACGTATTGTAGCACTTGAATTATAATACACTTTTTTCTGAAAAAGAACACCTAAATTGCCAAAATGTTTCTAGAAAAAATCTGATGTGTTACACTCACATGACTTTCTCTACTCTTGTACAAACTATTTTTACAAACGCTTATTCTCCATCTACTTCATGTTAAACGAGACTTTATCTTATTGCTAATTTTCTTGTAGATGTAAGGGGAATATATATTTACAAGGGCAATATAGAAATACAGTAGCCTTTAAGCACATACATATCTCTTAATAGCTGGTTGCTAGGTGCAGCACCATTCCCTTTGCCACAGATTAATACTCTTTGCATATCCAAGACAAAAGAATGAATAACGAATTCCCATTTGAGAAAATTATTGAAAGATTTAAGGGAATAACAAGCAATATCTCGAAAATGGTTCACCCAACCAAAACAATGCATATGACATAAATTGTGTATTTTAACGCGATCTACATTGTTTGTGTAGTAACATTTTGTCTATCTCTTATGGTTTACCAGTTATTCAAAAGTCGTTCACAATGAAGAATACTTTGGAGACATTCCCAGAAAATTCGAGATATACATTTTATTTGTCATAAAAATATCTTAAACATATGATATTTTAATCAAAATCGTTACAGCCATTTTTGAGAAAATTAAAATTTTCGAAAAATCTTCCATGTAAAGGGTAATATGGGGTGGGGGGATTTTCTTGAAAAGTTTCATGTCGCATCCTTGAAAGATACTGAACCTAAATACCAAGTTTGGTGTTTATCCGACTGTTCGTTTCTGAGTTATGCTGTTCACACACACACGGACATGTTTCCAAAAATGCTTTTTTTGGATTCAGGGGGTCTCAAAACATGTATTTCCGGTGAAATCTCGGTATCGAATTTTTGGGTGGAATACAATACTTCCCCTAGTTACTATACGTAGTAGAGAAAGTAAAAAGTTGTTCTTTTAGCTACATAGAAATACCCCAATCTGAAATCCCTCTAGTCAGCATGTCTTTAATTTATTGCAATTGAGAGCATTGCAGTGCTTTCAAATACATAGGAATAACATTGTTTACATTGCTTAACAAAACAATATAGGCCTAATATGAGCTAATTATATGCAGAAATGTATATGTTAGAACGACATACATCATATATACGAAATGCTTTGATTGATATTATTTATCCTAGGAGTTCTGTTGGATGTATCAAAAGAAGTTGGCAGCAATGAAGATTTTGAACTGAGACCCGAGCATTTAGAGCAATGGGAATATGACAATGGAGCGCTTCCGGAAAGAAGCATATTGATGGTGAAGTTTGGTTGGTCTTCACGGTATCCCGATAAAGATCTGTACTTTGGCACGGATACCAACGATACGTCCAAACTACATTTTCCAGGTGAGAGCCTAATACAAGTTGAAAACCATGTTTATTGTATCTCGCAGATCAACAAAGAAGAGATATACAGGGAGGACCATTTAAATTGAGACTAAGCGTTGTAGAAATAAATGTCTTTAATGCAATTTGTATGATATTATAGAGGAAAGTAAATGCTATTGGTAGTGTTTTATTTGGAGGATGTTGTAATGTCCATTTCATAGGAATAAAATATAGTGCGGCCGGTCTCCATAATCGTTTTTATAAAAGTCTGACTATTTTAAATTAAACTCATTTTTATATTGTTAAAGCTTCTGCTCTTGGAGGTTTTGTCAATCATCTAAAAGATCCCGAAGTATTTTCTTAGCAAATATTTTGCGTTTTACAATCCAAAATAACGGAGTGACTAAGAAGGCTGAAGAAAATATCAGTTTCTTAATTGTCGTGTTTGCATTTTCCCACTTTGAGAAATGCAAATTATGATTACAGGAATATATTCTTAAAATAAATCTCAGAATATCTCGTAAGTGATGTGGAAGAATTCAAAATTTATTTCAGTTCTCTTAATAAATTCATGTTTTGTATTAAGTAACATACAGGGTTAGGCGAGTGTCGATTACTGTCAGTAATCCAATAGAGAAAAGCGAAATATGATTTAATAATCGTAACTGTAAGTACAGCGCTTTTCTCCTGTTATTAGGTATAACAGATACATATTTACATAACTTAAAATCTAATTTTATTATTAAAATTTATGTATTGTTAGATCAGAAAACATAAGAAGAAATGTGCGATAATCTTAAAACAAAAGAATGACTGCCAAATCGAGAAGTGCGGCTATGATTGTTTGAAATTCAACACTTTACTATGAGGCAGTATTTTATATCACAACACTGTGAATGCCAGAGTGATTGTAGTGTAAACTAATATTATTGTATGACAATGATTTTAGATGTTTGTTAGCTATAAGCATTGTTAGGAAATAAGTTTACACGGCCTCACTGAAACTGACAATAGAGTGGGTAACAATGAAGCGATGGGGTGAGTTGTTTATCACTAAGAAGAGACAAACAAAGGACGTCAGGGTAGCGTGCCTTTCTTTAGAAATGGAGGGAATATCTTCCCTACAGCATATGTGTTTGTAATTGTGAATGGCTGACAAAACAGACGCTAATGTTGGCACGATTTAGTAACCAATAGCAGCTCTATTATAATGTTTAGGCATTTCGAGGTGAAAGAGTATGTATTCTCGAGCCATAAGCATGTTTCACGTAGTTCTTCAGAGTCATTCACAAGGTACACGTCGCGCAGTTGTAAGGAATCTTTCGTGGAGTGCACGTCATACAGTTTGGAAGAATCTCTCGCGTCGTGAAGTTAGTTACAAAATGTGAAGTACGCGGCAACTAATACGACAGTAATTACATTCGGAAATATAACAGTTTCAGTCAGGCGTGTATAAAGATATAAGATGTGAATTATTAATTAAGTGTGACGACAATCAAAGTGTAACAAAGTATTTTATCAGTGTTATCTTTTAGCAACAACTCCTTTCCGTTTACACGCCCTGCTCAGAGATATTTGCTCGACTGAGTAATAATAGCTAGCCGGAGGACAAAGAACCCAATTTTTTAAAAAAAAATATTAAAACAATAACAGGCGCTCAGCAAATAAGATAACACGAACAGATTACTGCGACAATTAAGTTTCGTTAGTAGAAAGTATAATGAAGTCATATGAACGAATAGCCACAAGTAATAATATCACAAGAAGGTTTGGGATTGCCGATAAATTCGCGGCCGCAGTGATTGAATTTCTCTGGAAAGTTCAGATCCTTGAGTAATATTATGATTCCCTTAATCTCGGCTTTCAAAATAATATTGACAATATATTTGTATTATGAATGTTTAACCTTTTCAAGCCTTTTGTAACCCACGAAAGTGAATACAATCTGAGATTGAAATGGAAGACACATGCACGTCGCGGCAATAAAGGTATTTGTTAATCTCACTACGATATCCGGCTGCGACTGGTTAAAATTCAATCTTTTCTTTTACCTCATTGGTCCATTTTCTGATGATGTCAAATAAGTTAAATAAATAGATCTAGCTTCTCATTTCTTCAATTAGCACCCTAAATAAAGGAATCGGATCTATAGAGAACACTCGCACACTTCATCTACATTTATTCTTTTTAGTTCCATTTATACCCCGCCTTTAACTACATTGGTCTTATCGGCGGCCTTTCCTTTGAAACTTATTGCCTATTGGCAATGGTGTTAACTCGTTTTCTCTTGTTGGGTTTCTTGCACTTTTGGATTTTAGTCATTATATTGAGAAAGATGGTTTCTGGCCCACGTATGGAAGCCAATTTGAGAACATAGTTTGTTGTATGTTATTTGCCCCACGTTTTGGGAGCCAATTTGAAGAAGGTTTGTTGCTGCTACGTATGGTAAGTCAGTTTAAAGAAGATGTATTATATTTCGACTGTTGGGGAGCCGAACTTGAAGTAGTTGCAACCGCACGTATGGTACCCGGTAGCCTTCGTCCGAAATTTACTTTCCGGTGGCCTTTGCCCCAAATGTTTAAAAAAATATTAACTTTGTAATTTGACTGTTTCTTTAAATATTATATATTTATGTTTGCCTCGGGTGCGTCAGTATTATTGTTAGAGACATGTTTCTCTTTGCAGGGTTGTGGTGCGACTGAAGAATGTAGGCTTACTCAGATTATAATTTTACTTCACTCCTTTTATTAATGCTTGACACGATTTAAATAACACTGCACTGATATAGAGAGAGAGAGCTGTGAGATGTTTTTATTAATTACTTGCACTTTTTAACACTAAACTATTTTTCATCTCACACTCAATACGTATTGTACTTCTCGAGGACATCTCGAGTCCGGTTAGGAACACTATCTGCAAGCAACGCGTCCAGTTATAAGCGATATCTACAAACAACTGAATTGATTTCTACCGCCTAAATTTGTAAATTTCTTATTTCAAGTCTGATTGGCTAATCCTACTCCAATAGAATACCTTCATTTAACTAAAGCTTTTTCTGGTTGTTGATTGGCTATTTATTAAACTGTCTCAAAATTTACATTATTGTTGATCCAATAATGACTAGTAGCATTTAAACTTTCAAATTCATTATTGCCTCAAGGTTACCTCATTGTTAGCAACGTTTAACCTATTATTCTCACAACTCCTACATTATTAAATTACGTAATACATTCACATAACATTATTGAACATGTATACAATAATATAAACATTTACAATGACTGTAACATACACTTTTTATATATTGTTACATACACATATTTCTTTAAGGCGGGCTGTTATTGAATTATATATTATATAATTAGACTGAAATCAATATCACACATACACTCTCATTCATACTTCCAGGCTCTGGGGAGGATAGGGAACCATCTTGGCTAGAGAAAAAATTCCCATCCCCCAGTCAGGAATCGAATCCGAGACTTCTCGCACAGCAGGCAGGTGCTCTACCGACTGAGCTATGGGACCAACCACATTTATTTCAATAGCTAGCCTGCAAGTTATTCACGCGAAAACCTTCCCTGTTACTCATCATAGCATTCGCAAGAAATTGTTTCAAATACGTAATACCATTTTTTGTCCACCGAGACTGCTAAAGAGCAAGTCAGTGTAATTATGTTAGCCAGATGTTACAAACGTTTTGTGTGACTGGCGAGAAACAAAGTATAGGATACTAGCAGTAGGTCTGCATCCCTACTTACTTCTACTGCAATCGAGCGAGATGACTCCGCGGAATCTTGTGACGCTCGCATTCGGGAGGTCCTGGACTCGATTCCCATCGACCGTTCACTCTGACCTTGGTTTTTCGTAGTTTTCTCTGGTCGGGATGAATGCTGGGGTGTTTTCTCAAATACCACGATCTCTTTCAATCATTTCCCTTTCATTCCGTTTCCTTCTCAACTTTCTGTGCTTCTTGGTTTTGTGGCGCAAGGCGGTGCCGGAAAAATGTCGCGGATGCTTGCTCAAAGAAAAGAGTAGGTACTCCCCGTGGATACTAGAGGACTGCTTGGTCGACGGGTCGTTCATCTCCCTCTCTCTAGCAGTGGGACAGGTTTTCGAGTCTGGAACTGTTAGGGACTTACGCGCGCCTCTGTGGCCTGTCGTCTACGCCTGTAGCCTCCTGTGGCACCTTCATTTCATTCCTCTTGGAGGGTGGTAGCCACAATAGATCTATATAGGTCGGAGTGCGCGAGGTGTCCTCTGTCGTATAACCGACAGAGTGAACCATTTAAGTTGAGACAGTATCTCCAAAACTAAGCGTTGTAGAAAAAAAAACCTTGAATAAAAGTTGCTTGATATTACGGGGGAAAATAAATGTCATTAGTCGTGTTTTATTTGTAAATCGTTGTGTTGGTCATTTTAGGGTCAATTCAATTGAACCCTAATTTTAGGTTTTCATTTTAAAAAAACTAAATTTCTCTATTAGAAACTGTAAACTTAAGATATTTGGATTTCTGATCACTGCAAAAACAGCACCTGGGAAACTAAAATGCCCTTAAAAAGAGGAAGTGTTACATTAATTATTCTTTCTGAATTAATCATTTCAATCGTTTCTTCAAAATTGTTTTCTAAATACTGTTTAACAATCACCCCTAAACATATTGTGTTAAGAATAGCCTTCATACAAAACAGCTTAAAATAATTTAGACAACACCGTATAAATCATATTTCTTTGTTTATCACTAGAATAATTGCATGTACTGCAGCAATATTGACACTGCGGCGGTATTTGACGATTTTATTTTTGGACCCGACGTTGGGCGACAATTTGCAGTGGTATTTGATTCTTGACCACTCGCTGGGCGGCCAATTTGCGGTAATATTTCGCCTATTTGCGGTGGTATGTGGCTATTTTGCGGTACAGGATTTGTAGGAATGGTCCCGGGTCCAGTACTACCTCAGGGTTCTTGCATGGATCTTGAATCTCGGGTTAGTGGCGAATACGACTCTTTGCTTTCCCACTCGTTTATTTCCCGTCACCGTTTTTAACATTTGATTCCTGCTATTACTTCGACACACACGCGCCTTTCCTTATTTTTACGTTTCATATCATCGCACCTCCGCCGACACATGTTCTAACAACCATCTCCAAGGAATTACTACGGCCAAGTGTGTATTCTAAACTTTTTTGACAAGCATCTCCAAGGAACTACCACGGCCAAGTGTGTATTCTAAACTCTCCTGTTTCCTCTCTATTTCAAACGTTCTATATCTCCCCATTCCACTATCACCTGATTTCTAGCTTCTTTCATTGGATGCCTAAGACTTTCTGGTTTTGGCGAACATTGACCCTTTTCTACACCTCTGCGTTCCAGCAACCTAACGGGACACTTAACAATAGAGGGAAAAACCACCCGTTTCCGACCACTGATGGCCTTGTCTCTCTCAACCCTTCGACAAATTTACAGTCACACTCGCTTTCCAGTTTTATTTAACACTATCCTTACTGTTATTGATATTTATTCTCCCTATGATTGTAATTTTATTTAACTAATCAAAACGTACTGCTTCAACACCCTTAGCAACAATCGCTCTTGCGTTTGTATATTATGCAGTTCATCCAATTGTTTAATGCAAAAGATAAAGAAAACAGAAACAACATACTAACCTTTGTTCTTCAAAATTAGCGCCAAAAGAGATTGAACTTAAAGAATCAAAATAAATACCGATTTAAGCAATTTTGATCAGAGTTTTAAGCTGCGATGGTTTAAGGTTATACGCTTTACGAAACTATGATAAACTTTGTGTCAATTTCTACTCCCTTCATCGTCTGTCGGCGGATGGAAAATATTAAAGCTTATATGACATTCTGGCTTTAAGATTCGAGAACGCTCCCTCTAAGCAGCGGGGGTCAGCCCGCTTGAGGAGTGTGCCGAGTGTCGACTGCGCCAATGACGTCAAACGACAGTAGCGCCAAAGTTACGCGTCATAAGGACGGCAGGCACCTCCCGGGGCAAGCAGGGCTAGCAGACACACATTGACAGCCGCCGAGAGAGGCACGGAGTTAACTTCAGAAGCACGTAGTTTATGGCGTAATGGGTGTAGGGAAATTCTATGCGTTTTAGACTATTCTAAATTACTATACATTCTTTTGGTAACTATTCGCAAAATTCCTTTTTTTTTTCGCGTTTTCGATATAGGCGTTGAATAAGTAGGAGGCATAAATTCTAATCACGCCACGAAGATTCAAATATTTAAACATATCGAGTGTACAAAAAGCAATAATTAATCTTTCAAATTGTGACTCATTTAAAATTGTTGTATAGTCATATGCTGCATAGCAAAACTTGTAACTTATAAAGTCAAATCTAAGGATTACAGTTGTATATGAATTATATTTAAAGCAAAGTAAATGCTATTGTCAAACATGCTTAAAGTTATAATTAAACACGAAATATTGACTTCTTAGCATTTCACCTTAGCTTTCCTTCATGATAAACCCTAAGTTCACATAACGATACCATACCTTCTGGACAGACAGTAAATGTCAAGGTTCAGCACTGCTTCATTTGGGTTTTTTAACCATGGTATAATAACCCTAACGAAGTGAATAAAATTACATTACAATAGTATCATAATATAATAAAAATAGTACACATCGAACAACTGCAATTAGGAAGTTGTGAAGTTCTGATATGTATTTCAGATTTCTGATAGTATTTTGTATGTATTGTAATTCTTCAACACATGTAAACATTTTCAAATGGATCCCGATTTATTTATCTCAAGCGTTTCACGAAATGCTGATCTGTCTTTCATTTTCAGACAACAGCATCAAGTGCGCTGAAACTATTGCGCAAACGTTTCATTTTACAAAAACCTTAAACAATTTACTTCGTTAAAGAGGAGGATCCAATATTTATTTAGAGAGAGGCTAACACATTTTGAAATTTACCTCAAATGGGCAAAATGCAGTCAATAATACAACATTTCACCCTTCTAGATTTTCAACTATCATATGAGTGATACATGGATCATCCTTTGGATGCAAACATTAATTTAAGTGTTGAGAAAACTAAAAGATAGTTAAATAAACATGCGTTTTAAACGTAATATTTAAGTAGTTTGATTACTCAGTTTTGATGTAATTTATTGCTCATGTTGTTGCAGGGCTTAATTCTTTATTCACCATTAAAAATATTTTACAATTTCATGGTTTCATCAAAATTTATATATATATATATATATATATATATATAATAGGAAATATGCTAACTAAAAATGAAGTTAAAATAGAATATAATAAGAATCTATATATCGTATACAATGTACTGGACAAAATAGATTGATTAATACAATAACACAAAAAATATAAACGTAAAAACCAAAAAAGAAAATTACAGGAAACATACAATCATAATGGTCACTATAGTACATAATGAAAGCTTTTGGCACAAATGCAATTTATATGAATAATATCTTTAGATATTATTTTTTTATCCTTACATTTTATTTTCTCAGTCATTAAGTTGTACATGTGAATAGCTTTATGTAAAATGGAGTTAACTCTTTTAGTAAATCTGGAACCTTGTAAATGTATTTTATTGCTTTTCATTGATTTATGATGATGTACTGTATTATTCATCTGGAAATTTTGAATGTTGTTATTTATGAAACAAACAGATTCTAAAATATCTAAACAGGGTAAGGTTAGTATGTTGTTTTCCTTAATTCTTATTCACAAGTTATTTACTAATAAATGTAAAACATATTTGCTTCGGCCTATCTGCTTCTTTTTCCACCAAGTTAGTGGAATATCTTTTGAAATATAGTCCACCACTAAGACAAATTCACTCACTCACTGAACGTTCATCTATTTTAATTAAATAGAACAGAAATAAAAATGTTGATCATGAATTTACCAAAGCAAAGCAATACCCTAAATGCTATATTTTTCTTTAATTTAGGAGGCTATAGCATCTCTCAGCCCCTTCCTGGGTCCAGCTATGCTTCGATACATATGTTTGTGATATTGTTTGTCGTTGTGCAGGTATATCTGAGGCGCTTGCTAAACAGTTGGCAGAACGCAATGTTTTGGCAGGAGTAGGCGTGGACACACCTTCGCTTGACGCTGGTAAGACGGGGAAGACATCTGCTGAAGCTGCAATACTTGGTGCAAGCCTCTACGCCATCAAGAACCTCAAACTGGATCATCTGCCAAACCTACCAGGTGCGTTCAGTGTTCGAAATACAGTTTCCGCAGGATAACAATATTGGTTGTTGGTGTTCATAGATCCTCTTTACTTTCGTCTCATTTTGTTCTTTCTTTCTCCACTCAAGATTGTGTCAAACTCTAGCGCTCAACTGGAAACATTCAAATCCTTATCTAATGCCACACATGAGCCCTTCATGATGGAACTGTAATGGGCTTTTAATTTTGGGCAGCGATGAGATTGAGGATGAATATACAATGAAGTGCTGGGAAGTCTTATGCTATTCCCCGTGTGTCCTTTTTCTACTTTCTTTACCACATAGAGTAAGCAGCGGTAGTATTCCATTACACCCAAAAGTTGAATACCGAGATTTCACCAGAAATGCATGTTTTGAGGCCTCCTGAATTCAAATAAAGCATTTTTGGAAACATGTCCTTGTGTGTCTGTGAACAGCATAACTAAAAAACGAAAAGTTGGTTAAATACCAAGCTTGATATTTAGGTTCAGTATCTTTCAGAGATGAGACATGAAGATTTTCAATAAAATCCCCGCACTCCAGACTACCATTTAAGTGCAAAACTTTTCGAAAATTTTGACTTTCTCATAAATGACTCAAATGAGTTTGATTAAAATATCATATGTTTAAGATACTTTCATGGCAAATGAAATGTATATCTTGAATTTTCTGGGAATGTTCCAAAAGTCCTGTTCATTTTGAAAGACTTTTGCATAACTGGTAAACCGTAAGAGAGAGAGAGAAAATTTTACTACACAGAAAATGTAAATCTCGTTAAAACGCACAATTTGTCACATATATTCTTTATTTTAGAGTGAATCTCTTCCGAGATATTTCTTGTTGTTTGTTTGAAATTTAAATACTTATACTTTTTCTCAAATTGGAATTCTTTATTGTTTTTGTTTGATTATTTGTTTGTTTTTTAATGTCCTAGACATGAAAAGAGAATGAAATGCTCCACATAGCAACCAGCTCTTAAAAGATTTGACTATCGCTTATGGCCTACCATATTCCGCTGGCACCTACAAGAAAATTACCAGTAAGATAGTTTCTGCAAATGTTTATCTCGATTAACACGAAGTAGCTGGAGAAGAAGTATTTGTAAAAATAGTTTGCACAAGAGTAGAGAAAGTCATGTGAGTGCAACACAGCGGGTTTTTTTCTGAAAGATGTACTTTTCGTTTAACAACTAAGGTCTGCAGAAGATAACTGAAATTGGTGAAATACTGCTCATGTTAACTCAGAGTCCATTGAATTAAAAGCTACCCGACGCTTGCCTAACACCGACAAGAAAGAAACCCTGAAAGAAAGAAAAAAATTCTGGAAAGTTAAAACAAATAACAAGGAATATCTCGGAAATGGTTCACTCAACAACAAAAATGCATATGACACAAATTGTGTGTTTTAAAGAGATCTACATTTTTTGTAGTAAACGTTTGTCTATCTCTTATGGTTTACCAGTTATACAAAAATCATTCAGAATGAAGAGGACGTTTGGGGACATTCCCAGAAAATTCAAGATATACATTTCATTTGCCTTGGAAGTATCATAAATATATGATATTTTAAACAAAGTCGTTATAGCCAGTATTGAGAAAATCAGTATTTTCGAAAACATTTTCATGTAAAGGGTAGTCTGGGGTGGATGTATTTTCTTGAAAATTTTGTGTAGAATCTTTGAAAAATACTGAACCTAAGTACCAAGATTGGTATTTATCCGATTTTTCGGTTTTGAGTTATACTGTTCACAGACACACATACAGACCTTTTCCTAAAAATCCGATGTGTTACACTCACATGACTTTCTCTACTCTTGTACAAACTATTTCTACAAACGCTTATTCTCCATCTACTTCATGTTAATCGAGATAAACATTTGCAGACTCTATCTTATTCCTAATTTTCTTGTAGATGTAAGGGGAATATATATTTACAAGGGCAATATAAAAATACAGCAGCCTTTAAGCACATACATATCTCTTAATAGCTGGTTGCTAGGTGCAGCACCATTCCCTTTGCCACAGATTAATACTCTTTGCATATCCAAGACAAAAAATGGATAACGAATTCCCTTTTGAGAAAATAAGTATTGAAAAATTTAAGGGAATAACAAGCAATATCTCAAAAATGGTTCACTCGACACAAAAAACTGTATATGACATAAATTGTGTATTTTAACGCAATCTACATTTTTTGTGTAGTAAAATTTTGTCTATCTCTTATGGTTTACCAGTTATGCAAAAGTCGTTCACAATGAAGAATACTTTTGGAGACATTCCCAGAAAATTCACGATATAAATTGTATTTGTCATGAAAATATCTTAAACATATGATATTTTAATCAAATTCGTTAGAGCCATTTTTTCGAAAATTAAAATTTTCGAAAAATCTTTCATATAAAGGGTAATCTGGGGTTGGGGGATTTTCTTGAAAACCTTCGGGTCGCATCTCTGGAAGATACTGAACCAAAATACCAAGTTTGGTGTTTATCCGACTGTTCGTTTCTGAGTTATGCTGTTCACAGACAGACACACACACACACACACACACACACACACACACACACACACACACACACACACACAACACAGACAAACAGACTCACACACGGACATTTTTCCAAAAATGTTTTTTTTGGATTCAGGGGGTCTCAAAACATATATTTCCGGTGAAATCTCGGTATCGAATTTTTGGGTGGAATACAATACGAAGATTTCACCGGAAATATATGTTTTGAGACCCCCTGAATCCAAAAAAACAGCATTTTTGGAAACATGTCCGTGTGTGTGTCTATCTGTGTATACGTCTGTGAACAGCATAACTCAGGAAGGAACAGTCGGATAAACACCAAACTTGGTATTTAGGTTCAGTATCTTCCAGAGATGCGACACGAAGGTTTTCAAGAAAATCCCCTCACCCCAGATTACCCTTTACATGGAACATTTTTCGAAAATTTTAATTTTCTCAAAAATGGCTCTAACGATTTTGATAAAAATATCATATCTTTAAGATATTTTCATGACAAATAAAATGTATATCTTTAATTTTCTGGGAATGTCTCCAAAAGTATTGTTCATTGTGAAGGACTTTTGCTTAACTGGTAAACCGTAAGAGATAGACAAAATTTTACTACACAAAAAATGTAGATCGCGTTAAAATACACAATTTATGTTTTATACATTTTTTTTTGTTGAGTGAACCATTTTGGAGATATTGCTTGTTATTCCCTTAAATTTTTCAATACTTATTTTCTCAAATGGGAATTCATTGTTCATTTTTTTGTCTTGGATAATCAAAGAGTATTAATCTGTGGTAAACAGAATGGTGCTGCACATAGCAACCAGCTATTAAGAGATATGTCTATGTTTAAAGGCTACTGTATTTCTATATTGTCCTTGTAAATATATATTCCCCTTACATCTACAAGAAAATTAGCAGTAAGATACAGTCTCGATTAACATGAAGTAGATGGAGAATAAGCGTTTGTAAAAATAGTTTGTACAAGAGTAGATAAACTCTTGTGAGCGTATTACATCAGATTATTTTTGGATTCAGGAGGCCTCAAAACATCTATTTCCGGTGAAATCTCGAATTCGAATTTTTGGGTGGAATACAACACTTCCCCTACTTAGAGAAAGGAACAAAAATTTTCTTTGCAATCCTCCCCAACTGAGATTCAAAATTATTCCTTTCAGATTGGAGAACACCCACAGTCCAACACCATATATGTGGACCCTTAGGTATCCGCTCTCGACATATACTATGTTAACGCTTAAGCACATTTTTTGACTTAGAGAGTAAATTATGAATAATGGCTATCAGGAAGAAAGCACGTTTACAAATATTTTATGGAAAAACAAGTAATTTATATATTTTATAGCCTAAGTAATTGGAGAGCTAGTAATTTATAGTTAAAATTTGATTGTCTCAATTTTGTGTTTTTTACAGATTACATTCCAGTGTTGCAATTACTATAAATATAATTCACATTTCAACTTAAAGCTATCTGTGGCGGATTCTTTGTTGACGTTGATAAAGTCAACAAAAGTAGAGCATTCCTGCTATTGTTGGTAATTCAGTATACATATATGCACTGAAAACATATTATAGCGAATATGCTACATTGTTTAATTCAGGAACATTAAAACCTCTATAAAATACTTTGGTGGATTTAATAGCTAATTTTCTTTCTTACAGCTCGTGGATTTACATTATACGTGATGCCAATGAACATCATGGAAGGCACTGGTGCACCATGCCGAGTATTTGCAGTTATGGACCAGTGTGTCTGGACCAGTGAAAAATTTCCCGGAGGCCGGAAAAAAATGAAAAAGCATAAGAAGTCCTGGAAAAAGAAAGTAGTTAAAGAAGCAGTCAAGCACAGCATTCTTGGTTAGGAATTCTGCTCTGGATTTAGACATTAATCAAAGAACTCCCTTATGAATTTATGTACCTGTTGCAACATATAATGAACATGAAGAAAATTGTAATTAGAATAACGAACAGAATGAAAGAAAGGATTTTCTGCAGTAGTTGCTGAAAACGGAGTCGTTTTGCAGCCTGAAAGCCAGGTGTTTCAAGATTTTAAAGGCATGCGATAGCCTAAGATTGACGTTCCAAGTATTAAAGCTAAAAAATTCAAATATAAAAATGACCTACAATAAACCTTTATAGAATTCATACCTACACAATTACCGGGAACGGAACGGAGATGGGAATCAGAACAGCCGTGTTCAAATGTGAGCGTGCCTAATCAACGGGAGTGGAAAGGGAATGGGAATTTTGGTCAAATTTCAAGCCTCCTGTTACCAGTCATAGCATAGATAGATATATTACTTAATGTGCATAGCTGTCTTCAGCATATAGGGTGGACCATTTAAGTTGAGACTATACAATATCTCCAAAACTAAGCGTTGTAGAAAGAAATGTGTTCAATAAAAGTTGCTCGATGTTATGTGGGAAAGTAAATGTCATTAGTTGTGTTTTGTTTGGAGGAGGTTATGATGGTCATTTTAATGTCAACTTAATATTATTAAATGGGAACCTACAATTAGGGTAAATTTAAATGGACCCTAAAATGACCATCATAACGTCCTCCAAACAAAACACAACTAATGGCACTTACTTTCCCTCATAATATCGAGCAACTTTTATTAAAGACATTTCTTTCTACAACGCTTAGTTTTGGAGATATTGTAATGTATGTGTGTGCATTGTCGCGTCGGACACATTGCTGTGTATAATATATTGTTGAGCTGACTGTTTCGTTTGTAACTTTGAATTCTTGTCCGGCGTGGCAATTCCCTCCAATTCCTAGTCGGGGGTGGAGTCAATTGAGGGAAGAGCCTTGTCTAATGGCGTGGGTCTAGTTAGTAGCGTCCTGTGGTAGCGTCAGTCTAGTGTAGGTCTTCTGAGTGTTTGGTTGCGTGTGCGAGATGGATGTATGTGCGTGGGGCATATCCCCCAGTGTTCGTCTGTAACCTTTTGTGTATAATGTAGGGCACCTTGTTAATTATAATAAATCAGAGGTAAATGTGAATTTATGTATTTTTATGTTCTTTAGCTTTGTACAGCAAGTTCTTGGTATCTTTCGCCGCCTCTGAGTCTACGTTCCCCAATGTTTATGCCGGGGTAACAAAATTTAATATTTTAGCTGCAAAACCTTTTGGCCTCACTCCGGTGTATAACAATATTGTGCAGTCTCAACTTAAATGGTCCACCCTGTATAAGATACTCGAGGAGATCGTGACTCCCAAAAGTGGCTACAGCTCTCTCTAGTACCAAGCTTTGAAAAACAAACCGAAATGACTTCCGCAGTAGCACATGCTTCCGTGTTTAGTCTTATTTCTTCTATCAATAATAGCATTTAGGTTAAGAACCACAAACGGTGATGACAACGCTTTTTAAAAATGTTGGCTAACCTACATTTGGATTAAAATGCATCATTGGTATTATGAACAAATGTATCTGAACAGGCAATATCGATTTTTCACTTTGTTATCTTTATACAGATATACATTCTCGTTTTATTATCAATTAAAAACGCTTAAATCTCTGGTCCTTCACTGTTTTCGTACCGTTTTTCATTCCCAGTTTATTGTGACCCGGGTTGCAAAAATGATAAATATACAGTATTAAATTAAGGTTATGGTTGCTGCTTGTCATTCCTGCTCTTGATTGGTTGCGCAATGACGTATTCACCTTCCATTTCCGTTCTTGTTCTGGTTCCCGTTCCCGGACAATTGTACACCGAGCCTAACTAGTACTCAGGTATTAGAATTTACAAGCAGCTGCGGTTATGATGTGTTCACTTTATAAAATAGAGGTTAATGTGGAAGTATTTTTAAATTTTCTGAGGTGTCGAACCGCATATTTCTTTTTCCATTTGACTTAGAAGCAACTGAGAGTGTTTTTACGAACTCTAGGTTAGTTATCATTGAGTTTTATTCATTATTGCAGTGAAACACAACTACATTACTCCCTTATTCACAATCTCAGACTATGTGGAAGGTAAAGAATGATTCTAATTAAATTCCTTCAATCCAGTCAGGAATTGATCTCGGAACACTTAGATTCAATATTGGTTCTAAACTAGCCTATACAAGTATGTTCGTACTTTCTTATTTCACAAAAACTTAGTTCAAAAAGTGCAATACAGTTCTATTGCAAAACTTGTAGCAGTCTTTTCTGAATTAAGCTGAAGCTCTCAAAATATTTATAAATGTTACTTTAACCTTAGCCAAGCGAGATGGCAATGTGTGAAACTCGCATTCGGGAGGTCCCGGGTTCGATTCCCATGGACCTCCCACTCTCACTTTGGGCTTTTCGTGGTTTTCCCTGGTCGGTAGGTGAATGCTGGTGGTTTCTTATTTACCACGATTTCCTTTCCATCATTTCCTTTTCATTCTGTTTCCATCTCATCTTTCAGGTGTGCTTCTAGGTTTTGTGGTGTATGGCGGTGCCGGACAGATGGTACGGATGCTTGCTCAAAGGACACTAGAGGGCTCTTGGTGAAGGGTCGTTCATCGCCATCTCTAGGCAGCTCCAGCAGTGGAACGGTCTTCGAGCCTGGAATTGTTAGGTACTTCCACGTGTCTCTGTGGCCCATCTGACTGCGACCTGTAGCCTTCTTAGTTCTTTACATCATCTCTTCCTCCAAAGGGGTGGTAGCCACAATAGATCTATGTAGGTTGCAGTGTGCGAGATGTCCCCCTCCGTTGTATAATCTACCTAACCTACTTTAACCCAAAGGCCTTCATTGAAGTTACACCATTTCTGCGTTTCTAGACATAAGTTCTATTGAAGATATGAAGCATTCCGTATGTATAATTTTGTAAAACACAAGTGTGTGTGTTTTGTATTATAGTAGCAGTTAGCGTAAAACATCTTGTGGGACGATGTTCTACGGATGTTGATAGTATATTTAGCATAACAACCCTAGAGATAGTGATAAGTGATCAAATTCTTATTTTTAACAGCTTGGAGCAAGCCTGTAGCACAGTGTCATATATCTGGTAGCTCTGTAAAGTCGGAGACCACGTCTCTCTTATCTCTGGTACCGACGCAAAGAGAGAGTTCACAGCAGAAGTTACTATTAATGGAAAGATATGCGGCATAAGCGGAATCCATATTATACTTTGTAAACCAACGCAATCAGCCAGCGAGCCTGCATTTATCAACGATTCTTAGGAACAGCTCCGTTGCTCTACTCTTATGTCAAACGGGCTCTGCGACTTCACCCGCCACCCAGTTGTCTAACCCTGACGTAGGAGTTTGAGAAAATGAATCAACTGTAATGGTGCGACAAAATCGTAAATCAACCATTTTGTCGCTACAGAAGCTTTGCACTAAAATTAACTTTTGTTGTGTCATAACTCAAGCTATGGGTTACAAAATCGAAACATGTACAATGTAGCGTTTTAAAATACATTCCGATTTTGATATTTCTAATCTACAAATCAAATTGAACACGAGTACGTGTAAGTACAAAGCATTTGTATATATCATGCAATGGACAAATACTTGTTGCTTTATTGTTATTATTATAGCTCATTATGTTCTATAATTGTTAATTATCTTTTTTATATTTTTGTAAATTATGCTTTAGTTTACAATGTTTTGGGGATGTATAATAGAACAAATGTACTAAAAATCTGATTCATCTATTTATTAATGTTGTGTGTGTGTGTGTACATTTAAATAAAAATAAACGTATCAATATTATGAACTGAAATAATATGACTAATTAATCGATTTGCAATTACACATTGCAGTAATAAAATAATGGTTTAGTTACTTTATACCACCGAGTGGGATGGCTCAGGCGATAACGTATGTGACCCACATTCGATTCCCGTGGCCGACCTTCGGGTCTCTTCTCCCCCGAATTTCTCTTCCCTCATTCCCTGTCATTTCATTTCTCTCTTTCAGGTTACAGTTTGGCTCCAGGGCTGTGTGTCGGTCTACGGACAGATGACGCAGATGGCTTGCGTGTTGTAACTTCTTCTCGGCCCCGTCAGATGGAGGCCGCTCGAGTCCCCGCTGCTGGATCGAGCTTTCCCCGGTCTCCGTTGGAGGGGAGGCAATGAGCTACCTTCCGGCGGCTTGGCAGGGCTGCCTTGAGCGCTGTCCATCTGGGTGGTGAGGCTTGTAACTGATAGGGATCTCTGCGCGTCTCGTCGCCTGCGTTGCCGGTCCTGCAGCCCATACGTCACCTGGGTTCCTTCATCTCACCCATTGCTCCCGTGCTAAGTGTCCCCTCCGTAACGTAATCCTAATCCTACTTTATACATCTGTTTCAGGTGTACCGGCATAGATTGTTGAGGAACCATAACAACATTCCTTCGTTGCCAACTTAGATTAAACATCTCAATGCAGCCTTTTGAATCAAACATAGAAGGAGCTGACAGGTTTATTCTTTGCATCATTGATACATGTGTTGATACTTCTTCAGTGGGACTAAATAGCGAGAAACGTTTCACGTCACATGAATTAGTAATACATATTGATGTTGCAGTAGGTCTACCCAATAAAGTACCCCCCTGAAAGTACCCGGGGACAGCAAAAACCATCCCGGGGGGTTTCCCATGAAGCCAATACCTTGAAGGTAAAAAGGCCCCCCTGCAGTGCAGGGGATGGAAGTGGTAACGCCACTTACGCGCGTTACCCCGTAGGGCAACTACTGAAAACCTCGGTGGAACCGACAGCAATCTAGCATGCCGCCTACGGGCTATCCAGGGCGGTACCTGATCATTGAGGCGTCTCACAACCCCGTCAGCATGGAAAACCATACAGACGTACCCAACACCCATGGGTTTCGGGAACCACTGCCCCGCCGAGTCCAACCCAATCCGAACAACTCCCCAGTGGGGAGGGGCTCGGTACGTTCGGCCCAGCGTACTTCTGGTAACGTCAGAAGTACCACGACTGCTAGGGCTCCGCAGCGCCCGCACCACGGCAGCTGAAGGGGTCGGAATCCCTCCCCTACGGGGAGTGACGAAAATCACCTTAGGCATCTTTAGCTCGGCTAAATAATTTTAAACTTTCTTCCAGTAGTTCATAGCACATTACATTGATTGCCAATGATTCGTATGATAACATTTGGAGTGTGTAATACAGGGTTATTCAAAAAGAATATATTAAAATATTATTTAAAATATTTATTTCTAATGAACGACGATAGATTGCGATACATGCGATACATCACTGAATAGAGGACGGTTCAACATTTTATTTTATGTATTCAAAATGAGCAGCATATGCGAGGACGATCAGTGCTCATGCATTATCATACGTAGCCACGTTCTACGTATTTATTGTATCAATTGTAAATTTTATATGACGAGATGGCTTGTTGTTGAACTTACAACGAAATGCACGCTGCAATGAAACAATGAATTCACTCTTTGCATAATGCAGCACACAAAACGACTTTCCTGCGGCGTTGTCATTTTCTCCTAAACCAGCGCCGCTGTATGCACTGAATGGAACTAATAGGTGGGGCTTAAAACTTTGAACTTTCTTCTATTCAATGATGTTTCATATGTGTTGCTATCTATTGTCGTTCATTAAAAATAAATATTTAAAGTCTGTTCCTTCTTTTTGAATAACCCTCTATAACAACTAGTAACTTGTCTTGTTCGTGAAAGAGAATGTCCCTTATTAAAAATGCATTAATCAGATGTCATTGTTGTTGCAAATATTTTTCTTATTTACAAACCGAGCGAAATGGCTCAGCGGGAACGCGTTAGGCTCGCACTCGGGTGGTCCCAGGTTCGGTTCTCGTTGGCCGCCCACTCTCACCATGGGTTTCTCGTAATTTTCCCTGGCTGACGAAGGCGAATGCTGGAGTGATGATTCTGCACGGATTTCCTCTCTCCCACATTTCCCTTTCATATTTCAGGTTGACTCCTCTGGTTCGGTCGGTATCGGACAGATGGTGCAGAGGCTTGCGATTTGGCAGTTCTTCTCGGCCCTGCTAGAGGTAAGAGGGATGCTAGAGCATCCACTTCTGGGTCGTGTTTCCCCGGTCCAACTAGAGGGACGCCTCCGTGCGACCCTCCCGTGGCCGGGTGGTCAAGTCTGGAACTGTTAGGCAATTCATCGCGACTCTGTCGACCTTATTTACAAACTTAATATAAACAGTATGTCAGATTAATAATAAAATAAAACGTTAGTTTCCCCGGAATATGATTTTCTTTAACAAATCATGTTTTAGATTTATTTTTAAAACAGGGCTTTATTGTAGTTTTAAAATTAAAGTTATGTATCTATAGTATAACAACTTAGTAAAATTCCTCGGTCTACGGACTGCGCGAGTATACAGGAAGGATAAATCACCCCTACTCTACTTGTCTTTTGCCTTTAGCTACTATGTTATCCATTGAGGTGGCTAAAGAGGGAGTGGGCTGATATGCGGGAAACAAGTGGCACATTACTATTGTGGCAACAATTTTATACCACAGAAAAGTTTAATAGGATATTGTTTACATCGTGATAACTCAAAAACTAATATTCTTATTCCAGTTCTGTGAGGGGTACGTTAAGGAGCACAGTTTCGAGATGATGATGATGTGTGATTAGTCTCCCTGTAAAAAAATTAAATACACTAATTTTCTTTGTAAAGCTTCAATTAAAATAATTTCTATTATAAAAATCAATCAGCGAGGAACTTTTTTGCTAAGAGATAGATGGGAAGTGAAGGCTCTTAAATACCTCAAAATGTGTGAATTAACTTTCGGAAGATATTCCATGATAATACCGCATGTATGTGAAGTGCTATCGCTAATTATATGCAAACATTTGCTTTCACACCCGCTGCACCCTGCTCTTTGCGTGGCCTGTCGCAACAATTTACAAACACAGAATTTGTGTTGCAATTATCGTGTGTCTTTAGTTGTGCCTCTACAGTTGGATAGTTACAACAGTGTTGTGAGAATAGTGTGTTTTTTAGAATAAAATAAAATAAAGCACGGACTAGGCGAAATTATGGTGTGTGGTGCTTAAGCAGCAATTCAGAGGCAGTGTAGAGTGGCATGCTCGCCCAAGGCAGTTAAAGAGGGAGAATACATGACCAGGTGAGTTAGCCCTACTAAAGATTTTTTTCTAAGTTGCTGAACTATAGAACCTTGGATAACTAGTACAACTTGCCAACCACATCTCTAATGCCCAGTTCACAATGGAGCGACACTGTCGATGCGTCTAGACGATCGACCAATCAATAAAGGCTGGTTCACAACTGCCCGAGAACGGTAACCAGAACGAAAACGAGGACTTGAAGCACTACACCATACAAGATATTGGTTCACAACAGCCCGGTAAAGATAATGGGAATGCATTTCGATGATCATATCGATCACAAAGTGAAAGTCGATTTTGCGCATTGGGATTTCATTTGTTTTTAACTGACCAATGATATTTTTTAATCTACTTCCAATTTAGCCAACATAACGTGGGTTAACCAACGTCAAAATTCGATAGAGTAAACATTATCCAAATGCATATCCATTACATTTCCAATCCCTCTAGTTGTGCCAGGCTTTTATTTCTTTATTTAATGGCATACATTAAAGTTGTTTATTGTTCTTTTTTAATTTCCACCGGTTTTTGCTGTTCTTTGTAGCTTTTGTCATTGTTTTTAGGTAATAGCTAGTTTTGAGTTGCATATAAACAAACTACAAATGACCCTTTCACCAGAGGAACCAACGCTTCTTGGATTTGCGGAGTGTCGGGATGAGGTTAGGAAGCACATTTACTACTAATGTATTCCAGTTTCATGTTTCCAGCTTGTGACTAT
This sequence comes from Deroplatys truncata, assembly GCA_030765065.1. Taxonomy (NCBI): domain Eukaryota; kingdom Metazoa; phylum Arthropoda; class Insecta; order Mantodea; family Mantidae; genus Deroplatys; species Deroplatys truncata. Next base: position 179,069,279 of record CM060983.1, on the reverse strand, counting down.
AGAGAGCACTAGCAAATGTTTCACGTCACGGCGCCTAGAATAATCTCTAGAGTGAAAAGTCTAATATGCACAGTATGTATCTAATATGCCATGCCCGAGAACGAGAAAGTTAAAAGTTGGGCAACTCTTCTTTCCCGTTACCGGGGCTCGGGAAGGCTTCCCGTCGATTGTGAACGTTCCCATTTGAATACATGCATTTCAACTTTCTTGTCCTCGTTCTGGTTACAGTTCTCGTTTTCTCGTTGGTTGTGAACCAGCCTTAAGAATTCAGCATGCGTGCGATAAAATTGTCCAACGAAGTTGAATTGGAGTTAACGTTTCCCGCGCGACACGGAGGCAACCACCGAACTGTTGCTTAATGACATAAACCTCCAGAGAAATCCATTATTTTTCCGAAGAAATATTCTACTGCCCCGAGTTGTACGAATTGAACTCAAGTGCAAACGAAAATGTGTAAGCCTTTGCCCGAGCTTCGCTCGGTAATATCACATTGTGTCACCTTACTGTGAACACTAGGTTTTGAGGAGTAATATCGTGTCGCGCGTCGTTCTTATTGCTTCGCCAGGGACGCTTCATTGCGAATTGGGCATGAAGTGATGCGCTTTCTATGCTTTGGAGTTGCTCTGATGATGATGGCTGCTGCTTGCTATGTTGCCTGCTCAGGCGACGAAACAGCCTAGCTGTTCCGTGGTGGATGGGCAGATGGCAGCTCTGTGGCTGAAATAGTGTCAAGACCATAGGTACCGGGCTGTAGCAGTAGGATTCATGGTAGCGCACGGTTGGAAACAGCTTGTAATTATTATCATTATCGAAGTGAGGCTGGTTAGTGGTGTACAGTGAAAGGTTATTTCGGATGTTATTGGAGCACTGTAAGAAATGTTTCTTTGATTCCTAGAGGGCATGGGTACTCCCTGATCTTGGGTGATATATGATGGATATGCGGTGCAATGTCTGTGGTTCGATGCTCATTATTCTCCTATCAACACTGCCTTCCACTTGCCACCATAAAACAGCTAACCTCATCGTGTTATTAGAATAGTTGCAAGGGGCGTGATGTTACACCAACTGACACCGATCGAGGTGGCTCCGGCGACAACGTCTGTGGCCCACATTCGGGAAGTCCCGGGTTCGATTCCCGGTGACCTCTGTCCATGGGTTTTTTTGTAGTTTGCTTCTGGTTGCCTAGGCGAATGCCGGGGTGGTGTATTCTACCAAAATTTCCCCTTTCCTCCATTTCCTCTCTCCCTCTCGTTTCAGGCGCGTCTTCCGCTCCTGCGGTGCCGGCGGTGTCGGGTAGATGGCGTAGGTGTTTGCGCATTGGAAAGACTTCTTCCCATGAATACCAGGGTGCGTTGTCTCGCCCGTTAGGGTCGTTTTGTCAACCTCTCTCGGGATTCTTCGCCTCTACAGGTGCGGGAGTGTTCAAACTGGAAATATTAGGGACTTCTGCGCGTCTCTGTGGGCCTGTCTGCCTCCGGACGTGAGACCTTCTGCGGCCCCTTCTCCTCATCCCTACCTCCCGGGGGGTGTAGCCATAATAGATCAAGCTGGTCGCAGTGGCGAGGTGTCCCCCTCCGATAAACACATCCTACACCAATCGACGGGCACAAGAGGTGTAGCTACATCAGGGAAAGTTATATTAGCACCTCAAACTATGAAGATGTTTTGTGCCTAAGAAACCTGACGGGGCGCCCCCGAGAGGGAGGGGTGAGGTGAGAGGAGACAGAGGGCGACCGGACCAGGAGACACGACCGGGCAAAGGGTAGGGTCCCTACCTTTTACCAGGTTGAAATTCCCGGCTCCCCTCCCCTCTGCAGGCTTACACACCCCCTGGGAGGCCCGGGATTCGGAGACAGCCCCATTAGGGGGACAAAGGCTTACAACATAGAGAATCCTTTTTCCCTGCCATGCAACGCCGAGACTCCCTCCGACACTTGAAACCCTGAAACAGCCAAGCAGATGAAGGGTGAAATGAGATGAGAGTAGAGGTGAAATAGAGGGATGGGACATTCGGGGGATGTAATCAATCTTCACAGCATTCGCCATTAGCGACCTGGGGAAACACCCGAAAAAAACCATGTGTCGGGAAGATTGGCCATAAGAATCGAACCCACCACCTCCCGAATGCGTGTCACAGACATTACAGCCATCCTGCTCATTAATCTGCTTTGTTAATAATCACTGCTTTAAATTCCAGAGAAACTCAATTGGACAACTTTGAATTAAATGCATTAAGAATGCATATGTATGACTACTACACCCAAAATGAGAATCCTACCACACGCAAACTTATTTCCTCACTTAAAGAAGCAGAGCTATTTCAGGGAAGCCTTTGTTTTTTTTAACAATGTCCTTCCGGATTTGAATTCAAGACAATAAACAAGAGAAAAATAAGAGTAGGATTCGAAATATAGTCCTAAGAATACTATTTTTAAGATAAATACAAAATAAGAATTTGAGGGAAGTAGCATGGTTGGCGAAATGTAGTTAAACGCCGGCCATACCGTATTAAAGTTTCTATAGTTGTCCCATATCGCGTGGGCCAAACAGATAAGCGCACACTAACAGTAACACTAAAGTACAAATGGTAGAGTGGCATATAATGCAACATTGAAATGATGGGAACTTGTTATGATGTTATTTTTATTTATTTATAGTCGTTGGAAAGGTAGAATCAGATGGCTGAAAAATGCAATGCGTTAGTCGGGATTTGAATCACGGATCTCCCGGTCTCCGTCCGGTTGCTCTAACCACTGAGCCACCATGGCAACATACCGACACGACATTAAATTCTCCAATTGATTCGCATTTTTTCCGGTGAACCATAAGGAGATCTAAATTGTATTGAGATGTCATACCCCAATGGCGACTTACATTCTTTGTAAGTACTTAAGTTCCGGGCTTTATAGTACAACCACTATTAGGTCAATTAATGGAATTACTTGTTCTTTCACAGAAGTCGTGTGTTGGACAGGGTTGGAAAGGTAGAATCAGATGACTGAAAAATTCAATGCCATAGCCGGGATTTGAACCAAAGCCCGGGACTTAAGTACTTACAAAGAATGTAAGTCGCCATTGGGGTATGACATCTCAATACAATTTGAGATCTCCTTGTGGTTTACCGGGAAAAATGTGAATCAGTTGGAGAATTTAATGTTGTACCGGCATGTTGCCATGGTAGCTCAGTGGTTAGAGCAACCGGACGGAAACCGGTAGATCCGTGATTCAAATCCCGGCTATGGTATTGAATTTTTCAATCATCTGATTCTACCTTTCCAACCCTGTCCAACACACGGCTTGTGTGAAAGAACAATTAATTCCATTATTTATAGTCGCTTTGACTACTAGGTCATATCGCGACTTATATCCATACATACGAGTACAACAACAACAATAATAATAATAATAATAATAATAATAATAATGCATTGTATACTTTACATTGATTAAATAATACAATAATTGTGATACATTGCTATAAACATATTTTACATTATTAACTCTTGAACACAGCTAGAACGGTATAACCTATTACCTATTATACATTTTTATTTGATGTGATATTCAAATCTTGTTATACAGTTTGATGTCTTTCAAGAAAAAAAAATGTTTTTGAAATGAGTAGGGTTTCTTAAAGCTAAAAATATATCTTCAGGGATGTTATGTTTTCTTCTCTCCATGGTATAACTTCTGCATTTAGTGATGAGGTGTTCTATGGTGATACGGCAATTGCAGGACTCGCAGTGAGGAGCATTTCCTTTGTCGAGCAAGAAGGAATGGGTTAGACGTGAATGGTCTATTTGTAAACGTGATATAATCAGTTGATCCTTTCTTTTTAGGTTCTGCAATGTGCAGGGTTTTGTGGAGCCTTTCCTAACTATGTGGAGTTTGCTTGATGTTTTAATGGTCCAGTCTTGCTTCCATTTGACAGTTGGTCTGCTAAAAAAATACCTTTGAGCATCTCTGTAGGCCACTGGCAGTTCTTCCACTGGAGGTAGCAAAGTTGCTTTTTTGGCTTCCATATCTGCTTCCTCATTTCCTGATTTTCCAGGGTGAGACGGAATCCAGAAGAATATAACTTCTTAATTATTTGTAGTAATTTGGTTGTAAAGACTTTGGATATCTTGAATTAATGTTAAGTCAGTAGAGCGGTCTCGGATACTCTGAAGAGTGCTTAGTGAATCAGTTAGAATTGCACTGTGTTTATGCTGTGCTGAGGTAATGTAAACAGAGCTTGTTTGGCAGCGTAGAGCTCAGAGGAGAAAACAGAGAACAAGTCTGCAAGCTTGTACTTAAGTTTAGCATCCGGAATAATTATAGCACAGCCCCTGTTCAGAATTGGAGACATCTGTATATACCGGATGTTTCAGAAATACTTTTACAAACTTCGGGTATGGGTTCCTCACACCAAAAGAAAGAAAAAAGTTCATATGAACATATGTCCCATAATCCTTGGTTTTCGCGTCATTCCTGTCACAATGAAAGTGTGAGTTCAACGGCCTTCGGGGTTCAACCTCCAAACTTCATTTCTCTATGCATTCATAGAAGGCGTTGACCTATTGTACTACATACGGTAGATGGCGAACTTTTGCCATAGAGGCTTGTTTACGTTTGTCATTTGTCATTAGTCTGTCTTCAACGTTTCAATTGTGTACATGTAGTGAGTTAATTGCACGTGTTTCGTTCCACCATGGCTGGATATTCATTTCGTGAACATGAATCTACCGTGACCGATGGATAGGCAGAGGAGGACCAGTTCCATGGCCTGCACGTTCTCCGGACTTCAATCCTGTTGACTTTTACCTCTGGGGGCATCTTAAATCATTGGTTTATGGAGCAGCCATCCCGGATGCAGAAATGCTTCATCGTGTCATGGAAGCCTGCGAAACCATTCGACACCATCCCGGAGTTTTTGACAGCGTGCGACATTCCATGTTTCGATGAGTACAGGCATGCATAGAAGCAAGGGGAGTACATTTCGAGCATGTATTATGAGTTTTGTGTGTTATAAATGTACCACTGTGTTGAACACCTCCTAACGAGAAAACCAAGGATTATGAGACATATGTTCATATGAACGTTTTTCCTTCTTGTGGTGTAAGGAACCCATACCCGAAGTTTGTAAAAGTATTTCTGAAACACCTGTATAAATATGTGTTTAACATATGTGTTACGGATTTCCTGGTAAATGGTGGAAACTTATTAACTACTGTTACTCATAAATGAAAACAAGCCCATGCCCATGACCGTCAAGAAGTAAAATAAATTGAATTTTATTTATGGACACTCTTTAACTACCGTAATTCTTGGCATCCCATTGTATATTGGCGTGAAAGAGCGGAAGGCCTCTTTATCAGGCTTGGGATTCCTTTACGTGCTGTAAATCTACGACACAGGACCAACGGCTTTACTTCCCTTCCGAAGGAAAACTAAATATTTAACATTTTTATTGCGTGACAGTGCGTAGTTATATCTTTCACTCAGAACAATCTCGTTCTTTCGCCATATAATGTCTCTTCTTGGATTTTATTTATTGATTACCCCTGCAAACAAAGAAATAAATTTATTTTGTGCGAGAATAAGTAGTCATGGAAGACTGACGTTGCAAATAAAGATTAGTTATGTCTAATAACGTGAGGGGGTGGCACTTCAATTATCGCACGGAAGCCGGGCCTGATCCTGTATTCTCTTTAAACACAATTTTTTCTTTTCGCACTCGACTTCCTTCTTGCGAGACTTTTATCATGTTTCAAATCTTGCCAGGTCGTAACTTTCTTCGCTGATTAAGCAGAAATTCTTTGTCTTTGTAGCGGGAAAACGTTGGTCCTCTGTTGATGCCCTTTGCTGCAGTGTCCTGGTCTCCAGCTATTACTCCTCAGCGGCTGATGATGTTTCCATTCCTAACAAATTACCTGTCTAACTAATTTCATAATTTCAGGTTTTCGTAGTTGAGGCAAATTAAAATACACTGCATTTCCCTTAAAATGTAATTTATCATCAATAAAATACTTATGGACGGCTAGCTATTCCCATCTTTAACAATTCCCACCATAATAATAAATTAGGAGTCTAATCTAACTCCACACGCTTCCCCACCCATATGCACACACGTGTATCCGTCGTCCAGAGAGTATCACTGTGTGTCGACGAGATTCTATAAGAGAGTGAAAATCTGGGGCTTACTTCCCCCTTTTACACCCAAATTTACACCCTTCGCGCCTTAGAATGTAACGACATTTCTAATTGGTCCTCAGACCACCTTACCTTATTATGTATGAAAATATTCTGCTCCGAAACATTTCGCACGCGCGCCCAGTGACGCGTCCGGAAGCAGATTCAATATCTCTGTCTCTTTCCTTTCTGTATGTCTCTTTCTATTTCTGGTTATTACTTCAACTTCCTTGCTCATTAGCTTGGTGAAAGGAGTGGACTCTACCTATAATTACCTTTTACCTAGAATTAGCTAGCTCGCCCGTCCCTTATCTAAGTTACAATCTCCTTTGTTCATTTCTTGGCTGCTAAATATTCTAACATCTTTCTTGGTGAATTACATTATTATGTACAATTATTGTTTGATATTGATTTATATATACATGTATATAATATGTGTGGTATATCCCTTTCATCTTCCTGAATCCACATGATGTCTAAGGCATATGCAATATGTGTTCCATGCTTCCTCCTTTTGTTTTATTCCTTCGTATCACTTAGAGTTATTTTCCTTGTTCTATTTTAGGTTTTGCCATTCCTTAAAAATACCTATTTTGTCTACTGTATGTTTATTAAGTCTCGTAGTTATACTAGTGTCTTCCTAAATAGTTAATACATATTTTGCTGTGGAGCGTGCTTAATTTATAATATTTTGCTTCAACTCGCTGTTTTAGTAAAAAGAGGCACAATACTTCTTGTTCGGGTGGTAATTTTGTTTCACCTAACGTTGGTTATACCTGACCAACCAGCCACAACTTCGTCATTTTTCTTATAGAGGCTGTAGTAGTGCTACTTGATACCATGGTCCCAGTCTGCGGTTTCATTTAGTTTACTGAAATATCACGTCACACGCCGGTATATCGCTTACTTATCTAGATAAAAAAATAAAATGTCAAACACCAGGTCAGTTTACCGCTTACGCTTACAATATGAAAATGTACACTCGTTTACATATACGAGGGCGGATCGAAAAGGAACGCACAATAATTTTTTTTACAAAAAAGTTTAATATTTAAAACAACAATAAAAATCACAAACGAACTTACACCTTTTACCTACTTTTCGACATAGTCACCAAGTTTGTCAACACATTTCTCCCATCGCGATACCAGTTTCAATATGCCCTGTTCGTAGAAGTCCGTTTCCTTGGAGTATAGCCATCTGCGAACTGCTGAATTTCTTCATGGAACCAAACAGATGAAAGTCCGATGGTGTAAGGTCAGGACTGTATTGTGGATGCTGGAGCACCTCCCAACCAAATTTGGTGATTTTCTAAAAAACAGCAGCAGCAACATAGGGGCGAGCATTGTCATGAAGAATATCATACACTGCACCATAGGAAATGTTGAACCGTTGTGATAAGGTTCGCAGTTGCACACACCGGTCGTTCAAAATTGCCGCCTCAATGCCTCTGACATTCTGCGGGGTTGCAGCTGTTACCGGCCTCCCGGAGGGTGACGAATCACTAAGGTTCACACGGCCCTCTAGGAAGAATGCACACCACCTGGAAACATTGCTGCGATCCATACAATCATCCCCATACACGCCACGCATGTCCCTGTGAGTATCACTCAGTTTATACACGTTGGCCCACAAATATTGAACCACACCTCTGCTCTTCACACGTGGACGCAGTAACATGGCGCCATCTTTGTTGCGTACTTCACGCTTCTCTCACTAGAGCTGCACATGAAACAAAAAATACCCTCCGTAGTAAAAACTTCAAACTATATCTGTGTGAAATTGCAACATACCCGCTGCAATACCAAGGCAGAAAAAATTATTGTGCGTTACTTTTCGATTCGTCCTCGTAAATAAAAACTGATACGAAAACGAGCACAAGAATTAATTTGATCACAATGCAAGAGCAAGACAGTCATTAACTGGCACATGGTGACTAGCTGCCAGGAAGATAGTGGAAAGTGTGTGTGTGTGTTTGTGTGTGTGTGTGTGTGTGTGTGTGGGGAGGGGGAGGGGGTAGGGAAGGGGATCGATGGATGGTATATTGACGCCAAGCAATCCCTATCTCGGGTTGTCAAAGAAACTAGTGAATGTCTTCCACCCAGCTAAAATGATAATTTATTTCTTAGCTACTTTGAAGTGCGGTAGTGACCCCTAAAATTCTATTAAAATATGTAATACGATTTCAACCATGCCTTTTTCTCAAGATAGAGAACTAAATGACTGTATACCCGAATAATATTTTAAAATTTTGATTTTAAGACGCTGGCGAATTTTTAATTCCGCAGGTCTTATGGGGAAACACAACATATTTTGATTACCATGCGACATATCAAATACACATGAAAACCTCCTTTTACTATGTATGCTTACCCCTCTCTGTATAATTGTCAGGTATTTATCGCTAGACATCGGATTTGTATTGTCTAAAATATTTAAAATATGTATGCATTTAAGCTCTCAAAATCTTTAAAACATACTCCCTAATTTTGAAAATATTTTAAGAAAAACTTAAAATAGTCGGTTTATATTATTTCGAGAAAAAGGCTTAATTAAAGACTTTACAAGTGCAACAGAGCAATTACACAAGTTGAGACAGTATTTTATATCACAACACTGTGACTGACAGAGTGATTGTAGTGTAAATTAACATTATTGTATGACAATGATTTTAGATGTTTGTTAGCTATAAGCATTGTTAGGAAATAGTTCACACGGCCTCACTGAAACTGACAATAGGAGTGGGTAACAATGAAGCAAGGGGGTGAGTTGTTTATCACTTAGAAGAGACAAACAAATGACGTCAGGGTAGCGTGCCTTTCTTTAGAAATGGAGGGAATATCTTCCCTAGAGCATATGTTTTAGTAATTTTGATTGGCTTATAAAACAGACGCTAATGTTGGCGCGATTTGGTAACCAATAGCAGCTCTATTATAATGTTTAGGCATATCGGGGTGAGGGAGTATAAATTCTTGAGCCAAAAGCAAGTATCGCTCAGTTCTAAGGAAGCATTCATGAGGTACACATCACGCAGTTCTCAGCAGTCTCTCTGGAGGTACACATTACGCAATTCTACAGAATCTCTCGCGTTGTAAAGTTAGTTACAAAAATGTGAAGTAGGTACGCGACAAGTATTACGACAGTAATTACATTCGGAAATATAACAGTTTCAGTCAGGCGTGTATCAAGATTAAAGATGTGAAATTAATTAAGTGTGACGGCAATAAAAGTGTAAAAACAAATTCTTTTATCAGTGTTATCTTTTAGTAACAACTCCTTTCCGTTTACACGCCCTGTTCAGAGATATTTGCTCGACTGAGTAATAATAGCTAGCCGGAGGACAAAGAACCCAAAATTCAAAATAGTAAAACAATAACAGGCGCCAAGTAAAAAGGATAACACGAACAGATTACCGCGACAAAGTAATACATCATTGATCTTAATGCCAAATTATAACATTATAACTTGTTATTTTGAACTTATGAGAATAAATATATATAGTTTTTGTTGAAAATGTTTTAGCTCACAGGATTCATTACCAGCAGACATTTGGGGAGGGGAATGAAATCGAGAAATGTCCACCAAATGCCCAAATTCATAATAATGGGCATTATTAGGTGTAAATGTGAGGTAACGAAATTGCTAATAAACGTAGGTCGTACTACATATTATATGGAATAATGATCCCTACAAGAAAGGTAGTTTAGGAAAAGTTCCTTGTCTTTTGCGTCTCACAAAACTTGCTCAAAAATACCAGACATTTGTACTTCTCTTGTGTTGTAGCTAAAATTTATTTAACATATATAAGCCCCAATGGAAAGTTCAAACTCATGAAGGTGTCTCCAGAAGACCGCGAGGTTTGTTGCTCAAGAATGTGTTGGTTACTGCGAATAATACTGAGATTAAATTGACCAAAATAAGCGTCATTATGCTTTACGTCTCTTGATTCGCTTTTTACTTTCTCTACTTCGTAAGGTAAGAAGGGGAAGTATTGCATTCCACCCGAAAATTCGATACCGAGATTTCACCTGAAATACATGTTTTGAGGTGCCCTGAATACAAATAAAGCATTTTTGGAAACATGTCCGGGTGTGTGTCTGTCCTTGAACAGCATAACTCAAAAACGAAAAATCGGATAAGTACCATACTTGGTATTTAGGTTCAGTATCTGTCAAAGATGCGACACGAATATCTTCGAGAAAATCCTCCCACTCCAAACTACGCTTTACATGGAACATTTTTCGAAAATTCTGATTTTCTCAAAAATAACTAACGATTTTGATTAAAATGTCATATGTTTAAGGTGCTTTTATGGCAAATGAAATGTATGTCTTGAATTTCTGGGAATGTTCCTAAAAGTCCTCTAGTAAACCGTGCTCGTAACTCTTACTGGTAAACCGCAAGAGATAGACAACATTTTACCACAAAAGAAACGCGAACTCTTAAAACACATAATTTATGTCATCTTTTTGTCGAGTAAACCATTTCCAAGATATTCCTCGTTATTTGTTTGAATGTCACAATACTTATACTTTTTCTCAAATTCCTTATTCATTTTTTTATGTCCTGACATGCACAGAGAATGAAATGCGCCACATAGCAACCAGGTCTTAAAACTATCGCTTAAAACCTACCAATTCCCCTTGCATCTACAAGAAAATTAGCAGTAAGATAATTTCTGCAAATGTTTATCTCGATTAACATGTCGATTAACATGAAATAGATGGAGATTAAGGGTTTGTAAAAATAGTTTGTAAGGAGTAGAGAAGGTCATGCGAGTGTAACACATCAATTTTTTTTATTTTATTGTAAATTATAACATAAGTATACTTATATATGTAAACTATGGTTGACTTTGTGGAAATTAAAACAAAATCTTTAGGGCTCTCCATCCTCTTGTCGCATTCAATGTACGGGATACGTTATATCAACAGACTTCTTGACTACGGTTACTATGTAATGGATGAAGCCAGTCTTATTCTGTCCGCCATACGCATAACAAAATATATGTCAGTGTTTTGCTTTTTCTAGCAGAAAATCCAAAAATTAAATGGAACAAATGTGAAGATACCTTGTCAGCTCTTTTCTTAGCCACAGTCTCCGGATAGACACAGAAAATCCCCCGTTTGACAGCAAGTGTACCTATATCTAAGGCATATAGGAAATGCGTATAGGATACATACACGTTAGTAGTGATATTTGGAAGGTCAACATTTTTGTTTAATCCTTGAGTAGAAACTTCTTAACCATTTTACGTCTATTTCTTTTGAGGCTGTGCTACATTTCGGTTCTACATAAGGGTGGCTCCTTTTCTGTCTTCAGTTTCTTCATATCACTTCTTTGTTCTCATCAGTGAGTAGGTTTTTCTGCATATTCATATAAATAGGTACGCGTGTCGCCAATGATGGAATCTGACACAGATGGTGCCCAAATCTATTTTTGTATTATGTCATTTTCTTTGTCCATCATTGTGATGTATAGATATGCGTATTTAGGTTATCTGGATCATGTGTAATTGTTTATTTTAGTACAGCATAATATATAGCATGCGTATAATGTTTCTGGACCATTAACTGGTAGTTGCCTTAAATCCTACAGCTTCGTCGAAAAGGATCCTGTCTACGAGCGCTGGAATGTGGGAACCCTCTTTCTGTTAGTCGAGTCAAGGGTCAAGTATTTCTGCAATGGTCTTCTATCCAGACACATGGGGGAGTATATTTTGAATTGGAATACGGAAGACATCTGTGACGCGAGGGAAAAAGTCACATGGTGAATAAGTAGCCAATGAGATGTTAGATAAAAGACGAAATGTTAAACCGACGCTTAGTATCCCGCGAAAAATGCTCCAATAATACGGCAGAAATATTAAGTGTTGAGTGGGGGATAGGATGTATAAATATCCGATGTTCACCCCAGACAATAGGCAGTCGATATGTAATCCCGGACACGGACTCCACGTTACTTGTGAGCAGAAGTTGGCGCGCAAATAGGGCCCGTGAAATCATGGCAGCTTCTCCGAAGTGCCGAAGTACATTCCGGATTGAGGGTATACATCGTCGCGTGTAACTGTAGTGCTGTGTCGAATAATCAGTGACGCCCACGCGCAGCGAGATTACCAAAGGTCGTGAGACCCGCGAAACGTTTGTCAGCTCCCAGTGACCAGGAACTTTATCTAGGGTCGTTATTTGTGATAATAAATTTCAGTTCAGTGAAACTCCATGGTGCTTCAATTCGTCTTGAAACTGCCTTTATCCCACAACCTGGCTCGCCGAAGCTTATCCTTTTCTGACAGTCAGAGTCCATGCGCACCTCTCCACTGAGAATCAACTTAGCCAAGGCAAACAACAAACTAATTTATTACCAGCACATCATCCGTCGACGGAGGTAGCGGCAGAAGAAGAAGTCCCGATGAGAGGACCTCAAAACTTCGAGACTGCGTCATTACCTCAGCCGTGCCTGCAGATAGGTACGCTCTACGGGACCCGTACCCTTCCGAGGTACGAACCACAGATCGCAGCGTGCAGAGCCAACCGTGACTCTCTCAGATGTAGGCTTCTAAGTGTGGCGCCAGAGAACCAGCCTCAAATCCCTAGTGTATATTCTGCCAGATAGTTTGTCTTGTGGATATTTTATTTGAACAAACCAAACGTTTTCTTTGTAAGTCTTCAGGCAGTGCACAGTGCCACTGTTATTCTTCTTGCTGTAATGACTGCCTGCATTGAATCAGTCAGTCTGCTCGTTATCATGTTCCTTTGTATCTTACTTAATTTCCTGTATTTCCTCCACCTTTTTCTTTAGGAGCACTATAACCTCTCTGTTTCAAATATTTTTCCAAGTATTCTCATTTTCCATTGGCTATACCATGAACTTCATACGCACTCTGGTATTTCACCTACTACAGGATGATTTATGAAGAACTGACAAATTTATTTCTTTAATTGTTTTAAAACGAGTTATGCTAGCGACACCTTATTATACCTGAAATGCAGAGGAATTTTGGGAATTATTTACTTCTATAACAAATATTTAAAATACCCTCCATCCTGCATAAGGCACAACTCAACACGTCGTTCCATGTTCCTGGCCACTCGGAGGACTCTGTTGTCAATAGCTTGAATCTCCTGTGTAATGTTCTGCTTCAGATCGCCCAATGTCTGGGGACGTGTGGCATAAAGCCTGTCTTTTAAGTAACCCCATAGAAAGAAGTCCGGCGATGTCAAATCCGGAGATCTCGGTGGCCACAGGTTCTTGGAAATTATCCGGTCATCAAAGAAACTTGCAATTAGTGCCATGGGTTCATTTGATGTATGGAATGTAGCGCCGTCCTGCTGAAAATATGCTTGACTCAGCTCTACATCGTCTATTGCTCAGCAAACTGACTCAGCTCTACATCGTCTATTGCTCAGCAAACTCCACGAGAATCCGTCGGTACTCTGCAGTGTTCTCATTGTTTTAAAAAAAATTGGTCCCACTATTCTCCGCGCAGATATTGCGCAACAAACTTCGATTTTAACCGGGTGCTTAGGTGCTTCATGAATAATATGTGGATTTCTGCTGGCCCAATAGCGTGAGTTATTTGAGTTCACATAGCCAGATAAATGGAACCATGCTTCATCTATGAACCATGTGATGAACAATATGGCAGGATTTTGCACAATGAACGCCTGAAACCAACGAGAATAATTCAGTCGTCTATCCTTATCTGGTTCCTGTAACTGATGGACAACCGTAATCCTATATGGCTTTAGGCCTGCACTTTCAGAGCTCTCTGACACATTGAGTAGCTGTACTCTGTCTCCTGCGACAAACGTCTTAATGACTTTTTGGGTGACTAATCCAGTCGTGCTCTTACGCCAACAACCGCGGGAAACCTAGATGAAGAGTTTTGCCTTTTTCACTCAACAGAGATCCAGTTGATTCCAATTTATTTACCAGTCCCAGTATTGTGTTTCTTTGAAGAGGATTCCAAACACCAAATTCTCTCTGGTATGCCCTTTGAGTAGCTGTAATTGAATTTGTAATCCAGTATTGCTTTACAAGGAAGAGTCGTTCATTTAATGTGTACTCCATTTTCACGTTGACTTGAACAAAATCTCAAAAGCAGTTGCCGACAATAAAACTAACAATTACGAATAAAATATGAACATCTGCGCATGTAGTGACAGTCAATCGAAAGTCCAGAACATTCTGCTTAATTTGGTGCTAAAATTGGGGTATTGAGTGAATTTCGAACTAAATAATTAAAGAAAGAAGTGTGTCAGTTGTTTATAAATCACCCTGTACATCTCCATATTTTATTTTGACTCTATAACAAAACTACAGTCATGAGAATTTCGCTCAGTTTCACTTTTACTTGGCCTTCGCCTTTGAATTAATTTGGTACTTATAAGTTGCATAAGTATTCATGCTGCTCAATGTGAGATTTTAAGGAATTGAACTAATTATAAATTACATTTGTCTTCCAAATTAATATTTTTTGTAGATTTCATCCTTCTACAATTATAGTAAGTTTCACATTCATATTATTGTTGTCACTTTTTACTTTCTCTACTGCGTACTAACAAGCAAAGGATGTATGTATTGTATTCCATCCAAAGATCCGATTTCGAGATTTCAACGAAAATAAATGTTTAGAATCTCCCTCAGCCCAAAAATTCAGTTTTTTAAAAAGGTCCGTGTGTGTACATCTGTGCACCTCTGATCAGCATAACTTAAAACCTGGGGCAGTCACCTCCTCCTGTCCGTTGCTCGTAGGCTTACCTTGATGCATCTTCCATGTTGGTTCCAGAAGTTCGCAGTGTGCTGGTTCTCTGCAAATTTTATCCTCGGCTAGCTGCAGTAATTTTCTTTAAACTATATGGGAGCATGGACTTATCCTTGGTAAAGGAAGCGTCGATCTCGGGTGGTGATATAAGAAGACATAGACGTGCTTTGGTTATGAAAAGATGACACTGCCGTTTCTTTTTTATTTAACTAACCCACGTAGTACACAACACTGATATCGCCGCCGTTAAAATACTGTCCGCCGCTGTTGAAACATGGCGCGGATAGGACGCGAAGTTTAGATTTGCTCCTTATCTCTTTAATAGTAGCGATTCTAATGTCTGTTTCGAAAACTGTCCCTACTCCCTTTTGGCGCGATATCTTTTAAACATTCTGCAGCATCTCTCCCTGCCCACACATGACAAAATGCCAAAATGAAATGCCCTGATTTGTTCCTAGCAGATCCATTTATAGTCGCAGGATTCTGGGGCTGCTTCCTTTCCTATTGGTCCATTTTTTAGCGCCACTCGACGCGTCTCACTATTTCGTATAAACTTCCAGGGATCTCATTGGTCCAAGTTTAATATAAATCGCGGCTTTTCCTAAATTTACCGTTAAGCTATCTGTCTCTCTCACTTGGTCACGGCGAATTATCAAATAAAGGGACAAAAGCGCTACACCCTCGCTGTAGGAATAATGGCCCTGCGACCAAAGAGACGTCATAAAACTAAATTTTATGCCTTCGATGACACTATTCCTGTAGCTAAAACATTTCGTCGTGGACAGTATTTTAACACAGCGCTTAAATTATTTACATTAAACCATTTATAACTCTTCTAATATTAGTAACCTAGATACATACATAACGTTAAATCACCCTTCTTAAACTATACAAGCAGTAAAAAGAAAAATATATGTACATAGTATGATTTAACATCAATAAAAATTAATTAATAAATTATCTATAATTACGTTCTCGGGCTCGGCCTAGAGTTGCCGTTTCAAACCCTATAGTCCGATAAATACCAAACTTAGAATTTAAGTTCAATATCTTTCAAAAATGCGCTACTTGGCCACTTGTGGTGGTACAACTCGCTTCACCGGTTAGGCTCAGTGTCCTCTGTACCCGAGGAGCAGGCCAACTCTGCAGCAGATGCCAACGACTCATCATCCATCAGTCAGCACACCGGCAGTTCCAACTCAGTTGGCCCTATTGGACGCCCTTCAGGATCTCCATGCGGAGGTCCTGGACATTGGTGCCCGGCTTGCTGCACTGCACGAATTCATCGCCATCACCACCGAGAAGCTCCAGGATCTGCAGACCGCCATCACTGCAGGCTTCACCCAGCAACAGACCTCCGCCGCTGACCTGATGTCCAGGCTGGACATCATCACTGCACGGCTGCAGAACCTGGAGGAGAGCTTCGTGGAAGGTAGACCAACATCATGTCCACATATTCCACAACCAGCCCAGAAGTCACAGCTGGTCATCAGCGACCAAAAGCAACGCTTACTTGAACAAAGCCGTGCCATGGTGCAAGAAAAAGCGAAACGATGACAACATCCAGAGCCCGAGTAACTATATCTTCACTCTTCCTTACCTATTATCTGCTCTGAACCCCTTGCTATTTCCACCTCCTAACCTCTAGGCTCCAGTCAGGGCAGTCTGTCATGGCTGTAGCCTAGGACCGCACGCTACGCCGCTTCCGCCTGGGTGGCAGTTCAGAACCTTTCACTTGAATACACGGGTGCTATGCGGGACCGTACTACCTTTCCTACGAATTTCCTTTCAAATCTCATGTCCTAACGGGTGGAGGAGTTTTTAGTGGGTATGACCATTCCACACTCCCTATCCCGACTCCCATCGGGACAGAAGTGCCTAACACATTTTCTCCTTCACTCGAAAAAAAAAAAGAATGCGAAGGTTTTAAAAAAGAATCTCCCACTCCAAACTACTTTTTAAATAGAAATGTTTTTGTTATTTTTTTATTTTCTCAAAAAATTGCTCTCACAATTTGGATTAAAATACCTTATGTTTAAGATATTCTATGACAAATGAAATGTATATACAGAATTTTCTAGGAACACTTCTGAAATACTCTTCATTCTGAATGGCTTTTGTATAATTGGTAAATCGCAAGAGATAGATACAATCTTACTACACAAAAAGTATAGATCCCGTTAAAGCACACAATTTATGTGGTAAATGTTCTTTTTGGAATTAATTATTTCCAAGCTAGTCCTTGTTACTGATTTGAATTTTTAAATACTTATACTTTTTCAGCTGCTGAGTCATTAATTTATTTTTCCCCTCGTGGTCATGCAAATAACATGGAATTTCCAAGTCATCATGTAGCGACACACTTTAAAAATTTGACTATCCCTTAACCTATTGTACCCTTCAACAAAATGTGTTAATGTGAATTGGAAGTTTATATCGATTAATAAAAAGTAGATACATTAATAAGTTTTTGTTAAAATAAAAAAAGAAGCTTTTAATAGCAAAGTGGGTAAAGCAAGCAATGTGAATGCAATACATAAGATTGTTTTGCTTAAAGGCTGGTTCCCAACCGCCCGAGAACGGTAACCAGAACGGAAACAAGAATGGGAATGCATATCGACGATCATATCGATCACAAAGTGAAAGTCGATTTTGCGCATTGGGATTTCATTTGTTTTTAACAGACCAATGATATTTTTTCACCTACTTCCAATTTAGCCAATATAACGCGGGTTAGCCAACGTCAAAATGGATAGAGTAAACATTATCTAAATGCATATCCATTACATTTCCGATCCCTCAAGTTGTGCCAAGCTTTCATTTCTTTATTTAATGGCATGCATTAAAGTTGTTTATTGTTCTTTTTTAATTTTCCCGGCTTTTTGCTGTTCTTTGTAGCGTTTTCCATTGTTTTTGAGGTAATAGCCAATTTTGAATTGCATATAAACAAACTGCAGATGGCCCTTCCAACAGAGGAACCAACGTTCATTGGATTTGCGGGTGTCGGGATGAGATTAGGAAGCACATTTACTATTAATTTCTTCCAGTTTCATGTTTCCACCTTGCGACTATAGAGAGCACTAGCGGCTGTTTCATCTCACGACCACCTAGAATAATCTCTAGAGTAAAGAGTCTAATATGCACAATATGGATCTAAAATGCCATGCCCGGGAATGAGAACAAGAAAGTTAAAAGTTGGGCAACTCTTCTTTCGCATTCCTGGGGCCCGGGAAGGTTTCCCGTCGATTGTGAACGCTCTCATTTGAATACATGTATTTCAACTTTCTCGTCCTCGTTCTGGTTACCGTTCTCGCTGGTTGTCAACCAGCCTTAATTTCATGCAACTTCCTTGCTTTCTTTTCATGCTTTGAGATTTCTGAGGAAGCTGTAAACTACTATCTGTGTCAGAATATATTTTAATACAAAACTATGAATAACAACAATAATCACGGTTACACTGTCCCAATACAAAAGTCTGTAATGCAACCATCGCTTATTAGTTATTATAAGCTGGCGCGGTGGCGTGAGAGTTGATAATAAACAGATTCTTGTGCAACGCCAATACCTGCCGGAAGAGGCAGGTATTGGCGTTGTATATATACAAAGTACAGCAATTGATTTATCTTGCAAATGTCGCCAATACGGCTTGCTGAATGGCGGAGAGCTGAACACGTGGTATCCGCGCGCCATCTTGGGCTGGTTGCCTCAATATACAACATAAGGAAACACCTGTGTCGAAGCTGATTTTATGGGTGAAAATGCCAGATTACTATGCTTCCGGGTGCACTGCGGGGATACAAAAGGATATTAAATTATATAGGTTACCGTCGGAACTTAGAAACTTGAAGAGAAGGATTTGGTTGGACAAAATCAGTAGAAAGCAGAAATCCTGGAGAAGCTGTTAGACTTTGTGAAGCAAGTATCTATTTTATTTATTTAGCAACATTTATTTAATACTGGCTTTTACGAGTGATTAAATTTTTATATTACGCACCTTCAATCGCTTTGTGCTTCTGGAATGGAACATTTCAAGTTTGTGTGTACCTATTATAAACAGGAGTGTATTTAATAATCTAAATTTTTTTCTGATTCCAATACAAACCTTTTTGACTTCTATCACTTTTGTTCAAGTATTTTACGGCTAGTGCAACCAGCTTTATAGTTCATTTGTTTATTATTAGTACGCGGGCGGTTCGAAAAGTAACGAATAATAGTTTTTTTTTTACAAAAAAAGTTTAATAGTTAAAACAACAACAAAAGTCACAAAGGAACTTCACCTATTACCTACTTTTCGACATAGTCACTAAGTTCCTCAACACATTTCTACATCGATACCAGTTTCAATATGCCCTGTTCGTAGAAGTCCGTTTCCTTGGAGTATAGCCATCTGCGGACTGCTGACATCACTTCCGCATCTGTCGCAAAGCGTTGGCCGTCCAGGAATTTCTTCATGGGACCAAACAGATGAAAGTCCGACGGTGCAAGGTCCGACTGTATGGTGGATGCTGGAGCACCTCCCGAACAAATTTGGTGATTTTCTAACGAACAGCACCAGCAACATGGGGGCGAGCATTGTCATGAAGAATTTTGACATCGTCAGCATTCATGTTGTGGCGTTTGTCACGAAGCGCACGACGTAACTTCACCGAAGTTTTCATGTAGGCTACAGCATTCACAGTGGTCCCGTGTTCAGCAAAGTCCACCAATACAACACCATGCGTGTCCCAGAACACCGTCACAAGCAATTTCCTATCAAATTGAGTCACACTGGGGAACCAGCCTGTTTCCACTCCATACCTGTCTGCTTAGTTTCGGGCGTGAAGTGGTATGCCTACGACTCGTCACCAGTGACTCGTCCTTTCAGAAAGTCATGCCCTTCTTCTGTGTACCGCGTTAGGTGATCCAAGCGCGTCTTCATTCGCTGGCCCCTGTAGTTGTCTGTCAGGTTCTTAGGCACCCAGCGATCACTAACTTTACGAAATTTCAACGTGTCGTCAACAATATCGTACACTACACCATAGGGAATGTCGAACTGTTGCGACAAGTTTCGCAGTTGCACACGCCGTTCGTTCAAAATTGCCGCCTCATTGCCTCTGACATTCTGCGCGGTTGCAGCTGTTACCGGCCTTCCAGAGCGTGGCGAATCACTACGGTTCACACGGTCCTCTAGGAAGAATGCACACCACCTGGATACAATGCTACGTCCATACAATCAACCCCATACACGCCACGCATGTCCCTGTGAATATCACTCGGTTTATGCCCTTTAGCCCACAAATATCGAACCACAGCTCTCTGCTCTTCACACGTGGACGACAGTAACATGCGCGCCAGCTTTGTTACGTAGTTCGCGCTTCTTTTGCTAGAGCTGCACATGAAAAAAATACCCTCTGTAGTGAAAACTTCAAACTATATCTGTGTGAAATTACAACATTCCAGCTGCAATACCAAGGCAGAAAAAAACTTATTGTGCGTTACTTTTCGATCCGCCCTTGTATAAACAATAGTGGCACAGGTTTCTTTATACAGTTTATCAGTTTAACATTGACTATGTTCACACTTTCACTGCAGTCACAACTTGAAAAGTATGAATACATTAAATTTCATATATACGGTGCTAAAATGACATTTTCTACCCTATTTATCAAATGCATTTTTATATTTATAGCCAAAAGTTACTTGAAGTTAAATAGGTCCAACTAGAAATATTTATTAACGCATGCTTTCAGATCCTGACCTATTAAACTGTGTTTATTTGCAATATCATTGTGCATATTTTAAAACCTTATTTTATAATTAATATCATTTTCCTGAACTGTGTTCAACAAACATTTAATTTGTAGAAATCTATCCAAGCACGTAATGTTGCAATACCACGCTGAAAAATATTTTAAAATATATACGTTACAACTTCCAAAGGTAAAAGGCCGCCGATATGAGCGGGGTATGGAACAATCAGAAAACAAAAATATTGAATATCATAATATCTTCAAGCTTTGTAACTCGATTGAGTTTTTAGGAAAAAACAGCATTTTACTCATGCTTGTTTAAAATACTAATTTGGTTTTCGTTTTACAAGAATTCTAATACAGATTTTTCTTATAATTATTAATTTTCATTTTTGTTTGGTGTGATTCTACAAATTTGTGTAATATTCTGTAACGTTTTGTCCTGGTATTGCACGAGAGTTTCTAAAAGGGATCTATAGTAATAAACGAAAATCTTATATAAAAATGTGCAACTTTTGTAACTAATACCACCACCAGCAGAGGCAGAAAGTCGCGAATTTACGTCAGGAGGGTGACATGAATTCATCTTAAGTAGGTGCAATTTTCCGTAGAAAAAACGCTTCTTTAATACTATTTCTTAACCCATTTTAATAAAGAGAGACCCAAAAGACTACGAACCGGCTGCGCGGTGTTTTTCCTGTCTGCGTCCTCGGCGCTCGTTGCCGTCTACCGCTATCTTAGAAAGGCGCGGATGAAACCATGCATTTTTAAAACTATTTTTAAAAGCTTTACTTACGAACATTATGAAAGGAGATGCTGAAACTGACCACCGTCATTGTCCATACAGCTTTGGCACCTCTTTAGGAAACTATCCATCACTCGCCGTAGTTCACGTTTGGAAATACTAGCAATTTCCTGGTCGATATTTTGTTTTAATTCTTCCAGAGTGTGTGGGTTTGTCTTGTACACTTTGTTTTAAGTTACCGCAGATATAGAAATCCCAGGGGGTTAGGTCGGGCGACCGAGGGGGCCACAAAGCTCTACTAATAATTCTACCTCAAACACACTTTCATAAAGTTGTTAAGTAAAGCCTCTAAAAGTAGTTTTAAAAATGATAGCAGTAGACGGCAACGAGCGCCGATGACTCGGCCAGGAAAAGCACCGCGCAGCCGGTTCGTAGTCTTTTGGCTCTTCCTGTATATTCGAAATTCGGCTAAATTGAAGGATAACACATCTGTAGATTTCCTTGCGAATACCAAAAGTGTCATACAGTATTTTCATCATACCGCTTCTGTAATTAATAAAGGCTTGTTAATAGTTATAATGCCACGAAGCATTTCTAAATTATTATTTTATCCTATGGCTTAAATAGCGAACAGAATAATATCATGAATGTCATTGCAAGTCACGTACATGCAGTGCAGGATTCTTTTACTTTACAACATTAATTTGCGAAAACAGCTTTAAAACACATACCTAAGTAAACTAATACTAAGTAAGTTGTGCACAAGTGTACTAATGCTCTTCTGTGTACGATTTTTGTTTTTTCGGTTTTTTTTTAAGATTATGCAACCAGTCTGCATTAATTGTATGTGGGAAAAGAGCCGAGACTTCAGCCCAACATGGCTGCCGCGCTGACCCTTGCTGTACTTTGAATATAGAGAACTTTAGCCTAAACTTCTAGCAGACATAACGACAATGACGTCTTGGCGACTTATTTCAAATACTGTTTATATATTTAATGTTAATGATGCTATATACACTACCGTTTGTGAAAATTGCAACACCAAGAAAGAATTTCCCGAAAAACTCCAAACTTGGTGGAAGTGTAGAAGAGTGTGCAAGCAATAAGTGATTAAATTTGCAGAGAGATGTGGTACACGTAGTTCGAGCAGAGCTCTCTCGTGTCCGTCCGACAAGGTCAGTGTTGCGCCCAGTGTACTCAGTGCAGAGCTGTCAAACAAGGTGGAAACAATAAAGTTAATGCCAGTATGCCTCGTCGACGTCAAAGGGAGCCATATCGACATGTGAGTGAGTTCGAACGGGGCAGAATGATCGGTCTCCAGGAAGCAGGTTTGTCATACCGTGACATTTCGGCTCGTACAGGGCATGCTACTACGACAGTGATGCGTGTGTGGAAGCAGTGGATAGATGAAGGTCGTACGCAGCGAAGAGTGGGTACTGGACCACAGAACGGGATGACCGTCATCTTGTCCGCATGGCCAAAACGAACCGTACAGCTTCATCCACAGATATGGCTCGACGCTGGAGCGCAGCAGGTGTGAACTTGTCTGCATCAACGGTTCGTCGCCGTTTGCTGCAGGTTGGGCTGGTTGCATGCATGCCATTACGTCGGCTTCCATTGTCCAGATACCACAAGCTCCTCCGTCTGCAATGGGCACGTGAACACCGTCACTGGAGTGCTGAGTGGCAAAATGTAGTCTTTTCGGACGAGTCGCGCTTCAACGTGCCCTACAGTGATGGCTGCATGCGTGTCCGGCGGTACTGGTGAGCGCAACCTGGAGAGCTGCATTGTTGAGCGGTATAGCGGACAAACACCAGGTGTGATGATTTTGGACGCCATTAGTTTCAACAACCGATCTCGCCTCCTACGAATTGAGGACACTTTGAACAGTAACCGGTACCTAACGGTGGTTGTAGAGCCTGAGGTACTCCCCCCGCTTCAGGAATCTCCACAGGCTACATTTCAACAGGACAATGTACAAGCCTTCTTCGAAGAGCGACGAGTACCATTGCTTCCCTGGCCTGCACGTTCGCCTGACATGTCGCCCATCGAACATGGAGGCCACACCAAATACTGAATACTAGGGCTCAAAGGTCATATATAAGTTTGAAAAGTTTATCATTTGTTATTTGTCATGTACCTAACCTGTGGTATTAAATTCATTGAATTCATGAGTTTCCTTCTTGGTGTTGCAATTTTCACAAACGGCAGTGCAGCACTTAAATGATTTTATTACTTTTCAAAATATTCTCCTTTAACATCAATACATTTTTTGAATTCAATAAAATCAGTCCTTAAAGCAATGATCCCACTCTTCCTGAGGCACTTTAGAAACCAGGATTTTGCAATGTTCCAAAAATGCTTCATCTGATAACAAAAAAATGATTTCACGCATTTTATCTTTAATTTTTGGAAACAAAAGGAAATCACAAGATGCTAGGTCAGCTGTATGGTGGAGAATTCATGATGCTGATCTATAGAGCATCCGGATACTCAGTGTTAGTTTTGCTGTAGGCGACGATGCGTTGTCATGATGTAACAATTTTTTAAAGAAAAATGCGGTAAATAGACATTTGTGTACCAATTGGCACTAATGGTACGTCTATCTTCTAATGCTATAGTAGTAATACGGCCTATTTTAGAAAGAAAAAAACTAGCAACCATCTTCTTACCAGCATTGCGTTGGAGTGTTGTAGGATTAGATTCTGTTCGAAAGGCCCATTGAGTTGATTGACTTTTCTTTTGAGGATCATAACAATAAATCCAAGATTATTCACTAGTAACTATATTCCAAGCCAAATTTGAAGTGCAGCCATGGAATTTTTCCAGAGTTTTTCTAAACCAAAGTGTTGTTGTTTTGTATAGGAGTCACGTCTAACTGTTGATTTAAATGTTTTGGATTTGACTCACACCAATGCCCATATCGCCCGAATAAATTCATAAGACGTTCGTCGATCTCATTCAAACATTGCTCGAACAACGGCAATATATTTATCAGTAACAGCATTTTTGGGCGTCTTCACGAAATTCATCAGTAAGAAGTTGCCAGCCCCCATAGCCGTGGTTGCTGGAGCGTATAGCTTCGGCGCTCCGCCAAGCTGGGGGTCGCGGGTTCCAGTTCCAGCATTGGTGTTTGTGTCGTATGTATAATTGTGGAAATAAGCAGTAATGTAAACGTAAAACACAGTAATTAAAAATTGGGTAAACAAAGGGAAAAAATATCTCTTTTGAATTCGTTGTTCCAATTATAAATTGCTGCCTTAGATGGGGCTTCTTCGCCACATGCGTTTCTAAGCAGATCTTCACATTGTTTAGGCGTTAATCACGATTTAAAAACGTACAAACTCGGAAATGTTCTCTAGTCAAATTAATCTTTGGGTGAACATAAACTTTTTAAATGTTGACAATCAACAAACTATTAGAGCAAATCAAACAAACTACACGGCAATCAACTCGCAAAGCATCAGAAAGTAGCTGCCAAATATAAACAAATTTCATTTGTTTTTAGAAACTTCGCATTTTAAATATATCCAGTATCGCCTCGTAATAACTTAAAATGAAACCGATATAACCTGATATTTTCATAACTTTCATGTTCTGCATACTATTCATTAGCAATGTTTACAAGCTGCTTTAACCTCCAAATATGTCACTTAATATTGGGTCCATTATATATTACAGCACAACGAACTTACGAATGTATATTGCCTTAACACGCTTTAATCCTAGAAAAACACAAATATACTCTCGATTTCTTTTTAAGTTCCACAACGTAGCTACAAATCGTGCTCAAGCGATCCTAGCGGCAGTCAGTGCAAATACGTCCAGGGACCCGATCAAGTTATATCGTTTTATTTTAACGTTATTACGAGGGCGATGCTGGAGATTACGCCAGCTTGTAATATCTAGTAAGCAGTGAATGCAACTAACAGCATAATCATCAATGCCTTATTGTCTATTCTCTCCTTCCTACATGTGGAAACTTCAGGTTTTTCACCCTACGTGCGTTTTCAACACCCTTAATTATTTCATTTTTTGTCTTTCCTAAGCCGCATAAGTGCATCAGTTATTCCCTTAAAACATTGCTAGATTGTAGGATTAGCTTATATTTACAAAACAGAAGCATCTAATCGGTTTTCTCTTGTCACGCTTCAAATAATAACACGTTTTAAGTTATTTCCATCCGATTCCACTATTGTGGCTTTAAATTACTCCTACGCTATGATACACCTTTACTCAACTTCTCAACAGCATGCAATTTATATCACGTACCAGTACGTGGAAGGAACAATTAATATACAGTAGGTAAGCAATGTGCAATAACGACTCAAATCGAATGTTGGACTTTTTAACCACGAAAAAAAATTCTGATGTGTTACACTCACACGAATTTCTCCACTCTTGTACAAACAATTTTTACAAACTCTTATTCTCCATATGCTTCATGTTAATCTTATTGCTAATTTTCTTGTAAGTACAAGGGGAATATGGTAGGCTTTAAGCGATAGTCAAATATTTTAAGAGCTGGTTGCTCTGTGTATTGCATTATCTTTGCATTACCAGGACAAAAAAAATGAATAACGAATTTCCATTTGAGAAAAAGTATAAGTATTGGAAAATTTAAGGGAATAACAAGCAATAACTCGAAAATGGTTCACTCAACAAAAAAATACATATGACATAAATTGTGTAGTTTAACGCGATCTACGTTGTGTAGTGAACGTTTGTCTATCTCTTATAGTTTACTAGTTATGCAAAAGTCGTTCACAATGAATACTTTTGGAGATATTCCCAGAAAATTCGAGATATACATTTCATTTGTCATGAAAATATCTTAAACATATGATATTTTAATCAAAATCGTTACAGCCATTTTTGAGAAATTTAAAATTTTCAAAAATGTTCCATGTAAAGGGTAATCGGGGTTGGGGGGATTTTCTTGAAAACCTTCGTGTCGCATCTCTGGAAGATACTGAACCTAAATACCAAGTTTGGTGTTTATCCGAGTGTTCGTTTCTGAGTTATGCTGTTCACAGACAGACAGATACATACCCAGACACACACACACACACGGACATGTTTCCAAAAATGCTTTTTTTGGATTCAAGGGGTCTCAAAACATATATTTCCGGTGAAATCTCGGTATAGAATTTTTGGGTGGAATACAATACTTTCCCTATTTACTATACGTAGTAGATAAAGTAATAACGCAGGAAACGTACTGCAGGCTTCAAAGCAGGAAAAATAATCCTTGAAGTGAAATACAGCCCTCCAATATTTAATTGATGGTTATAAGTACAGTATTTCTTCTACGTTCTTTCTAGCTTGTGCTACTGGTCTGTATTTCTGCAACGTTTTCCTCACATTTCGTAAAAACAGAACGGAAGTACCTCATCGATAAGCGAACGCCTTTCCTTTCTTTTTTTTCCGGTTCAATATCGTAACCTAATTTCCATAGCATTTGACGCAATGATTTATCGCAGTCTGACAACCGGCAATTGAGAAGGTGAATTCTAAAAGACACTAATATCCATTTTTATTTTCTCTACTACGTATAGTAAGTAGGGGAAGTATTGCATTCCACCCAAAAATTCGATACCGAGATTTCACCGAAAATACATGTTTTGAGGCTCCCGAAACCACATAAAGCATTTTTGGAAACATGTCCGAGTGTGTGTATGTTTGTGAACAGCATAACTCAAAAACGAGAAGTCTGATAAATACCAAACTTGGTATTTCAGTTTATGATCTTCCAAGGATGCGACACGAAGATTTTCAAGACAATATCTCCACCTTAACTACTCTTTACGTGGAGCATTTTTCGAAATATTTTGTTTTCTAAAAAATAGCTCTAATGATTTTGATTAAAATATCACATATTTAATATATTTACATGATAAATAAAATGTAAAGCTTGAATTTTCTGGGAATAAACTATGAAATTCTCTTCATTCGAAAGTAATTTTGTATAATCGTGTATATACGTTAAACGATTGACGGAAACGTAGATGACGAAAACACCAAAAATGTAGATCTCTTTAAAACACACAATTTACTTAAATAAACCTTTTTTGTGGCATAAGCCATTTCTGAGAAATCCGTTATTAAAGGCTCGATTTGTTCAATATTTGTCACTTTTTAAAGCCCCCTCGATTTTCAGTTGTTTCTCGCGATTGCATGGAAACAGTATGAAATTTTAAGTTTGAGGTTTTTTTTTATTTATGCACGCTTTTTAAATACTATGATCCTTAGCGTCCCATTCTATATTGGGCGTGAAACACCGGGAATTTTGCTCAGAGGCCTCTTTATCAGGCTTGAGGTTCTTTTACGTGCCGCAAATCTACGATACGGGACCACCGGCTCGAAAAAATCCATCGGCCTCCGCCGGGTTTGAACACATGAAATTTTAAGGCCAGCATATAGCTTTCAGTTCTTAAAGATGACTATCGCTGTTCTCTTTGTGTTTATAATGAAATGTGTAATGTAGCTATTTTTGTAAAAGTTTATTTGGATTAAGTGTAGTAGATAGAAAAATAAGCTTTAGTAAAAATAATTTGTATAGTTAAAACTCTGATGTGATACATTCACATGACTTCCTATACCCTCTATCTTTATTGGTGGGTATACAAACCATTCTTACTAAATATTATTTTTCTATCTGCTGCATTTTAATCCAAGTAAAACTTTGCAGAAATACTTCTTATAACTTCGTTATAAATACAAAGGGAACAACCATAATCAAATGTTTAAGATCTGGACGCTATACGCTCGCCTTAAAATTCCATACTGTTTCCATTCAATCGCGAGAAACAGCTGAATGTTGACAGGACTTTAAGCAAATGCCAAGAAATGAACAATTGGATCATTTAATAACGGATATTTCAGAAAGGCTTACGCCACAAAATAATGTATTTCGAATAAATTGTGTGTTTTAAAGAGATGCACATTTTTGTGCAGTACGTTTTCGCCTATCGCTTAAGGTTTACCGGTTATACAAGATTATGCAAAATTCCTTCCGAATGAAATGGATTTCACAGGTTATTCCCAGAAAATTCAAGATATACATTTTATTTTTAATGTAAATATATTTCATATATGGAGTTTTAATCAAAATCGATAGAGCCACTTTTTAGAAAATAAAAATTGTCAATAAATGTTCATGTAAGAGTAGCTTGGGGTTCAAGATTTTGTTGAAAATCTTCGTGTCGCATCTTTGGAAGGTACTAAACCTAAATGCCAAGTTTGGTATTTATCCGACTTTTCGTTTTTCAGTGATGCTGTTCACAGACACACACGTTGGGGTAAAGAGCGTCTAAAATGGCTTTTTTTTGGATTCAGTGGACCCCAAAACATGTTTTTTCGGTGAAATCTCGGTATAGAATGTTTGGGTAGTATACAATACCCTTTCTGCCTACTATGTACGTGATAGAGAAAGTAAAAAGTGAGCTAAGTAAGGCTTTTAATACATTCCTTTGAGTTACATCCATTTTGGCAAGAAAAGTTTGTCAATACGAACTCAAAAGCATGAAAATTGGGTTATAACCTATGATTTTCTTTCCAAAACACACTGTATCCGTAAGAAATCTATCAGAAAAGTGTTTCTTTCCAAAGAGTAGTAAATTAACATTACTACTATGCCACCATAATTTATTGAACATTTCCTGCCAAAAAGTACTAATTCCAAATTATTTCTCTCCAGGACATTCTAAATCCGCATTTCATTCCGAAACTGCTATATCCTAATTTTTACATTTTCAGTTTTCTCTCATTTACACAATAATTTGCAAAAAAATGCATACTTTCTTCACTGCTTAAATACCATGAAATAGTTATCACACAAAAATTATAAGGCTGAGCTGATAAAGAAGCTGTGTAAAACAATATAAGTTTTTTGTGTATCCTGAAAATTCAGTGAAGCTGGCTTTAGCATCTTTTAGAATTCACCTTCTCAATTGTACAGAGGATTCATACAAAATTGTATTTGTTAACAGCTTCATATTTGCTACAATAAGCATCTGTATAGACGCCATTTCAGCTACATACTGTTGTTACACATAGAAGAACGAGACGATAGTCAAACTTTTATAAAACAAGATAACATTATGTCAATCATGAGATTATGATAACCAAAACAGCAGATATTTAACATTTCAAAACTGTGTTATATATGCCATTTAAATTTGAAAAAAGAATAATTTACTAGGGCGTATAATTCCTAAAGGTTTACTGACAAAAAGATGTGCTGTTTGACATCAGTGTATATTTTGAAAAGATCTATAGATTTTGGAGTTGTTTGAAGTTTCATAAAATGAAAATACTTATATTTTGCATATAATTCATATGCATTGTATTTTTCAGTCTTATTTTCCCAATTGTTAAGGATAGTTTTGGAAAAATAAAAGCTTTTTTTTTGAGTCGAGGAGAAAATGATTTAATCACTTACCCCAGTCCCGATGGGAGTCGGGACTGAGAGTGTGGGACTCAGCGATATTCGGCACCCACTAAAAACTCCTCCACCGGAGGGAAGTCAAGGGTAGAGATGAGGCAGTACCGCAATATGCACCTGCGGATTCATGGTGATAGGTATTGGCCGGCCGCATGGGCCTAAGCCGGGTGAAGGAAGGTGCCAGGACGCAGGACCGAGGCCCTACTTGCGCCCTTGGGAATTCGGGAGTGAAGTGTGAAAGAAAGTTAGGAGAGGGATGTGTGGCGAGAGGCAAGCTGGACGAGTGCCAGTTAGCCGCCGCAAAAAGGTGCAGTGTTGTTTACTAATTCCTATGGTGTCTGTTTCGGCCTCTGGTTGCTGCGTCCGGCCAGTCCGGTGAATCCGTGACTGGTTGGTGAAGCTTCCTGCCGAAGTGGTGTTCGTCCTTGACCATTCGTTGAATTGAGGTGCGGAGTCTGTCGAGATGGGTAAGGTAATCCCCAATCTTTAAAGTAGTTTGTAGTTGTACTTTGCACATGTGGATGAAGCCGTTTGATTCGGCTTGGAGATCTCGAAGCCCCGTCAATTGAACCTGAAGGGCTCCAAGTCGCGTCGGCCGGTCGTCTGTTTCATCTTCTGCGTCGTCTGGTTCAACGAGGTGGCCCTCGATGCGTTCCAGCTTGCGCTGAACCGATGCGAGGATCCCGTCATCACCTTGGAGGTCCGTGATTTGCCTTGAAAGGGCGAAGATTGCCCTGGCCGAGGTACGCTGCTTGGCCTCCACAGCCGCAAGGCGCGTGTTGGTTGCACAGCGTAACTCAGCCATGCGAGAGGTGAAGTCCTGGAGTGTGGCCTGCATTGCAGACAGAGTGGCTTATAGATCCGGTTGTGTAGAGTCAGGAGCTGTTCGTTGAGGCTTGGCCTTCACACGGGGCGGCGTCGGCGAAGGCAGCAAAGCTAAAAGGCTTTTTTCAACTAAACAGCAAATTCTTGATATTTTCTTGAGAGTGCCCCCCCCCAAAAGGTTAAAACAACTACCCCCAGTGAAACAGTCTTATATGATTTTTGCCTACAGTGCAGTAACTACTTCCTTACAGACTGGCATGGCTCAAGCGGTAACGTCTGTGGGCCGCATTCAGAAGGTCTTGGTTCGATTCCCGTGGCCGACCTTCTTGACCCAAAGGTTTCTTTCGGGGGTTTTCCCGGGTCGCTAGGCGAATGCTGCGAAGGATCATCAAGTTCCCGAATTTCTTGTCCCTCCATTCTCATTTCACTTCACCTTTCATCCGCTTGGTCTCTTTCAGGGTTATACAGCCTAAGACAAAATAAATGAGCTACAGCCAGAGAGGGAGTTCATTTCGAAAAACATCGAAAGCATTCGCTGACGGTGGATTCACAAAACACCATTCAATACCACCCTGCGTTCATTTCAAGGCTATGAGATAAGTAGGAATATGCCTTTTAATTTATAAGATATCTATTAATTTTAAAACATTCATGCCTAAAACACAAACAAATTACACTTTTCGTTGTCAAAATAAATGCCAAATTAACAAGAATTCTAAAGTGAAAAGCTACACCAAATATTTAATTGATTTAATATGTATTGTGCAAACCCTGTCTCATTCTTAAATTATGAATGGCGCTGGCGTGATCATGCGCGCGCATCTCATAGTCCTGTAGCTTTGCATATTATGTTAGTAATCATACTGACTTTTGCTGTGGCTGGGTGCACACATAAAGGCGAAGCTACATGGAGATCGCTCCTTACGCTAGTGAACGTTGTTGGATGCTCTTGTGTCTCAGGCTGCAAGAGCACTTAAACTCCCTATATCTACTGTTACGAGGGGGTTGCGATTATCGAGGAAAGGGATTGTTCGTCGTCAACCTGGTTCGGGTCGAAAACGTTTATCCACTCCTCGGCAAGACCCCGCAGTTCTAAAAGAGGTATGTGTCTACAATTGGAAGTAATTCTAATTTCCCTGGGTCGAACCATACCGCCTTGCGTCATTTGACTACAGAAGGGCTCTTGGTTCGATCGGCGGATAAGAAACAGTGTCTTACAGACGATCACAGATCATGACGCCTCGTATTTGCAGAAGAAAATGTCAACCATAACTGGAATAAAGTTATATTCACAGACGAAGTGACATTTTCGTCTACAAATGGGGAGGAGTAATTGTCTAATGTCCCAGAGGAAAACATTACGACGCAAAATACGTGTCACAAATGGATCGCCAAGGTTGTGTATCGTGTCGTGTTGCGGTTGGATGTCAGAGATGGTATAGGTGTGCTGTGGCAGCTTGATGGCATATTACATAGCCACCAGTATAAAGACATCCTCGAAAATATCATGGTTCCTTCTGTAAGGACTAGATATCCTGATGGAATTATTGAATTTCAGCAGGATAGCCACTCTGTCCACACAAGTTAGCAGGTTTCAAACTGGATCTCGCAAAGGCAATATATCACAGTGATTGATTGGCCTCCATCTTCACCAGATTTGAATCATATTGAAAATGTATGGACAGAGGTGAAGAAAGTTTTGTAGTTAAATTGGCGTGCAAGACAACGCAGGACAAAGGGGTTTTGTAGGATCAAATGCAGGATGCTTGGGAGGAAGTATCCTCTCGTGAAAACTTGACTAGGCATTTTATATCATCCATGTCCCGCAGAATGTGCAGTAATAGAAGTAGAGGTTTACACACCCGATATTAAGTTGAGTTCTATTTTTATTGCTTTTTCGTTTAGGAATATAGTTTACTTATTTCATTTTAGTTTGAAAACGAAAAGAAGAATATTCCAGTGTGAGGATAAATGCCTTGAAATCAAATAAGCCTAAGCAATTGGAAATTATAATGTGCCTAATAAACATTACGTTTTTCTGCACACAAAAGAAGTATGCTTGGAATACGAAACTCTGCAAGTTTCATTATAACGTATCTGCTTATAACCGCTCGGCTGACAGCGCATATTTAGTAACTGGGACTCGATATGAAAAATGACAACAGAACGAAGCTAAAGTTACACCTCCCGAGACACCATTGTGAACCGGCCGCGGAAACAATTTGGACTTCAACAAACATACTTCGAGGGTCTGCCGCTTTTTTTTTATCTTGTCTTAGGGCTTGCGTGTCGGCGGATGCTCTGTGGAAACCTTCGTCCCCGGAATGCGGGCTTTCTCCGAGTTCCGGGACCCCCAGGAGATGTGTAAGCCCGTAGGGGGGAGGGCAGCCGACTACATCACCACCCATCTGGGGAGTTTAAACCTATAAATGGTAGGGACCTGCCCTATGCCTGTCGTGCCCCTGGTCCAGCTGCCTTCTGTCTCCTCTCATTTCATCCCTCCCGGGGGTGCCCCGTCCGGAGCATAGGTACAAAAGATCTGTGTCGGTCGACGTGTTAAGCCCCTCACCGCGTTGATTCCTAATCCTAACTACTTCCTTTCTTTACCTTGTGTGACGAGTACAAAAACTAAAAAGCACCCGTTGAAAATAATTAATTTTTAATGTAAGATGTAATATTTAACTGAATACCTATTTTAAGACTATAATACATCTTATTATTTAATTAAGCAGTATTCCGTTCCAACAATATTTCCGTAATAAGAGAAAATAAATTTCTAATGTACAATCTCATATAAACTATATGCATTATTTTTACTTTCTCTACTACGTATAGTAAGTAGGGTAAGTATTGTATTCCACCCAAAAATTCGATACCGAGATTTCACCGGAAATACATGTTTTGAGACCTCCTGAATCCAAAAAAAGCATTTTTGGAAACATGTCCGTGTCTGTGTGTCTGTGTGTCTGTCTGTGAACAGCATAACTCAGAAACGAACAGTCGGATAAACACCAAACTTGGTATTTAGGTTCAGTATCTTCCAGAGATGCAACATGAAGGTTTTCAATAAAATCCCCCCACCCCAGACTACCCTTTACATGGAAAATTTTTCGAAAATTTTAATTTTCTCAAAAATGGCTCTAACGATTTTGATTAAAATATCATATGTTTAAGATATTTTCATGACAAATGAAATGTATATCTAGAATTTTCTGGGAATGTCTCCAAAAGTATTCTTCATTGTGAACGACTTTTGCATAACTGGTAAACCATAAGAGATAGACAAAGTTTTACTGCACAAAAAATGTAGAGCGCGTTAAAATACACAATTTATGTCGTATACATTTTTTTTTGTAGAGTGAACCATTTTCGAGATATTGCTTGTTATTCCCTTAAATTTTCCAAAACTTATACTTTTTCTCAAATTCATTATTCAGTTTTACTTTCTCTACTACGTATAGTAAGTAGGGGAAGTATTGCATTCCACCCAAAAATTCGATATCGAGATTTCACCGGAAATACATGTTTTGAGACCTCCTGAATCCAAAAAAAGCATTTTTGGAAACATGTCCGTGTGTGTGTCTGTGTGTGTGTGTGTGTGTCTGTGTGTCTGTGTGTCTGTGAACAGCATAACTCAAAAACGAACAGTCGGATAAGCACCAAACATGGTATTTAGGTTCAGTATCTTCCAGAGATGCGACACGAAGGTTTTCAAGAAAATCCCCCCACCCCAGACTACCCTTTACATGGAAGATTTTTCGAAAATTTTAATTTTCTCAAAAATGGCTCTAACGATTTTGATGAAAATATCATATGTTTAAGATAATGTCATGAGAAATGCAATGTATATCTCGAATTTTCTGGGAATGTCTCCAAAAGTATTCTTCATTGTGAACGACTTTTGCATAACTGGTAAACCATAAGAGATAGACAAAGTGTTACTACACAAAAAATGTAGATCGTGTTAAAATACACAACTTATGTCATATACATTTCTTTTGTTGAGTGAACCGTTTTCGAGATATTGCTTGTTATTTCCTTTAATTTTCCAATACTTATACTTTTTCTCAAATTCGTTATTCATTTTTTTTATGTCCTGGACATGCAAAGAGAATGGAATTCGCCACATAGCAACCAGCGTTAAAATATTTGACTATCGCTTAAAACCTACCATATTCCCCTTGCATCTACATGAAAATTACCAATAAGATTGACATCTCGATATCTCGATTAACATGAAGGATATGGAGAATAAGCGTTTGTAAAATTAGATTGTACAAGAGTAGAGAAAGTCATGTGAGTGTAACACATCAGATTTTTTTATGTCCTGGACATGCAAAGAGAATGGAATGTGCCACATATCAACCAGCGCTTAAAAGATTTGACTATCGCTTATAACCTTCCATATTCCCCTTGCATCTACAAGAAAATTAGCAATAAGATTGACATTTCGATTAACATGAAGCATATGGAGAATAAGCGTTTGTAAAAATAGTTTGTACAAGAGTAGAGAAAGTCATGTGAGTGTAGCACAACTGGTTTTTTTTTTCTTTTAGGACATATTTCATACAGCTTTGTCACAACCACAGGTATGTATCCTCAGGTAAACTTGCAGGATTTCAGAGGACGTAACTGTTATATAAAGATGGAAAGAACTGTCCTGCACCTTGTAAGATTTCCTTAAGCTCCATTCACAATGCTTAACTGTTACGTAAGGGTGGAAAGCAGCTGTGTTTACGCTTGTTATAATTCTTACCTATGTCACCTCCTTTCAGGTCAAGGCCGTATTCTATCAGTGGCGTTGCTTATTTCTGATAGCGACTATGCAGAGGCAGTTAAGTTTTCGTAAAACATGTACGTTTTACTTTAGTTGTTAACATCTACAGCAGTAAACTGCCGATACCCTTTAATACTTATTTAGATGACTAGTTACAAAAGTAAGAAAAAGTTCAAAAGTTCTGCTTTACAATCTGCTTTAATCTTATTGCTAATTTTCTTGTAGATGCAAGGAGAATTGGTATTCTTTAAGCGATAGTCAAATATTTTAAGAGGCGGTTGCTATGTGGAATATTCCATTCTCTTTGCATTACCAGGACAAAAAAAATAATGAATTCCCATTTGAGAAAAAATATAAGTATTGGAAAATTTAAGGGAATAACAACCTATACCTCGAAAATGGTTCACCCAACAAAAAATATGTATATCACATAAATTGTGTATTTTAACGCGATCTACATTTTTTGTGTTGTAAAATTTTGTCTATCTCTTATAGTTTACCAGTTATGCAAAAGTCGTTCACAATGAAGAATACTTTTGGAGACATTCCCAGAAAATTCGAGATATACATTTCATTTGTCATAAAAATATCTTAAACATATGATATTTTAATAAAAATCGTTAGAGCCATTTTTGAGAAAATTAAAATTTTCGAAAAATGTTCCATGTAAAGCGTAATCTGGGGTGGGGGGATTTTCTTGAAAACCTTCGTGTCGCATCTCTGGAAGATACTGAACCTAAATACCACGTTTGGTGTTTATCCGACTGTTCGTTTCTGAGTAATGCTGTTCACAGGCACACACAGACAGACAGACAGACAGACACACACACACACACACACACACACACACACACACAGACACACACAAAAATGCTTTTTTTTATTCAGGGGGTCTCAAAACATGTATTTCCGGTGAAATCTCAGTATCGAATTTTTGGGTGGAATACAATACTTCCCCTACTTACTGTACGTAGTAGAGAAAGTAAACATCTTCGCAAGCCTGGCAATTACATTTTGTTGATGCATTAACAATTGCATTAGAAACTAAACGTGACAACGGTCTAGAATGTTGCAAGCCCGCAGCTGTTAACAAATATGGGCTACTCAAAGTACCCCTTTTGCAGGCGAGCACGAAGATTTTACACAAAATATCGAGACAGGTTTGTTTTTAATAATTATTTTAATTTAGGAACGATCAGTTACTCCGGCGGACATAATGCTTTAGAGCAGGCAAGCCCAACCGTAACCCGTGCGAGTAAGTGAAGTTTGGTCTCTGAACACCACCACCTCGTTCACGTGAGGGGAAAGGTCCAACGGACATGCTAGCCTGCCAGTGCTTGATGTATTTATGATACCATTGACTGAGTTCAGTCGCAGTGCCGGTGGCCTTGTGAAGTCACGGTTTGCATTGACATATTCAAAGATGTCCATATACGAGTACGAGGGGCACTATTTATACTTTGAGCCTAATAATTAAAACAAAGTAATTTCTGATTGAAAACTGCTTTATTGTTTTTTTTTCAAAATATTCTCCTTTATGATCAATACACTTTTGCATCCGTTTGAGCCATTTGTCAAAGCATTTATTCCAGTCTTCTTGAAACACCTCCAAAACATAGTTTTTGAAAGCATCAACGGCTTCTTCTGCCAACGAAAATCGTTGTCCACGCAATTTATTCTTGATGTTCGGGAACAAAAAGAAGTCATTGGGTGCCAAATCAGGACTGTATGGTGGATGATCCATGAATTCGATTTTTTGAGCCTTCAAATACTCTGTTGTTAGACGAGATGTGTGCGCGCTCGCATTGTCTTGATGAAGAACGATCCTACGGTTCTTGTTGGTTTTCCTTACTTCACCGAAGACTTCCGGCAAACAAATGGTTGTGTACCATTCGGCATTGACCGTTTTACGTTCCTCTAAAGGCATTGTTGCCACATGGCCAGTTTTGCTGAAAAAACAGGCGACCATTTGCTTCGAAATGCTTCGAGTGCGAACAACTTTTGTTGGATTTGCTTCATCTTGAGACACCCATACAGTCAACTGCTGTTTACGTTCCGGCTCATACGCATAGATCCATGATTCGTCACCTGTTACAATCTTATATACGTCTTTTGAGGCACCGCCATTGTATTTCTTGAGCATTTTTGTACACCAATCGACTCGACCATCTTTTTTGAGATTGCGTCAAATTATGTGGGATCCAACGAGAGCAAACCTTTTCACGGCTAAATAATTATGCAATATTTTATATGTGCTGGTGTAACTAATGCCTAGGGTTGCCTCAATCTCACAATATGTCGCATGACGATCTTTCGTTATTAGTTTTTGCACAGCATCAATGTTTTCTGCACAACAACTGATTTTTAACGACCTTCATGAACTTCATCATTGAGCGAACGGCCACGATTAAATTCGTTATACCAGCGTTTCACAGTGGCAAAGGATGGAGCTTCGTAGCCAAATGTGGAAGTTAGTTGATCGATGCACTCTTGTCTTGATAATCCACGTCGAAGGTCGTTATAAATCATTGCACGAACATTTTCACGAGTTAATTCCATGTTTTTGTTGACACACAATTTTCAAGTTAGTGTAAACAAAGCAAATGACAAAACGTTTGAAATAGATTATGGTCAAAAATGTCAAACTTTCTATTGGAAACGTCAGATGGCACCTATAGCATTCAGGGTGGCCAGGGCTCAAAATATAAGTAGTGCCCCTCGTATTTATTTCACCAATCGAATATTTTTGTGCCCAAGTAAACGATCCAGTAAAATGCTTAATTTATGCAAAATTTTGCAGTTGAAGTCTAAATACAATATCAAAGGATATTTGAAAAGGTTTCATAATTCTGACTGCGGACAACACGTTCTTTCAGGTATGACATTTAACAGTATTGAAATAACACTGAAAACCTTGATGTTGTTTATTTATTTTTGCACTTGTATAATTCTATATTTGTTTCATTTGTAGGTGAAGCTAGATTACAAAAATTAAAGACTCTAAAAGAATCTACTGGTCAAGTTCCAAACACCTGAAATATCTTAAAGGCTTCATATGGAATTGCGGAACAAATAGGAAAAAATATGAAAACTTTAAATGAAAGGGAGTTCATAAAAGAATGTATGATTTCGGCAGCTTGCCAAATTTGCAGCTGAAGAAAATTACCCTAATTTCATAAACGCTTTTCAGTCGTAAAACCTTTCTCGAAATACTGTTACAACGAGGGCCGAGGAACTGGTATGTGATATAGAAAACAATTGCAGGAGAAAATAAAATCTCCAATTTGTTTTTCATTAGCGTTAGATGACACTACAGACAGATGCAATGAAACTCAACCAGCAATATTTTTCAGAGGGATTGGTATTGACTTAAATGTTTTTGAAGAGCTTTTAGATGTAGTTTCTCTTCAGAATAAAGCATGCATCGAAGATATACTCACTGCTGTTCATAATGTTGGGTGCAAACAAGAGCTCCCTGGAATAAGCTTGTCAGTAGCGCAACCGATGGAGGACCATCTAGAACCTCAAGTCTGATAAAGAGGCCTCTGAACAAAGTTTCCGGTCTTTCACGCCCAATATAGAATGGGACGCTAAGAACCATAGTATTTAAAGAGCGTCCTAAATAAAACTCAATTTATTTTTACCATCTATGAAAGACAAGGAAATGACTTTATTGGTAGACTGGGTCAATTTTTACAGCATTACTGTAACTTCTGAACGGTTATGTATTCATTGTATAATTCATAGGGAAGCTTTATGTGCTAAGTCAATCACCCTGAATAACGTAGCGAAGTGTGTGAATTTAGTTCACTCTATTCCACTCTGCCATAGGCGATCTAAAGAATTATTAGCAGAACTGGGATCTGAATATTCACAAATACCGTATTATTGTCATATAAGATGGTTGAATAGAGGTGCCATGTTAACATGAAAGAACAGGTAAGTATTAATGATTCTTAATATTCATACAAATCGTCCATATTTTTTCCCCGGTTATTATTTTAATGCAGTAATTATTGCGTTTATTTGTTGCAGGGGAATGAACTACTGGAACTGACTCAATCAGAATGCCTATGTAAACTTGCGTTTCTAACAGATTTATTTCAACACTTGAATATTTTGAATACAACTTTGCAGGGTAAAGATAAAACAACAGTGGATTTAGTTGACGCCGTTAACACGTTCATGGCGAAACTCTCTCTTTGGCGGGATCAGCTGGAATTTTTGAATTCAGAATTCTATTACAATTAAATATTCTAATAAAGAAGGGTGGGAACTGTTTAAACCACTGCCTTGTGAAAATTTTCCATGGTTACGTGTGTTTGCAATAAATGTAATGGCAATCTCTCTCTCTCTCTCTCTCTCTCTCTCTCTCTTTTATTTTACGTCGCTTTAACTCCCTGGTCATATCGCGACGGATCTTTTAGTGGATAACTCTTAGAACGATATGTGATGCACAGTTAGCCTTCTAGGTCTCATCCTTGTAACCAACCGCTCCGTCACGTATCACAGAGACCCTAGCGCATAGTTACCGAATTTTCTGCTTTGTGCCGTGCAGATGGCATTATGGTGCCGTCCAGTCCAACCGCTGCCCCCATATAAAGGCGGACAAGCCTTCTAGGTCTCATCCCTGTAACCACCTGCTTCATGCTGTGCAGATGGCATTAGGGTGCCGTCCAATCTAACCGCCGCCCTCACACAGAAAGACGGACAGTTAGCCTTCTAGGTCTCATCCCTGTAACCACCTACTTCATGCCGTGCAGATGACATTAGGGTGCCGTCCAATCTAACCGCCGTCCCCACACAGAAAGGCGGACAGTTAGCCTTCTAGGTCTCATCCCTGTAACCACCTACTTCATGCCGTGCAGATGGCATTAGGGTGCCGTCCAATCTAACCGCCGTCCCCACACAGAAAGGCGGACAGTTAGCCTTCTAGGTCTCATCCCTGTAACCACTTACTTCATGCCGTGCAGATGACATTAGGGTGCCGTCCAATCTAACCGCCGTCCCCACACAGAAAGGCGGACAGTTAGCCTTCTAGGTCTCATCCCTGTAACCACCTGCTTCATGCTGTGCAGATGGCATTAGGGTGCCGTCAGTCCAACCGCAGTCCCCACACAGAAAGGCGGACAGTTAGCCTTCTAGGTCTCATCCCTGTAACCACCTGCTTCATGCTGTGTAGATGGCATTAGGGTGCCGTCAGTCCAACCGCCGTCCCCACACAGAAAGGCGGACAGTTAGCCTTCTAGGTCTCATCCCTGTAACCACCTGCTTCATGCTGTGCAGATGGCATTAGGGTGCCGTCAGTCCAACCGCCGTCCCCACACAGAAAGGCGGACAGTTAGCCTTCTAGATCTCATCCCTGGAATAGCTATCTTGCTTCGTCACGTACCCACAGAGACCCCCAGCGTATGGCAGCCGGACCTTCTGCTTCGTGCCGTGCAGATGGCGTTAGGGTGCCGTCCAGTGTAACTGCTTACATTGTCTGTGGATAGATGGCATAGCTTTCGCTATTACCACTTATTTTTCATTTTACTATTGTTTTAGACTTAAGGTGGAACTTTGGGTCGTGGTATTAAATATCGTCGTGGTATTTACCTTGGCGACTGAGGAAAAAGCCTCAGACAGATTCATCGGTCCACGGGATTTGAACCCGGGACCTCCCGAATGCGGGCCACGGACTTTACCGCCTGAGCCATCCCGCTCGGTAATGGCAATCTCCGGATCCACATTTGCGAGAAAACCTTTTCCAAAATGAATTACATTAAAAGCCATTATCGTAATAGGATACGTGACGATCACTTGGTAAGTCTTCCGAGACTTTGTACGTCATCATTGGTGGCAAATATCAATAAGTTTGTTAAAAAAAGGAAGTGCCAGAAAAGTCACTAAGAGAAATGTGACGTACAAATGGCACGATATCCACGGTGTATTGTACTAAATATATTATTATCTCTACTACGTATAGTAAGTAGGGGAAGTATTGTATTCCACCCAAAAATTCGACACCGAGATTTCACCGGAAATATATGTTTTGAGACTCCCTGAATCCAAAAAAAAAAGCATTTTTGAAAACATGTCCGTGTGTGTCTGTGTGTCTCTGGCTGTCTGTGTGTCTGTCTGTGAACAGCATAACTCAGACACCAACAGTCGGTTAAACACCAAACTTGGTATTTAGGTTCAGTATATTCTAGAGATGCGATACGAAGATTTTCAAGAAAATCCCCCACACCCCAGATTATCCTTTACATGGAACATCTTTGGAAATTTTAATTTTCTCAAAAATGGCTTTAACGATTTTGATTAAAATATCATATGTTTAAGATATTTTCATGACAAATAAAATGTATATCTTGAATTTTCTGGGAATGACTCCAAAAGTATTCTTCATTGTGAACGATATTTCTTGTATACCGCTGTTTAAGAATATATTTTTAGATAATTTTCTGAATATAAAAATATATTATAACCTTTGCATAACTGGTAAACCATAAGAGATAGACAAAATTTTACTACCCAGAAAATGTAGATCGCGCTAAAATACACGATTTATGTCATATACATTTTTGTTGTTGAGTGAACCATTTTCGACATATTGCTTGTTATTCCCTTAAATTTTTCAATACTTATTTTCTCAAATGGGAATTCGTTATTCATTTTTTTGTCTTCGATATGCAAAGAGTATTAATCTGTGGCAAAGGGAATGGTGCTGCACATAGCAATCAGCTATTAACAGATATGTATGTGCTTAAAGGCTACAGTATTTCTATATTGCCCTTGTAAATATGTATTCCCCTTACATCTACAAGAAAATTAGCAATAAGATAGAGTCTGCAAATGTTTATCTCGATTAACATGAAGTAGATGGAGAATAAGCGTTTGTAAAGATAGTTTGTACAAGAGTAGAGAAAGTCATGTGAGTGTAACACATCAGATTTTTACTTTCTCTACTACGTATAGTAAGTAGGGGAAGTATTGCATTCCACCCAAAAATTCGATACCGAGATTTCACCGGAAATACATGTTTTGAGACCTCCTGAATCCAAAAAAAGCATTTTTGGAAACATGTCCGTGTGTGTGTCTGTGTGTGTGTGTGTCTGTGTGTGTGTGTGTCTGTGTGTGTGTCTGTGTGTGTGTCTGTGTGTGTGTCTGTGAACAGCATAACTCAGAAACGAACAGTCGGATAAACACCAAACTTGGTATTTACGTTCAGTATCTTCCAGAGATGCGACACGAAGATTTTCAAGAAAATCCCCCTACCCCAGACTACCCTTTACATGGAACATTTTTCGAAAATTTTAATTTTCTCAAAAATGGCTCTAACGATTTTGATGAAAATATCATATGTTTAAGATAATGTCATGAGAAATGAAATGTATATCTCGAAATTTCTGGGAATGTCTCCAAAAGTATTCTTCATTATGAACGACTTTTGCATAACTGGTAAACCATAAGAGATAGACAAAATTTTACTACACAAAAAATGTAGATCGCGTTAAAATACACAATTTATATCATATACATTTTTTTTGTTGAGTGAACCGTTTTCGAGATATTGCTTGTTATTTCCTTAA
Organism: Deroplatys truncata; assembly: GCA_030765065.1. Lineage (NCBI taxonomy): Eukaryota > Metazoa > Arthropoda > Insecta > Mantodea > Mantidae > Deroplatys > Deroplatys truncata. Next base: position 179,026,248 of record CM060983.1, on the reverse strand, counting down.
ATTTTCCAATACTTATACTTTTTCTCAAATTCGTTATTCATTTTTGTATGTCCTGGACATGCAAAGAGAATGGAATGCGCCACATAGCAACCAGCGATGAAATATTTGACTATCGCTTAAAAGCTACCATATTCCCCTTGCATCTACAAGAAAATTACAAATAAGATTGACATCTCCATATCTCGATTAATATGAAGCATATGGAGAATAGGCGTTTGTAAAAATAGATTGTACAAGAGTAGAGAAAGTCATGTGAGTGTAACACATCAGATTTTTTTAAAGAATATCATGGTGGTTTCAAGCTACTATAAAACTCGGCAAACATAGCCTATCTTTTGCAACGTAAAGTAGGCTTACATGCTCACAATAACATGTACGAGCGGGTGGACGAAGGTTCACTTACAATCCCCTCTTCTGACTGCGGTTGGGCATCCCTGCTTTAGAGAGATGGGAGTGAATGAAAGCGCACTGGGGTAAAAACCACGCTGTTAGAAAAGTGCTAGCCTCAGCCATAATCTTTCCATTTGACGGTATTAGAGCAAACAGAAACGCTGCGTTAGCTACTGCTATAGAAACAAAAGCTGCATATTGAAACGTATTAAAAAGAGCTGAGGATGGGATATGGAATCGTCAATGATTTAACAAAGAATCCAGGCTCAGAGCAACCTCGCTTGGTTAATGTATTTGAGTTTACTATAACGCCCAAGTAACATTTGGAAAATACAGTCTCGAGAGAAGAAGTGCTTTGTTTATAAGCACTATTGACAGACATATGCTGTTATGTCAGTGGATGTTATATGTGGATTGTCGAGGATGTCGGATTGAAATCTGTAAATAGAATTGGACTTTCAGAACCTAAGAGCAAATACAGATTATGTAAGGGAGATTACACTGAGTGGGCACTAGAGATCTAGGAAGCGACTAATAACTACGTTGCGTTGAATTAATCAGAAAATATTTTGTGGTTTGGTTCCTAAAGAAATAAGCTGGGCACCGTAACACGTGTGCCACAGGCTTTACAAAGAATTTAGACAACCTCTAGTCTAGTTAAGAACGGTATTCCAGGGGCTCAAGCTATTAAAGTGAGCATGTAAATATATAGTCCAGCTTCATATTGTTGACTAAAAGAACCATTGTGTTTGCACAGAGCTTTCAAATCTACTTGAGTCCACTACGTATATTCTATACAATACACGTCATCTATTTCTATTTTGATTTCCTCTATCACTTACTTATAGTAAGTACAGTTGAGGGCGAAGGTCTACCCGGGGATAAATCCCCCCTTCTAAGCCCAGGGCTAGCGCCATCAGTGACGGACAAAACTAACCGGAGTTTACCCATGAGGCAATACCTGGAGTCTAAAAAGCCCCTCCTGCAGTGCAGGAGATGGAAGTGGATACGCCACTTACGCGAGTCATCCCGAAACGGGCGACTACCGAATATAAAGCCTCGGTAAGGCCGACAGCTCTCTAGCAAGCCGTCTACCGGCTATCCAGGGCGGTACCGGAGATCATTGAGGCGTCTCACAACCCCGTCAGTATGGAAACCATACAGACGTTCCCAATACCCATGGGTTTCGGGAATCACTGCCCCGCCGAGTCCAACCCAATCCGAACAACTCGCCAGTGGGGAGGGGCTCGGTGTTCGGCCCAGCGTACTTCTCGTAACGTGGGAAGTACCACGAGTGCTAAGGGTCCGCAGCGCCAGCACCACGGCAGCTGAAGGGATCGGAACCGCCCCCTTACGGGATATAGTAAGTACAGGAAGTATTGGACTCCATCCAAAAATTCTGTATGCAGTTTTGAGATCCATTGAACTAAAAAAAAATCAGCGCGCGCCATGTGTCTCTAGTTGTGTCTGTTCGTACGTCTGCCTGCGGACAGCATAACTGAAAAACAAAAGTTCGGATACAGACCAAATTTCATACTTGAGTCGGACACAATTTCACTATAACAGGAGAACATTTTCAAGAAAATTCTCCCGCCAGAAGTACACTTTACGTGTACTATTTTTGATCATCTAAAAAATTACTCAAAATATTTTGATTGAAATACTATATTGCGACTTTGTCCAGTTTTTACAAATTGTTACTTTTCTCACTGTCACTGTTTCGTTTATACCGTTCACCTTCACTGAGAGTTCACTTCACTAAGGTGAACTAGTTCAATTCTCCCTCACTTCACTTCCTTCGTGACGCAGTCCCTTCACGCCAGACGGTTCTCTTCACTCGGGAGTCGAACACAAGGCCTCCGAACCGTCGATCCGCGATAGCATTCGCTGCACGTCACAACAGTCGTCACCAACTCGCTCTTGATGACGCAGGGAAACTCACCCGTCTCGCTCGCTGACCGACGCAACTCAACTCGCAACTCCTCACCTCGCACTGACTGACTGATTGCCTGCGAGAGCGCTCGCTTATATAGGCAGTGGTAGGTTCTCTAGCGTTCTAAAATTATTTCGAACACTTTATAAGGAGGAGGGAAGAAGAAGCTTCCATAAAGTTCTAGTTATCTCCCGATAGTGCACCCGATCTTTATGCTAGCAAGCGGTGGTTATCGTTGTTTACTGCGACCGCTCGGTGCCGACCTGCCGATAACCTTGGGCCATAGCCGCTGCGTCACAATACGTTTAAGATATTTATATGAATAATAAAATGTATATATTGAATTATCCGGGAATGGCCTGTAAAGTCCTGTTTATTTGAAATTGGTTTTGAATAATTTTGTTTTGCTGGTAAACAATAAATGATAGACAAAAACTTACTACACAAAAAATGTAGATCTTCTGAAACGCAGAATCTATATGAAGTAATTTTTTGTGGAATTTTCCAATTCCTAGATATTTCGTGCTGTTTGTTTCAATTTGCCAATACTTTTGAGCTACTGCCACCATTCTTTTGTTTCTTGTGATGTCATGCAAAAAGTATAGCATTTTAAGGCTAACTTAGGGTGACAGGCATTTTAAAAACTTGAATATATCTACAGGCTCCTCTCTCCATATTGTACCTACAATAAAATGTGTAAAGATATAATTTATGAAAACCCCTATCTCTGCATTTGTAGGAGAAATAAATTAGGCAACAATTAAAAACGTCAACCGGTTCAAATGTTTAGGTACAAGAACAGACAGTCTTAGACTTTTGACAGACTTTGTGGTACCCCTGCAAAGGAAATTTACGATAAAACCAACCAGGCGTCTAAAGGAATAGAGCAATGACAAAATAACCAAAACGCATATCCTAAAAAAAAAAAAAAGGTTTTACGTATCCGTGACAAGAGAGTGTCATACATGGGTCAGAGCGCTGTGCTCTGAATGGTAGATGGAAGACAAAGTTGTAGAGTATCGCAATGGATGCGCTGACTTTGTTAGAACAGAGATCGAAGAAGAACATACAGTCATAAATAGAAATGAAGAGCTCACAAACGGAGGAGAATGGAATTGGAGAGAAACCCATAATCGATTGGTCTCCCACAGGAAGCAATAGAAAGGGACTCGTTTAAGCTGGTGGGGTAGTGTGAAAAAAATCTGATGTGTTACACTCACATGACTTTCTCTACTCTTGTACAAACTATCTTTACAAACGATTATTCTCCATCTACTTCATGTTAATCGAGATAAGCATTTGCAGACTTTATCGTATTGCTAATTTTCTTGTAGATTTAAGGGGAATATATATTTACAAGGGCAATATACAATTACAATAGCCTTTAAGCACATACATATCTCTTAATAGCTGGTTGCTAGGTGCAGCACCATTCCCTTTGCCACAGATTAATACTCTTTGCATATCCAAGACAAAAAAATGAATAACGAATTCTCATTTTAGCAAATAAGTATTGAAAAAATTAAGGGAATAACAAGCAATATCTCGAAAATGGTTCACTCAACAAAAAAAATGTATATGACATAAATTGTGTATTTTAACGCGATCTACATCTTTTGTATAGTAAAATGGTCTTATGGTTATGCAAAAGTCGTTCACAATGGAGAATACTTTTGGAGACATTCCCAGAAAATTCAAGATATACATTTTATTTGTCATGAAAATATCTTAAACCTATGATATTTTAATCAAAATCGTTAGAGCCATTTTTGAGAAAATTAAACTTTTCGAAAAATCTTCCATGTAAAGGGTAATCTGGGGTGGGGGGATTTTCTTGAAAACCTTCGTGTCGCATCTCTGGAAGATACTGAACCTAAATACCAAGTTTGATGTTTATACGACTGTTCGTTTCTGAGTTATGCTGTTCACAGACAGACACACACGCACAGACAGGCACACAGACACACACACGGACATGTTTCCAAAAATGCTTCTTTTTTTGGATTCAGTGTGTCTCACAACATATATTTCCGGTGAAATCTCGGTATCGAATTTTTGGGTGGAATACAATACTTCCTCTACTTACTATACGTAGTAGAGAAAGTAAAAAGTTATGGCTAAATTTGGCTTAGAAGACGGACAATGAAACAATAGATCACTTTGGCGAACTGGAATCAGAAGCAACCATTGAAAAGTGGACAGCTGTATTAAGAAGATATGAACACAAATGATAGTGGCTGGAGAAGGTTATGTGAATTTATCACATCAGATTTTTCCAATATGCAACCCCCGAGACATCTGCAGGCCACAGGAATGTGACAGAGATGTGGCAGGCTCGCAGGGCAGGTCGTCCGGATATATGTGCTTTGGACTGTAACATTTTAGATATACAGGATGGACTATTTAAGTTGAGACTGTACAATATCCCCAAAACTAAGCGTTGTAGAAAGAAATGTCTTGAATAAAAGTTGTTTGATATTATGGGGGAAAGTAAATACCATTAGTCGTGTTTTGCTTGGAGGACGTTGTGATAGTCATCTTAGGGTCAATTTAATTTTTACTTTCTCTATTCCGTATAGTAAGTAGGGGAAATATTGCACTCCACCCAAAAGTTCAATATCGAAATTTCACCAGAAATGCATGTTTTGAGGCTCCCTGAATCCAAAAAGAAAAGCATTTTTACTTTCTCTGCTACATATAGTAAGTAGGGGAAGTATTGTATTCCACCCAAAAATTCTATACCGAGATTTCACCGGAAATATATGTTTTGAGACCCCCTGAATCCAAAAAAAAAGCCTTTTTGGAAACATGTCCGTGTGTGTGTGCGTATCTGTGAACAGCATAACTCAGAAACGAACAGTCGGATAAACACCAAACTTGGTATTTAGGTCCAGTATCTTCCAGAGATGCGACACGAAGGTTTTCAAGAAAATCCCCCACCCCAGATTACCCTTTAATGGAACATTTTTCGAAAATTTTAATTTTCTCAAAAATGGCTCTAACGATTTTGATTAAGATAGCATATGTTTAAGATATTTTCATGATAAATGAATTGTATATCTCGAATTTTCTGGGAATGTCTCCAAAAGTATTCTTCATTGTGAACGACTTTTGATAACTGGTAAACCATAAGAGATAGATAAAATCTTACTACACAAAAATGTAGATCGCGTTAATATACACAATTTATACCATATACATTTTTTTTGTTGAGTGAACTATTTTCGAGATATTGCTTGTTACTCCCTTAAATTTTCCAATACTTATACTTTTTCTCAAATGGGAATTCGTTATTCATTTTTTACTTTCTCTACTACGTATAGTAAGTAGGGGAAGTATTGTATTCCACCCAAAAATTCGATACCGAGATTTCACCGGAAATAGATGTTTTGAGACTCCCTGAATCCAAAAAAGGCATTTTTGGAAACATGTCCGTGTGTGTGTCTGTGTGTGTGTGTGTTTGTGTGTGTGTGTGTCTGTGTGTCTGTGTGTCTGTGAACACCATAACTCAGAAACGAACAGTTGGATAAACACCAAACTTGGTATTTAAATTCAGTATTTTCCAGAGATACGACACGAAGGTTTTCAAGAAAATCCTTCCACCCCAGAGTACCCTTTACATGGAACATTTTTCGAAAATTTTAATTTTCTCAAAAATGGCTCTAACGATTTTGACTAAAATATCATATGTTTAAGATATTTTTACGACAAATGAAATGTATATCTCGAATTTTCTGAGAATGTCTCCAAAAGTATTCTTCATTGTGAACGACTTTTGCATAACTTGTAAACCATAAGGGATAGACAAAATTTTACTACACAAAAAATGTAGATCGCATTAAAATACAGAATTTATGTCATATACATGTTTTTAGTTGAGTGAACCACTTTCGAGATATTGCTTGTTATTCCCTTAAATTTTCCAATACTTATACTTTTTCTCAAACTCGCTATTCATTTTTTTATGTCCTGGATGTGCAAACAGAATGGAATGCTCCTCTTAGCAACCAGCGCTTAAAGGATGTGACTATCGCTTAAAAGCTACCATGTCTCCCTTGCATTTACAAGAAAATTAGCAATAAGATCAATATCTCGATATCTCAATTAACATGAAGCGTATGGAGAATAAGCGTTTGTAAAAATAGTTTGTACAAGAGTAGAGAAAGTCATGGTGTGTGTAACACATCAGATTGTTTTATTTCCTGGACATGCAAAGAGAATGGAATACGCCACATAGCAACCAGCTCTTATACGATTTGACTATCGCTTAAAGCCTACCATATTCCCCCTGCATCTACAAGAAAATTAGCAATAAGATTAATATCTCGATTAACGTGAAGCATATGGAGAATAAGCGTTTGTAAAACTAGTTTGTACAAGAGTAGAGAAAGTCATGTGAGTGTAACACATCAGATTTTTTAAAACGGAAAGCTACAATTAGGGTAAAATTAAATTGGCCCTTAAATGACCATCATAACGTCCTCCAAACAAAACACGACTAATGGCATTTACTTTCCTCCAAAATATCTAGCAACTTTCATCAAAGACATTTCTTTCTACAACGCTTAGTTTTGGAGATATTGTACAGTCTCAACTTAAATCGTCCTCCTGTATATTTTGCGTTTCTAACCGCAACTGCATTCTGGTTTGCTGTTTATAAGATAGGAAGGAATAAGAAGGGAAAACAAAACAAATGGGATGGGCTGTCCACAAGAGAGTGTACTCAGAGGCTGTGATTACAGAGGGTGTGTTTCACACCTCTACATCAGATTTTGCACCTAGTACATATCTGTTGTACCATTACGCAGTTACGAAACCTTGACGCACCTTAGCATCATCTCGAGTCTGAAGTCATGGCACATTACGTTGAATGTCAGCGGACGTGACCTCTCATTTCATATCTTTCTTTCACGTTTCAGGTGTGTCTTCGATGCTGATGGTGTTGGGTTGATGGCGTAGCTGCTTGCGCATTATAAAGATTTCTCCCCGTGAACGCCAGAGTGTGTTGTCCCGTCCATTAGGGTCGCTTGGTCACTTCCTCTCGTGTTTCTTTGCCTCTACTGGTGCGCGGGTGTTCAAGCTGGAAATATAGGGACCTCAGAGCGTCTTGTGGACCTGCCTGTGGACCTGAAACCTCCTTCATCTCATCCCTCCCTCACAGGGGATGTAGCCATAAGCTGGTCGCAGTGCCCGAGATGCACCTCTCCGATAAACACATTCTACATCCTACAGTCCTACGCCACTGATGTTGCCTCGTGGCAGATGGGACAGCAGTGAAGTCAGACTGTTTAAACGTACAAACGAATAGTGAGATTTCTTTGCTGCGATATAGGTACTAAACGTATCTAGTTCGGAAGTTATTCAGGGCATGTACAGCAAAGGAATATTTACATCCCTGAACACGCGTTTAAACCAAAGTTACAGCTACTTCATTACCTATCCAGAACTAAAAGAAACAACTTTCGTTATATTAGCTTTAGAACATCGATATAGGTTTTATCCGCTACCGCAATACCCTGTTGCCTAAATCTAGAGAAGAGCTATCTTCTTAACTTAAACAGACAGTAAAAAATGGAAAGTTCTTATGAGGAAAAAAGGGTTAGTTAAGGGGACAAGGTGCTCTGAAATGTCAAAAATCAGATTTTATGTTTTAGGCGCTAGTAAAACCTCTATTACTCCCAGTTTCAGAAAATATATAATTTTTGGGGGTTAGGAGGTTTTTAAGACATTTAAATACCATTTAAATTCTAGTTTGCATTCCTCTAAAGCTGCCATGCAACGCCACTTTTTCCACCCAAAAATTCGATACCGAGATTTCACCGGAAATATATGTTGTGGGACACACTGAATCCAAAAAAAGAAGCATTTTTGGAAACATGTCCGTGTGTGTGTCTGTGTGCCTGTCTGTGTGTGTGTCTGTCTGTGAACAGCATAACTCAGAAACGAACAGTCGTATAAACACCAAACTTGGTATTTAGGTTCAGTATCTTCCAGAGATGCGACACGAAGGTTTTCAAGAAAATCCCCCCACCCCAGATTACCCTTTACATGGAAGATTTCTCGAAAACTTTTATTTTCTCAAAAATGGCTCTAACTTAAAATATCATATGTTTAAGATATTTTCATGACAAATGGAATGTATATCTCGAATTTTCTGGGAATGTCTCCAAAAGTATTCTTCATTGTGAGCGACTTTTGCATAACTGGTAAACCATGAGATATAGACAAAATTTTACTACACAAAAAAAGTAGATCCCGTTAAAATACACAATTTATGTCATATACTTTTTTTTGAGTGAACCATTTTCCAGATATTTCTTGTTATTCCCTTAAATTTTCCAATACTTATACTTTTTCTCAAATGGGAATTGGTTATTCTTTTTTTTCTTTTTTTTGTCCTGGTAATGCAAAGAGAATGGAATACTCCACATAGCAACCAGCTCTTAAAATATTTGACTATCGCTTAAAGCCTTGCACCTACAAGAAAATTAGCAATAAGATTAACATCTCGATTAACATGAAGCATACGGAGAATAAGCGTTTGTAAAAATAGTTTGTACAAGAGTAGAGAAAGTCATATGAGTGTAACACATCAGATTTTTAATTTAGGGATTCTAGACTCGAATATACAAGTCCAGAAAGAGAAAAGAAAACAAAAGAAAAACTGATAAATAATAAGCAGAGAAAACCGTTGTCATAATAGTTACTGCCCTGTTTTCATAAAAATAATAAGAAGCACTTATTAATTAATTTATCATTTACGCAAACCCTTTCAAGATGTACGTTAGCTGTGTGAAACACATAAATAGTATCAATGAAAGATCGCTGTATAGTCTGATGGATTCAACTCACGCCATGTCACCGCGTCTAAAATTCCTTTTAGATTGACTACTTATCAGTATATCAGGAAACACTGTTACCATTTCCGAATCAATATTTCCGTCATCCACACAGCGAGTGCCGCATTTAACCATAGACAAGTTCATGACGTTAACGGAAATGTTTGTTCATTTTATCGGACGATTCCGGACAGTGTCGCTGTTTCCGTTTCGAGTAGTTTCTAGTCTGTTATTGCTTCAGTTTTCCTTATGAGCGAATGATAGTCATGGTGCTTCTTAATGTGATCTGTCTTCATATTTTGCATGAATGATCATGCTCGAACAGCTGAACCTTCAATTCTACAGGTAACAAGGTCGTAAGTAGACTGCTTCTGTGTTCGCGTGGGCAGCGTTCTAGTAACTAAATCCAGAGGTTCCGGGTTCAATTTCCGTCCAGAACGTGGAATATTTATTTATAACCTTCTCTTACCGCCGCAGATTCTGAAAGTGTGCATGTGCGAGTGAATACAAGTGCGTTTCAGATTTAAACCAACGTTAAATAACCTACAGTCAATGAGATGTTTCTCAAGTCAAACTCCCCGATATGACCGTAGAAGTTAAACGGAGGCTATACTAATGAACAACTAACAAGGTCTGATGTGTTACATTCACATGACTTTTCTACATTCTATGTTTTATTAGTGAGTATACAAACTATTCTTTCTAAATCTTATTTTTATATCTATTTCATTTTAAACCAGATAAACCTTTGTAGGAACAGGTACATTACATATTTCGTAATAAATACAAAGGGAACAGCGATAGTCAAATGATCAATAACTGGACACTATTGAAATTCCAAGCAATCGTGAGAAACAACTGAAAATCGACGGGACTTTAAAAATGACAATTCGAACCATTAATAACGGATATCTCAGAAATGACTTATGCTATAACAAATATTTTAAAATAAATTGTGTATATTAAAGAGATTTACCTTTTTGTGTACTATGTTTTCGTCTATCGCTTAACGTTTACAGTTGCACAAGATTATACAAAATTCCTTGTGAATGAAGAGGACTTCACAAGCTATTCTCAGAAGATTCAAGGTATATATTTTATTTTTCATGTAAATATCTTTAATATATGGTATTTTAATCAAAATCGTTAGTCACTTTTTAGAAAAAAAAATTAAAAAATATTTCATGTAAAGGGTAGTTGGATGTGGAGGTATTTTCTTGAAAAGCTTCGTGCCACATCTTTGGAAGATACTGAACTTAATACCAAGTTTGGTATTTATCGGGCTTTTCGCTTTTAAGTCATGTTGCTCACAGACACGCACACGAACTTTTTTCTAAAAATTCTTTTTGGGGGAGTTCAGGGGACCTCAAAACACAAATTTCCGGTGAAATCTCGACATTTAATTTTTGGGTGGAATACATACTTCCCCTACTTACTGTACTAGTAGAGAAAGTAGAAAGGAAAGAAAATCGTAAGTTTTATTTCCGTTGAGAAGTGCCATATTAATTTGGAGCGTTGGAAATTGTGGTGTTATATACTTTTGTCCTACAATATTTCTAAATGCACTTGTTTCAAAACAGAAAATATGTATGACGAACTATAGCATTCCTATAAAAGCTTATTGTTAATCAATAACGTTTGCAGAAACAGTTGCCTTATACATTTGGTTGTAGGTACCAAGGGGATAAAGGTGGTTGAATCGAGACGTATTATGCTAATTTTGAAATCCTATGCTCTTTCCATGATAACCAAGGAAAAAGTGAATGATGACTGCGCCACAAAAATGTATAGAGTCTGAAAAATTCAGAACATTAACAAGAAATATTGTAGAAATGTCTAATGCTACAAAAACAGTACACTTGATACAAAGTGTACGTTTTGAGAGACCCAGAGTTTCCCTGCAATAAGTTTTTGGTTATCTTTTATGGTTTCTCAGCTATACGAAATTACAACAAATTCTTTCAGAATGAAGAGGATTTCACTTCTGTTTACAAAAACTTTATACATACATCTTACTTTTATTGCAAATATCTTGAAAATTCTCCAAGTAAACCGTAGATGGGGAAGTTTCGTGGCGTATTCTTGGCAGGTACTGAGCTTAAATGTTCGGTATTTATCCGAGATTTCTGTTTTTAGTTGTGCTGTTTACACACAAACACGGACCTGTTTCTAAAAATGTCCCTTTTGGGGAATTCAGGATACCTCAAAACGAGTATTTCCGGTAAAATGTCAACATCCAACTTTTTGGTGGAATGTAATATTTAAACTTTAAGTAGGTGCTAGAGAAAGTAAAATATCTTAGTTTTTTACATTTATATCACTTTCTCTGTCCTCTATCGCTTATTAGTGGGTATACAAATTATTCTTACAAAAGTTTATTTTCCTACCTACTTCATTTTAATCGAGATAAACTTTTCGGAAATGTTGCATTACATATTTGTTATAGACACAAAGGGAATAGCGATAGTCAAATGTTTTAGAACTGGGTGATATATATTGACCTCTTTCCATGCAATCGCGAGAAGCAATTCAAAATCGACAGGACTTTAAAAGAATGGCAAAAATTCAACAATCCAAAGCATTAATAACGGATATCCTGGAAATGGCTGGTGCCAAAAAAAGGTTATTTGAAATAAATTGTGTGTTTTAAAGATATCTATATTTGGTGTGTAATACATTTTCGTCTATCGCTTAACGTTTACCAGTTATAAAAGATTATACAAGGTTCCGTCCGAATGAAGTGGATTTCACAGACTATTACCAGAATCTTCAGGATATACATTATATTTGTCGTATAAATATCTTTATGGCATTTTAATCAAAATCGTTAGAGCCATTTTTAGAAAATCAAAACGTTCCAAAAATTTTACATATAAAGCAAGGGTGGCGAAAATGCCTTTCTCTCTCGAGTCATCAAATATGCAACACGCACTACACCACTCAGCAGCACATGGAAAACAAATGAATAGTCAGTTGCGCCTGCGTCACAGTGCCTCGCGAGTCGCGCTTTCGCCACCACTGAATTGTAAAGGATAGTTTGGCGTAGGAGGATTTTCTTGAAAATCTTCGTATCGCATCTTTGGAAGATACTGAACTTAAATACCAAGTTTGGTATTATCCCACTTTTCGTTTTTGGGTTATGCTGTTGAAACACACACACACACACACACACACACACACACACACACACACACACACACAGACATGAACCTTTTTTCAAAAATTCTTTTTTGGATTCTGGGGGCCTCAAAACATGTGTTTCCAGTGAAATCTTGGTATAGAATTTTTGGGTATAATACAACACTCCCCCTACTTACTATACGTAATTGGCTATTTCCCACACCACGTGTTTACGAGCGCACGCCAGGAGAAATGCAATACTCAAATATTTCAGATTACAATAGGATAGTACGCCACTATAATATTAAAAAAAGAAACTGATGTGTTTCATTTACATGAGTTTCTCTAGCCCCTATCGCTTATTAGTGGGTATACAAACTATTCTTACTAAAGCTTATTTTTCTATCAATTTCATTTTAATCTAAATAAACCTTTGCAGAAATAGCTAGAGAACAGCGATAGTCAAATATTTTAACAACTGGACACTATACGCTGCTTTAAAATTCTATACTATTATGGAAATTATTTTGAAATACTGTTTTATATACTTCAACTTTGTTAACAACTATTTGTATTCTTTGCAAAATTTCAATTACGTATTCATATTTGTTGTTTCGTAACCTTTGTTTATGGCAGCCCTCAATTGGGGGAAGCTAAATTAGGAATAAATTCTGCATATACGTATAAGAATAAAAAATCTGATGTCTTACACTCACAGAATTTTCTCTACCCTGGTACAAACTATTTTTACAAACGCTTATTCTCCATATACTTCATGTTAATCAAGATAAACGTTCGCAGAAACTATCTGACTGCTAATTTTCTTGTAGATGCAAGGGGAATATGGTAGGCTTTAAGCGATAGTCAAATCTTTTAACCGCTGTTTGCTATATGGAGCATTCCATTCTCTTTGCATGTCCAGGACATATTTCATATTCATATAACGAATTCCCATTTGATAAAAAGTATAAGTATTGCAAAATTGAAACAAATAACAAGGTATGTCTCGGAAATGGTTCACTCGACAAAAAGAATGTATATGGCATAAATCGTGTGTTTTAACGAGATCTACATTTTTGTGTAGTAAAATTTTGTCTAGCTCTTACGGTTTGCCAGTTACGCGAAAGTCATTCAGAATGAAGACGACTTTTGGAGACATTTCCAGAAAATTCTTGATATACATTTCATTTGCCATGAAAATGTCTTAAACATATGATATTTTAATCAAAATCGTTAGAGCCATTTTTGAGAAAATCAAAATTTCGCAAAATGTTCCAAGTAAAGGGTAGTCTGGGGTAGGGGATTTTCTTGAAAAATCTTGTATCGCATCTTTGAAAGATATTGAACCTAAATACTAAGTTTGATATTTATGCGACTTTTCGTTTTTGAGTTATGCTGTTCACAGAACACACACGGACCTCTTTCTATAAATTTGTTTTTAATTTAGTGGACCTCAAAACATGTATTTCCCGTGAAATCTCAATATCGAATTTTCGGGCGGAATGCAACACTTTCCCTGCTTACTATAGTAGTAGAGAAAGTAAAAATGAATCTAGGAAAAGCACTATTAGTTATTCGTTTTTGAGACCATGTTTTCAAAGTTTAAATTCGATTTGGCTGGCCACGTAGCTTAATCGGTAGAGCACCTGTCTACTGTGCGAGAGGCCCTGGGTTCGATTCTCTGCTGGGGTGGGAATTTCTCTCTGATCAAGATTATTCCCTACCCTCCTCAGTGTCTGGGAGCATGAATGAGAGTGTGAATGTGCGTGTGTGTGTGTGTGTGTGTGCGTGTTTGTTTGAGTGAGAGAGAGATAGAAAATCTAATGTATAAAACCAAAGAAACATCATAAATCTAATGAAAACGGTGTACAGTTAACACCAGTGCCAATAGGCAATATGTTCCAAAGGGTAAAATGCGACATGTTCCATTGCAGTTAAATGGAACAATTAAAAAAAAAGTTCGATTCTGAGTGCTGAATAAGACATCAATGAGACCGTACAGAGACTGAAAGGCGCTCGCGTGTAATTACCACGTGACTTCATAAAGTATTCCTCTACACTTTAAACCATTCTACTAGATCAACTAAGGATAGTAAAATCTCGTTTTAATATGCAGAAGCAACAAGCGGTATTACAGTTTACATGTTCTATTCTTTTTTAAGGCTTTTCATTTTGTTGGTTTTATTTCTGTTTATATGACGCCGTTTTTCAACTTGTTCATGTGTTCTGATTTTAGCTCGTAGAACAACTTGTTTTAAAATAATAACCCAGCGGGATGACTCAGAGGGCAACGTCTATGGCCCGCATTCGAGGTCCCGGGTTCGATCTCCGACGAGCGCCCATGGGTTTTTTCATGGTTTCCCCGTGTCAGCAGGCGAATGCTGGGGTGGGTTCATCTTCCTCCACGACTTTCCTGCCCCTCATTTCCTGTAGCCATCGTCTTCCTTATCATTTGTTTTTAGGACCAAGCGACGGTGTTCGGCGGGTTGTAGCTGGATGGCGGCTTGCGCTCTTAAACGTTTCTACCTGTAGTCGCTGCGGGCACTCTCAGGTCTCCCCCCTACAGAGAGCTGCAGGGGTTAGTGACTTTAGGTAGACCGGATGGTGCCGGATGTGTTCAACCTGTAAACGTTAAGGACCCTGTTCGTGCTTGCGCCCGTCGGCATTGGGATCTGGGCGCCCTTCGGGTTTCTCCTCTCATACCTCCCTCCCAGGGATCACATTGGAAGCAAAGAGCAGCATTATGGCCTACTTACGGGTGTTCTGCCTTGCTTCCGGGGGCCCCTCCGTGTTGTGTACATTTACCTTTAGACTAATACCCCAAATTATAGCGAAAATGGATTTTGATCCGACGGAGGGGAAAACGTCAAACTCAGGAATTATCAACGTTTATACTGAACTTCGCCATTAAGGTCTCAGATTTTACAACTTCGCAAATTCAGTCACTTTAAATTATATATTGTTGACATTGCAAGGTATTGTATAAAGTAGCATAAAATAATTTTTAAAGCACTACAAATGAAAAGGTTGAAAATTCGGTGCAATGTTCAAAAGCTTATAAAGCAACAACATAAACTAAAATATTGTTTGTTCTTTCTGAACAATAAAATGGTAATTTTCTCTTCCTTAATTTCGCTGCTTTTACTCTTTCTACCACGTACATAGTAGATAGAGTACGTATGGTATTGCACCCAAAAATTCGCTATCAAGATTCGCCATAAATACATTTCTTGAGCCCCCCATGAATAAAAACAAAGCCTTTTTAGTAAAAGGCCCGTTTGTGTTTGTGGTCTGTGAACAACATAACTCAAAAACGTAAAGTCGGATAAATACTAAACTTACTATTTAAGTTTAGCATCAAACAAAGATGCAACACGAAGATTTTTAAGAAAATTCCTCATCCCAAACTACCTTTTACATGGAACACTTTTCGAAATTCTTATTTTCTCAAAAATGACTCTACTAATTGTGATTACCATATATTAAAGATATTTACATGAGAAATAAATGTTATGTCTTGAAGTTTTGGGAAATAATCTGTGAAATCCTCTTCGTTCGGGAAAGGAATTTTGTATAGACATGTATAACTGGTGAATGTTAAGCGATAGAGCAAAACCAACTATACAAAAAACGTAATCTCTTTAAAACACACAATTTATTTCTAATAACGTTTTTGTGACATTAATCATTTCCGAGAAATCCGTTATTAATGGTTCGAATTGTTCATTACTTTGTCATTCTTTTATAGTCCCGTCGATTTTCAGTTGTTTCTCGCGGTTGCATGGAAGGAGTATGGAATTTTAAGGCCAGCGTATACCGTTCAGTTATCTAACATTTGACTGTCGCATTTGACTATTGAATTTATAGCGAAATGCGTAATGTAGCTATTTCTGTAAAGGGTTATCTTGATTAAAATGAAGTTGATATAAAAATAAGCTTGAATAAGGATAGTTTTTATACCCTAGATAAATGAGAGACAGCGGAATGACTCACGTGGTAATGCATGTGACCCGCATTCGGGCGGTCTCGGATTCAAAACCCCGGGTCCGTCCAATCTGACCGAAGGTTTTCAGCAGTTTTCCTCAATCGCTGTGTTGGATAACTTGATCCGCAAATTTTCCTACCATCCCTTTCAACGCTACATTTCAATTTCCTTCTTCACCGTCATACCAGGCATTGGGTTGAACACCCATCCTGGATATGCTATGATCCAGAGTTTGCTTGCACCTCGACAGGCCACTAACCCAAGGCATTGGCTTGTATGTCCTCCGGGGTATAAGTCCTACTCAAAGGAGAGAAATCCGTTGAGAAGAAGAAGATAAATAGAGAATAGAGAAGTCCTGTATAGTAACACAGCAGATTTTTGAAGTAGAGACGAATACTTTGAGGCCACTATAAGTGCTTAGACTAGAGTAGTAAAATTACGGTAGTTTTTCCTAGTAGATTGGTCAGTTAAGATTCTACCCGCATTACCTGTACGTTAGGCGTATTGCATACCTATCGGGCTGTTACCTCATATCGATCGCTTTGTTTACTTTTGAGCTCAGTGGTTTACTAGATTCCTCTAGAAGCCGGAAGCGTTGAACACGAGGGGATCGGCGCATGGGAGGATCATAGTAAAATTTGAAACAGACTTTCTCCTGCAACAATGGAAAAATTAGTTTCCGTGCAGTGGAACTTAGATATATGGAAGACAATGAATTTGTGTCTTCAAAAACTTTTGGAAGCTCCACTGAATATACTACAGTTAAGATCGAAGACACTGTTAGTGATCACAAGTAATGTTATTTTGAACCAAACCTACAATTTTTATTTTGATCACAGTGACTAAGTCGTGATCACAGATTTTGGCGATCATAATGTTTGAATTTCTCATTAATTTTCTTAATTCGTTGTATTTTGTGTTCTGTTTCATTCCCTATCAGTACTACCGGTATCGTAGTTTTGGTAGAGCGCACTCAAGTTCAGACTGATTGTACATAAACGCGTGACGTTAGCAGCCTAGGTAAACTTGAAGATTGCTGTGAGCCTTTCATTATAGGTACGTATTACTCATTAATTTTACTGGCTCTACCAGTTACCTATGATACATAAAGGAAGTATTAAATTTCACCCAAAATTATATTACGAAACTTCACCGGAATTACACGTTTTGAAGTTCTCTGAACCCCCCCCCCCCAATAAAAGAAAAACTGCGTTCGCGTTGATACCGTATTTATCGGCGGAATATATAAATAATGAAATAAAGAAATGATAAAATATAGAGAAATAACTGCAATAAATGCTTTCCGTGCATTAAATCAATGTACAATACGACAAGCTTGGGTTGAGAGATTTTGTCCGGAAGGGTGGAGGTAATTAGGAGCAAGTTAAGCAAAGTCATTAGCATCAGCCGAGAATAGCAACCACCGCAGTAGTTAACACACTAACTTTTCTGGGAAGGAAATTTAGAGTTAAGTTCAGTATGTTTGCAGTCACGTAGGTAGAAATTCTGGAAAAGAGAAAAGTATTTATATTCTGAGAATTTAGCCAGCCTCAGTTAGTAACAAGGTCAAAGATGTAAGACCACATAAGAATTGAAGATTGACTGCTCGTGGAAAATCACATTGGTGGGGAAATAATAGTAGGCGGACCTAAAAATTAATAAATGTTCGTGTATCTAGATCCAAGGGTCACTCTGTTCTCTGGTATCGGGACTGGAACGCATCGACGTTAGTGCATACAATTGTGCATACATGAATTACTCTTCTCTGGTACCGCCAGCAGTACTTGCTTGTATGATATTTTAATCACCCAGAGACGCGCTTGTATGGGTGTCGGCTAGTGTGAGAGATCTTGACGGTCAATATTTTAGCAACTCACGGCGAATTATGCATCTAATTTCTTTTATTGCGGAATTTCCAACCGTAAAATGTATCCTGCAGAAGTTAGTAGGTATAATAATTATAGTTTCTTATAGTTTCGAGTGCTACAATTCAGAGTTGATATATTCATTTATTTCAAACGGTCGGCAACTCAATTCAAGAATTCAAATATTAGCTTAAATAAATTTCTCAGTTAATTTAAACTGGTGTTGTCCTTCACAATACATCCACGTATACCCTGAGGAAAATACTCATAGCTCTACTACTGGAGCAGCCGGCAGCAGAAATAGCAGCAGATATCGGAGTCAACGGGTAAAGGTTGCATCTACATACCTGTATTAAACGGTCGTATCATTGAGGCATCCCACACCCAGCTTCAGCGTGTCTTGAAAAACATAAATAAAAATAAAAGTTGGATAAATACTCTTAGTATTTAAATCCAGCATCTTTCTAGAGGAAAAGCGAATAACATTTTTATAAAATTGCACCCACCTTATCCATTTAAATGGAAAACGTCCTTATTTTTATTTTCTCAAAAATGGGGTTAACGATTCTCATTAAAATATTATGTTTGAGTTTATGCTATGGAGTTAAAATGAATGTATTGAATTTTCTGGGAATGGCCTGTGAAGTTCCCTTCATACTGGTTGAATTGTGTATAACTGGGAAACCATTATATATAGACAAAACCTTATTAGAATGCAGAAATACTAAAATACGCAATCTGAGTCAGATAACCTTCTTCGTAGCATTACGTGTTCTCCAGATATTCCTTGTATTCTTACATATTCCCATGTCAAAGTGCATTATCTGGGAATGTTATGAAGTTTGTGTTTATATTTTCCTTTGCATGAACTCGCTACTCCAATTAATATAACATGATTGAAAGAATGTTTTTTAATTTATTTATTTTAAGTCACAATAACTCACAAAGATCTGCTCACGTCTCTTTCAGTAATGCATTGAGTTGAAAGAATTGTTTTAAATGAATTCTGTAATGTTTATACATGTGAATGTACACATGTACACAGAGCGCCAAAGAAAATCTTCGGCGGATTTTGTATTGTTTTCTGGGATCTTTTGAGGCGTGTCCTTCACCTTATCTATCGCAGAGCGTGCTGGCTTGATAACACAGTAATAAGGAGGAAAAGAGGGGAGGTTGATTGCCTTTACTTTTTCTGGTGTTATTGAGACCAAAACATGTTTATTGTCTCAGAACCAGTTATGCCGTAAACTAGCGAAATTACTCGTAGACGTATTGTGGGTATGTGGGAGGCTGGTCGCAATGTTACAGCAATTGCAACGGCAGTGCATAAAAGTGTTTTTATAGTAAATTACTGGATAAAAATATTCCAGGAAAGTGGGAAAGACGGTCAGAAAGTGGGCACTCCCCGTAAAACATCCGTAGATATGATATTCGTTTACTAAATACAAACTGCTCTTTTGTTATAATTTACTGATCATGTTTATAAACTAGAGATAAATATGTATATGGTTTACCGAATATGGCACACATTATGGCAATAAAATTGGATTATGTTTTGCCTATAAGCCTGTTGTATTCCTATGATCAGCAATATGCTAGTAAAGGTACATTAACCAATTATAGTTTGAATTAGAAGGAAAACATGCTGTTTTATGTATCATTTAGTTATGTTTGCTTCTATGCAGCAACAAGCACTGATATCACTGTGAGAATACAGTTCTGTTTCTTTTTTTTATAAAGTGCTTCCTTGCTATGTATTTAATGAATACCATTCATGCTTTAATTTGAACCCCCTGAAAATCTTCTCACACTACACATTCTACATTTCGCTAACCTGGCGCTCATCAAGTTTTCCTCTTAGCTCTTAGCCCTTTCAAAGGCATGTCCTGCACTAGCCGATAAGGTATGGGCTACCAATCACGATAAGAGGTCTGTATGACAAACTGAATGCACTCACTCTACCTCTTTCTCTTTTAGCCAATACGATCGAGAGCATAAACATATATTTCGTTTCTATGCCATTTTGTAAACTTTGTTGTGGTTATTGGTATAACTATTTAGCAGAAGGACTGGCGCACCCTTGCACCGCGGCCTAAAGCAACCAATGAAATGGCCACGGCTTCGCAAGGCCACGTGCAACAATAAATAATGTGACATAGACGCGAGGTGCAGTGAGAGTTTATTTGACGCTCTTTGTACATACACTATGTGATCAAAAGTATCCGAGCACCCCCCAAACATACGTTTTTCATCTTAGGTGCATTGTGCTGCCACCTACTGCCTGAAACTCATTATCCGCAACCTCAGTAGTCATTAGACATCGTGAAACAGCAGAATGGGATGCTCCGTGGAACTCACGGACTTCGAACGTGGTCAGGTGATTGGCTGTCACTTGTGGCAGAAGTCTGTACGCGAGATTTCCACACTCCTAAACATCCCTAGGTCCACTGTTTCTGATGTGATAGTGAAGTGGAAACATGAAGGGACGTGTACAGCACAAAAGCGTACAGGCCGACCTCGTCTGTTGACTGACAGAGACCGCCGACATTCGAAGAGGGTCGTAAAGAGTAATAGGCAGACATCTATCCAGCCATCACACAGGAATTACAAAATGCATCAGGATATTCTCCAAGTACTATGACAGTTAGGCGTGAGGTGAGAAACCTTGGATTCCATGGTCGATCGGCTGCTCATAAGCCACACATCATGCAGGAAAATGTCAAACGACGCCTCGCTTGGTGTAAGGAGCATCAAAATTACACGATTGAACAGTGGCAAAACGTGTGTGGAGTGACGAATCGCGGTACACAATGTGGCGATCCGATGGCAGGGTGTGGGTATGGCGAATGCCCGGTGAACGTCATCTGCCAGCGTGTGTAGTGGCAACAGTGAAATTCGGAGGTGGTGGTGTTATGGTGTGGTCGTGTTTTTCCTGGAGGGGGCTTGCACCCCTTGTTGTTTCGATCACAGCGCAGACCTACATTGATATTTTAAGCACCTTCTTGCTTCCCACTGTTGAAGAGCAATTCGGGGATGGCGATTGCATCTTTCAACACGATCGAGCACCTGTTCATACTGCACGGGCTGTGGCGGAGTGTTTACACGACAATAACATCCCTGTAATGGACTGGTCTGCACAGAGTCCTGACTTGAATCCTATAGAACACCTTTGGGATGTTTTGGAACGCCGACTTCGTGCCAGGCCTCACCGACCTACATCGATACCTCTCCTCAGTTCCGCACTCCGTGAAGAATGGCCTGCCATTCCCCAAGAAACCTTCCAGCACCTGCTTGAAAGTATGCCTGCGAGAGCGAACGCTGCCATCAAGGCTAAGGGTGGGCCAACACCATATTGACTTCCAGCATTACCGATGGAGGGCGCCACGAACTTGTACGTCATTTTCAGCCAGGTGTCCGGACACTTTTTATCACGTAG
Source organism: Deroplatys truncata (assembly GCA_030765065.1). Taxonomy (NCBI): domain Eukaryota; kingdom Metazoa; phylum Arthropoda; class Insecta; order Mantodea; family Mantidae; genus Deroplatys; species Deroplatys truncata. The sequence goes on along the minus strand of CM060983.1, from coordinate 179,004,680 downwards.
TGTACATGTGAATTATGATGGATAGAGAAAGTTGTATAAGTGTTGTAATCCTATGTTATACTATTATTATAGCGAGAAGAGAAAGTTCTATTCGATATACTTTTAATGCGTAAAATTACATTAGCGAATGTTATAATATTTAGTCTAAAATTTAAGCATACTCCAAGTCACGAATTGCTCAGCATTCGTATAGGTATGTTTCTATGGTGATAAAAGCAATGTAGCAAGGTAGCCTAACGTATAGACGATGCAACGTTTGCCGCGCTGCTTTTCATTTGTTTTATTTCATTGTCGCAAAAGTGCGTATTTCAGTTCTGAAAACTGAGGTAATTGTCGCATTACGATAGTATACAAATATATTACATAGCTATTAAGAAACTGCAATTTCTTCAGTCGTAACGAAGTTCTAACTGCGCCCAAATTCGCTTGTACAAATTTCATTCCTAAGAAAATGCATGATTTTCTTTAGCAATTGCGTAAATAACTATTCTATTCTGTTGTATCCCCTGGATTTTCCCAGAGCTTTACCTCTCAACGATTCTGGTTATACATGAGTTTTAACAAATTGTAACACGAACTAAAAGCTGAAACTTTCCTGTCGAGTGTATATTCTAGATAGCGGCGGCCAAATCTAGGCTCGCGGTCCAAGTAATGGCCGTCAAGATATTTTAAATGACCCGATGATAATAGCTTAAGTTCCAAGGTGAACATATAGGGTTATTCAAAAAGAAGGAACAGACTTTACATATTTATTTCTAATAAACGACAATAGTTCGCGACACATACAACACATCATTGAATAGAGGAAAGTTCAAAGTTTTAAGCCCCACCTATTAGTTCCATTCAGTGTCTACAGCGGCACTGTGTTTGTTTACGAGAAAATGGCAACGCCACAGGAAAATTCATGCTGTGTGCTGCATAATGCAAAGAGTTAATCCATTTTTTCAATGCAGCGTGCATTTCGTTGTGAAGTTCAACAACAAACCGCCTCGTCATAAAAAATTTACAATTGATACAATAAATTCGTAGAAGATGGTTGCGTATGCAAACGGAAAAGCACTGGTCGTCCTCGCATAACTAATGGTGCTCATTTTGAACACATAAAATAAAACTTTGAACTTTTCTCTTTTCAGCGATGTAGGTATAGTATGTGTCGCCATCTATTGTCGTTCATTAGAAATGAATATGTAAAGTCGATTCCTTATTTTTTAATAACCCTGTATTTATCATTAGAAACTCAGCCTCTTTGGAATCTGAAAGATTTTATAGATTTATTCATAAATCCATTTTGCATTTCAAAGTCTTGAGATTTATTTATACACACTCCGAATTCCCATAAATTGAAATAATGGAATCCCAAACTACTTGGGACCTTGTGCTGAATTTAAAGAGTATTGTGGAACAACGCCTTCTCTCAATTTGATTGAATTTTGGAAATATGTCCCTTCAGACTGGTTTTCTAAAATTCACGATCTTGCTTTAAGGTTCGCGAACAGATTTGGCTCCACATACATTTATGGGCAAACTTTTTCTGTTATGAAGGTTATTAAGAAAAAATTATGTTCAAGTATATCAGATGCACATCTTGCTAATATGGTTGTTCTGTGTACATAAAAATCACACCTAATATTGAGAAATTGGTAAATGAAAAGCAAGTTCAAAGGTCACGTCAACATTAAAGGTCTTCAAAATTCATTGGGATGTTATTATTAAATAGTGTAATAAAGAGTATGTCTATTATAATTTAATGTATTTCTTTTTAGGACAGTTTTAAACATGTTTAAAATTATATGATCTTTCAAAATAAAAAAGCAAGTGATAACAACTGAGTGACTTTTAAAAACATTATTTTAGATATCGGCCTACAGCTACACTTACCTGAATACTTTCCAATGCTTATATAATACTTTAGTTCAGATTCAAAATAGTTACTAACGTAAATTTACTGGCCCAATCTTAGAATAGGTTGGTTACTCCTGTTATATATGCTCTCGGGCTTCAATCCAGGTGAATTGTTGGAACACCAATGTTTCGGGGGCGTGTATCTCTTCCATCTTCAGGATGCTGAATGAATCGCAACACATTAATAGGCTCAAATGTTTGGAGTAACCTGCGACATTGATTTAATAATGCAATAGATTCACACAGAATCTTCATAAAACCACATTAAAACACCAGAAGTGTTTTATCACCCGTATATACAACGGCAAATGTTTGGACGTTTAGGCAAAGAGGTATATTTTGGAATATTTGAGCTTACCTTGAAGCAGTCTCGAGTTATATGAATCAGATTGTAACATCTAATGTAGATTACGATATCCACTATCTTAGCGCAGTGGTAGAGTTAACATGAAAACATAAGATCCGTAATTCGAGCCCTAGCCTTAATATTGAATTTTTTCAAGCAGGTTCCATCTGTAAAATATGTATATGTTTTGCACTATTTTCCTCACGGTTTCACTATCAAATTAAACTATGTTTACATGCTTGAGAGAAACTGCTGCAGGGTCAAAAACATTTCCTGTCTTGAATGCATGGATCGAGATTAAGCCATTGTGCCTGATCAAGGTTTATTGTGGGATAGTATGTGCGAAGAAAAGTATCGAGTTGCCGATTGTCAGTTATTTGAGTCATTTAAAAATAATTCCGTAGAGGGTACTGGCTTCTATCTTAGAAATTTATTTATGTAAACTTAAATAGCTCAGCGTATACAAGAAATGTGAAGTATTTATATTTATCATCCTGTGATTCAGGTTATAAGTAAGATTCAATTAAAATAAATATATGAAAACCCACTTCTTATTTATAACCATTGTTTTAAAGGTATGAAAAATCTGAGTGTGCTCTCACGTATTCTGTATGGGCAATATTTAACATTCTATTGAAATTATCGAATATCTTTGTGGAAATTAAAAACGTGTGTGACTGATATAATAAAAAAGTAAGAAAACCTCCTAATAAAAACAAAAGGTATGACTGCCTGGTTGAATGGTCAGAGTGTAATGTTAAGGATAATTTAGTTTTGCAGAATGATTAAGAATAACTAAAACTTTTGGGTAAGCAATATAAAATCTCTACCAATATTTGAATTTTAAATAAGTTAGTACATAATTAAATATTCCTAAACAATTATGAAGATGACTTTATATTAGCAATTATTATTCTTACGAAAGCTTTTTTTTTATTTACTTCATTTTAATCGAGACAAATCTCTGCAGAAATAGCTACGTTAAAAAATTCGTTACAGTACAAAGCAAATAGCGATAGTCACATGTTTAAGAACAGGGAACATATGTATACGCAGGCCTTAAAATTCCATACTCTTAACATGACATCGTGAGAAACAGCTGAAAATCCAAGGGACTTGAAAATAATGATAAAAGTATAGAAGAAATCTAACCATTAATAACGGATATCTCGAAAACGCTGATGCCACAAAAAAAGTTATTCGAAATAAATTGTGTTTTAAAGAGATCTACACTTTTTGTGTAGTACCCTTTTGTCGACGTTCACCAGTTGAGCAAGATTATACAAAATTCCGTCCAAGTAAAGAGGACTTAACAGGTTATTCCCAGAAAATCCGAGACATACATTAAATTTGTCATGTAAATATGTTTAATATATGGTATTTTAATTAAAATCGTTAGGCATTTTTTAGAAATTCAAACGTTTCGAAAAATGTTCCAAGTAAACGGTAGTCTGGGTTGGAGGTATTTTCTTGAAAATCTTAGTTTCGCATCTTTGAAAGGTGCTGAACCTAAATACCAGGTTTGGTATTTATCCGATTTTTCGATTTTGAGCTATGCTATTCACACACACCCACACGGACCTTCTTATAAAAATGTTTTTTGTATTCAGGAGCCCTCAAAACGTGATTTTACGTGAAATTTCGATATAGTATTTTTGGTGGAATGCAATACCTTCTCTACCTACTATGTACGTGGTAGAGAAAATAAAATGTATGTAGTTCCAGCATAACTCTGAAACGCCTGGAGCAATTTCAGCTAAACTCAGTACATATACGACTTACCGAACGAGTTGGCCCCCCATAATGTGTGTTACTCGCATTCGGGAAGTCTCGATTTCGATTTCCGACGATTGTCCACTCTGACCTGTGATTTCTTTTCTTTTTGTTTGTTTGTTTTGCTTCTCCAGTTCGGCAGGGGTGGTTCCTATTCCAGCACGACCCTCCTGTCCCTCATTTCCCTGTAACCATCATTTCCTTCATTGCCATTATTCCGGAATTGTAGTACCAGGCGACAGTACTTGTCGGTTGCGGCTGGGCGGTTGTGGCTATATGTGCACTTTGTAGAGGTTTCTTCCTGGTGTCAGTCGAGACTGCTGGCCTCAGATGCGTTCGAACTGGAAACTTTAGGGATCCCATCCATGCTTGCGCACGTCGTCATGCGGATCTGGTCGTCAGTCTTCCCTCTTAGGATTCGAGGTAAAAGCACAAAGGACTCCATGTATTCAGGGTCGCTAAGATGAACAGATTTGCTCGTTACCAGTTTGAACTCAGTTCACATATACCTACTTACACACTCTAGCCTAACCTCAGGTTAGATCCCGGAACCAAAGTACTTTGTAATTTCACTGCGGGTCGCTACTGCTTCACGGTCATAGTAAGATACAAGAGCCCTGATATATTGTTTAGAGATTACCCACAAAATAAATAGTTAACCTGATTTTGTTCATTTGTTTTTGCATAATATGCTGTATATATAATATGTATATACACTGCGTTTGTGAAAATTGCAACACCAAGAAAGAATTTCCCGAAAAACTCCAAACTTGGTGGAAGTGTAGAAGAGTGTACAAGCAATAAGTGATTAGGTTTACAGACAGATGGGGTACACGTAAGCCGAGCACAGCCCTCTCGTGTCGGTCCGGCAAGGTCAGTGTTGCGCCCAGTGTAGTCAGTGCAGAGCTGTCAAACAAAGTGGAAACATGTGATGTCGGCATGTGAGTAAGTTTGAACGGGGCAGAATGATCGGTCTCCGGGAAGCGAGTTTGTCATGCCGTGACATTTCGGCTCTTACAGGGCATGCTGCTACGACAGTGATGCGTGAGTGGAAGCAGTGGATAGATGATCGTACGCAGCGAAGAGCGGGTACTGGACCACGGAACATGACCACAGCACGGGATGACCGCCATCTTCTCCGCATGGCCATAACGGACCGTACAACTTCATCCACAGTGTTGGCTCGACGCTGGAGCACTGAACTTGTCTGCATCAACGGTTCGTCGCCGTCTGCTGCAGGTTGGACTGGTTACATGTATGCCATTACGTCGGCTTCATTGTCCAGAAACCACAAGTTCCTCCGACTGCAATGGGCACGTGAACACCGTCACCGGGGTGCTGAGTGACAAAATGTAGTCCTTTCGGACGAGTCCCGCTTCAACGTGTCCTACAGTGATGGCCTCATAGTGTCCGGCGGTATCATGGTGAGCGCAACCTGGAAGGCTGTATTGCTGAGCGGCATAGCGGACAAACAACAGGTGTGATGATTTGGGGCACCATTGGTTACAACAACCGATCTCACCTCCTACGAATTGAGGGCATTTTGAACATCAACCGGTACCTAACGGTGGTTGTAGAGCCTGAGGTACTCCCCCTGCTTCAGGCATCTCCACAGGCCACATTTCAACAGGACAATGGCCGGCCACATATTGCGAGGAATGTACGCCTTCTTCAAGAGCGACGGGTATCATTGCTTCCCTGGCCTGCACGTTCGCCTGACATGTCGCCCATCGAACATGTTGGGATACGGTTGGGCGGCACCTGGTGCGCCACGGTCCTCCAGTAACCAGTGTCACGGATTTGTGGGCTCGAATATAAGTTGCGTGGAGGAAAATCCCTCAAGAATTTATTCAGAACCTTTTTGATTCATTGCCACGGTGTATAGCAGATCTAATTGCAGCGCACGGAGGCCACACCAAATGCTGAATATTGGGGCTCAAGGTCATTTATAGATTTGAAAAGTTTATCATTTGTTACTTGTCATGTACCTAACCTGTAGCATTAAATTTACTGAATTCATGAATTTCTTTCTTGATGTTGCAAACTTCACAAACGGTGGTGTGTATGTTTTACTTTCTCTGCTACGTATAGTAAGTAGGGGAAGTATAGTATTCCACCCAAAAATTCGATACCGAGATTTCACCGGAAATACATGTTTTGGGGTACTCTGAATCCAAATAAAGCATTTTGGAAACATTTCCGTTTTCCGTGTGTGAGAGACAGAGAGAGAGAGAGGGGGGCTGTCTGTCTAAACGGCATAACTCAAAAACAAAAAGTCGAATAAACACCGAATTTGGTATTTGGGTTTAGTATCCTCCAAGGAAGCGACACGAAGATTTTCAAGAAAATCTTGCCACACCAGAATACCTTTACAGGGAACATTTTTCGAAAATTTTCATTTTCTCAAAAATGGCCATAACGATTTTAATTAAAATATGTATTTAAGATATGTTTATGACAAATGAAATGTATGTCTTGAATTTTCTGGGAATGTTCTCAAAAGTCCTCTTCATTCTGAATGACCTTCACACAGCTGGTAAACCGTAGGAGATAGACAAAGTTTTTCTACACAAAATGTGTATATCTCATTTAAACACACAATTTATTTTGTCATGTGACCCGTTTCCGAGATATTCCTTGTTATTTGTTTGAATTTTCCAATGCTTATACCCTTTCTCAAATGGAAATTCGTTATTTATTTTGTTTACTTGTTTTTTTATTTTATTATTTTTTGTGTGTGTCCTGGACATGCAAAAAGAATGGAACGCTCCACTTAACAACCAGCTTTTAAAAGATTTGACTATCGCTTAAAGCCTTCATATTCCCCTTGCACCTACAAGAAAATTAGCAATAAGATTAGCGAATGTTTATCTCAATTGATATGAAGTAGATGGAGAATAAGCCTTTGTAAAAATAGATTGTACAAGAGTATAGAAAACCATGTGAGTGCAACACATCAGATTATTATTTTTTTTTTTTTACATTTTTGTGCATATTTGTATGTATATGTTGTTTCTAGTTATGAGGAAATAGCGTGAAAAATGCCAAAAAAGGCCACAAATTGCGTATTAAAACCTACATAAATGTAAAACATTAATAACAAAAATAGTTAAAGCATTATACACCCATTAAACTAGCAGGTAATTACAAGAAGCTAAACCTAATTTTTTATCGTAACTACCGTGTACTTTCTCAATAAAAAGCCTATATTTTGAAGATTCTGTCGATCATTACAAAGCACACACTGAATAAATTCCTATATTAAGTAATTTAGCCCATTTAATTTGCATCAGTGCGTTGCTTATCTACGACTCCTCGTCAGTTCATTGTGTTTAGATGTGTACTCTTGTAAAATTAAAGGAATAGCAAGCAAATAAATTATGGTGCTGGAGATTATTAAGTAGGCCACAAAATTTGAGTTGTTTGACAGTTTAATGTATGGTGGGAAAGTACCACCGTTTAAGGTAAAAGCCTGTCATGTATATTCCTCCAACATTACTTGGGATCAATATATTTTCATATCTAAGTGCCGAAGGAAGAAAGGCGCAGCATGTATACACTACTAACTGTCCACCTATCCATAAATACGTTCTCTAATACCACAGCGATAAATCCTCTCAAAATTCCTCCATAGAGGTCACTCTAGGCAAACAAGAACTTGTCAATTACAAATGTAGCTGAGTCCTGATGGTATTCTTGTTGATATGCAGAACAACTGCCAGAGAAAACATCCTTGGGTATGACTGCAAATGATTTACACAATATATACATATCTACCATTTTAGCACTGAAGAATGTAGTATTTCTTTCCATTTAATTTAAACAGGCATTTTGAAATCCGCCATAGTATAGTATCAGTGCGTTTAAAATAGAATTTTGTGACCAAAATTGCCATTCTTACTTCCTCTACCTATAGTAAGTAGAGGAAGTGTTGCCTTCCAATAAAAAAATCTCATATGTTACACTCACATGACTTTCTCTACTCTTGTACAAACTATTTTTACAAACTCTTATTCTCCATATGCTTCATGTTAATCGAGATGTTAATCTTATTGTTAATTTTCTTGTAGATGCAAGGGGAATATGGTAGACTTTAAGCGATAGTCAAATATTTTAAGCGCTGGTTGCTATGTGAAGTATTCCATTCTCTTTGCATTACCAGGACAAAAAAATGAATAACGAATTCCCATTTGAGAAAAATTATAAGTATTGGAAAATTTAAGGGAACAACAAGCAATATCTCGAAAATGGTATTGTGTATTTTGACGCGATCTACATTTTTTGTGTAGTAAAAGTTTGTCTATCTTATGGTTTACCAGTTATGCAAAAGTCGTTCACAATGAAGAATACTTATGGAGACATCCCCAGAAAATTCGAGATGTACCATTCATTTACCATAAAAAATGTCTTAAACTTATGATATTTTATTCAAAATCGTTAGAGCCATTTTTGAGAAAATTAAAATTTTCGAAAAATCTTCCATGTAAAGGGTAATCTGACGGTGGGGGATTTTCTAGAAAACCTTCGTGTCGCATCTCTGGAAGATACTGAACCTAAATACCAAGTTTGGTGTTTATCCGACTGTTCGTTTCTGAGTTATTCTGTTCACACACAGACACCCACGGACATGTTTCCAAAAATCTGATGTGTTACACTCACATGACTTTCTCTACTCTTGTACAAACTATTTTTACAAACGCTTTTTCTCCATATGCTTCATCTTAATCGAGATGTTAATCTTATTGCTAATTTTCTTGTAGATGCAAGGGAAAATGGTAGGTTATAAGCGATAGTCAAATCTTTTAACGCTGGTTGCTATATGGCGCATTCCATTCTCTTTGCATGTCCAGGACATAAAAAAATGAATAACGAATTTGAGAAAAAGTATAAGTTTTGGAAAATTTAAGGGAATAACAAGCAGTATCTCGAAAATGGTTCACTCATCAAAAAAAAATGTATATGACATAAATTGTGAATTTTAACGCGATCTACATTTTTGGTGTTGTAAAATTTTGTCTGTCTTTTATAGTTTACCAGCTATGAAAAAGTCGTTTAAAATGAAGAATACTTTTTCAGACATTCCCAGAAAATTCAAGATATACATTTTATTTGTCATGAAAGTATCTTAAACATATAATATTTTAATCTAAGTCGTTAGAGCCATTTTTGAGAATACTAAAATTTTCGAAAAATGTTCCATGTAATGGGGAATCTGGGGTGGGGGAATTTTCTTGAAAACCTTCGTGTCGCATCTCTGGAAGATACTCAACCTAAATACCAAGTTTGGTGTTTATCCGACTGTTCGTTTCTGAGTTATGCTGTTCACAGACACACACACACACAGACAGACACACACACGGACATGTTTCCAAAAATGTTTTGGATTCAAGGGGTCTCAAAACATGTATTTCCGGTGAAATCTCGGTATCGCATTTTTGGATGGAATACAATACTTCCCCTACTTACTACAGGTAGTAGAGAAAGTAATTATGAATAGATTTGTCTAAAATACACGTTTCGAGATCCCATGAATAAATAAAACATTTTTAGAAAAAGGTGTGTGCACGTGTGTGTAAAACGAAAAGCTGGTTAAATACCAAACTTGTTATTTAAATTTAGCATCTTACAAGGATGCGTCATGAAGATTTTCAAGAAAATTCCTTCACCCCAAATTACCATTGTCATGGAAAAATTGTCGTTACTATTATTATTATTATTATTATTATTATTACTCTATTTTACGTCGCTTTAACTACAGGATCATATCGCGACGGGTCTGTTAATGAGGGTCTCTTAGATCGAGGTGTGGCGGACAGTTAGCCTTCTAGGTCTCATCCCTGTAACCATGCCGTTTTGCTTAGTCACGCGTCCACAGAGACCCTAGCGTATAGCAGCCGGATCTTCTGCTTCGTGTCGTGCAGATGGCATTAGGGTGCCGTCCAGTCTGACTGCTTTTATTGTTTGTGGATATATGGCACAGCATTCGCTATTACCATCTATTTTTCATTTTTACTATTATTTTAAACTTAAGATGGAACTTTGGGTCGTGGTATTAAATATCCAATCCCGTATTTACCTTAGCGACTGAGGGAAATCACGAAAAAACCTCAGCCAGATTGGTCGGTCCACGGGATTTGAACCCGGGACCTCCCGAATGCGGGCCGCAGACGTTACCGCCTGAGCCATCCTGCTCGGTAATTTTCATTATTGTTTATTTTCTCAAAAAAGGAATTAACGATTTTTATTAAATAGCATACACTTAAGATATTTGCATGACAAATAAAATGCATATCTTGAATTTTCTACGCAATGCCTCTTCATTCTGAATGATTTTTGTATAATTGATACACCGTAAGAGATAGATAAATGCAGATCTCATTAAAGCACACAATTTATGTCAAATTTGTATGTGGCGTTAACCATTTCCGAGATATTCTTTTTATTGGTTTGAATTTTCAAGTAATTTTATTTTTTACAAGTAGCAATTCACTATTGCTTTCTTCTCGTGGTCATGCAAAGAGTATGGGATTTTAAAGCTATCACATAGAGATACGCCTTCTGAAATTCTGACTACAGCTTTAGCATATACTATATCATTTTTATACCATAACGGAAAATATGTGTAAACGTGCAATTAAAGTTTATTTCGATTATCAAGAAGTAGATCGAAAAATAAGCTTTTGTAAGAATTGTTAATAGAAGAATGAATAGAGAAATTCATGTGAATGTAACACATTTTTCTTTCAAGTGGTGAGTCGATATTCGTTGTTTCCCGTGGTCATGAAAGGAACATAAATTAAATTAAACTGAGTTTATTTATGGACACTCTTTAACTGCTGTAGTCCTTAGCGTGCCATTCTCTATTGGACGTGAAATACAGAGGCCTCTTTATCAGGCTTGAGGTTCTTTTACGTGCCGTATATCTACGACGCGGTACCACCGGCTTTACTTCCCTTCCGAAGGAAGTTATGCTAAGGATTTTTACGCCCGAAAAAATCCATCGTCCTCCGCCGAGTTTGAACCCGGGACCTAGGGAACTAGAGGCTAGCATGGTAACCACTACACCACGGAGGGCGACATGGAAGGAACATAGAGTCTCAAAGTCATCACATAACTATCCGCTTAAAAAAAATCTGTTACAGTCACATGATTTTCTCTACCCTCTATCGCTTATTAGTGGTATGCAAACTATTCTTACGAAAGTTTATTTTCCTACTTAATTTTAATCGAGATCTGCAGAAATAGCTACATTACACATTTCTTTATAGATACAAAAGGGAATAGCGATAGTCAAACATTTAAAAACTGAACGTTGTATTCTAGCCAAAAATTCCATATTCTTTCCATGACGTCGTGAGAAACAACTGAAAATCAAAGGATTTTAAAAGAATGGCTAAGTATTGAACAATTCGAACAATTAATAATGATATCTCGGAAATGATTGATGCCACAGAAAATGTATTTGAAATAAACTGTGTGTTTTAAACAGGCATACATTTTTCGTGTAGTAAATACTGTAAAGTCCTGTATTTAACCTACTGTTTTTTTAGGGGGTATGCTGTTCACAGACACACACACACGGGCCTTTTTTCTAAAAATGAATTCTTTTGGAATCAACGTGCTGATTCTGAGTTGAGTACTATTAGAAGATGTGTTGTTATATTGTACTATTTTCTTTTTTCCTCGTAGGATGGGCATTCTGTGAAGATTGCTTCATGGTTAAGTTTGATGACAATGTTGACATTCAGGTGGCGGTTCCTTGCGTAGCATGTGTGAATCTTGTGTGGTCAATTCAAAGTCTTGTTATTTTTCATGGCATCTTAAATTTATTAATATAGTGGGAGATGCAAACTTAGCAGATACTGTGTCATGTAATTTGGTTTGACCATTACGAGGGGGACTATTTACATTTTGAGCCTAATAATAAAAACAAAGTAATTTCTGATTGAAAACGGCTTTATTGTTTTTCAAAGTATTCTCCTTTATGATCAATACACTTTCGCATCCGTTTGAACCATTTGTCAAAGCATTTATTCCAGTCTTCTTGAGACACCTCCAAAACATGGTTTTTGAAGGCATCAACGGCTTCTTCTGCCAACGAAAATCGTTGTCCACGCAATTTATGCTTGATGTTCGGAAACAAAAAGAAGTCATTGGGTGCCAAATCAGGACTGTATGGCGGATGACCCATCAATTGGATTTTTTGAGCCTTCAAATACTCTGTTGCTAGACGAGATGTGTGTGCGCTCGCATTGTCTTGATGAAGAACGATCCTACGGTTCTTGTTGGTTTTCCTTATTTCACCGAAGACTTCCGGCAAACAAACGGTTGTATACCATTCGGCATTGGCAGTTTTACGTCCCTCTAAAGGCACTGTTGCCACATGGCCAGTTTTGCTGAAAAAGCAGGCGACCATTTGCTTCGAAGTGCTTCGAGTGCGAACAACTTTTGTTGGATTTGCTTCATCTTGAAACACCCATACAGTCGGCTGCTGTTTACGTTCCGGCTCATACGCATAGATCCATGATTCGTCACCTGTTACAATCTTATATACGTCTTTTGAGGCACCACCATTGTATGTCTTGAGCATTTTTGTACATCAATCGACACGAGCATCTTTTTGAGATTGCGTCAAATTATGTGGGATCCAACGAGAGCAAACCTTTTTCACGGCTAAATAATCATGCAATATTTTATATATGCTGGTGGAACTAATGCCTTGGGTTGCCTCAATCTCACAATATGTCGCATGACGATCTTTCGTTATTAGTTTTTGCACAGCATCTATGTTTTCTGGCACAACAACTGATTTTGGACGACCTTCACGAACTTCATCATTGAGCAAACGGCGGCCACGATTAAATTCGTTATACCAGCGTTTCACAGTGGCAAAGGATGGAGCTTTGTCGCCAAACGTGGAAGTTAGTTAATCGATGCACTCTTGTCTTGATAATCCACGTCGAAAGTCGTAATAAATCATTGCACGAACATTTTCACGAGTTAATTTCATGTTTTTGTTGACATACAATTTTCAAGGTAGTGTAAACAAAACGAATGACGCTCTATTGACAAAATGTTTTAAGTATATTATGGTCAAAAATGTCAAACTTTCCATTGGAAACGCCAGATGGCACCTACAACATTCAGGGTTGCCAAGGCTCAAAATATAAGTAGTGGCCCTCGTAATAAGCCATGTGCTCCAATTAGTTTTATTTTACTTTTCACATGAAATATGACACCCCGGTAGGTGGTAGCTATGTTAATAAGCTGTGTTATACTCGTACTGAGTCAGTTGCTAGCTTCTGTTCGTGCTGCAAGCATTAGAGTTTGTGCATTGTGCGTCTCAAAAGTGAAAGTTTATTTAAGACATCTGTGTTGTGTGTGATTTGCTTAAGAATGTTCTTATTATTGTTGCTGTTATTAGTCCACTGAAATGCCTACCGACAAATTTACACTTAAACAACAAATTTTTATGTAGGATACATACGTAAAACCCGAATCATGTAGACAGATGTGTAGATAATTTCAGGAGGCATTTCCTGGTATTCCAGTTCCAGACAGAGAAACTCTTAAACGTCTGGTGAATAAGTTTGAGACAACGGGATCACTAAACCTAAGAAGCGAAAACGAAATGCTTGAGCGGAACATGACGAAATCCGTGCATCATTCGAAAACACCATACGTAGGTATATAGGAACAATCCCCACGCCATAGAAGAACTTAACGTCAATATAAGAACAGAAATTATGAGAGTTACTCAAGAATAAATCATGCTTGTGTAAGGAAATTTCATCCGAAGATACCAGGAATGCCTCAGTGCAGATGGACATCGCTTTCAACAAGGTTAGTGCTCTTTATTATGCACGTTACTATCACTCGTGAGTAAGTAACGCGGGAGATTTAGAACGGAAATCCCCCATTGTAATAGACAGGGCGGGGAGCGCACATACACGCAATCCGCGGCCTCGCAGTGTAGCGAACGCTATGTATATAAATATTTTAAAAATCCCATGTATTAAGTTATTCGTAACTTGATTTTCTTAACCATTATTGCTTACTTTTACATCTGTTACACAAATTATTCTTACAAAAACATATTTTTCAGTCAATTTCAGTTAATCGAGACAAACTTTTGCAGAAATGGTTTCGCTGCATGTTTCTTGTAGGTTTAAGAGGAATTCAGGAGGTTGAAGCAATATCAGATCTTTATAAAGCGAGTTGCTCGCTTTGAAAATACATATACTCTTTTCATGACATGGCGAGAAACAAAAAAATAGGTTCTGGGACACTTCAAAAGATGTAGGATAAAGTATTAGAATTTTCGAATTAATAACGACGAATACCTCGGAAATGATTAATGCTACAAAATATATGTTTTCCGTACATTTTATGTTTTAACTAGTTCTAGATTTTCTTATGCCTTAACAATTACACAAAATTAGGAACAGTTCATTCAGAATGAAAGGACTTCACAGGCTACTCACAGAAAATTTAAGATGTACACTTTATTAGTTATGCAATGGTTTTAACTATATGACATTTTAATCAAAATCGTTCAAAACTACTTTTGCCAAAATCTGATTTTTAACTATCGATAGATTTAAAAATCGATAGAACCATTTTTGAGAAAATTAAAATTTTCGAAAAATGTTCCATGTAAAGGGTAATCTGGGATGGGGGGATTTTCCTGAAAACCTTCGTGTCACATCTCTGGAAGGTACTGAACCTAAATACCAAGTTTGGTGTTTATCCGACTGTTCGTTTATGAGTTATGCTGTTCACAGACAGACACACACACACACACACACACACACACACACACACACGGACGTTTCTAAAGATGCTTTTTTGGATATGTATTTCCGGTGAAATCTCGGTATCGAATTTTTGGGTGGAATAAAATACTTCCCCTACTTACTACCCGCAGTAGAGAAAGTAAAAATGAGTATAACTTTGCTTAAAAACATCCTGCATATAAATAGTGAAGTATTCTTAAAGTTCGATAAAATTGACATTGTTATATATTTGAAAAGGTTGTTTTACATTTGATCGTATTTAGCAAATCCACGAAAATTATGATTCCAGAGAACTTCATTGGAGAATTGTAATTAGTGTATTGGTTGTGTAGAGGAAATTTTGAACTCTCCATAGGTATAATCGCAATTCTATACTAGTAGATCTAGGTGCGGAGGAGACTTAGCCCTTGACTACAAGATCTTTTGTGCTTATGCCCCTGACGGGATGTCCCCGGGTAGGGAGGGCTGAGGTGAGAGGAGACAGAGGGAGGCGGACCAGGAGGCACGACAGGATAGAGAGTAGGGTCCCTATCTTTAACAGTTTGAAACTCCCCGGATGGCAGCTGTTGCGACCGGCTCCCCTCCCACTCCTGCAGGCTTGCACATCCCATTGGAAGGCCCGTGGACTCGGAGACCGCCCCCATTCCGGGGTACGAAGGTTTACATAGAGCATCCGTTTACCCTGCCGAGACTCCCGCCGACACTTGCAAGCCTGAAGCACCCAACCAGATGAAAGGTGATGTGAAATGGAGGGACAGGAAATCCGGGGGATGTAGTGAACCTTTCTAGCATTCGTCTAGCGTCCCGGAAAAATCCCACGAAAAAAAAACCGCATACGGTCAGGAAGATCGGCCGCGGAAATCGAAATCGAAAGCACGACCTCCCGAATCCGAGCCACAGACATCACCACCTGATCCATCCCGATTGGTGATTTTATACTAAAACGTATCATGACATTGTATTTTATTCAATGTACCATGTAAAATCTATAGAAAAGCTATGAACCTCTATACCCATCCATATCTTAATACTGCACTAGCTTAGCTTAATATATATACACATATGCATGTACATATATATGTATTCAGTTATGTATATAAGTATAATTGAAGTTTACCGAGCACGAATCGGTTTATTTAATAATTGCTTAACGTTAGTGATAAATGGACCGAAGGGGAATGAGGGATATCACGATATTGATTTTCTATTGTACTGACGTGTCTGTTGGTAATAGGCGGAATGCTGCCCTATACCGGAGATACAAGTTAGGGTAATGCTGAAAGGTAAATGGATGACAATTTGTAGATGACATGGTGCAAGTGAGAACATGGAAAAGAGAATAATTGACGGGGTGACAGGAATACGGAAGAAATAGAAACTCTGCTCGAGAATTCAGACCTATAACATCACCTCAAGGTGCGGCATTGTTAGAATGGAGTAAAGGCTTTTAATTGTGCAAGATAAATCTGGAATTTCAGGTAAATAGATGCTGAAATAGCACTTAGTTTTAGAGTATATGGATAATTTATGAAAGGAGAACAAAAATCTAGAGAGAGATTTTTGGAAAGTGCTTAGACAAAGGCTAGAGGATATTGATAAACAAGAAATTTTCTGCAGTATCAGGGATAAGAAAACCTTTAGTGTTGTATAGTGTAATTAAATATGCCTGGGGGAAGGAAAAATATACAAAAATGTTCAACAAATTAGGTAGAGAAGGGTGAGCATGATGTAGAAGAGGCGTAAGAAAATTAGGGTACGTGAGAGAGGGAATTGACTTCGATATCTGTCCATTGTAAGGAGGCATAGCAATAATTACTTTCTCTACTACGTATAGTAAGTAGGGGAAGTATTGCATTCCACCCAAAAATTCGATACCGAGATTTCACCGGAAATACATGTTTTGAGACCCCCTGAATCCAAAAAAAGCATTTTTGGAAACATGTCCGTTTGTGTGTGTCTGTCTGTGTGTGTCTGTCTGTGAACAGCATAACTCAGAAAAGAACAGTAGGATAAACACCAAACTTGGTATTTAGGTTCAGTATTTTCCAGAGATGCGACACGAAGGTTTTCAAGAAAATCACCCACCCCAGAGTACCCTTTACATGGAAGATTGTTTGAAATTTTGAATTTTCTCAAAAATGCCTCTAACGATTTTGATTAAAACATCATATGTTTAAGATATTTTCAAGACAAATAAAACGTATATCTTGAATTTTCTGGGAATGTCCCCAAAAGTATTCTTCATTGTGAACGACTTTTGCTTAAATGGTAAACCATAAGAGATAGACAAAATTTTACTACACAAAAAATGTAGATCGCGTTAAAATACACAATTTATGTCATATACATTTTTTGTTGATTGAACCATTTTCGAGATATTGCTTGTTATTACCTTAAATTTTCCAATACTTATACTTTTTCTCAAATTCGTTATTCATTTTTTTATGTCCTGGACATGCAAAGAGAATGGAATGCGCCACATAGCAACCAGCTGTTAAAATATTTGACTATCGCTTAAAACTTACCATATTCCCCTTGCATCTACAAGAAAATTATCAATAAGATTGACATCTCGATATCTCGATTAACATGAAGCATATGGAGATTAAGCGTTTGTAAAAATAGTTTGTACAAGAGTAGAGAAAGTTATGTGAGTGTAACACATCAGATTTTTTTGTCTTGTATATGCAAAGAGTATTAATCTGTGGCAAAGGGAATGGTGCTGCACCTAGCAACCAGCTATTAAGAGATATGTATATGCTTAAAGGCTACTGTATTTCTATATTGCCCTTGTAAATATATATTCCCCTTACATCTACAAGAAAATTAGCAATAAGATAAGAGTCTGCAAATGTTTATCTCGATTAACATGAAGTAGATGGAGAACTATTTGTAAAAAATAGTTTGTACAAGAGCAGAGAAAGTCATGTGAGTGTAACACATCAGATTTTTTTCTTATATTTTAGAATCTGACGAAACTAAAATATGGAGGGATCAATTAGTACGAATGAAATGGCTTCAGTTACTAATAGGGAGAGTCAAAGTGAGGTTCATGAGGACAAGAAATGTAACTGAGATTACAAGGATAGGAAAATTACTAGCAAAAACTAAAGGAAATGAAGAAAAATGTAATATTACAGATCTACGAAAGGATACCTATTTAATGTGTAATGTAGTAGTGATGTAGTAGTTTTGCCAAATTTGTTTATGTATGGGCTGTCTAGTTTAGGAAGATGAAATAAATTCAGTAATTCAATCATTCATGCATGTAATGTAGTTACTTTAATATAACGTATGTGTGTATTATGTATGTGTGTATGCATACATGCCGCACTGCTCAAAAATAGCACAGATTTTTCCTGTGATGGTAGGAAACATCCATACGAGGACTTTAATACTATGAACCTTGGGACGGAAATAATTTGTGGGTGTAAACAATAAAATGTATTCCAAATTTTTGAACACGAATTGTTTATTACATTAATTGTAAGAAAAGGTAAAAGTTGTACTGTTGGAAATGTCGGTCATTGACCCGTTTGCACCGCTCCGCGCATCTCAGAAGTCCTTTGCGCTCCAGCCATCATGCCAGCAGAAACATATGCAAGATGTAGTCAGTGAGTTCTGGCCACGTAAAACACTCAATGTGTTACGAATAACAGCAGATACTGCTGTCAAAACGTAAACAAATAACCAAGGTAGGACAGTTTCTCATACGAACAATTGCTCTACATGTGGTTTGGACCCTGTAATATGTTTTACACCCATAACAATGCATTTCCAACCCAAAGTTCACTTTATTAAAATACTGTATGATAGGTATGTTCCCTACCATCACACAAAGAATTTCCACTCATGTTCTGGAAATGTATATATGTAAGTATGCATGTAGTATGTAAAGATATAACATTGCAAATACACCCACGCCGTTGAAACATTGCACTTGACAGCTAGCGATTAAGTTTGTACACTTGCAAAAAAAAATCCAGATGAAAAGCTTTAACTGTTAGACGTCCTAAACCAATCACAAGTCAGCATTTCGGGGGACAAAGCGGAAGCGGCTCTGCTGCCCCGGATGTATGTATTTCCAACCACGTGTTTCAGTTCGTGAATCTAGCCCATGCGTCGAATTGTTCATTGTTGTTTATATTTGTGGTTACTGTTGGTGTTCATTTATACACACACAGATATATATATATATATATATATATATGTGTGTGTATATTTCATTCATATTCTTTATACAAGATTTGAAGTGCGACAATTTCTAAAAAAATCTGATGTTACACTCATATGACTTTCTCTACTCTTGTACAAACTATTTTTACAAACGCTTATTCTCATATGCTTCATGTTAATCGAGATATCGAGATGTTAATCTTATTGCTAATTTTCTTGCAGATGCAAGGGGAATATGGTAGGCTTTAAGCGATAGTCAAATATTTTAAGAGCTGGTTGCTATGTGGAGCATTCCATTCTCTTTGCATTACCAGGACAAAAAAATGAATAACGAATATGAGAAAACGTATAAGTATTGGAAGAATTAAGGGAATAACAAGCAATATCTCGAAAATAGTACATTCAACAAAAAAATGTGTATGACATAAATTGTGTATTTTAACGCGATCTACATTTTTTTGTGTAGTAAAATTTTGTCAATCTCTTATGGTTTACCAGGTATGCAAAAGTCGTTCACAATGAAGAATACTTTTGGAGACATTCCCAGAAAATTCGAGATATACATTTCATTTTTCATGAAACTATCTTAAACATATGATATTTTAATCAAAATCGTTAGAGCCATTTTTGAGAAAATTAAAATTTTCGAAAAATGTTCCATGCAAAGGAGTAATCTGGGGTGGGGGAATTTTCTTGAAAACCTTCGTATCGCATCTCTGGAAGATACTGAACCTAAATACCAAGTTTGGTGTTTATCAGACTGTTCCTTTCTGAGTTATGCTGTTCACAGACACACAAACACAGGGACACACACAGACACAGACACACACACGGACATGTTTCCAAAAATACTTTTTTTGGATTCAAGGGTTCTCAAAACATATTTCCGGTGAAATCTCGGTATCGAATTTTTGGGTGGACTACAATACTTCCCCTACTTATACGTAGTAGAGAAAGTAAAAAGTTACTTACCTGGTTTTTTTCCCTGGACCCTTCAAATAGTACTTTCGGTGGATCTCGATACCGAATTTTGGGTGAAACACAATACTTCTTTTAACTACCATACGTAAGCAGTAGAGAATGTAAATAAAGCACTAACAATAAACGTACGCGACCCCAGTCGAACGCTAATAATTACATTCTAAATATAGATAAATAAGAGAGGTTTCTTGTAATTTGACTCATATGGTGCAGGGTGGTTGTTTCACGATAGTTATAATGTCATTTTCACACAATGAGTAGTATGGGCATCTGTCAGGAGAGTTGTATAGGGAAATAAGCGTTTCTGGACACTTTTTATTGTATAGTGTGCTTTCATCCACCGCAGCAATGTGCCTCTAAGATTTTGACTTGCATTTTTGTTACATTCTTTGTTTGTTATTATATGAAAATACTAGGAAGCAGAGTTTAGAGTATGCAATGGTGTATTTTGTCAGCCTTTACATTAGCGGCAGGAATACAGTATTAGCTAATTACTCATGGAGAAGGCAGGACTTGTTTCATCGTAGTTGAAGCACACTAGCAGTGTAACATCAACTTGTATCTATTGTTTGTTTTTCTTCTTCATGTTTTACCTTCCTCGCCTTTTTGCGTTAAAGTGAACAGTAAGGCAGAATCAAGATAAAGCAATTGAAAACAGTAATAATACACATGGATAAACAAGCGTTTTATAGTTCAACTATGTTATGCCAATGATTCATCTGTGAATTAGAAAACAGCCCTTCCCCTCTAATTGAAGTGCATTAATAATTTCATTCATATTTAATGAAGATCGATTTAAATAGTCACAGTAGCGTATCGAGTTCAAGTCGTAGTGACCGACATGACGGTGTTGAGAAACGTGTAGTATGGCAGGCACAACGCCAGGGGATTTGGTAAGTTATCTTGAAGCAAACATTCTAGATGGGCACACTATCACATTTTGTACACTCTTGAGGAACGATACGATCATACACTTTCATACGTGAGATTACGAATCACAACAGTATTTGCCTGTTGGCTCAAAAAATGTATATATTTCAAACTTTAACACCGGTTTACTGAAAAATTAGACAGCATTTATTAAACTTTAAACTTAGAAAAATGCTCTTTCTAAAATAAAAAATCTGATGTGTTTCACTCACATGACTTTCTCTACTCTTGTACAAACTATTTTTACAAACGCTTATTCTCCATATGCTTCATGTTAATCGAGATAAACATTTGCAGAGTCTATCTTATTGCTAATTTTCTTGTAGATGTAAGGGGAATATATATTTACAAGGGCAATATAGAAAAACAGTAGCCTTTAAGCACATACATATCTCTTAATAACTGGTTGCTAGGTGCAGCACCATTCCCTTTCCCACAGATTAATACTCTTTGCATATCCAAGACAAAAAAAATGAATAACGAATTCCCATTTGAGAAAATAAGTATTGAAAAATTTAAGGGAATAACAAGTAATATCTCGAAATGGTTCAATCAACAAAAAAAATGTATATGACATAAATTGTGTATTGTAACGCGATCTACATTTTTGTGTAGTAAAATGTTGTCTATCTCTTATGGTTTACTAGTTATGCAAAAGTCGTTCACAATAAAGAATACTTTTGGAGACATTCCCAGGAAATTCAAGATATAATTTTATTTGCCATAAAAATATCTTAAACATATGATATTTTAATCAAAATCGTTAGAGCCATTCTTGAGAAAATTGAAATTTTCGAAAAATCTTCCATGTAAAGGGTACTCTGGGGTGGGGGATTTTCTTGAAAACCTTCGTGTCGCATTCTTGGAAGATACTGAACCCAAATACCAAGTTTGGTGTTTTTCCGACTGTTCGTTTCTGAGTTATGCTGTTCACAGACACACACACACACACACACACACACACACACAGACACACACACGGACATGTTTCCAAAAATGCTTTTTTTGGATTCAGGGGGTCTCAAAACATGTATTTCCGGTGAAATCTCGGTATCGAAATTTTGGGTGGAATACAATACTTCCCCTACTTACTATACGTAGTAGAGAAAGTAATAAAAACAGACGAAAAATAACTATTGTGTTATTAGAAAATAACTGTGTATTTGTGTTACGGAATACTGTGAACGCCTATGTAATGAACAGTTACAACATTTGCATTATTTACACTAATTAAAAAAGTCTGATGTGTCTCACTCACATGGCTTTCTATACTCTTGTACAAACTATTCTTACAAACGCTCCACATACTTCATGTTAATCGAGATATCGAGATGTTAATCTTATTGCTAATTTTCTTGTAGATGCAAGGGGAATATGGTAGCTTTTAAGCGATGGTCAAATGTTTTAAGAGCTGGTTGCTATGTGGCGCATTCCATTCTCTTTGCTTATCCAAGACATAAAAATATGAATAACGAATTCATATTTGAGAAAAAGCATAAGTATTATAAAATTCAAACAAATAACAAGGAATATCTCGGAAATGGTTCACTCGACAAAAAAATGCATATGACATAAATGGTGTACTTTAATGAGATCTACATTTTTTGTGTACAAAAATTTGATCTATCTCTTACCGTTTACCAGTTATGCAAAAGCCATTCACAATGAAGAGGACTTTTGGGGACATTCCCAGAAAATTCAAGATAAACACTTCATTTGTCATCTTAAACATATGACATTTTAATCAAAATCATTACTCATTTTTGAGAAAATCAAAATTTTCGAAAAATGTTTCCTGTAAAGAGTACTCTGGGGTGGGATGATTTTCTTGAAAATTCTCGTGTCGCATCTTTGAAAGATACTGAACCTAAATACCACGTTTGGTGTTTATCCGACTGTTCGTTTCTGAGTTATGCTGTTCACAGACACACACACGGACATGTTTCCAAAAATGCTTTTCTTTGGATTCCGGGTGTCTAAAAACATGTATTTCCGGTGAAATCTCGGTATCGAATTTTTGGGTGGAATGCAATACTTCCCCTACTTACTATACGTAGTAGAGAAAGTAAAAGATATTCACAAAACTTTACAAATAGAGCCAGTGTTAATTATTGTTCGTGAAACCAGAATCATTATTTGCAAGATGTTTATCAAAGAAATGCAATTACTTGTTGCTTCTTATGTTATTATATTATGTTAGTTTAGATCAAATTAGAGAAAAATTTATAAACTATTCCTAAAATTTCCGTAAGAACTGTATTATCCTGAATGCTGAAAAACTCGATGCTTTTATCTTCATTTAGGTATCGCAAGGCTTGTCTTACATTTTGGCTCTCGCCTTGCACACTATGGTGCCATTGTTAACGATGATATACCAGACACGTCAAAGCAAGCCTAGTGACGCTAAGATGAGCCTTACACCCTACCTAGAGCTAGAAACGAGACAGACAAAAATACATTATATATGTCGCGTGATGAGGGATACCAAGGCGGGACACAAAGCGCTATAAACGAGGGAAGGCGGACCTTCCAAGTTCAATGAACGTTGAGGCGTTTTCTTTTTAAGGAAAGTGATGGGAATGTCCAATGTTTTATATGCAAAAGGTATATAATAAACAAACAAAATGTAACATCCAAAAACATTACCAAACTCATCATGAATAGTATTGGCATTTCGGAGGTGTCACAGTTGAACCTTACAAGGACCTTATTGGGAGGTTAGTGTTACGCCAAATTTAAAGTTAAAATTATGGTACTACAATCCTTGTGGGTCTTGGATTGGGTTGGATTGGACTGGATTGTATTGGCTACGGAGGGGACTCGGCACTGATCCACATATGGAATGTTGTATCTGCGCCCCACAAGGAGGCGTCCCGGGGAGGAAGGATGAGTTGAGAGGAGACACTGGACGGCCGGAACCAGGAGTGGCGGCACAGGAATGGCAGGGTCCCTAAGTTCCCAGGTAGAGAATCCCCGGCAGACGGACAGGCAGATAGGGAAGCGCACCCCACACAGAGGGGGTCCAACGCCCCTCAAGGGGGTTTGGACATCGCCGGCAGCCAGTCGGAAGTCGAGGGACGGAGAGAGTCACAAAGAGCATCTTTTTCCCCTGCTGCACTGCACCAAAATACCATCACCGATACTTCCAACCCTGAAAGATGAAGTGAAGTGAGAATGGAGATGAAATGGAGGGACAGGGAATTCGGGGAATGCGAGAATCTTTCCCAGCATTCGCCTGGGGACCTGGGAAAACCCCGAAAAAAACCCATGGATCAGGAAGGTCGGCCACGGGAATCGAACCCATGACCTCCCAAATGCGGGCAGCAGATGAAACCACCTGAGCCTCCCGCTCGGTCTTGTGGGTCTTGATCTATCAACGCAGCTGACGACCTTACACAAGCAATGCAGAGGTGTGCGATCATTCCAGCCGATATGGAGAGGTAACGTGTTAGTGTCATGCTTTCCCCAGTCGGAGTGTCGGCTTTTGTGACCTATTGTAGCTCCTCAAGTAGGCACCGGTCCTATACATGGGCCGAAAACCTTTCAGCATGGATAGGCTCGAACCCAAGCGTATTCCACGACTGTGAACCAGAGTATCACGCTCCAACCCTGGCGCAGGAGTTATTATGGTGTACCTTATTAAATATTTTAAAGAAGCGGTTAAAATCCCAATATTGCGAAAAAAATATTTTGTAAATAAATCAGTAACGAAATATTTACAAGGGAGGTTCACCAGCCGTCATTAATTTTGATGAAAGTTACACTTTTAGTTAATTAGAAGTTGGCGATGACAGTAACGTTAATCGTTCCTGTAATTTCTGTGTAAATGAGTCGTTTTATGGTGCAGAAATTTTGGGTTGAGAAAATAATGAAAAATTGAACCAAATCCAGACGTATTTTATGAAGCGAATTCTACAGGTGGGGAGGGGTACTGCAAATTGTGGAGTTCGTAAAGAATTCGGTTTATACAATGAAACCACACATCTGAAAGTAAAGGCAATTACATACTGGTTCCATAGTGCGGGGAGATCAGGTACTTTTACGCACGGTGTGTTTCGTGTTGGGCAACGAAATTGAGAAGAGGCTTAGAAGAAATTAGGATAGGGTACATTTGGCTACAGGGGAGGAACATGGGACGTAGCGGATGGAAGATAATTCAGAGACGACTACGGGGTATTGACAGACAGAATTTAGAATCACCATGTACGGCTAAAATTTCACTTAACTTACAGTATCAAATAACGCGGGGCTGGCGGAGGGAGGCCTATTTAGATAACTGTACGCGAGAGGAATGAAGTGGTTTGGCGTGGCTAAGATTGGGCGCCTGGAAAGGCAACAGATTAACGGATGACACCGGAGTGAGAATATGTCCCCTGTGTGATGAAAGGGAAACATGGAATCATATTCTGGCTGAGTGCAGGGAAATTGCTAAGAAAACGATATTTACCACCATAGTTTCTGCAGTCCAGTAGGGAAATGGAGGCCTGCTTGGGTGTAATGTTTGAGGCAGTGTTTTTAACACTTAAATCATTTCAGTCTAATTATATAATATGTAAATTTAATAACAGCCCGCCTTAAAGCAATATGTGTATGTAACAATATACAAAAAGTGTATATTACAGTCATCGTAAATGTTTATATTATATGTGCATGTTCAATAATGTTATGTGAATGTATTACGTAATTTAATAATGTAGGAGCTGTGAGAATAATAGGTTAAACGTTGCTAACAATGAGGTAACCTTGAGGCAATAATGAGTTTGAGAGTTTAACAATACTACTTCTGATTCTTGGAAGCAATAATGTAATTTTAGTTTATAAAAATAGCCAATCAACAACCAGAAAAAGCTTTAGTTAAATGAAGGTATTCGATTGGAGTAGGATTAGCCAATCAGAAACTGAAAAGGAGAAAATTTTACAAATTTAGAGTTCAGTTGCCTGCAGACAGCGTTACTAACCAGACGCAGAAAGTGTCCTCGAAAGATTTAATACGTATTCGTGTGAGACGAAAAATAAGTCTACGGGTTAAAAAGTGTAATTAATTAATAAAAGGAATCTCACAGCTCTCTATCAGTGAAGTGTTATTTAAATCGTGTCAAGCATTAATAAAAGGAGTGAAGTAAAATTATAATTTGTGTAAGCCTACATCCTTGTCGCATCACAACCCTGCCAAGACATCCATGTCTCTAACAATAATATTGACGCAGCCGAGGCAAACATAAATATTAAATATTTAAAGAAACAGTCAATTTACAAAGTTAATATTTTTAAATTTTTTGACGAAGGCTACCGGGTACCATACGTGCGGTTGCAACTACTTCAAGTTCGGCTCCCCAACAGTTGAAATATAATACAACTCCTTCAGTACAACCTACTTCAAATTGACGGCCAAAGCGTGGTGCAAATAACGTAAAGATATAATAACCATCTTCAAATTAGTGCCCAAAACAAGGGGCTAATAAATAACGTAACAAACCTATCTTCTTCAAATTGGCTTTCCATACGTGAAGCAACCACCTTCTCATGTTGCACGCGGCGTATCATAAAATGTTTTTTTTTTTTGTCTAAGATTTGGCAAAGGAGGTTAATTGCCCTGGAGACCGGAAGAGGGGGGGACGCTTAAGGGTCGAAGCACTGTATATATTTGTTATATAATTTTACTTCGTGCTTATTATTTTTTTCTTCCTTCATTATGTTAGTATCATAGTACATACTGGTACATACTTATGTATATATATATATTTAGTATTATACACACAATGTTGGATTATAGGGACAGGAAAAGCATGTACAGCAATGAGGCCCATGTGATTGTTGTACAAGAGTAGACTGAAACTGTTCACAATAAAAGTCTACCACCACCACCACCACCACCACCACCACTTTTCAACCATTTGAAAAAATACGTCACAAATTGCTATTCCGATCGGGGTTCGTTTCGTTTGATTGCATTTAGTACCACAGATGTAACGTCAGTTTAGTTTTGACAGGCATGCGAAAAAAACCTTTCTCTAAGCGGGCGAAACTGAGCGACTTTCCTCTGGAATAGAAATCAGTTCGATTTCGATCCCAAGTAACAGTGACTTTAGCACGTCTGATAGACGTTCTGGATAAACAACAACATGGAGTGAATCGTCTCGTAGAAAAATTAGGACTGCAGAATTCGGCAGTATTATCATCTATGGCATTTTCATAAAAACACTATCAGGGTAAAAAATGCGCTACATTTCCTTCAAATTCAGCATAATCACTACTTAGACAATAAGTAATTAAATTCTGATATCAACAAATTACCTGTTGTGATATAAAGAGAGCTTCCGATTTTATTGCAAATATTGAGAGAATCTGGAGCTCAAGTTGAACTTATTTAGACTATTTCAGGAATAAAACTATAAAAATAGATATGGAAGTTAACTATTCCTAGAATTAATATGGATACGAAAACTCACCAGAAATCACATACAGATTCTTTCGTATATAAACAAATTTACCAGGAAATTCTTAACACATGTGCTAAACACATATTTATACATACAGATGGCTCCAAATCTGATCAGGGTAATGGCTGTGCTATAATTACTCCGGATGCTAAACTTAAGTACAAGCTTTCAGACTTGTTCTCTGTTTTCTGCTCTAAGCTCTAGGCTGCCAAACAAGCTTTGATTTACATTACCTCAGCACAGCATAAACACAGTCAATTCTAACTGATTTACTAAACTCTCTTCAGAGTATCCGAGACCACTCTGCTGACTTAACATTAATCCAAGATATCCAAAGTCTTTACAACCAAATTACTATAAATAATCAAGAAGTTATATTCTTCTGGATTCCGTCCCACCGTGGAATATCAGAAAATGAGGAAGCAGATAGGGAAGCCAAAAAAGTAACTTTGCTACCTCCAGAGGAAGAATTGCCAGTGCCCTGCAGAGATGCTCAAAGTTATCTTTTTAGCAGACCAACTATCAAATGGAAGCAAGACTGGACCATTAAAACATCAAGCAAACTCCACATAGTTAGGAAAGGCTCCACAAAACCCTGTGCATTGCAGACTCTAAAAAGAAAAGATCAAGTGATTATATCACGTTTACGAATAGGCCTTCACGCCTAACCCATTCCTTGTTACTCGCCAAAGAAAATGCTCCTCACTGCGAGACCTGCAATTGCCGTAACACCTCATCACTAAATGCAGAAGTTATACCATGGAGAGAAGAAGACATACCATCCCTGAAGATATATTAGCTTTAAACAACCCTACTCATTTCAAAAACATCATGTTTTTCTTGAAAGACACCAAACTGTATAACAAGATTTAAATATAACACATCAAATAAAAATGTATAATAGGTAATAGATTATACCGTTCTAACTGTGTTCAAAACTTAATAATGTAAAATATTTTATAACATTGTATTACAATTATTGTATTATTTAATCAATGTTAAGTACACAATGTATTATTGTACTCGTATGTATGGATATAAGTCGCGATATGACCTAGTAGTCAAAGCGCTATAAGTAAAGAAAAATAATAACAATAACACATGCTTAAATAGTATCTTTAAAACAGTAAGAATTATAAAAATATACTTACAGTTAAGAGTGTCCAGCTAGTTTTCACTGATAGCCCAACACCTGAAGATAGAAATTCAAACAATTTCTGGGATAACAGCGACAAAAAAAAACAATTGCACCGGAGTGACTAAATTAAATCGATAAAATTAAAAAGATAAAATTGGAAGAATAGACAGCTGTAATTGGTGCATATTTAAAGCATTAATCTCTCGAATTGGTCACTTACATGAGTGAAATAGTCTTTCAAAATAATTAAAGAACTGGTTCATGAATCTCATCCCCCCCCCTTCAGGGATTAGATTTGAAGTTGCTGGCAGCTCCCTGCAGGCATATGGCTCACTTCAGATTTATCCTCCCTATGTTTTTCTGTGTCTGTTGAAGCTAAAGTTATATAAACCAATAAAAGTATAAACAAATTAATTTTATTACATAAGTAAACAATAGGGTTAGGCACTCTACAATCCAGAATGCTAGATTTACTTAGGAACTAGGCGTAGCTAGGGAAGGGTTTTGGGAATTGGAACCCCGCCTGATAAAAATGTAAAAATTATTAGCAAAACTAGCTGTATTAAAATAATAGCATGTGTCTAAGTTAACGAGAACGAGGTACTTTCTAATAGCATCAATGGTAGCGCTAGCTTTCCGCTGTATGGCATGTCTTAGACGATATCCCCAAAAGTGACAGCAACAGAAACTGTACTCTAGACGGCGTGGGCATGTTTTGGTTCCGGTGCTAAATTTGAATGGTTTCCAATTGAGTGCAATATCTCCCAATTTAGAAAATAAACCCTATTTTGTAATGAAATAAACTGGCCTGCAGCGGTAATATAAAATACTTCACTGTGGTCATTAATTCTCATGTCATTACACATTTGTCGCTTAGAATACACAATACATCTTATCCTAATTTTAATTCCAATTACTGCTCCTTAATGTGTGAATATTGAGGCAGTATTTTTAACACTTATACAATTTCAGTCTAATTATATAATATATATAATTCAATAACAGCCCGCCTTAAAGCAATATGTGTATGTAACAATATATAAAAAGTGTATATTACAGTTATTGTATATGTTCATATTATTGTATACATGTGCAATAATGTTATATGAATGTATTACGTAATTTAATAATGCAGGGGCTGTGAGAATAATAGGTTAAAAGTTGCTAAAAATGAGGTAACCTTGAGGCAATAATGAATTTGAAAGTTTAACAATACTACTTGTAATTCTTGGAAGCAATAATGTAATTTTTGTGACTTTAGTTAAATGAAGGTATTCTATTGGACTAGGATTAGCCAATCAGAGACTTGAAATACAGAAATTTACAAATTTAGGCGGTAGAAATCAAGTCAGTTGCTTGTAGACAGCGCTCATAACTGAACGCGTTGGTTGTAGACAGTGTTTCTAACCGGACGCGAGATGTGTCCTCGAGAAATTTAATACGTATTTTGTGTGAGAAAGTAGTTTACGTGTTTAAAAAGTGCAAGTAATTAATAAAAGAATCTCACAGCTCTCTATATCAGTGAAGTGCTATTTATATTGTGTTAAGGATTAATAAATGTAGTGAAGTAAGCATTATAATCTGTGTAAGCCTACATTCTTAAGTCGCACCACCTCCGTGCTAAGACATTCATGTCTCTAAAAAAAATATAGATACTGACGCAGACGAGGCAAACATAAATATATAATATTTAAAGAAACAGTCAAATTACAAAGTTAATATTTTTAAATTTTTGGACGAAGGCTACCGGGTATGATACGTGCGGTTGCAACTACTTCAAGTTCGGCTCCCCAACAGTTGAAGTACAATACAACTCTTACAACAAAATAACTTCTTCAATATCAAATCGATTTATTTAAATGTTTAAACTCGGGATTAATTAATATTTATTATTTTAATTCATACACACAAATTGTTTAAAAAATGGATCCCCTATACATATTCCCCCCTTAATGTTTTTCTGACTAAGCCACTGCTTAGCAAGTGTTATTAAAGGTATGAAAAAAGGGGGAGGGACCATCCCAAATACCCAGTGAACTTCAATTGCCTCAAGTTAATTCAATTTCTCAAAAGTATAAAGATGTATAAAAATGTAATGTAATGTTTTATTCTAATTCCAATGTTCTATGTAGAAATAATTGTAATGTCGCGATAACTTTAGGTTAAAGCGATTAAAAAACGTTAAAATAAAAAAATATTCGCTGGCGTGGCAGAGTGCTGCTACACGAATATGTAAACAAAGATAATAAATCAAGCTGATAAAAAGATGCAAGATAGCGGTGTATCTTGAGAAACAGCGAATAACTTAAGTTTTTGTTCACAGGATTTGTCGCTGTACAACATTATGCTTAAATAACAGAGACTGAAGCCTGTAAAGGACAACAATTGAAATGGAGCGGCCATTCGAGTCCAGGGAAAGAATTTGTCGCCTCTGCCTGGGAACGCTGGGATACTTTGTTAACATTTTTGACAATCATCTGGAAATGGACAACTTGGCTACTAAAATCATGCGCTGTGCAGCTATCGAGGTAAGGTTGTGCCTTGCATGAATGTAGTGGATAAAATCCGTTTGTTAGGTATGAAATTACAAAACTGCCACCTACACACAACTTACAATCTGAAAGACATTATCACCAGAGTTCACCAATTTCATCGTTTTTACAAATTCCTACCTCATGACAAATTTAGTTCTTTTACTTTCATTTGTTTGCATTGAATGATTCGATAAACATGCGACCATTTTTATATAAAACAGCAATAAACGGTGATTATACGGATGAGCTGAACTTAATGTGTTCCTAAATTTTAAAAATGCTTCAATTTAGGCTTTATTTTAGTTCCACACTTCTTAAAAAAACCGCGGAAAGTGATTCTTTTTTTCTTTTAGTAAACCACACCACACTAGCTAATATTTAATTAACGTGATGTTTTTGTTTCGAAGTTAGTACTGTGTTAGTAGAGGGCGATAGTATCGTTAGGATTAACGATGTTCCTTTATTTTGAGGTTTGAAGTTCTTTTGTGTTAAATATGGAGTGGTATATGCAATTGCGTAGCAAGTATATCCTACGACGTGAGGGCACCTCTGTTGTGCAAGCGTGGAGGATGTAGGGTTGGAGAAAATTGAGTTTGTTTGCTTGCGGAAGATTTAAGAGAATTCTTCGTTTCTCACGCTGTGTCACTTAGGCAACGTATCTGTGATATTTGTGGTGCCGTAGTTAATGCTAGCTTTTCTAACGCTATTAGAAAACAAAAGAAGAGAAAATTTACGTTTTGTAAATCAGTGATTTTTGGAATAGCATAATACAGAGACGTTGTTAAGTGCTATAAAAGTGAATCATTAAAGAGCTATAAAGTGAATCGTTCGGTTAACATTGTTGATCCTGATTCTGGAGCACATATGTAGAATATTGAAAAGCTTGGAGGGAGGTTAGGGTGAAAATTCCTAGCTATGGAAGGAAAAAGAAGCATTATGGTGGATATTTAGCCCAATTTGTGTTTAAGAGAGCCAATCGGACCATCGAGATCGTGCGCAACAATTCTTCAAGGCAATTGGAATGTTGTATCCTCCACTCCAAATTTGAGAGGTGAGTAATTGTGGTTTTAGTGGAATATAGGATGTGTTTAAGCATTAAAACGAGAAGGCGAGCGTAGGTGTCAGGCCGTAGCGAGCCGCAGTAAATCGACGGGGTCCTCTTATTTTCTGATTCAACCGAGGTTAGGCCTAGGTTAGTGTGTGTAAAGAAGCTCGTTTTTCTGAATATTGGGTTTTAGCGAATTGCAGGTGTGTGGTTTAGTAAAAAAAATACATAAATAAAAGTTGTGCCTTAGTAGTGTTTGCGAATACGGTGGTATGTGTTGTACCTTGTTTTCAGCGCTTTTTTTTAAGAAGTGTGGAATTAAAATAAGGCATAAATTGAGGCATTTTTTAAATTTTGAAGACGCCATATTGGATCAGCTCATCCTTATAGTTGCTCAATTCACTATTGTAGCCGGGTAGGATGATTCAGGCAGTAACGTTTGTGGCCCGTATTCGGGAGGTTCTGGGTTCAAACCCCCAGGACCAACCAATCAGACCGAAGGATTTTTTTCGGGGCCGCTAAATGAATGCTGTGTTCGATAATTTGATCCTCGAATTTTCTTATCATCCCTTTCATCACTCATTTCATTTCCTTTTTCACCGCCATACCAGCCATTGGGCTGATCTCCCATCCTGGGTATGCTATATCTAGAGCAGACAGGCAGAGTTTGCCCGATCGAGTGCTCTTGCTCGCCGCTGACTGAGATTCTCAACGCGGCTCTTGGGTTGCATCAGTAGCGTGGTTTATTGATAGCGGAACTAAATAGACAGCAAGTCAAATTATCTAACGTGAAAGACTAATAATAGTGAATCAATATTTTATTTATAGCTTTACTAAGTACATGCATGGAACTGCAGACATATTTGTTACAATTTGTCAGAACATTTATTACACCTAGTTCTACGTTACACTTAACAGCAGAAAATTTTCTGTTTATCTGTTTAATTAATATAATTATTTTATACATAGATGTGTAGTAACTTAATCAGAAGAAATAAAACAGAAACGATGGTTCCACGTATAGCTGATCAACACTTAACTTAACAGGAACAACATTATATTTCAGAATACAAAACCCAAGGCATATAATACAAACAAAACAATTTAAGAAATAATTTATCAGAAATAATGTATAAGTAACTTATACCAATGATCGAATAGAATAGAATAATATTGTAACTTTAATTAAATGTTTCATTTTTTATTGCTAAGTGTTCCCTTGACCAGCCTGTGAATATTTGGGGTGATACTTTAAGCTGTCTTGATTTTGAGAACTGCGTTCAGATTTTCATCAAACAGGTTTCTTAGCTGTCCGAGGTTTCTTAATTTAAAACAGGAGAAGAGAGACATCGAATATTCACAAGGTTTTAGCTGCATTTTAGGCGAGGAAATCGTAAACGACGTAAACAGTGGTAAAAATCAAAACAGTACACCTTGTTATTAAACTTATCATTCATTTCTCTGTCTTACAGTAGGCCAAAAATTTCTAACTGTAAGTTTGCAGGAACTGAATCAACATTTACAAAGAATGGGCTAGGAAATACATCAAATTGTGTTTCTAGATCTTTTAAGTTCTGGAATTGTATTTCAAATTCTTCCTGCAATATAGTAAGAATTTCTGCACATTCTTTAAAGCCATACTTAACATAACTTGAAGAGAGGCAAGCTTTGGAAAGTGGGGAGTATTGTTATTTGCAAGTTGACGTTCCCACAATTGCAGTTTCGTTTTGAAGGCCCTTATTTTATCCCACATTTGAATTATGCCCTGTCGCTTCCCTTGCAAATGCGAAGTCCAATCAACATATCTCACATATCCACTTTGAAGGCCTGAAAATCCCATTAAATTGACAAGCTGTCCATAGCTGTGACGTCACCTATCGCTCCCCGGCGAACGAGCCCTTTGCTCAAAAGTAGTATATCTGCCGGTGCATGATCTAGAGTTTGCTTGCTCCTCGACAGGCTACTCACCCAAGAAATTAAATTGAATTGAGTTTTATTTATGAACGCTCTTTAACTACTATGGTCCTTAGCGTCCCGTTCTATATTGGACGTCAAAGAACCGAAAGTTTACTCAGAGGCCTCTATCCATTCTCTTTGCATGTCCAGGATATAAAAATCTGATGTGTTACACTCACAAGACTTTCTCTTCTCCTGTACAAACTATTTTTGCAAACTCTTATTCTCCATCTATTTCATATTAATCGAGATAAAAATATGCAGAAACGTTCTTTTGACATGCAAAGATAATTACATTTTACACATAGCGACCAGTTCTAAAAATACTTGACTATCGCTTAAGACGTACTATGTTCCACTTATTTTGTAATTGCAAGGGTAATATAGAAATACAGTAGCCTTTAAGCATCGACTTATCTCTTAATAGTCGGTTGCTAGGTGCAGCACCATTCTCTTTGCCACAGATTAATACTCTTTGCATATCCAAGACAAAAAATCTGATGTGTTACACTCACATGACTTTCTCTACTCCTGTACAAACTATTTTTACAAATGCTTATTCTCCATATGCTTATATTGATATAAGATATCAATCTTATTGCTAATTTTCTTGTAGATGCAAGGGGAATTGGTAGGCTTTAAGCGATAGTCAAATATTTTAAGCGCTGGTTGCTATGTGGCCATTCCATTCTCTTTGCATGTCCAGGACATAAAAAAATCTGATGTGTTACACTCACATGACTTTCTCTACTCTTGTAAAATCTAATTTTACAAACGCCTATTCTCCATATGCTTCATGTTAATCGAGATATCGAGATGTCAATCTTACTGGTAATTTTCTTGTAGAAGCAAGGGAAATATGGTAGCTTTTAAGCGATAGTCAAATATTTTAACGCTGGTTGCTATGTGGCGCATTCCATTCTCTTTGCATGTCCAGGACATAAAAAAATGAATAACGCATTTGAGAAAAAGTATAAGTATTGGAAAATTTAAGGAAATAACAAGCAATATCTCGAAAACGGTTCACTCAACAAAAGAAATGTATATGACATAAGTTGTGTATTTTAACGCGATCTACATTTTTTGTGTAGTAAAATTTTGTCTATCTTTTATGGTTTACCAGTTTTGCAAAAGTCGTTCACAATGAAGAATACTTTTGGAGACATTCCCAGAAAATTCGAGATATACATTTCATTTCTCATGAGAATATCTTAAACATATGATATTTTAATCAAAATCGTTAGAGCCATTTTTGAGAAAATTAAAATTTTCGAAAAATCTTCCATGTAAAGGGTAGTCTGGGGTGGGGGGATTTTCTTGAAAACCTTCGTGTCGCATCTCTGGAAGATACTGAACCTAAATACCAAGTTTGGTGCTTATCCGACTGTTCGTTTTTGAGTTATGCTGTTCACAGACACACACACAGACACACACACAAACACACACACAGACACACACACACACGGACATGTTTCCAAAAATGCTTTTTTTTGGATTCAGGAGGTCTCAAACATGTATTTCCGGGGAAATCTCGGTATCGAATTTTTGGGTGGAATGCAATACTTCCCCTACTTACTATACGTAGTAGAGAAAGTAAAAAATCTGATGTGTTACACTCACATGACTTTCTCTACTCTTGTACAATCTAATTTTACAAACGCCTATTCTCCATATGCTTCATGTTAATCGAGATATCAAGATGTCAATCTTATTGGTAATTTTCTTGTAGATGCAAGGGAAATATGGTAGCTTTTAAGCGATAGTCAAATATTTTAACGCTGGTTGCTATGTGGCGCATTCCATTCTCTTTGCATGTCCAGGACATAAAAAAAATGAATAACGAATTTGAGAAAAAGTTAAGTATTGGAAAATTTAAGGAAATAACAAGCAATATTCTCGAAAACGGTTCACTCAACAAAAGAAATGTATATGACATAAGTTGTGTATTTTAACGCGATCTACATTTTTTGTGTAGTGAAACTTTGTCTATCTCTTATGGTTTACCAGTTATGCAAAAGTCGTTCACAATGAAGAATACTTTTGGAGACATTCCCAGAAAATTCGAGATATACATTTAATTTCTCATAACACTATCTTAAACATATGATATTTTCATCAAAATCGTTAGAGCCATTTTTGAGAAAATTAAAATTTTCGAAAAATCTTCCATGTAAAGGGTAGTCTGGGGTGGGGGGATTTTCTTGAAAACCTTCGTGTCGCATCTCTGGAAGATACTGAACCTAAATACCAAGTTTGGTGCTTATCCGACTGTTCGTTTTTGAGTTATGCTGTTCACAGACACACACACACACACAGACACACACACACACAGACACACACACACAGACACACACACGGACATGTTTCCAAAAATGCTTTTTTTTGGATTCAGGAGGTCTCAAAGCATGTATTTCCGGTGAAATCTCGGTATCGAATTTTTTGGTGGAATGCAATACTTCCCCTACTTACTATACGTAGTAGAGAAAGTAAAAATGAATAACGAATTTGAGAAAAAGTATAAGTATTGGAAAATTTAAGGGAATAACAAGCAATATCTCGAAAAATGTTCACTCAACAAAAAAATGTATATGACATAAATTGTGTATTTTAACGCTATCTACCTTGTTTGTGTAGTAAAATTTTGTCTATCTCTTATGGTTTACCAGTTATGCAAAAGCCGTTCACAATGAAGAATACTTTTGGAGACATTCCCAGAAAATTCGAGATATACATTTCATTTATCATGACAATATCTTAAACATATGATATTTTAATCAAAATCGTTAGAGCCATTTTTGAGAAAATTAAAATTTTCGAAAAATCTTCCATGTAAAGGGTAGTCTGGGCGGGGGATATTCTTGAAAACCTTCGTGTCGCATCTATGGATGATACTGAACCTAAATACAAAGTTTGGTGTTTATCCGACTGTTCGTTACTGAGTTATGCTGTTCACAGACAGACACACACACAGACAGACACACAGACACACACACACACAGACACACACGGACATGTTTCCAAAAATGCTTTTTTCGGATTCAGGGGGTCTCAAAACATGTATTTCCGGTGAAATCTCGGTATCGAATTTTTGGGTGGAATGCAATACTTCCCCTACTTACTATACGTAGTAGAGAAAGTAAAAATGAATAACGAATTCCCATTTGAGAAAATAAGTATTGAAAAATTTAAGGGAATAACAAGCAATATCACTCAACAAAAAAATGTACATGACAAATTGTGTATTTTAACGCGATATACATTTTTTGTGTAGTAAAATTTTCTCTATCTCTTATCGTTTACCAGTTATGCAAAAGCCGTTCACAATGAAGAATACTTTTGGAGACATTCCCAGAAAATTCGAGATATACATTTCATTTATCATGACAATATCTTAAACATATGATATTTTAATCAAATTCGTTAGTCATTTTTGAGAAAATTAAAATGTTCGAAAAATGTTCCATGTAAAGGGTAATCTGGGGTGGGGGATTTTCTTGAAAACCTTGGTGTCGCATCTCTGTAAGATACTGAACCTAAATAACAAGTTTGGTGTTTATCTGACTGTTCGTTTCTGAGTTATGCTGTTCACAGACACACACACACACACACACACACACACACACACACACACACACACACACACAGAAACACACATGGGCATGTTTCCAAAAATGCTTTTTTGGATTCAGGGGTTCTCAAAACATATATTTCCGGTGAAATCTCGGTATCGAATTTTTGGGTGGAATACAATACTTCCCCTACTTATATACGTAGTAGAGAAAGTAAAAATGAATAACGAATTTGAGAAAAAGTATAAGTATTGGAAAATTTAAGGGAATAACAGGCGATATCTCGAAAATGGTTCACTCAACAAAAAAATGTATATGACATAAGGTCTGTATTTTAACGCGATCTACATTTTTTGTGTAGTAAAATTTTGTCTATCTATTATGGTTTACCAGTTATGCAAAAGTCGTTGACAATGAAGAATACTCTTGGAGACATTCCCAGAAAATTCGAGATATACATTTCATTTGTCATGAAAATATCTTAAACATATTATATAATCAAAAGCGTTAGAGCCGTTTTTGAGAAAATTAAAATTTTCGAAAAATGTTCCATGTAAAGGATAATCTAGGGTGGGGGGATTTTCTTGAAAACCTTCATGTCGCATCTCTGGAAGATACTGAACCTAAATACCAAGTTTGGTGTTTACCAGACTGTTCGTTTTTGAGTTATGCTTTTCAAACACACACACACACACACACACACAGACACACACATAGACATACAGACACACACACGGACATGTTTCCAAAAATGCTTTTTTTGGATTCAGGGGGTCTCAAAACATATATTTCCGGTGAAATCTCGGTATGGAATTTTTGGGTGGAATACAATACTTCCCCTACTTACTATACGTAATAGAGAAAGTAAAAAGTACTGAAAGTTTTTCAATATATACATGGAGATCTCTTTCTGGTTTAACATCTGTACCCTACCCAGTATGACAAATGGATTTTAGATCCCTTCTCACATACCCAAAGAACAAGGGTACATCTGCACCTATACGCATCTTGCAAATTTTGAAAATATGTGCAGCTGCAGATTTATATGAATGGCCACTGTACAAATGTGACGCCCTTACCCGTGCAGTCTTTCATCCTAACGACCACCCGAAATTGTTCCCAAAAAAAGAAAAAAGGAAACAAAAACACAATCCAGATATTACATATTATGGGCTGTATATAATATATTTTTTCTCTCCTTTACAGGAATGTTTGGGGCTACATTGTTCAACAGAATTTTCTTTTGCAGGTGAAGAAATCCGATGGACTTCCAGACAGTGCTTGTCATCGCTGTGTTGCCAAGGTTGAGAGTTCCTATGAATTTCGTCTACTCTGCGAGTCGTCAGATGCTAAGCTCAGGAGGCTCCTGCTGCCCAAAGTTAGAATTTTCATCTTTTCAGTTTCAGTAACTAACGAAAAAATTGGTATTCTGTTATATAGCTCAGAATATAGATGAATCAGCAATTTGCAAAAATTATACAGGGTGAATCACCTAAAACTTGCACCCCAAATATTTCGGAAATGGAAAGTGAAATTGATGTGCGTTTTGACAGCATTGATTGGTAGTCAGGGGCTCGTAAATATATTTTAATAATATTGAGAAAGCGTATTTTTTGAGCAAACATACAATTTTTAAATGGAACGATGCCTAGTTACATCAACAGAATAAAGGTAGGTTAAATTAGAATGTCAATGGTCTTTGTTGCAGGATTCTAGTGCAAGTGGTTTACGAGAAATCGTATTTTGAAAAGTTTTCACCCCGACAACTGTTTATCCCATTCGCCTGCTTAGTTGCTTGGTACGATGTTGTTATGTTTGTTTGCATTGTGTCTTCTGTTCATTGATTGCATTGCGACTTTCTGGTCAGTTTGTGACAGTTCTCAAGCAGTAAGTCGTGAGTGGAAGATGGGGTTTACAATGCAGAAACAGCCGACATGCTCATGGTGTATGGAGAGTGTAGGAAGAATGCAGTTCGTTCCTGTACGGTGTATGCGCAAACGTATCCCAATAGACGTCAACCATCTCGGCAATTATTTATCAACCTCTTCAACCAATTACGTGAATGTGGTACTGTAACACCTATAAAACGTAACATAAACAAACAAGTGACTGGAGAAGTGGCAGAAATTAATGCAGTAGATCCGCAAATTAGTTCCCGCACAATCGCACGTGGAAGTGGCATAAGTCAGGCAAGTGTACTGCGCATTCTCCATCGACATAGGTTCAATCCCTATCACATTTCTCTCCATCAAGAGCTGTACGGAAAACGATTTTGAGAATCGTGTTAACTTTTGTACATGGGCATTAAGACATGATACTCCAGATTCATCATGTATCTAGTTTAGTGATTAGGCAACATTTACTAATCATGGCCAGGTAAACCGCAGAAACATGCACTATTGGTCTGTTGACAATCCCCGTTGGCTTCGTCAGGTGGAACGTCAGCGTCCATGGAGTTTAAACGTGTGGTGTGGGACAGTGAACCATCAGCTCATAGGCCCTTTGTTCATAGAAGGAACAAGTGTCGCACAAGTATCGCAACCTCCTGACAGACCATCTG
This sequence comes from Deroplatys truncata, assembly GCA_030765065.1. Taxonomy (NCBI): domain Eukaryota; kingdom Metazoa; phylum Arthropoda; class Insecta; order Mantodea; family Mantidae; genus Deroplatys; species Deroplatys truncata. The sequence continues at coordinate 178,964,534 of CM060983.1, read as the reverse complement.
CCACAGATGCTATAATACGTTCCTTTGCAGACTAGGAGGAACCTGTGGTACCAAAATGATGGCTGTCCAGCCCATAGTGCACGAAGTACTACAGCTTGTCTTAACGGGTTGTTTCCAAATCGTTGGATTGGACTGTACCTTGGCCGGCCCGTTCACCGGATCTGATCCCTTTAGACTTTTTTCTGTGAGGAAGGCTGGAAGACACTGTCTACAAGGTGTACCAACTACACCAGACGATATGAAATGACATATTACTGCTGCCTGCTCTGAAATTCTAGAACGTGTGCAGCAGTCTTTCCATAGCAGACTGGAAGCGTGTATTGAAGCTGCCGGTGGTCATTTTGAACACAACCTTTGAAGGGCTATGTTGTAATTACTTGTAAGAATCCACAGAAGTATTGTAATTCCCTTTTGTTCTTCTTTAGTTTGTGCTACCACAGGTTGTACAAGTGTCGGTGCGTAAGAGTTTGAAAATAAGATTTCTCGTAAACCACTTGCACTAGTATCTTGCATCAAACGCCACTGACATTCTAATTTACCCTACCTTTATTCTGATGATGTAACTAGGCATTGTTCCACTATTATTAAAATCTGTTTATAGGCTAAATGTACGAGCCCCTTATTACCAATCAATGCTGTGAAAACTGCACATCAATAGCACTTTCCATTTCCGAAATATTTGCGATGCAAGTTCTAGGTGATTCACCCTGTATATTGAGTCATTCTATAACCGGATTTCAATGTGTGAATGAGCCGAATCGCAGTAATCATCTAAATGGTAGGGAAAGCAGCGAATCGATTGTGAAGGAGGAAGTATCCTTTCTGTGTGGTTTAGGTAAAAGGTGTTTGGAGCAGAGTAAGACTTTTGGCAAGAAGAAGGGGTGGTTGATTTGCGCTTTTGGCTGGGTTTCTATTATATGACTACAGACTGGCATGACCACAGCCGCTGAAACAGAAAACTTCCCTCCCTTTGCCTTCCAGTACATAAAGTAGTAATCAGGTCCTAAAGTAGGTGTAATTCTGCTGTAAATCTTCATGATTTTAATCTGTACCAAATCTATGGAAATACCATAAATGAATTATCCTTTGAGTGTAAAGATCTCGTGCTATAATTGTACAAAGTAAACCGGTATGTGTAGCAATGTTTGAACTTACATCAATAAAATCGCTAACGGTCGATTTGTCTTCCCCTTCCCGAGGAACTGGATACTTTGAACATCAACAGTAATGTAACATTAATGCCTTAGTCACTTGAGTTCTGTTGTTTATAAGGAATTATTCTTAGGACTGGATTTTTGGGATTTTATATGCGAATTCATTATACACTGTACAGAATAAGGATATTCTGGGCGTATAAAGTAATAAAAACCTTCCAGGAAGTACCCAGTCCATATCAGATACGTTATCACAGTTACAAAGCTGCGTTTTATGAACCTGATTTTATCTGTCAACTCAATGTCCAGGCGAAATAGGAGTACGGTAAGGTGTGATACACCATACATCGCCGCGAAAATGTTTAAGCCGCTATGGTTGCGCGAGTAGAAAAGTGTGCTTTGGAGGGTTCACTAATTAAGCGTGGAAGAAATGTCGAGTATGCACCAGTGCTGAAAAACATCTGATGTGTTACATTCACATGACTTTCTCTACTCTTGTACAAACTATTTTTATAAACGCTTATTCTCCATCTACTTCATGTTAATCGAGATAAACATTTGCAAACTCTATCTTATTGCTAATTTTCTTGTAGATGTAAGGGGAATATATATTTACAAGGGCAATATAGAAATACAGTAGCCTTTAAGCACATACATATCTCTTAATAGCTGGTTGCTAGGTGCAGCACCATTCTCTTTGCCACAAATTAATACTCTTTGCATATCCAAGTCAAAAAAATGAATAACGAATTCCCATTTGAGAAAATAAGTATTGTAAAATTTAAGGGAATAACAAGCAATATCTCGAAAATGGTTCACTCAACAACAAAAAATGTATATGGCATAAACTGTGTATTTTAACGCGATCTACAGTTTTTGTGTAGTAAAATTTTGTCTATCTCTTATGGTTTACCAGTTGTGCAAAAGTCGTTCACAATGAAGAATACTTTTGGAGACATTCCCAGAAAATTCAAGACATACATTTTATTTGTCATGAAAATATCTTAAACATATGATATTTTAATCAAAATCGTTAGAGCCATTTTTGAGAAAATTAAAATTTTCGAAAAATGTTCCATATAAAGGGTAATCTGGGGTGGAGGGATTTTCTTGAAAACCTTCGTGTCGCATCTCTGGAAGATACTGAACCTAAATACCAAGTTTGGTGTTTATCCGAGTGTGCGTTTCTGAGTTATGCTGTTCACAGGCACACAGACAGACACACTCACAGACAGACACACGTAAATGTAAATGTCTAGGTAAGAGAGCCTTAAACTGGGTGAATATTGCAATGAGGCCCAATGATAATTTTGAATTTTTCTGCGACATCTTTATCAATCGTCATTGGAACGCAGCTACTCAACAGAGAATTAGATCATAGATATGCTATGGTAAGTTCATGCAAGATGTGACGGTAGCATGACAGAAAGCTATCACTGTAAGCGATTTTATCACTGTAATGACCAATCATTTTCCGCTGCGAATCCAAAGCTGCCTGCTTATTGCAACACCGCGAATCGTGATTGAATTAATTGATTTAATCTCCTCACTGGAAGATCAGAAAAATGAAAACCAAGGTCCATTTTACCCAAAGTACCTTACACCATATGATAGGCGCAGACCAAATTATGAGCCAGCTCGTGGTCCACAATTTTTGAGAAATAGATACCAAGAGGCAAGTCCACATTTTGGAAGACCAAGAAAGGGTCCTATGAACGAAATTCGCTTGATTACAGAACGGAAAGACTCCAGACAATTCAAATCAGACCAACCGGTAACCATTATGATCATCGACAGGGACAAAGAAATGGAAGATACAATCGAAGATATAGGCAACCCTATCGGCTAAGGAGAACCAGATATAACAGATGCCGTCACTCTCACAAAGACTGGGATAATCCACCAGAAAATAGAAATTCTCCTCAACGATATGAAATTCGTGTAGAACCAATTCGAAGTGGGCGAAATCATGAAAATCAAACCGTAAATGGTTAAGTGATATGTTTTAAATGAAACTACCAATAGTTGTACGGGATTAAAACTAATAGAACTCTCCAAGGAACAACTAATCGGCACCATAAAACAAGACTACCTCCAGCAATTCACATTGAAGATGAAGCACAAATTGAAGTAAATGATATGCTTGAATTAGCGAGAGAAAAGTTGAAGAAAGCTGCCCGACATAGGAAGGAAAAACACGATGCAAGAAATAAAATAAAGCTATGGACTATCAGGATAAATGATTTGGTACTTCTTCGAAATAAACATTATCCAGCAAGATAAAGAAAGAAAAGCAACGGCGTATGCTATGTAACAAGGGACCCTATAGTATAGAGTATTGTCCACGGATACCTACGGGCTCCTTAATCCTGATAACAATCAGTCAGTCGGGAGATTTCACAAGAACATGCTCCTGCCATTTCGCCAAATAAAACGAAGTCCAGTGTCAGAATAAATAAGTAAAGGGGAAAGAAAGAAAAGAAAAGAAATTTGAAGTAACCGAGACAAACATATGTCATGTAAAGGATAATAAGAAAGGGGACGTTATTCCTGCAACACTTACACATGCCAGTAGCATGTAACTTATATATACTTTCTTGAAAGTGAAACATTTGCACTTATCTTTATCAGAATAGCTTAGTCCTAGGGTACACAAAAATGAACGCCCGGAATGTGTAAAAAGAGTTGAATACCTTTGTAATGGTATGAATGAACTTCCAATGTTAATAGTTGTATGAAGGTTCTGTAAATAAGGGTATACTTAGTGTAATCGCTATGTTTTATTAGTTCAAGATAATGATCTGCTCCACTCAGAAATGTGTCTGTAGACTTCACGGTAGAAGGGATAAGTTCTAGGAACTACCTGACCTAGAGATCCACTGAGAAATTTGTTTTCAAAAGGAACAGCAACCCGTGGTTGTTAAACAGGGGATGAAAGGCCATTCGCCTGAATTGTTTGTAAACAAACCAAAAGAACTTATACTCAACTGAAATGTAGGAAGTGTGAAGTTTTCGAAAATATTTAGCTGAATGTTATTTTCAAAGCTATAGCGGCATATTCATAAGTAATTTTGCTATTACGCTATATTAAATAAACATCACACTATATTAAATAAACTTGTTAATTATGTGTATGTATTTGGATATCAATTTTAATGTTAATTGTAAGAGTTTATGTATCGTCTGTAAAATGTTGTTGAGTTTCAAGACGCAAAATCCACAAACATAGGAAATTTCCACTTGTATGTGCATGTGTTATACAAAGGCGAGGGTGCCCCAACAGTGACAAACATAGTCCTTTGTAAACTTTCGTGCTAAGAAGAAACAAGTGCTGTTGCTGTTATTTTGTACAGCGGAGTGTTTCTTTATTAGAAAGCAGGTGACCATCAAGGAACCCAATGAAAAGGAAACGCCTCACACTTAAAATTTTGAAATTTAGAAGTTCTGCCTGACAATGGCCAACGAGGACATGAAGCAGTATGTTTTGAGTAGTTAAATAAAATTATAATCATAGGGAAAATAAATATCCATAACACTAGGAATAGTATTGAAAAAGACTGGGAAGCGAATGTTACTAAATGAGCAGGGTTAGACAGTGCCATCAGCGGCCGGAAACGGGTGGGTTTTCCCTCTATTGTTAAGTGTCCTGTTAGGTTGCTGGAACGCAGAGGTGTAGAAAAGGGTCAATGTTCGCCAAAAGACAGATAGCCTTAGGCCTCCAATGAAAGAAGCTAGAAATCAGCGATAGTGGAATGGAGAGATATAGGACGTTTGAAATAGATAAACAGGAGATTTAAGAATACACACTTGGCCGTTGTAGTTCCTTGGAGATGTTTGTTAGGAAAATGTGTAGGAAAGTTTAGAATACACACTTGGTCATGGTAATTGCTTAGAGATGGTTGGCAGAAAAGTTTAGAAGACAGCGGATAGGCGCGATGATATGAAGTGTAACAAATAAGAAATGCGCGCGCGCGCGTGTGTGTGTGTGTGTGTGTGTGTGTGTGTGTGTCGAAGTAATAGCAGGAATCAAATATTAAAACGGTGACGGTAAATAAACGAGCAGGAAAACTAACAGTCGTATTCACCACTAACCCGAGATCCAAGATCTATGCAAAGAACCCTGAGCTAGTACCGAACCCGGGACCATTCCTACAATTCCCGTACCGTAAAATAGCCACATACCACCGCAGAATCGACATACCACCGCAAATTGTCACCCTAACGTGGGGCCAGAATCTAAGACTACCACAGACAGGACAGCAAATCCAAGACCGCCAAAGTGAAAACCTATATAGATTGATATTTTGGATAAAATAAGATCGATGAACACGCGAGACAGACAAAACTGCGCTACTTAAGCTAAACAGTTTGCGCCAAATGAAAAACCGCATTTAAAAGTAAAATAATTAATGGTGCGCCAAGGTGAACTACTAATACTAACCGCGCATAGGTAATTAACGTGGAAAACTACGTTGACAAATCAGTGCATCGGACTTAACGCAAAAACAGTTGTACAAGGATGCAACAATCGTGTAAAACAAAAAGGTGCAGGAATGAAAGTGCGTGTACGCGTAAACTCCATAACAGTGCACCCTTTATTCTTCTTCCAATGAAAGTAAATAAACTTGTGAGACGATTGCGTCAAAAAATTTGTTTCACTAATTTACAAGCTTTTGTATATAATAAAGTAGATTATTCCAAGTTAAACATAGTGTCTTCCACTTAGCTATCGTTTTATCCCACACGATCTGAGATCTCCGACCCATCTCGTGCTCATTTATAGCAATAGAACATCTACCTATCCCAAGAGCAACCGAGGACTGGCGTCATCACCGAGACAACAGATGCGGCCAGCTAAGGGGAGAAGGCACTATCGTCTCTGCCCGACTGAACAATCCACTACCCATTGACAGAGTCGAGCAACTTACATGAGGTTAGTTCCTTCAACTAATAAGTTGCATCACCGTAATTAATCAATCTTAGAGAAGGAGGCCTCAACTCTTGAGTCCACTACTAATCTATGGGTTAATAGTCAACCTAAGTCCTGAAAATGTGTAGTTGGATCCAGCTTTGAAGAGGGAGGGGGCAAAATAAATAAATCTACATAACGAAACGCAGTATAAAATACGTTTAAATATAGTTTTTAGTTATTTTTCAGGGAAATGAGACATTAATTGCTTATAATAATAATAGTAATAATAATAATAAAGTAACAACATGACAAACATGTTTTGTTTGACTATCAAACAGTGTTTTTATTGCTGTTCCCATTTATACTCCGTCTTTAACTGCAATGGTTATATCGGCGGTATTTTACCAATAGAACACATTTCTATCGGCAATGGGCTTAACTCCTATACCTTTGTCATCGGATTTCTGATTTTGGGGGGGGAGGTTTATACATTAGATTACACGATATTCACGCTCTCATTCATACTTCCAGACTCTGGGAAGGATATGGAATAATGTTACCTAAAGAAAAATTTGCACCCTCCAGCCGGGAATCGAAACCAGCACCCCTCGCACAGCAGGCAGGTGTTCTACCGACTGAGCTACTAGGCCATTATTTCCTCACTGTTGTAAATTAATCAAGAATCCAGAAAGTCGCGCGACTTCCATTACAGCCATTTCCATAGCTTCTACAAGTTATTTGTTAGAATGTTTATTTTCATTTTTCTATCTACTTCTTGTTAATCATGACAAATTTTGCAAGAAATGGTTTCAAGTAGTTAATACCACGGTTTGTCTGCTGAAATTACTAGAAAGCATATCGATGTAATTATGTTAACTGTGATGTTACAAAGCGCTTTGCCTGAGCTAATGAGAATCAAAGTACGAGGGCAGTCCCAGAAGTACCCGACCTGACGTATATATAGGGGTTGTTAATTCAAACAAATGACTATGGTAGAAATTACCACCCTTATAAAGCTTAAGTTTGAAGTTTGACGATGCTACATTGTTTAGTATTTGTTTGGCAGCCATCAACTGTGAATGCTCTCAGCAAATTTGTAAACATGGATAAAACTGGTCATCGTTATGTCATTCAATACTTTCATTTGAAAGGTATTAGTCCAAATAATATTAAAACTGAGCTAGATTCTACTCTGGGGGAGTCTGCTCCTTCGTTTACAACAGTAAAAGAATTTAAGCAAGGCCGTACAAACTGCCAAGATGAACATCATAGTGGTCGGCCATATGAGGTGACCACGCCAGAAATTGCGAAGAAAATCCACAAAATGGTATTTGATGACCGTCGACTGAAAGTGCGCGAGCTAGCAGACATCATAGGCATTTCAAAAAGTGCTGTACATCACATATTAACTGAAAATTTAGACATGAGAAAGCTGTGCGCAAGATGGGTGCCGCGTTTACTCACAATGGAACAAAAGTAGCCTCGTGAGGATGTTTCAGTCCAGTGTTTGGTGATGTTTCGCTGCAATAAAGCGAGGTTTTGCGTCGATTCATAACCATGGATGAAACATGGGTCCATCACTTCACACCTGAGATGAAGGAACAGTCAAAGCAGTGGATTGAAAGAGGTGAATCGGCTGCAAAGAAGGCGAAGACAATTCCATCTGCAGTCAGGTCATGACGTCAGTTTTTTGGGATGCGCGTGGGATAATTTTCATTGATTATCTTCAAAAAGGAAAAACAATCAATAGCTAGTATTATGCAAACTTACTGCAGGAATTGACTGATGAAATCAAGCAAAAACGGCCGCATTTAGCGAAAAAGAAAGTTCTGTTTTATCAAGACAATGCACCAGCTCACGCATCCATTATCGCCATGGCCAAAATCAATGAGATAAAGTTCGAATTGCTTCCTCTTGCACCCTATTCGCCAGACTTAGCCCCCTCTGATTATTTTCTGTTTCCAAAGTTGAAGAAATGGCTTGGTGGTAAAAGATTTGCCAACAATGAAGAGGTGGAGTTTGCAGTTGATGGCTATTTTGCAGAACTCGACGGTTCTCGCTATAAACAGGGTATCGAAGATATTGAACATCGCTAGGAAAAGTGTATCGAGCTGAAAGAAGACTATGTAGAGAAATAAAGATGTTTTTTTTCCAAAACTTTTGTGTTTTCTTTGTTAGGTCGGGTACTTCTGGGACAGGCCTCGTAACAGTTGATCTGCAGCCCTACTTACTTCCACTGCGATATTGACGCATCAGGGTATAATGTTAACCCTAAGGAAGACAACGCAGGGGGAGGGCACCTCGCGCACTGCACCTACGTGAGATCTGTTGCGGTTGCCATCCCCCAGGAGGAAGGGATGAAGCGAAGGAACCACAAGAGGCTACAAGCAGATGGGCCTCAGAGCCACGCGGAAGTCCCTAACAATCAGAACATGTTCAAATATATGAATACACGGCAAAAAGAAACCAGCGATGATCTTTAAGTCACTCCCAGCTTACTGATAGGGAATTAATATACACATACACTGACGGCCAGTAGCCTGATCACTTTGCCATTGCAGGGTAATCGTCATAAAAGGTTAACAATGCACAGAACTTTAAGTACAAAACTACTAGTTACTAATCTGAGCATAAATGGCTTTTTATAATTTTAATACAAATTCAAAATAAACGAGCTAGTTACGTAATGTGTGTTGACCTGGGGTTTTACGCGGTTTTCCATAGTCTGTAGGCGAATGCAGAGGAGGTTTATCTCTCCCTCAATCCCTTTCATTCCGTTTCCTTCTCAGAGGTGCTTTCAGGTTTCACAGTGTAAGGCAGATGATGCAGATGCTTGTTGCAAGGTAAGAGTATTCCCCTTGGACACCAGAGGGCTGCCTAGGTTGTATGAGTAGTTCATCCCCCGGCGGAAAGTCGGGACTTCGAGCCAGGAAATGTTAGGGACTCCTGCGCGTATCAATAGCCTGTCTGTCTGAGTCCCGTCAAATGTCCCCCTTGCCCCCTCCTAAGTTACGCCTAGGGCTGGTTTAATGTTTATTCAGAAAGCATTGAGGTGGCAGTGGAGACAATAGAAATGACAATGGAAACAAAACTTAAGGAGAAAACGTCACAGAAAGGAGAAACAACTGCTCATGCATACATAAATGTAGCACAAGTGGACAAAAAAGACGATGAAACATTTGCCGAAGAACAAAATCAGAAATTGGATTAACTACGAGGTATTCTAATGCCTCTGTGGAAACGAGAGAAAAGACAAAGAAACCAACGAACTCACTTTTGTTTGCCGGATTTCTACTTCCGTTGCAGGGCTATGTGAAGTCTGTTCTCACCACCAGTGTGACGCGTCACTTTCCTATTCTATACACTGCTGACTTGTGAACATTGAACAGGTTATCAATGGGTATTTAAACGGCATCATAAAATCTAAGAAGCTGGCCTCGCAACGCGTAGATACAGCACCTGCTTGCTGTGCGAGGGGTCCCGGGTTCGATTCTCGGCTTGAGGGTGAGAATTTTTCTTTAGCCAAAACTATTCTCTATCCTCCCCAGAGTTTAGAAGTATGAATAAGATTGTAAGTGTGTGTGATTATGAATAAAAACCCAAGTTTACCAAAAATCCAAAGACAAGCAAATACAAGTTAACACCATTGCCAATAGGAAAGGCCGCCTATAAGACCAATGTAGTTAAAGGCTGGATATAAATGGAAGTAAAATAATCTAAGAGCAATATCGATATTACTGCTTTTCTTTACATTATATGTTGTGGCCTAGTTTGGTGCACCATATTCATTATGATAGCCTTCCTCAGTCGGAAACTTTAGTTTGTTTTTTTTTTCCACCGACAAATCTCCATTTTCATGCGGAATCATTTAGTGAAAGTTTCATATCAATATCTTAATTCTAAGTGGTGCTCTAATACATTTAAAATAGCTGCTACAATCCCTTAAGCTTTTTAAATTCCTTGGGGGCGTGGCATGGGCGTTCGGTGTATACTAACTTTCACATTTATCTATATTTAAAACAAACAATATTGCGATTCGGGAGTGTTAAACAGCAAGTCGAAATGGCCCAGTATGCTGACAACGTGCTGCTGTTCTGCACCAATAAACACTTTATCAGAGCCTTCAACCCAGTACAGTGACACCTCCACCTCATCCAAGAGTGGTGCCGGCGTTGGCGCATGTCCGTTAACGCGGACAAAAGTCACGCCATACTACTAACAAAGCGCCACACATTAGCATTATGCCCTGGAATGGATAAATAGTATTGCACAATTGCAGGGAGTTCTGAATATTGCTCTTCAGAAACACAATCTTGTGAATGTTAACCTCGTGCAAACCATAGAACGTACAAACACGAGGCAGGCACTGAAGTAAAGGAACCGGAAACAGCAAAATCACAGTGAATCGATTATAGTATTGCTTCCGCTGTCACTGTTAGCGCACGATCGGCGATATATCGATGGTCTTCGTCAGCCACGGTGTTGCCATCTGGAAACTTCTATCGTAAGGAATGGTGAAATGCTTGAGCAGTGTTTGGCGGTAAAACTCAAGTTAATAATAAAAGGAACTCCGGATGCTCTAGATAATTACCTTGAAATGCGCCGTGAATACCTTTGCTCTAAATAAAGACCTTTAAATTGTGTTTGAATCGACGTTGTGCAATGGAAAAAGTATAAATCTATCTGTGGCCCTGTGGATCCTGGCCGTGTTGGCTGTTGTCCTCAGGATACAACAGTGGCTATGTAACAACGTGGCAAGCGTTCTTAACAGCGTTTGTTGGCATAACTTTTGTGGCAAAGTTTTGTTACATAACTTTCTCGGGTGAGTTCTGTTTTTCTCAGGGTTCGTTACCTTCGGTTTTTTACAGATTTTTTTTTAAATCTGATTCGGCAAACTGCTGTAACTTAAGTGTTACCATGCAGTTAGACATTGTAGTATATTTGGTTGGCAACAATGATAAAATCAAGTTTTGTTTTACTCAGTATCGCATTTGTTTTCAAAGCACTACTTATGAATGAGAACATTGTTGAGTGCAAACGCATATTAATGATTTATGGAAACAATTCTTAACCCAATTCAATAGCAATTAATGATTTTTTATTTTTCAAGAAACAATGCCTATATTTATACGTAGTTGTACGTGGAGTATGTCAGATTCACATTTTATTTCTGAATCCGTTTTTGTCTTAGTAATTATTAATCGTACCAATACCATAAGTAACTTATTACACCTTATTGTCCCTTTTACAGTGATATTGAAGAATAGCATTGATGAATGTCTTTTTACCTTCTAGCCATCTTGTGAAAAGTTTATTTTGCGTATTGATTCTCCCTAGCAGCGGGTAGAATTTCGTTTTCTATTACCTTTTTGTTTCCTATATATGGCATATTATACAACATTTAATTACTAGAAATATCTTAAATTTCTAATATGACAAAATAATAATCAATTACGTATGAAATCATTTTAACGTTACTTAGCTAAAGAATTTACAATTATTAAAGAATTAAACTTTTGGGGGTAATTTCACAAATCCTATATGTATTACATTTTTCATCTCATTTTCATTACATTTCTTCTTCTTCTTTTTCTTCTTCTTCTCTGCCTTATTAACATAATTAAACAAATACAGTTGAATATTTTCTGACAATTCTTCATCATATTATTTCTGCTACAATTATATATCTAATGGAGAAATTTATCCTTCCAGAAACAACTTTTCGTAATTTATCGCTTCCTTAAACCAGTGGATTTCATATTTGACGTTTCAAACCGGGCATAAATGAATAAACCATGTTTTTGTGCACGATTTTCCTTTCTCCTACTTGTTATATAAGTAAATGCATGCACGTTTAAATTAGTGTACCACCACAGCAAGTAATATAGTTTGCAAACTAGTCATATCTTGATCAATAATAATATACAGGTGCTATGAGTCTGAATCTCCCTGCTTGTCGATTACTACGATCGCTATGGGTTTGACACTTGCCTCAGTTCTTTATTGTTTGCACGTGTCTTATATAATTGTATTGTTATCCCTTATTAGAAATATTTCTACGGCATTTCAACGTACCGTTTTCTCCCAAGAGCTTCCCCTCAACTTTTGGTCCAAGTTGAGAACAAACCTGTTTTCCGGGATTTAGACAATATGATACACCAGCAGCGCGAAATCTTATTCTCAAGCTAACGTTTCGTTTGGTTGTATTTGGGTGAAATAGCTTGGTTCAGTATTCAGGAACTTAACATTACTTTTTCTGTATATACTGATGAATAGCTCCTGAAATTAAATTAAATTACATTGAGTTTTATTTATGGACTCTGTTTAACTACAATGATCCTTAGCCTCCCACTCTATATTGGGCGTGAAAGACCGGTAATTTTGCTCAGAGGCCTCTTTATCAGGCTTGAGGTTCTTTTACGTGCCGTAAATCTACGACACGGGACCACCGGATTTACTTCACTTCCGAAGCAAGCCATGTTAAGGATTATTACGCCAGAAAAAAAAATCAGTTGCCTCTAGTTCCCACAACCTCGGGAACTAGAGGCTAGCATGATAACCACTACAGAATAGCTCCTGAACTAGATATTCGTGTGTACCTACATCGTGGCGAGAAAAAAAAGCTAGTCTTCCTCAGAAACAAAAGGGTTGCATAGTAGCAAAACAACTGCGACGTCATGATCACATTCGTCTACCGTGATGTAGTAGTTGCCATGCTAGCCTCTAGTTCCCGAGGTCGCGGGTTCAAACCCGGCAACTGGTTTTTTTTTCTGGGTAAAAATCCTTAACATGGCTTGCTTCGGAAGGGAAGTAAAGCCGATGGTCCCGTGTCGTAGATTTATGGCACGTAAAAGTACCTCAAGCCTGATAAAGAGGCCTCTAAGCAAAATTACCTGTCTTTCACGCCAAATGTAGAATGGGACGCTAAGAACCACAGCAGTTAAAGAGTGTCCATAAATAAAACTCAATTCATTTGCCATAGTCACATACTTATCTAATCAGCGGTAGTATATTTGAGTGTATTTGTGTGAACTGTTTGACAGTAAAATTTGATCATTTTGAATCCATTAAACTGATCCCTTTGGGATTCGGTTCTAAAGAAGAACCTAGCGAGGAAGAGTAAGTTAAAATACATACTATATTATGTAATGCATTGAAGTTTAACGACCCCGATTCACGCCTAATGGCCACGTGCTTACCACCACTCCTCTTCGCCCTCCTCAAAACTGTCTTTGCGGCAACCTACCGTCTTCGTATACATAATTCCAATGCGCTCTCCACGTGTCGCAATAAGCGGCAACGTCGCCTCTCTCTCTCTCCCTCCCTCCCTCCCTCCCTCTCCGCGAAATGCCAATCGCTTTCTTGATTGGCGCCGAGGACAATGTGCCATGGCCATACTACACCAGGCAATGCCTGGACAGGCACAGGAGGAAAGAGAGAGTTTCATGCAGATTTCCCTCCTATTCCTACTTCATCACGTGTCCGGTTTATAATTAAACTTCAGTCTCCTTTTACCTCTCCATGTGGCGAATAGCCTATTGCGTAGTGCACAACGTTACGGGCAAAGCAATAGCATACTACACTGCCGCTATGGGTGTCTACGATTACTTCTGCCCGCTCTAGCGGAGCTCTGATAACCATAGTGGAGTTTGAATTTGAAAGCTGCAGAGAGGGAGAGCGGGGAAAGGAGAAAGCTGAAACAACAACTGGAACTAGTGATTTTTCCGTTCTGGTAATTTCTTAGTTTGAATAAAAAGTTGATAATAATTTATGTATTCAACAGATATTCGTTTCACATATATTCTATGAGACAGGAAGGAATCTGGGTGGGTACTTCATGTTAAACAAATGTTCCCACACTGGGTTTCTATTTACTTCCTTCTCGTGTAAAATATTTTTGTTTCCTTTATGTCGTATAAAACTATGTATTATATTTGCATCTTTAAAATTGTTTCCTACTGAACTGATTACAGTTCACTTAAAAAAGGAACCTAACTATTATAATCATCTCTTTCCGCCCCCTCTTAAGTGTTTGTTTTGTACTCTCTGAACCATGATTTTGAATCATTGTACAGTTAATCTGGCGGCTATATAATATAAAAATTGAACACACACTTTCGGAAGTTGTGGGATCACCTTGGCGTATTTACATGTCAGCAATCCTTTATTAGTTCTTTCTATGAGCAGGGCAAGCAAATGAGATACTTAGATGTGCTCGGACTTCAGTGATAACATTTACTCCTGGTCTAGATCCAAGGGTAGAAATTAATGCCGGTTGAAAAATCTTCTTGGGAAACACTGAAAAGGGTAAAGAAAGCATTTATATGAAAAGTCTTTGAAGCAGGAAATTACTTCAAACTAAATAAAGGGGAAAATTTTCAAAAGTAGGGATAAGGAATGCAGATATTTTTGTGCGAAAAGAAATGATTTAGTGAAATATAGTGAAAGCAAAAAACACATAAATATAAAATCAATCGACGTTATAACAATAATAATATTAATAATTATAATAATAACTTATGTTGTCAATTTGTCTTCAAATTTCACCTATAGTTATTGTAGTCAATGTGTCGCAATTCTCATGGCTCGTGTTATCTTATTTACTGGGCGCCTCTTGTTTTATTATTTTAAATTTGGGTTCATTGTCCTCCGGCTAGCTATTATAACTCAGTCGAGCAAGTATCTCTAAGCAGGGCGTGTAAACGGAAAGGAGTAGTTGCTAAAAGATAACACTGATAAACAATTTTGTTTCTACACTTTTATTGCCGTCACATCTAATTAATAATTCACATATTTAATCTTTATACACGCCTGACTGAAACTGTGATATTTCTGAATGTAACTACAGTCGTTATAGTTGCCGCGCACCGATTACTTCGCGTACTTTACATTTTTGTAATTAATTCTGCGACGTGCACCTCCTGAGAGATTCTTCAGAACTGTGTGACGTTCACCTCGTGAGAGATTCTTCCGAACTGCGCGACACTTCCTTATGGCTCGAGAATATATACTCCTTCACCTCGAATTGCCTAAACATTATAATAGAGCTGCTATTGGTTACCAAATCGCGCCCACTTTAGCGTCTGTTTTGGTCAGCCAATCACTACTACTAACATATATACTCTAGGGAGGAAGATATTCCCTCCATTTCTAAAAAAAAAGGCACGCTACTCTGACGTCATTTGTTTATCTCTTCTTAGTGATAAACAACTCACCCCCTTGGTTTATTGTTACTCACTTCTATTGTCAGTTTCAGTGAGGCCGTGTAAACATATCTCCTAACAATACTTATGGCTAACAAACATCTAAAATCCTGTACATACAATAATATTAATTTACATTACAATCACTTTGGCATTCAAAGCATGTTATGATCTAAAATATTGCCTCAAATGGCAATATCAGAGGCATTCTTTGGTTATTTCTTTAGGTTAGCTTTCTTCTCGTAGTGGAATTTTCAAGAATCTCATCGAAGGCCAAAGCGCATTTTCACTCACATTTTGTTAGTAAGTTACAACCTTTCGTAGTATTCGTCTTTCGATATTTCTTTAGTCCACCTATCCATGGTCGTGATCACTATTTATTTCTAAGGTACGTTTAAGGTCATTATCAGTTTCAACTTTTTGCATGATACTCTTTAATGTATAACTTCAGAGGTCTGCATATCTGGCATCTTTAAGTTGCTTCAAATTCTGAGTATATCTACTTGAGGGATATTAGTTTAGCTTAAAAGTCTTAGTATATGACAAAATCTAAGATAACTCATAATCTTTATTATACACACTAAATAAAAATAATTTAGCTTCCAAAAATTAATATTCACGCAATAGCTACTTTCCGTCATTTTTAGAAACAACTGCGTAAATATTAGTTCGTTCCATCTTCGCGACGTATGTCACAACTCTTTATAATTCACTTCTGGCTATTCAAAATACGTAACCCAAGTTTTGCTCTGGGCTTATTTGGATGTTATCTGTACTAATGGTGGCATATGACTTGAGTCGACGTATGTCTGTATGTGTGACAAAACGCATGTACTACGTTAGACATATATCTCCAGCGTTGTTTACTCGCGGCCAACGTAGTAACTATCCCTGTTGTGTATAGGGAGTACAGTCTACTTGCGTGTAAACACGATAACAGCGCCACCACTCCAGCGCTATTACTAAATGTCTCGAGTAGTACATATCTGACACTACTGTCCATTCCAAACCAGAGTTCCCTCTGATGTAAACAAAAGCACCTACTCCTGCTTGTCACGAACCTAAGAACACATCTTACGCCAACGTAAATAGTCCCTTAAAAATGTATTGTGTCATGAAACATTGGGGCAGGAAATGTATAGAACTGCAGATTTTATTGCGGTTATAATAAGAACTCGTTGCTAATGATAATGAATATATACTAACTGTTAAGAGATTACAAAATATGATTTTCGTCTACTATTGCGCTAATGCCGAGAGCATCTTGTTAATACCAACTGTATGCATGACTGCCATTCTTTTACCTATACGAGAAATGCAGCAATGAATTCCCAGAGGTGCTATCTGAGCACCGAATAAACACTTTGCGTAACACAGGAAATATGATAAGCGAACAGTCATTCATAATAAGCTACGCACGTGTGCTCAGCTCAGGTTAAATCTTGTGATTTAGGCAGTTGGTATTTGAGTTCCTATGGCAGAGGAATGTGCGTGTAGTGCGAATAAACTGTTCAAACACAAAAGCGGGAAACCGTTAAAAAGTGGCGAAGAACAAATAATACTTAATGTATTCAACTCACTATTAGAAAAATACCCAACACTTGCATTAGTGGATATTACGGAACTAATATCCGATTTTACAGGTGTTTCAGTAAGAAGTGTAACCAAAGCGCGCAGGGAATATAAACACGCATAATAGAACAAAATAGAAGAGGAGAATCAAATGTGGGAAATTGTTTTGTATGCGTCACTGCTGTGGATAAGCTTGTCATTAACTTGGAGAATAGTTATGATTCCGATACCGCAGCTGAGTCATCTTCGGAGGATTCGGAAATGGATGTTGCACTTTTGCCTGAAGATTGTGATTAACGTAAGTAAAATGTTCATTTCCACATGCTTATAAAATCCATTATTTCAGGTTGCATTTTGAACTATGATTCTCACGCAGGGAGCCTTTTTGTAGATTGAAACAATGTTCAACTTTAAGTGATATATAGCAAGCACGTGAGAGAGCGACAAGCAGCCATTATGGGCGGGGATTGCGAACTACTTTCGCGCGGATAATACAAAGAGTTTGTTTACAGTGAGAGGCACTCTAGCTTGGAATGGACAGTAGCTATTATGTTGCTGTACCCAAAACAAGTTTATGCATCAACCGCCGCGTGAATATGTATTTTATCCATAAGGTGATTTTAATTATTTATTGTTTACTATGGTTTTTTTACTAGAGAAATCATGATTGTATAGGTATTTAAATGCCACACTTCAGATTCTTATATCATCCAAAAATCCACTTGACCCTCTTTCTAAAGTCGGTGTCTACAAAATTCCACGCACATGTGGATAAAGAAACTGCCGCCTAGGGTAAATTGATAAATCAGCTGTGTTACATGCTTTATCCACGAATGGAAGTAGAGATTTTAGTCATAACCAAGCATTATTATGCTCGTTTATATAGAGAGGCGATATAAACACCAAACTTCAAACACACCAACTTCAATAAAGATTATTACTTAAACTAAACCAAACTTTGATTTTTATACTTTTCCAACTCCGCAAAAATAATGTAAGCAAAAACAACATAGCCCCTTCCTATCTCCACCCGCAGGGCCAACGAGTATATGCCGGATTTCTTTCACAGCATGCATTAGCCTATAGTCACCCCCCGAGAGAAGTGGCTTCCGAAATACAAAGTCTGAACCCAAATAAATCCCCCGGGCATGACGACGTAACAGCGCCCATTCTCCAGCACCTTCCCTGAAAGGACATTATCTACTTGACGCGGATTTACAACGCATGTGTGCATCTCCACCACTTTCCAATTTGTTGCAAAGAGGCGACAAGCGAATTTTGAAGCCCGGCAAGTATCCGGTCTTGCCAACCAGCTATCGGTCCATTAGTCTACTCCCAATCGTCTCGAAAGTCTTTGAGCGGTTGCTCCTATCCGGGCTTACCCCTCTATTTGAGGAAAGCCACCTCCTACCGGAT
Organism: Deroplatys truncata; assembly: GCA_030765065.1. Classification (NCBI taxonomy): domain Eukaryota; kingdom Metazoa; phylum Arthropoda; class Insecta; order Mantodea; family Mantidae; genus Deroplatys; species Deroplatys truncata. Next base: position 178,946,277 of record CM060983.1, on the reverse strand, counting down.
CACCAGTTCGGTTTTGTCGTGGACACTCCACGACACTGCAGCTACTGCGATTGACCGGAAGGCTGCCCTGGATTTCCAGGAAAACTTCAAAACCATCGCAGGCTCTTGGACGTGGAAAATATCTTCACCACTGTGGCATCAAAACCAGTTGTACAAGGTCAAGGAGGCAGAGTTCTCTTCCCTACCTCACACTGATGGGCAGCTTCTTTTGGGATCGCAATTTCCGGGTCGGGCGTAGAGAAAGTTGTCTTCAGTTGACTCATACAGGCCGGAGTACCGGAAAGCAGTGTACTGTCGCCGTTACTCTTCGCTGTCTGCACATCTGACGTCCCCAAGGGACCCAGCTCTGTTACGTGCTAATATGCTATGTCCTCAATGCACGAAAAAAAAGATCTCCACTACAGAGACAGTCCAAGCCATTGACAGGTGGAGTGAAAAGTGAAGAATAGCCATTAGCCCGCAGAAGAGCTGTTCAGCCAGCTGTTCTGACTACGGTTCAGCGCTGGCGGTCGGAGAGGCTTCTGAGGCTACGGCGGAGAAGAACCCGTCAAGGCAAGGATCTGCTTAATTCACGCTGCACTGCGGAAGTTGTACCCTGTCCTCCGCTCAACCATGTCCACTTATCTTAAACTACGCGTGTATCATGCGATCATTTCGCCTCCGATTTTGAACGGCTGAAGTAGTTTGGTGGCTCCGACCACCATCGTAGACTGCAGGCCGTACAGAACAAGGCACTTCGGGTAATGTGTGGACTGTAGATTACCGTCTCGCATCCTGCACACTCGGGCCTCCCTTACATAATGGACATTTTGCGAGGAAGTGCTCGCACAATGTACGCTAAACTTACACCTCATCTGAATCAGCTGGTAAATACACTTGGACAATACGACAATCGATTGCCCAGACGTCGCAAAAGCTACCACCCGCCCAAGGAATGCCCTGGGCTAGTAAATCCTACCACTTCTTCTATCTACACACTACATCTCCAAGTTAAGCAGCATTGGGCCTGGTCACAGATGGACGGGTGACTGCTCAGCCGTACTCCCCTGCTTTACTTGACACTTCATTCACCTTATTTACCTAATTCCTTCTGTTCTTTCACTGGATGGCAATGCTTTACTTGCAAGCGGCCGGCTAAGTTCAGCAGCATAGGGCTTGGTCAGCGCTTGGACGGATGACCGTCCCGGCAGTATCATCGACTCGCACCAATAGCAACACAAGAAAGAAATAACCGCGCTTCATTAATTATAAAATCTTGTACAATCCACAAGCTTTTGCTTTTAGACCTCAAAGGGCGGCTTCTTGATGTTAAACTGAAACGTTAGTTCCTCTTCCATGCTTCTCTGTAGCAAGTTGTTTCATAAATAACAAAATAAAATGTGTAGACAGTTTGACTACCATCCCTTTCTTTTACTCTTTAAATTAGTATAGTTAGGCAAGGCTTCAAATTTAAATGATTAATGTCTTACTCCTAAAATGAATCGTTTACCACAAATTTATATTACATAATTGGTTTTCGGTGTTTAGAGAGGACAGTCAGACATGTTGAAACAACTATCTACCTGCCCTGCTATCGGCACAAAGTGTTTCAGATGCGTTAATTGCCTACGCGATTCGAAACAGAGAATTCAGCGCTGTGGCAGCGTTTTCAAATCAAGGTATCTGCATATGCTGCTTACGTATGGCAAAGCTGAGCTCAGCGCGCGTGAAGCCCAATGCTTATATAGGGATAAGTTTTCTAACAGAATTCCAAATGCAAGATCATTTACTGTAGTATCTCAGCGAGTACGATAGTCGGGAAACGTCATTCCGCACCCTGAAAACCGAGGTCCACAGCACTCGAATGCGGCACTACAGGCGGAGGAAGCAGTTTTTCATCTGATAGAAGAGGATCCAGGTGCTGTACCCACGGTGTTGTAAGTGATGTTGGTGTATCAAATTGGACTGTTCATAAAACATTAAGGGAACCGCTACTTCGCCCATATCATATCCAAAGAATCCAATATCTAAGTGAAAATGATTATCCGCCCAGAGTAGCATTTTCCCAATGGCTGAAAGAGCAGTTTCTGTATAATGCTAATCTTTCGCCACAGGTGCTGGTGACTGATGAAGCGTGTTTATCACCTAATAGTGTTCTGAATGTTCACAACAATCATACCTGGGCTTTTAAAAATTCTCATACAGTGCGACAATTTCGTTTCTAGCAAGTTTTCACTGAAGATCTGGGCTGGAATAATTGGAAATAAGTGAGAGGTCCTGTTACATAACCCACAAGATTGACTGGAGCAACTTATAAGCAGTTTCTTAAAAAAACATACTGCACACTCATTTGAAGGATGCCCTCCTCCAAACAATGCAAAATATGTGGTTTATGCATGATGGGGCGCCCATCACATCAGTATAACAGTTCGACGACATTTAAACCCCATGTTTCCTGATCGCTGGATAGGACGGTTTGGACCAGTACCTTGGCCTGTAAGATCCTCAGATCTTAATCCTTTGGATTTTTATTTCTGGAGACATTTAAAGAGCAAGGTGTACCATGATGAGTTTGCTACGTTGATGATCTTCGCACACGTGTATTTGAAGCAGACCTAGAGATTGGGTAGGACGTAGAAGCTCTAGCAAGGGTTGAACAAAATTGACTAACGCCGCACATGTTGGTTGAGCATCTTCTTTAAGAAAATACCATAGTGTTCGTATTGCACAACGCTCTTCGTAATAAATTTATGTACTAAATATGTTGACTTTGTTGTAATATTCACATTATACATGTTACTTAAAACTCGCATTTGAGTATTCTTTATTTCTGATCTTCAAACTAAATGCTGTTGCTGTGCATAGATCGTTTCACACAACCCGCCCGTCCAAGTGTATTACCTCAGTTTTCGGGAACACTGCACGGATAGTGTGAAAGAAAACCACCCCTCCCCTTCTTACCTGCAGTAGCTGATAAGATAACAGACACGTGGCGAAACTTTTTTTCGAGTGCAGACCTATTAGCCTTACTAGTAAAACGTCGTAGGTGTGAACGCATGTATGGTAGCGAAGACAACATTAGTAAACAAAACATTCTTTCTTTAGTCCTACTCTGTTGCCATGTTGTACAGATTAAATATTCGATAATGTTCAATTATGTTCTTTACCTTTCACATAGCTGCATTTTCATATGGACGTTTTATTCATCACATTTGAATTTATCAGCGCGCAAAATTTGTGCACCCATGCCCCTAACACCTGTATTTTAGTATTAACTAGTTAACATTTTAGAATTTGCAATTTATTCAGTTTAATTTATCGACTGAGCCATGGTCATGATTTAGTTAACGACTCAGCATTTTCAGCATTGTTTTAGCCAATTGTGAAGTGTTATTCCTAATACGCTTTTCTTTATTTCAGCTTCTAGATGAAGAAAAGTACGATGATATGGAGAGAGAGCAGAAGCAAGTATTGAACTGTGAAATTAGTGAGCAGACACTGAATGAGACTTCTTCAGAGGAAATAACAATTTTGTATGTGTCAACTAAACGCACCAAAAACACAACAAAACCGCCCGAAGCCGCTGGATCTGCATCCCAATATAACAGAAGAGAGTCTATCTGTAGCATCTCTAAATCTCGATGTAGTCCTGAGCCTCCTTTGAATCATCAACCAGTCCAGGAAAGCGTCGGTGAAGACGTATCTGTGCCACAACCATATTCCGGATTCAACCGGATGGTTCGCCTTGGTATCAATCATTCCGATCAGTGCACTAAAAATGTAACAGAGGGATGTGATCAACAATATTTTAATGCAGATCACAGTAGTGTTAGAAATGACAATCTTCAGGTACAATGTATTCAAGAAAAACGATCTAATGAATGTCACAGTTTTTCTTCCTCACTCGAAAGTGTGCCTGAAACTAATCCTGTTGAACTTCACGAGAGACAAATTAGGACTCATGTTGTAGTGAACGAATATTCCATTCAGTCAAAAGAAACCTTGCCTGACTTGTCAACTGTCAGTTTAGAACTTTTACCGGAGCATGCAAAAGCTGACTCCATAGTTAACACGAGTGTTAGGTTAACTTCTGATAATCCTCAGGTACAATGTATTCAAGAAAAACGGTCTAATGAATGTCACAGTTTTTCTTCCTCACTAGAAAGTGTGCTTGAAACTAATCCCATTGAACTTCACGACAGACAAATTAGGACTCATGTTGCAGTGAACGAATATTCCATTCAGTCAAAAGAAACCTTGCCTAACTTGTCAACTGTCAGTTTAGAACTCCTACCGGAGCATGCAAAAGCTGATTCCATAGTTAATACGAGTGTTATGTTAGCTTCTGAAACAGATTCCTCTCTTCTTTTAAAGTGCGCAAATAGTGATATTCATACCGGTGAAGATCCGCAAAAGAAAAAAGGTGAAACGATTAACTCATTGTCGCCACGTGAGCGTTTATCATACTTCGACATGACAACTGCAACAAATGACTGTGGTACTATGGACTCTGGGTCCATGTTGCCTTCCTGTGCCTCATACAGTGTACAAGAAGAGGCGGTGTTACATAGCCATTTTAGAGACATTGCAGAAGTCGACTGCAGTAGTGAGCCGCCTTTAGAGAGAGGGGATTCTGTGAATAATGAAGGTTCACCCCAGAGCCAATCAAATACTAAAATACCGTTAAAGCTTTATCGACAGTCACGCCATGCATCAACTGAGAATGCAGCAGAAGCTTTGATTATGCTAAGTAACAGTGTCAAAAACAGCACTTCTCTTCCAGATAATAACACAGAACCAAGCACTCTTTCGACTGGAAATCTCACAAATAGGTGTGCCGAAAACGTTGAATGTGCCACAGAGAACAACACGAATGAGTTGCTTGATACGTGTTTGACGACCACATTATCGTTAATTCATGTGGAAGAGAATTTACTACACAGCGTAGAAAACGATTTGAAGAGCAACTTGGGAGATGAAAGTTCAGAAAAAACCTTGAGCAAAAAAGGTATTAACGTCAAAATAAAACGCGTTTCAGGAAAATACTCTGTCGAAAAAGTAAGTGATTATCAATTGAATGCGTCCACCTGTATAACTGCAAACCACATGGATACTACTAGCGGTGATGTCCATGCAGGCACTGCTTCTCAAGAGACGAAAGGGACAAATAGCAAAAAGAAATACAATTCGTGTAGGAGAAACCGAGTATCAGCAAAACTTAATCATGTTTTGGTTTCATCTACTGTACACTGTAAGACAAATGAGGCTTTGTCGCGAAATGACATTCCTTCAGTAGAAAAAGTCAATAATACCGATCTGAATAGATATTCAAAGTCATTAACAGAATCTGTAACTAAATCGCAATCTTCAGATTCTCAAGACCTGAACAAAGACGCTGATTTCTGTGAATACACCATTGACAATTCCAGAACGACTGATTGTAATTTAGCAGTAGAAGAAATGCCTATTCAACAAAAGATTTCTGCTGACTTTAGTAAGATTCCTAGTGAGAACGAGGTTACTAGTAAGGAGTTTCACGCAAGTGAATTTTGGTTGGTAAATGAAGGTACAAGCAGAAGCAAGTTAAGAGAACAAAGAGAGAATATAGGAAATATATCAGAAAGCGCAGAAAGTGAGCTATGTTTGATGAACGCTGACTATGATGTAACACCAATAAATGAGAAAAGAAGCTGCAAACGTAGTTATGGGAATAGAGGTTATTCGAACAGAAAGAAGAAATCTCGAACTAAGCATAAATTTAAGCATTGCGATAGTCGTGTGACTTTAATTGATAACCAGCATCAAATTGAGAACATCTCAGAAGTCGCATGCCATGAAATTAGTAATAGAAAATTATCTGCTCGAGCAAATATTAAGGCAGTCAAACACCTATTGAACAATGGTGAAACTTTCTCTACTCCAAAGCACAATGCTATCTCCTTTGGAGGCCGAAGAACTAAGACCGTGCACTGTGACGAAGTTTGCTCCCCAGAAGAACCGAAAAGTCTTCTCAAACAGTCAGAAAGCGATATCTCAAAAGATGAGTCACAAAGTTGCGACATTTATGGTTTATCTGTACACTCTGCAACGAATCAGTATCAACGCGGACACACTTTCACTAGTACCAGTCCTGTAAACTCAAATACCTCGAAAAGTAATTGCAAAACGGAACTACCTCTTAAAGAACTTAGGGTGCTTTTATTACGACTTGAAATTGATGCTAATGGGCATTACTTAAATGGGGGTAAACGAGTTAACATTAGCTCTATTAATTCATCAGAGTTAAGATTGAAACAGACTTCAATTTCAAATAATTCTCAACAGAATGCCTTAAGCAACCCATGTTCTCTGGAAGATAGCAGCAAGAAACAAATATTGCATTTAAGTTTATGTGAACAAAAATCGAATTTCTTAGAAGAATCTGGTGCAACTTCAGCTAAAGTGAGTCATAGGAGGCATAAAAGGCCTAGACATAAAAAAACAATTAGAGCTGCAAAGAAGCAAGATAAGACATCGAAAATTCTAACCTCATCATCAGTGCCCAATAGTTCGGTTCCAAATTCTTCTAGTTTAAAACTATCAAGTATCAAATCGCACAAGAATCAAATGTCAAAATATTCTCAAAAAATAACAAGTAGATTAACAAAAGAAGGCGAGGATTCCAACAGAAGTATAAATGACCGTAACAAAGGGAAGATCGGCTGCAAGTCTCCAAGAATTACTTCAGAGAGCACACCAAATGGTTCTGTCGAAACACCGAAAGCTCGGAGGACCGTAGGTAGATGGAATAGTACTGCTAAAGTTAATACTATTGCTGTCTCTACATCTAAAGTAATACACCCTGTTGATAACATGAAAAAAACTGAAGCGTCCAATCAGCATTGCTGCAAACTTACTAAGGAAAAGCTGGTTACCTCAAATCTCTCACTTGATTCTGCAAAAACAACTGTAAACTCCCAGCTTCGATGTAGTGCTTCCTATAATTTGAATGGCAAAATGAATCAATCAGGTAATTATAAAACGGCTTCCAGCAAAATAAATGCGAATCCTACGAATATTTACCCATTAAGAAAGACTGTACTTAGTAGTACATGTAAAGGTGCATCGGTAACCAGTAACGATAACAAACAATCGCATAAAGAAATTAGTGGTGCAGATTTCAAAATCTGTGAGCAAGCTAATAATCTAACTAATAACCATGAGCCGTTTACGCCATCGGGGTTAAACAACAGTAAAATAGTGGACGTCGCAAGAAACCAAGATTGCACCAGAGACAATATGGAGGTGAGTAGGTGTGACATTGCTTCATCAATAAGGGAGATGAACAACGACATTGAAAATATAAAATCTCGACCTATCTGTAAAGAAAAATGCCGCACCCCTAGGACGTTGACTATTGAAAATTATAGAAAACTACGACAATCAGAATTGCACAGATGTTCTAAACCAAATACTTCAAATAACAACAAGCATGACATGAATATCGTTCAAGCTTATGCTGCTTGTTTCGGTACCAGAGCTTCCCACTCCGAGAGTGCAAATACGATGTTTAGGCATGCAGGCAAAACAGTAAATATATCTCCGCTGCTCAAAAGTTTCTATACGGATCAAGGAGAGTTTGGTATTAAAAACAGTATCAACTCTTTGAACAATTCTGCTAATGCACGCCATACTAACTCAGAGCTATGGCAACCCAATGCTGCAAAAGAATCCTGGAGAGTTCCACGAAATTTCCTTGGAAATCTTTGCATAACGAAGGAAGCAATTTCACGCGATGAAAAATATAAAGCATCCCATATTTGGAACTCAGGGTTCCAAAAAGATAAACGAAATAAGTGTCAACAAATACTACAATCTGCAAACCATATCCCTCCAGGGTACAAACAAGTTTTCGAAAAATGCAAAAATATGATAAACGATATGAAAACGGCTAATTACCATGAAGGCGACGATGATGAGCAGTGTACAATAATCAGAAAAGAGATACTTAAGTCAGCCTACATGACCCCACAGCTAGCAGTATTGACTGCAGATTCTCCGCGACAACCATCCACCTTCTGGTTTGAAGAAAGGCATCCAGAGACAGAATCAGTAAGTCCTGCTACAATCGTTTGTTGTAGCCCTTCTTCCAGCGATTTAAGGGACTGTGAGTGTATTGAAAATGTAGCACCTTCAGACTTGCATGAAGATGGATATCAAGTCAAAAATCCCCAGAAGAAAAACGAGAATGCGCAAAATAACAATAAGAGTAGTTTACAAATGGAGATTGGAATTCCTCATTTATATTTGAAAGAATCTGATGATTCATCAAAGGTTGTAACTCTAACTAATAAACCAGTTACGAATGAAAAGGCGGATTTAAAAACCCATGAAGTTAAAAGCAACAATAACATCACATTGAATGGACAAACTGCGAGAGAGATATCTAAAACGTCTAGTAGGAGAAATGTAGGTTCCTCTTCCACCTTGGAGGAACAGTTACATAACAGAAAGTATGACACCGTTTTGCGAAATCGCTCTAAGAGGATTAGTTGTAAAACAGGAGCTGTATCTCTATCACCACGAAAGAGAGCAAATGAAACCAAAAGTGTGAAACCTATCGTTCAACAGAAGCACGAAAAAGACAGCTGCTTTGTCGAAAACCTGTCAACAGCATTTCCGAGAAATGTGCACTGCTACGTTAATGCAGCGAAGCCCACCGGAAATGAAGATATTAATGCGGAGTCGAAAATAGCTAATAGTACCGCAATGTGTGATTCAAGAATGGAAACACATTTATCAGGAATTCAGGACGAACCGAACACACTGAACTTCCGCTCATCTTCGAAAGAGAAACATGATGCATCTTTCAGATCTGGCGCAACATCACAGAGTATTCTTCGAAATGAAACATCCTTAGATAATTCAGCGGAGCATAAACTCAGAAAAGGCTTGAAACGCAAAAATGAGTCCAATGAGCAGAAAGTTTTAAGAACTTCAGAACAGGATAAAAGCAGTAGCATTGAAACAACGGGACAAGTTGACTCTCTCATTGAGAAAGGAACATGTGTTTCAAAATGTTTAGAGCACGGATATTCCGATGATCCTTTGGAGGAGCACATTTCATGCAAATACACCACACAAGATGTACAGGAGCGCAATGTGCACCAAAGTACGGAAACTAGCACACTGCAGCAAAGTACAAACATCAGCAACCCTACATCACTGTCTTTCACAGAAGGAAAGATGCAGGAAGCATTTTCAAACACATTTGACGCTGTTATTAGCGAAGGAGAACCTACATGTTCTGCCCGTAAAAATACCACGGAACAGAAGCACAACTCCGCAGCTTTTGATCGGAATTTTGAACTGTCCACTGTAGAAGATACCGATTTCGTTCCAGACTATGAATTCTCAGACAGCAACAGCAGGTCCTGTTCTGAAGACAATAATCAGACAGAACTCATGTTCCCCACAAGTATACCAAACTCTATAACACAAATTGATCCTTCATTTGGTACCCAGTTAGGACAAGGGCCAAACATTTCTTCAAATGAGGACAAAAATAATGAAAATCAAGCACCAAAAAGAGTTTGCTATACATCTAACTTCATTCGCAAGGATCTTTGTGACGAAAACGTTCTCGCCAAAACTGAATCTAAACGGTTGGTTCAGTCCAAAACACCTTTCCCGCTAGGGAAGGCAACAAGAATCGATAGAAGATCTAATTCTCTGGAAAGTCGCTCAAATAACAAGCCCGACGGTAAATGCTGGATGAATCTTCTATGCAGAAAATCTGAAGTAATGTGCACTAAAACTCGTGACAGTAGTGCACTTAAGGAGATCTCGCATCAACAAGGAGAAAATAATAAAACTGTTCTATGCGAACAAAAAAGAACTGCTGAGTCAGTTTCAACTTCAGTGTCTAGCACGGCAGAAAGTAGATTCCCAGACCAGAATGTTTCAAAGAATAACACTAACATAAAAGATACTTCTGAAATACATCCCGATATTGGCCATAGTGAAAACGTTGATACACTTAACTTGTTTGACTGTGAAAAGAACTCTAGTCTCAACGAGCTCAGAGAAGAGATAAAAACAAGAGTTGCTGAAAGTACAAGAAAAGTAAATGAAAGTTTCTTCTCAAATTCCAATTCGAAATGTCTAGACACAAAATCTAGTCATATTACTTCTAAAAGGTGTAAACTGAATGACTGGGTAGAAGCAAATCCCTTGTTTGGATTGAAAGGCAAGTCTGAAAAACAAGTCTTCTCTAAGTTACTACCAGAAGTATTAACCAGAAGCATTAATGAGCACATAGTGCATGGCCAAAAGACTGACACGACTGTAACAAATGCTATCTCTAATATAGCACTGCAGAAGAAAAGAATCGACGAGATGAATGCGGTCGTCTGTGATATCTGCAGCAGGCGCTTTGCTTCACAACATTGCTTTATGGAACATCAGGTAAGAGATTGCGAAAAAGATTTATACATCACTGTACAGTGGCAATGTGTGTATGTATGTGTGTGAGTGTGTATGTGTGCGTGTGTGTGTCCTTAACTATTGCGAAGAAATTAATCAGAAAAGTAAGTAAAAGTTAAATACGTTAGGGACGCTTTATATTCATTTTTCAATTGATACAAACTTTGGTCTCGGGTATTGATGAGGAAAGCAACATATTTAATAAACTCCTTGCCTTATGCATATTTTCTTTTAATAGTTTTAAGCATATACTGACATTCATAAATCTATGACCATCACTATCATAGCATGTTCTCATATTTTTCCAGCGACTACACTGCCGGGAAAGACCCTATATGAACAGCAATTACAAGAGGAATGGTGCATTTAGAGATCACCTGAGAGCCCGTGAAGCATATCCTGTCTGCAACAAGAGGACAAATAGACCACTTCGACAGTACTGGAGAGCTGCTCCTGAAACCAATGGACGTTTTAGATCGAAGGTTAGATCCTTCAGTTTGTTTCTTACTTTCGTTATGTTAAACACTTTTGAATACAGTTGTTTACCTGATAGATATGTATTAAGCGTTAGTTCTGAGGAGTGCTATAAGGAGCGGAACAACTCGCGTACTGCGTCCTACGTGAGAGCTACTGTGGCTACCACCCTTCGGGAGCAAGGGATTGAAGAAACCACAGATGGCTACAGGCCGCAGACAGATAGGCTACAGAGACGCGCGGAAGTGCCTAACAGTTCCTGGCTCTAAGAACCGTCCCATTATTGGAGCTGCCCAAAGAGGATATGAATGACCTGTCAAAAAGCAGACCTCTAGTGTCCACAGCAAATACTCTTTCCGCGCCATCTGTCCGGCACATACATACACCACAAAACCTAGAAGCACATCTGAAACACAGAAGGAAACGAAATGAAAGGGAAGCGATGGAAAGGAAAGCGTAGCAGATGAGAAACCACCCCAGCATTCGCCTACTGACCAGTGAAAACCACGAAAAGCCCAGAGTGGGCGGTCGATGGAATGAAATCCGGAACCTCCCGAATACGAACCTCACACGTTACCGTGGAGCCATTTCGCTCAATTGATATTGATATAACTACATATACGCTGTGAAGGCTTCCATTTAACGTTTTTATTACTTTCTCTACTACGTAGAGTAAGTAGGGGAAGTGTTGTATTCCACCCAAAAATTCGATACCGAGATTTCACCGGAAATATATGTTTTGAGGCCTCCTGAATAAAAAAAAGGCATTTTTGGAAACATGTCCGTGTGTGCATCTGTGTGTCTGTGAATAGCATAACTCAGAAACGAATAGTCGGATAAACAGCAAACTTGGTATTTAGGTTCAGTATCTTCCAGAGATGCGACACGAAGATTTTCAAGAAAATCCCCCACCCCAGATTACCCTTTACATGGAACATTTTTTGAAAATTTTAATTTTCTCAAAAATGGCTGTAACGATTTTGATTAAAATATCATATGTTTAAGATATTTCTATGACAAATAAAATGTATATCTTGAATTTTCTGGGAATGTCTCCAAAAGTATTCTTCATTGTGAACGACTTTTGCATAACTGGTAAACCATAAGAGATAGACAAAATTTTACTACACAAAAAATGTAGATCGCTTTAAAATACACAATTTATGTCATATTTTTTTGTTGAATGAACCATTTTCGAGGTATTGCTTGTTATTCCCTTAAATTTTTCAATACTTATTTTCTCAAATGGGAATTCGTTATTCATTTTTTGTCTTGGACATGCAAAGAGTATTAATCTGTGGCAAAGAGAATGGTGCTGCACCTAGCAACCACCTATTTATATATATGCTTAAAGGCTACTGTATTTCTATATTGCCCTTGCAAATACAAAACAAGGGGAACATAGTAGGCCTTAAGCGATACTCAAATATTTTTAGAACTAGTCGCTATGTGTAAAATTTAATTCTCCTTTCATGTCAAAAGATCGTTTCTGTAAATGTTTATCTCGATTAATATGAAATAGATGGAGAATAAGAGTTTGTGAAAATAGTTTGTACAAGAGTAGAGAAAGCCATGTGAGTCTAACATATCAGGTTTTTTTTAAAAAAAAATGCATTATTCTTTAAAATACTCAGGTCGCATCGCAACATCTTTAGATATGTATTCGCACACACTTATTAGAATTACTTCGCTGATGCCAGAAAGATGACGATCTCAGAGTTGCCATTCGTACTATCTGTTTAATTCTGTTGCTGGTAACGTTTTCTAATCTTATATTCTCTATATAATGGGCCGTTTAATAAGTAATGCATATAATGTTATTCCTCGACAGCCTTTCATTGAAAATGAACAAAACTTCAAAATACGTATCTTCAATACTCCCTTTATAACGTCACAAAGTTTCATTGTTTTCCAATAGATGGCTGCGATGCAGTTTAGTTTTAAAATGGCGGCTGCTCGTGAAACGCGCACAAAGCAAAGAGCTGTGATTAAATTTCTTTCTGCGGAGCAGGAGAACATTTCAAACATTCAGAAACGCTTACAAAATGCCTATGTGGATCAAGCAGTGGATAGGAGTACTTTCAGTCGTTGGGTTAGCAGAGTGTCAGAGGCAGAACGAGGTAAAGCAGGACTATTAGATCTCCCACACATGGGAAGGCCATACGATACGGCAACAACGGAGACAGTTCAACGCGCCGATGGGCTTATTCGGGACGACATGCGAGTAACAACCAAACAACTTGCTGCTCAGCTAGGCATCTCTGTGTGTAGTGCCAGCATAATCATCCAACGCTTAGGCTATTCTAAAGTTTGTGCCAAGTGGGTACCTAAGTGCCTGACGACAATAAGGAACAAATAAGAACCATTTGTGCAGAGTTACTTGGATATCACGAGGCTGACGCAGGTTTCTAGTTCAAGATTGTCACAGGGGATGAGACATGGATTCACCATTTTGAACCTGAGACCAAACGACATTCCATGGAGTTGCCTCACAAAAATTCTCCTTGGAAGAAAAAGTTCAAATCAGGACAATCAGCAAGATTATGGCCACATTCTTTTGGGATGTTGAAGGAATTATTCTGATTGACACATTGCCAGCTGGTGGAACAAACTCAGAGGTTTTAATCAACACTCTGAAGAAGTTGAAGAATAGATTTAGGCGTATTCGTCCCCATAAAAATGTTAAACAAATTCACCTTCAACACTATAACGCGAAGCCACACACCGTGACGAAGATCAATCAGAAGTGAACAGCTGGTTACGAGCACAGGACCCGAATTCTGGTGTTAAAGTGCTTACCTCCAAGATGACCTTTGAGTCAGGGGAACATGTGAAAATCACTTGCGAAAATATCTGGTGAATATGGAGGATGCGAGAATACTTCCCAGTTGAATCTTCTGAGTTCCGCCTGGGTCAAGATTCAACTTGGAAGTTTCCTCGTATCCTCCGTATTCACCGGAGCTTGCCCCAAGTGATTTTCACATGTTCCTCCAACTCAAAGGTAAGCAGTTTTCACCGATGATGAAGTCAAATCAGTGAACAGCTGGTTGCGAGCACAGGACCCGACCTGGTACAACACTGGCTTGGAAAAACTTGTGTCATGTCCCCAAAAATGCTTGGAAAAACGTGTTGACTATGTAGAAAAGTAACAGAAGGATTGTACAATATAAATAAAATTAATTCATCATGATCAATTGTGTATAATATTTATTTATAAAATAGGGAAACTTACTTATTGGACGCCCCTCTAGATAGCGTGAGGCCATAGATTTTAACGGAGGCTATGTGGAATAAAGGTACTTGTAGTCAATTAATTGGGGAATAATATACTGTATTGGGATTTGTAATAAAATAAACCTCGAGTAAGAAAACAAAATCATGTGCATTACTTATTGAACGTCTCTCGTATTTATATTTTTGTGGGTCCCAGAAGGCGCATAAGATCCCTAAAACCATTTGGGCGAATAAGGAAACAATGGCAAATCGTAGTCAACTTCATTGGGGTCAACTATAGTTTCTTTCCAGTACAAATGTTTGCTGGTGGGGTGTAAAGAAAATCTGTTTTCGGACAGGCTTCATTGAAGTGTATTGATTATACATGCTTCATCCATAGAGCTGAATGTTTGCTATGTTGAATATTATAGAGTTCCAATGATGGCTTGTCCCAACATTTTAAAAACAATTTATGACATGTGACTATTAATATCACTCCTATTCTACCAAATTAACGAATTTCTCTGTTTAATAAACTTTTTATTCTTCTGTTTCAGAGAAATGGTAGGCAATCTTTTTACCGAAGAACTGGGCTAAGAAACAATGGAAATGGTGCACCTTCGAGATTAAACGAAAACATACCGAGTAGGAAATCTAAAAGGTGCAAGAACTGCGGCAAGTGGTTTACTAATGACTTCCAATTTTATCGCCACTTTAAAAAGTGCTGCAACTCATTCCAAGTCATTCCAAAGCCCCCCAATTTTCTATACATGAATACACCCAGCATTTGAACTCGCAACTTGCTGTAAGCTTCAAACGAATCAAAACAAGAGGACTCTACTCTGATGATCATCAGTGACAAACTACGCCTGGGTTTCTGATAGCCAGATATGTAAATGCTCGTTGCTTCTGTTCCAGAAGTATTTGACTGATGACTCTAAGAAGGGTCTGTTTTATCTGGTACTGCGCAGTAATATGGTTGTGTTTAACAGTGTGTCATTTGCAATTTTGCAAAGGTACTATTATATGTGTGTTATTTATTAGGAGTATTTATAACTTTTTGTTCCATAATTCTAAAGAAGTACTGAAGTGTTACGCCGTAACCATGCTTAGAATTGAATATTTTCATAAATCTTATAATTTATAACTGTGAATCGAGATTTATTAAATGCAAAATATGCTTATCAGTAGTTTTTATTATTTTATACAGAAAACGTTTTGCTCTTTCTTCGGAAAAATGAGATATTTTAAAGCGTACTTTAAGTGTCACGTGATGGTATTCCCTTCTTAAACGTTTAGTAAAGTACATGCTGTTATAAAACTCGGGGGGTATCGGACCTTTTACATATACAGGATTATTAAAAGTTCCGCGCTACTCTTTAAGGTAAGATTTATTTTATTTTCATGTACTTGAAAATTGATATTTTGTTAAACAAATAATAGGAATGATAATACGATGTCAGGTTAAACAGTTTCCAATTTTACCAAAGTGATTCAAAAACTCCTCATTTTTAGTGGGACAAAGTTCGAAAATAGAAATTTGTTACTTTCTTTATCACGTACCCAGTAGTTAGAGAAGGTATTGCATTCCACCCAAAAATTCGATACCAAGATTTCACCAGAAGTACATTTTTTTAAATCTCTTGAAAAAAATTAGAAAAAGGCCCGTGTGTGTGTGTGTGTGTGTGGGGGGGGGGGGGTGGGGGGGTGAAAATTAAAATTACTGCTCTTTAACTACTGTGGTCCTTAGCGTCCCATTCTATATCGAGCGTGGAAAACCGGAAATTTTGCTAAGAGGCCTCTTTATCAAGCTTGAGGATCTTTTATGTGCCGTAAACCTACGACACGGGACCATCGGCTTTACTTCTCTTCCGAAGGAAGCTACGCTAAAGATTTTTACGCCCGAAAAAATCCTCGCCCTCCGCCGGGTTTGAACCCGCGACCTCGGGAACTAGAGGCTAGTATGGTAATCACTACGCACGGTGTGTGTGTGTGTGTGTGTGTGAATAGCATAACTCAAAAACAAAATGTCGGATAAATACCAAACTTGGTATTTAGGTTCAGTACCTTCCAAAAATACAACACAAAGATTTTCAAGAAAATCTCTCCACCCCAAAGTACCCTTTACTTCGAATATGTTTCGAAACCTTTTATTTTCTAAAAAATGGCTCTAATGATTTAGATTAAAGTACCACATATATGAAACATACTGTATAACAAATAAAACGTATATTTAGATTTTTCTGGGAATAGCCTGTGAAGTCCTCTTTATTCGAGGGTAATTTTGTATAATCTTGTATAACTGGTAAACGTTAAGCGGCAGATGAAACATACTGCACAAAAATTATTTTTCAGTTTCTGGCGATTGCATGGAAATAGTATGGAATTTTAAGACCAGCATACAGCGTCCAGTTCTTAAACATTTGACTATCGCTGTTGTCTTTGTATCCTAACAAAATGTGTAATTAGTTATTTCTGCAAATGTTTATCTGGATTAAAATGAGGTAGATAGAAAAATAAATTTTCGTAAGAATAATTTGTATACTCACTAATAAATGATGAAGGGCAGAGAATGTCATGTGAATGTAACACATCGGAATTTGTTTTTAAATAAGAGGGTTGAAGTCATTTCCGGTAACTTACCAATACTTTAAATTGTCATTTGCGTTTTTAATTCTTAATATTTTGTTATCTCTAAATATGAAGTTTTCAAATAAACTAAATGCCTAATTGAAAACATACTTAGTTGGTGCGGGGTGTTTATATATAGAGGGTAAAGCATAGGAATGTAGGAGTATTGCAACACTGCGGCTAAGGCTAAGCTTATTGCTACTACTAAATCTTCAGGAGAAAGAGATGAGGGAGTACGAGGGGCATCACGGGGTCCTTAAGGTTTCCAGATCTAACTTCCACAGCTGCCCCTTCCATGCCACGGAAGAAACAGTTGTTTCCTCAAAGTACTCCACCGCATACCACCGAATGCAACGAAAGAAAATAACATTCTTGGTAGGAGGTTATCCACACCAGCATTTGCCTACGGATCTGGGAAAACCCCCAAAACAAAATCCAATCTCAGGGAATCGAACCTCTTAAACGCGAGTCGCAGAAGCTACCACATGATTGGATTGGATTGGATTGGATTGGATTGTGAAGTGGAGGGGATTCGGGACCGATACAGGGAGGATATTGTACCGATGCCCCACGAGGGGCGCCCCCAGGAGGGAGGGAGGAATAAGGTGAAGGAAAGCACCGGGCTGCCGGAACCAGGAGTGACGGCACAGCAGTGACAGGGTGCCTGTAGTTTCCAGATTGAGATGCCCCGGCAATCGGACAGGCAGATCGGGGACCTCGCTCCACACAGGGTCCAACACCCCCAAGGTTCGGTTCTTATACCCCGGCAAGCAGCCGAAGACCGAGGGACGGAAAAGGTTCACAGAGAGCATGCTTTTTCCCTGCCACGCTGCACCGAAACACCATCGCCGATGCTTCCAACGCTGAAACAAATCAAACGGGGTGAAGAATGACTCTTATAGTTACTGTTAGTCTTTCTTGATTGAGTGTTGTAGTTTTAAACGAAAGAAAACTGTTACGTTTTAGCAATAAGCATTAAGAATAAATAAACAAACCTAGAGCTAGATCCTCAATAATCCTGTGTGTTGTTAATTATTGTTCACAATAAAATTACACAATTAATATTTCCTTTACACCATTTTATGTGGATTTGAGCAACATGAATGTCGATATAGAAACAGCAGTACAGTCATTATAATCGCTCCGGGAAGAAAAAATCGAAATTACTGTTGGATGAGAGACGGGCATAAGAAGAAAATATAAACTCATGAAAACATTTTAAAAACATTTACCGTTTAGTGAGCCCAGAGTATTACAAAACATTTTTAAGAAACATTTATTACCAAATACCATACAGTGTATTTAAGGTATTTTGTATTACTTATGTTGGTAACACCTGATACAGATAGAAAATAAATAATGCTATGAGATAAGCTATTCCATCTAATCACAGATGTATCCAGGAAATGTCTATAAATTCATATAAGAACTCGAATAATATCCACTCCTCATTAATTTCCTGTCCATTCGAAACTCATTCTCGACTAACTTTTTATTGTTGGCGCGTATTTTGTTCTTCCTTGATACCTTCCTTTCATTTCGTAGACTTCTTTTTACTTTCTCTACTACGTATAGTAAGTAGGGGAAGTATTGTATTCCACCCAAAAATTAGATACCGAGATTTCACCGGAAATACATGTTTTGAGGCCCCCTGAATAAAAAAAGCATTTTTGGAAACATGTCCGTGTGTGTCTCTCAGTCTGTCTGTCTGTCTGTCTGTCTGTCTGTCTGTCTGTCTGTGTGTCTGTGAACAGCATAACTCAGAAACGAACAGTCGGATAAACACCAAACTTGGTATTTCTTGGTATCTTCCAGAGATGCGACACGAAGGTTTTCAAGAAAATCCTCCCACCCTAGATTACACTTTACATGGAACATTTTTCGAAAATTTTAATTTTCTCAAAAAAGGCTCTAACGATTTTGATTAGAATATGATATGTTTAAGATATTTTAATGACAAATGAAATGTATATCTCTAATTTTCTGGGAATGTCTCCAAAAGTATTCTTCATTGTGAACGACTTTTGCATAACTGGTAAACCATAAGAGATAGGCAAAATTTTACTACACAAAAAATGTAGATCGCGTTAAAATACACAATTTATGTCATATACATTTTTTGAGTGACATTTTCGAGATATTGCTTGTTATTCCCTTAAATTTTCCAATACTTATACTTTTTCTCAAATTCGGTATTCATTTATACTTTCTCTACTACGTATAGTAAGTAGGGGAAGTATTGTATTCCACCCAAAATTTCGATACCGAGATTTCACCGGAAATACATGTTTTGAGGCCCCCTGAATCCAAAAAAAGCATTTTTGGAAACATGTCCGTGTGTGTGTCTGTGTGTCTGTGAACAGCATAACTCAGAAAGGAACATTCGGATAAACACCAAACTTGGTATTTAGGTTCAGTATCTTCCAAGGATGCGACACGAAGGTTTTCAAGAAAATCCCCTCACCCCAGAGTACCCTTTACATGGAAGATTTTTCGAAAATTTTAATTTTCTCAAAAATGGCTCTAACGATTTTGATTAAAATATCATATGTTTAAGATATTTTTATGACAAATAAAATGTATATCTTGAATTTCCTGGGAATGTCTCCAAAAGTATTCTTTATTTACTTTCTCAACTACGTATAGTAAGTAGGGGAAGTATTGTATTCCACCCAAAATTTCGATACCGAGATTTCACCGGAAATACATGTTTTGAGACCCCCTGAATCCAAAACAAAGCATTTTTGGAAACATGCCCGTGTGTGTGTCTGTGTGTGTCTGTGTGTGTGTCTGTGAACAGCATAACTCAGAAACGAACAGTCGGATAAACACCACACTTGGTATTTAGGTTCAGTATTTTCCAAGGATGCGACACGAAGGTTTTCAAGAAAATCCCCCCACCCCAGAGTACCCTTTACATGGAAGATTTTTCGAAAGTTTTAATTTTCTCAAAAACGGCTCTAACGATTTTGATTAAAATATCATATGTTTAAGATATTTTTATGACAAATAAAATGTATATCTTGAATTTCCTGGGAATGTCTCCAAAAGTATTCTTCATTGTGAACGACTTTTGCATAACTGGTAAACCATAAGAGATAGACAAAATTTTACTAAACACAAAATGTAGATCGCGTTAAAATACATAATTTATGTCATATACATTTTTTTGTTTAGTGAACCATTTTCGAGATATTGCTTGTTATTCCCTTACATTTTTAATACTTATTTTCTAAATGGGAATTCGTTATTCATTTTTACTTTCTCTACTACGTATAGTAAGTAGGGGAAGTATTGCATTCCACCCAAAAATTCGATACCGAGATTTCACCGGAAATACATGTTTTGTGACCTCCTGAATCCAAAAAAAGCATTTTTGGAAACATGTCCGTGTGTGTGTCTGTGTGTGTGTGTCTGTGTGTGTGTGTGTGTGTGTCTGTGAACAGCATAACTCAAAAACGAACAGTCGGATAAGCACCAAACTTGGTATATAGGTTCAGTATCTTCCAGAGATGCGACACGAAGGTTTTCAAGAAAATCCCCCCACCCCAGACTACCCTTTACATGGAAGATTTTTCGAAAATTTTAATTTTCTCAAAAATGGCTCTAACGATTTTGATGAAAATATCGTATGTTTAAGATAATGTCATGAGAAATGAAATGTATATCTCGAATTTTCTGGGAATGTCTCCAAAAGTATTCTTCATTGTGAACGACTTTTGCATAACTGGTAAACCATAAGAGATAGACAAAATTTTACTACACAAAAAATGTAGATCGCGTTAAAATACACAACTTATGTCATATACATTTCTTTTGTTGAGTGAACCGTTTTCGAGATATTGCTTGTTATTTCCTTAAATTTTCCAATACTTATACTTTTTCTCACATTCGTTATTCATTTTTTTATGTCCTGGACATGCAAAGAGAATGGAATGCGCCACATAGCAACCAGCGTTAAAATATTTGACTATCGCTTAAAAGCTACCATATTTCCCTTGCATCTACAAGAAAATTACCAATAAGATTGACATCTCGATATCTCGATTAACATGAACCATATGGAGAATAAGCGTTTGTAAAATTAGATTGTACAAGAGTAGAGAAAGTCATGTGAGTGTAACACATCAGATTTTTTTGTCTTGGATATGCAAAGAGTATTAATTTGTGGCAAACAGAATGGTGCTGCACATAGCAACCAGCTATTAAGAGATATGTATGTGCTTATATTGCCCTTGCAAATACAAAACAAGGGGAACATATTAGGCCTTAAGCGATGGTTAAATATTTTTAGAACCGGTCGCTATGTGTAAAATGTAATTCTCTTTGCATGTCAAAAGATCGTTTCTGCAAATGTTTATCTCGATTAATATGAAATAGATGGAGAATAAGCGTTTGTAAAAATAGTTTTACAAGAGTAGAGAAAGTCATGTGAGTGTAACACATCAGATTTTTTTTGTCTGGTAATGCAAAGAGAATGGAATACTCCACATAGCAACCAGCTCTTAAAATATTTGCCTATAGCTTTAAGCCTACCAATTCCCCTTGCATCTACAAGAAAATTAGCAATAAGATTAACATCTCGATATCTCGACTAACATAAAGCCTATGGAGAATAAGCGTTTGTAAAAATAGTTTGTACAAAGTAGAGAAAGTCATGTGAGTGTAACACATCAGAATTTTTTCTTTGGTCTAGCATCTATAAAGTTTGATGCAATCTGGTTCAATAAGGGCGTGTTCGTTAGAAGATAATCTTTACAGATGGTTCTCCAAGATTCAAATAATAATAATATGGTGCAATATGGCACAAAGACTTCGGTTTTACAATAGTATTACTAAAATGCGGTTCCTCCCTTCAGTGTGCAATATATTGTTAATATTGTGCATGTACTGACCGACTAAAAAATAACTAAGTGCACCAGATTTGTTGTCATGGGTGATATAGAGTTCTGTCAATTGCTATGCATAGTGGGATTTTATCCTGAGCACAAAAGACGACAATGGAAACCTAATTATGTTTTACATTTTCGCCCTCTAATCCTTCTCCCTTTTTTTTAGTTTGCAGTACGAAATTCCAAAAAGTGATTCGTTCGACGGATAGTGTTGATAGATATAAGGAATCTTGGTGATTATTCCCCCTATTGTGAAATTCAAATACGATTCCCGCTGCTTACTTCTCCTAAACAGTTTGTTTAATTTAGAAACGGGATCATGATTCTCATGGTCGTCCAGAGAACCCTGGAACCTTATCACCAAGTATACATTAAATTAAATTGAGTTTTATTTATAGACGCTCCTTGACTACTGTGCTTCTTAGTGTCCCTTCTACAGGCTGAGCCAAAAAACTACGAACCGGTTGCGCGGTGTTTTTCCTGTCCGCATCCTCCGCGCTCGCTGCCGCCTGCCCCTATCATAGAAAGGCCCAGATGAAACCAACTACTTTTAAAGGCTTTACATACCAGCTTCATGAAAGGAAATGCTGAAACTGGCTACCGTTGTCCATACATTTTTGGCACCTCTTTAGGAAACTATCCATCACTCGCCGTAGTTCACGTTGAGAATATTTTGTTTTAATTCTTCCAGGGTGTGTGGTTTTGTCTTGTATACTTTGTTTTAAGTTATCCAGAGATAGAAATCGCAGGGGGTTAGGTCCGGGGACCGAGGGGGCCACAAATCTGTACTAATAATTCTATTCTCAAACACACTTTCAATTTTTCTCATCGAAAATTGGCCATATAAGCTGTTGCAGTCTTGTTGAAAAAGGCAAAATCACGCTCCCTGGCTGTTATTCTCTAAAACACAAAAAACAAAACAAAAAAAGAGGGGCAAAACTGTATTCACATATGTACGGGCGTCAACTGTTGACTCGAAAATAAAAAAGGAAAATAAAAATAAGTCGTCCTCCGTGGACTAGTGATGCCGTGCTAGCCTCTAGTTCCCAAGGTCGCGGGTTCAAACCCGACGGAGGGCGATGGATTTTTTCGGGCGTAAAAATCCTTAGCATGGCTTCCTTCGGAAGGGAAGTAAAGCCGGTGGTCCCGTGTCGTAGATTTACGGCACGTAAAAGAACCTCAAGCCTGATAAAGAGGCCTCTGAGCCAAATTAGCGGTCTTTCACGCCCAATATGGAATGGGGCGCTAAGAACCATAGTAGTTAAAGAGCGTCCATAAATAAAACTCAATTTAAATTTAAATTTGAAAAAAATGAAAGTGTGTTTGAGGACAGAATTATTAGTAAAGATTTATGGACCTCTCGGTCGCCCGACCTAACCCCCTGCGATTTCTATCTCTGGGGTAACTTAAAACATAAAGTGCACAAGACAAACAAAATATCCGCCAGGAAATTGCCAGCATTTCTCAACGTGAACTACGGCGTGTATGGACAGTTTCCTAAAGAGATACCAAAGATTTATGGACAACGACGCTGGCCAGTTTCAGCATCTCCTTTCATAAAGTTGGTAAATAAAGTCTTTAAAAGTAGTTTTAAAAATGTTGTATGGTTTCATCCACGCCTTTCTATTATAGCGGCAGACGGCAATGAGCGCCGAGGACGCGGACAGGAAAAACACCGCGCAGACGGTTCGTAGTTTTTTGACTCTCCCTGTAGTATTGGACGTGAAAGACCGGAAATTTTGCTCAGAGGCTTGAGGTTCTTTTGCATGCTGTAAATCTAGACACGGGACCACCGGCTTCGCTTACTTCCGAAGGAAGCCATGTAAAGGAGTTTTACGGCCGAAAAAATCCATCGCCCTCCATCGGGTTTGAATCTGCGACCTCGGGAGCTAGAGGCTAACATGATACCCCTAGACTTTACGCAGTGACGTACACACCACTTCCTTCCCTCTTCAGATCTGCTGCCGTTTGCAGACAGCAATCACCAGACCGTGTTTACCTGTCCGTCAGTGACTCACGCCCGCTATTGTTTTACAATCTTTGTATTACATAATGGCTTGAGTGTAGATAACTTGAAAACAACTGCTTAAAAATCCCTGTGCCTGCTTATCACAAATCATGGTGGTGCCTTCCTAAGTTTGTCACCAGTCCCACATTATTTAATGGGAGTGTAGTAACGTACAAGCAAATAAAAACAGCATGCTACATTAGATAACTAATAAACATATATTTCAACTTCTTATTTTCTCTTTCACGTAGGGGAGAGTCGGATAAGAATGTGCACTTAACACATTTTTTGCTGTAAAAATCTGATGTGTTACACTCACATGACTTTCTCTACTCTTGTACAAACTATTTTTACAAACGCTTACTCTCCATCTACTTCATGTTAATCGAGATAAACATTTGCAGAGTCTATCTTATTGCTAATTTTCTTGTAGATGTAGGGAAAAATATATTTACAATGGCAATATAGAAATACAGTAACCTTTAAGCACATACATATCTCTTAATAGCTGGTTGCTATGTGCAGCACCATTCCCTTTCCCACAGATTAATACTCTTTGCATATCCAAGACAAAAAAATGAATAACGAATTCCCATTTGAGAAAATAAGTATTGAAAAATTTAAGGGAATAACAAGCAATATCTCGAAATTGGTTCACTCAACAAAAAAAAATGTATATGACATAAATTGTGTATTTTAACATGATCTACATTTCTTGTGTAGTAAAGTTTTGTCCATCTCCTATGGTTTACCAGTTATGCAAACGTCGTTCACAATAAAGAATACTTTTGGAGACATTCCCAGAAAATTCAAGATATACATTTTATTTGTCATAAAAATATCTTAAACATATGATATTTTAATCAAAATCGTTAGAGCCATTTTTGAGAAAATTAAAACTTTCGAAAAATGTTCCATGTAAAGGGTACTCTGGGGTAGGGGGATTTTCTTGAAAACCTTCGTGTCGCATCCTTGGAAGATACTGAAGCTAAATACCAAGTTTGGTGTTTATCCGACTGTTCGTTTCTGAGTTATGCTGTTCACAGACACACACATACACACACACGGACATGTTTCTAAAAATGCTCTTTTTTGGATTCAGGGGGTCTCAAAACATGTATTTCCGGTGAAATCTCGGTATCAAATTTTTGGGTGGAATACAATACTTCCCCTACTTACTATACGTAGTGGAGAAAGTAAAAAAATGTTATTCCAAAACAAATGTATGTCTTATGTAATAGTCTAACTTTATCATGTTTATGAAAACTTAAAATCTAACTAAAAATTATTTAACAATTTGTTAAAGGTTTATATTTGCGCAATTTTAGCCGTCTAGCCGGGTAAGGCTGCGCAGGTTGGCGGTTAAGACTGCGCAGCCTTTAACAATGGTCACAAATATAAGGCTCCGAACCTGCATAATCAGAGCACGCCTCGTGCCACCGTTGCTGATACTATCCACACTGCACTCAAAGCTCTATCGAAACCGGCACTAAAGTTCCATCTTCGTTCCTTTGTTTCTTCACGCCGCATTTGGTATTGTTTTGATTTTATAGATTTTGAGCTCTTCTTGTCTTCTTATATTACAAAATTACCATTCACATACTTTCCCTTAAGCTTCTTGTCGTTTCTTTCTTTTCTCGGTGTTCTTGTTCCTTCTCTCTCTCTCTCTCTCTCTCTCCCTCCCAGCTTAATTTTAAATGGTGAGCTTGATACTATTTCAGACTTTTGTTAACTGACTTGCATTTTTCCATATTTGCATTTCGGCAAGGGGTGAATGTTAAGAAACTGAGAGGTTATTTTCTTTTTGGGTTGTCTTTGGTCTTAATAGGAACACCTGAACAAATGCATTTCGTTTTCTGGTTTTGGAATGCTTTGAATATTTTACGGCTATTATTTTCAAATTTACCTTGTTTCTCTTTAAGTTTAATGTTCACCTCAGTGGTAACCTCAGAACTAGTTAATCTTGACGATGGGCCTGGTTGAGAGATGGTCACATTAAATCTTTCATTGGAAAGCTTTTCCACCTTTTTGTCATGTTTCCTTGAAATTGGTAAGCTAGACCTACAGGGACACCAATCAAGTCATCATCAATAAGGACAGCAATTCTGCTTCTTCTTCCCCAGAGTCATTTGGCATACTTTCAGAAACAGGGGGATTTTCTTAGTCACTGAAGAATCGGCAAACTCTTCCTTAGGAAACACATCTGAACGGATATATTCCAGTTGTCTGAAACCCGTTAACAGCTTTTTCAGTAGTTTAACCCTGTGTTGTATTCATCTCTAAATGTAGCACTGCTGTGCGACTGGGTCACAGCAAGTCCTGGATTGGACACCACCCATTTCTCCATCTCTACTGAGTATGTAGTCTTCCGAGGACCAAAAAAGACTCTTGTCCAGAGGTTGTAGTTTACGACTGGCGTGGGATGGCAGAGAAACCACTGGTATAAAATCTTCCCTGAAAAAGTTCACAGCCGAAAGACTTAGATGAGTAATGTGATTATCTAGAAGTAACCAGACTGAATCTGTTTCACTTGGTTTTTATGATGGACAAGGTGTTTCAGCCAATCAATAAAGATGTCAGCAATCATATAGCCATTGTGAGAAATAAGAGGCAATGCTCCAGCAGGTGCTTCAGTGTGAATTCCTGTTTCATCCTCTTCCTGGTAACATAGCTGGTGGTATATAAATACCTGATGCACTAAAACAAGCAACAATACTAACATGTTGACCCCTTTTTCCTGAAGACACCTTACAGGCCCCTTTTTACCCACTGGAGATATTACTTTGGTTGTCTTGTTAAGCAACGTTGATAGCCCCGATTCATCACAATTAAAGATCCTATAAGGAGGAAATTTCTTTTGTTCATAGGCAGATATCAAATTGTCAAAAAATCTTAACTTGGATTTTATTAAAGCCGAATGCTTTTCCCAAACTACAATCTTCTGCCATTCTGAAGGACAGACTGTGCCTTTTCAAAAACTCTTTGCTCCAATCTTTTCCAGCATTTTCTTTTAACTATTAAATCGGTTAAGCCATTACCTTCAGCAAACTGATACGCGATTTGCATATGTTCTTCCTTGTCAAACCGTAAAGCCGTACATCCAAATCTCTAAATAAACTTGCCAGCTGTTCTTCCATTTCATCAGAAAAAATCTGATGTGTTACACTCACATGACTTTCTCTACTCTTGTACAATCTATTTTTACAAACGCCTATTCTCCATATGCTTTATGTTAATCGAGATATCGAGATGTCAATCTTATTGCTAATTTTCTTGTAGATGCAAGGGGAATATGGTAGCTTTTAAGCGATGGTCAAATATTTTAACGCTGGTTGCTATGCGGCGCATTCCATTCTCTTTGCAAGTCCAGGACATAAAAAAATGAATAACGAATTTGAGAAAATTATAAGTATTGGAAAATTTAAGGGAATAACAAGCAATATCTCGAAAACGGTTCACTCAACAAAAGAAATGTATATGACATAAGTTGTGTATTTTAACGAGATCTACATTTTTTGTGTAGTAAAATTTTGTCTATCTCTTATGGTTTACCAGTTATGCAAAAGTCGTTCACAATGAAGAATACTTTTGGAGACATTCCCAGAAAATTCGAGATATACATTTCATTTCTCATGACATTATCTTAAACATATGATATTTTAATCAAAATCGTTAGAACCATTTTTGAGAAAATTAAAATTTTCGAAAAATGTTCCATGTAAAGGGTAGTCTGGGGTGGGGGGATTTTCTTGAAAACCTTCGTGTCGCATCTCTGGAAGATACTGAACCTAAATACCAAGTTTGGTGTTTATCCGACTGTTCGTTTTTGAGTTATGCTGTTCACAGACACACACACAGACACACACACACACATACACACAGACACACACACGGACATGTTTCCAAAAATGCTTTTTTTGGATTCAGGAGGTCTCAAAACATGTATTTCCGGTGAAATCTCGGTATCGAATTTTTGGGTGGAATGCAATACTTCCCCTACTTACTATACGTAGTAGAGAAAGTAAAAATAGTCTTTAACCTCCCAAGAGAAGTAAGGACATTCCTCTGAAAATAACAGGCTACTAGACTTCTTATTGAAATATTCGTCAATACTAAGAGCAGGGGCGAAAAATTATCTTTTTTTTTTTTTTGTAGATTACACTCACAATTTCAATTCTTACCTTTTTAAGGTGGCTTCGAAGAATAGACTCTCCAGCGTCTTGCAACTTGTCTCTTGCTTTCGCTATTTTCAATTCTAGTATGTACCTCATTTAGTATTCCTTCGGTAAAAACTAACTTTCTCTCGTTTTCTCTGTTGTATTTGCCCATTACTATACCTGTAATATTAATAACTTAAATTGTGCATGGGCTAAGAGTTATCAGCACAATAACACAAACAATGCATATACAGAGATAGAGGGCAGCCAAGACTGCGCACTACAAACCTTAGCCGATCTCTGAGTGCGCAGAATTGGCCACCATCGACATAAAAAGATAACCTCAAATCTTACTTCTCTCCACTAGCCCTATCTTGCAGCATAAAACATTATTAAATAGCTAAGTGCCTGATCTTCGTAGTGGTAATATTGGAATTTATACTGAACCAGTGTGGTTTCTGTATATTGCTACTAAGCGGATTGAAAATATTATAACGAATTACTAAAAAAAACATTTATTACCTGCTAAACATAGACGAGTGGGTCGTCCTCCGTGGACTAGTGGTACCGTGCGTAAAAATCCTTAGCATGGCTTCCTTCGGAAGGGCACGTAAAAGAACCTCAAGCCTGAGCCAAATTACCGGTCTTTCACACCCAATATAGAATGGGACGCTAAGGACCATAGTAGTTAAAGAGCGTCCATAAATAAAACTCATTTTTTTAGACGAGTGGCCGGAGTGAGCTCACGTGGTGTCAGACTCGTCAGGAGGGTGCGACGGGTGCTACTGACTGGCGGGTAGTGTAGGATGGCTGATCAGGTTAGCCAACTTAAAAATATATAGCGTTTCGCACTCTTACCCAACTCTCCTCTTCATAGTAGGTAGAGAAAGTACCTGTTGCATTCTACCCAAATATTTAATACAGAGATTTCACCGGAAGTGCATGTTTTGAGGCACCTTGAATCAAAAAAGAACTTTTAGAAAAAGGTTCGCGCGCGCGTGTGCATGTGTCTGTGAACAGCATAACTGAAAAACCAAAAGTCGTTATTTAAGTTCAGTATCTTCCAAAGATGCGACACGAAGACTTAAAAAAAATCCCCCCATTCAAACTACCCTTTCCATGAAACATTTTTGACAAACAATATGTATCTTGAATTTTCTGGGAACAGTCTGTGAAGTTCTCTTCAATCGGAAGGAATTTTGTATAATGTTGTATAACTACACAAGAAATGTTTATTTAAAACACACTGCTAAAGCTAAAAGAGGGAGAATCCCATTAGTTCGACCTTTGATATAATGATTTTCATACTGAACTTCAATCTGGGGTTTTTGATTTTGTGGGACTGCGATTATATATCCACAAAACGGACGACGAAGCCGACGCTGACGCCAAACGGCGTAACCATGATCTTGACCAGCAGGTCAATCCCACGAGGCTTGAAAAATTTTCGTTCGGGACAACGGTTAGCCCAGTGTCCATTTTGGTTATATGCGAAACAAACGAGATCGCAATTTCTCTTGGTGTTACATTCCTGGAAGTCGAAAAAACAACTTACGAAATATCCGAATTATCCAGCGTACCCATATCAGGAGCCTGAGTCGAACCGCAGGAAAATATAGGAAGAGAAAATATAGAAGAAGATTAAGCAGACAAAAGGGATGGAGACAACTGTATCAAGGTGCGAAAGTCAGGACCAACCAAGGAAAAACAGATCCATACCGTAATCTATTAACAAGATGCGCCAAACATACCTTACGGCGAGTATGCTGTTTCTTCGATGAAAGTTAAATCAGGAACATCCTCTAAAATAATTTTAAACTCTTGTAAACTGGTTTTAGCCTCAGCAACACAAGGAGCAATCAGTGGCGAAGCGTGAACTAATTAATAGGGGAGGATTTTCATCTTCTTCGCCTTCTGTTTCGGGTAAAGCTTTTTCCGATGAACCACGTGTTCGCCCCAGCCTTTAAGTTGGCAACACAAACACTGGCATTGTCACGCCTGAGACTACCTTGCGTTCGTAGAGGGGTTGAATCATTAAGGTACGCCACTTTGCAAGGGCACTTTCAGGGAGAGCTGTTATCCAGAAATCTCGTTTTCGACACGTCCACGTATGTATACCTCTAGAATTTAATGTATTGAGACCAATTTGTTTTTGGCTAAGTTACAGACTTGTAGTTGTCAATAATATTAAAATGTATTAATGTTGTTGAACTCACAGAATGAAACATAATCTATTAGATTGTTTGTCTATAACATTGTTATTAGCCAGTTTTTACATCGTTGTACTTTTACATTTTTGGCATATTCTGAATAAGATTTTTGTAAATATTACCGCACTTTACTGCATTTAATTGAAAATAATTCTTACTCTAAGATAAGGCCTACATACAAATGATTGTGTTGTAGATGATGCGTTCTGGTTATTAATAGTCACGGATTTTAATAACTTAAATGCAACAACCTTTTGTTATACTACAGAGTGAAAATTTGGAAATATGCAACGTTTAGTCTAATAATTTTATCACGATTTTAACAGTTAAGAATGGGATCTATCACTCTCATCTTGAAGTCAGGTGTTTTACTGAGGTGCCAAAGGAGTTCCTTCTCTATAGCTAGAGTTCCCAAGTTAGACAGTCTCTGATTAGTCATGGACTTTCCTAAATATGTTTTAACTCGTTTCAAGGTACCTACTCGTAGCACGCGACAATGAGTAGCGTGCACGATCCTAGCTTATGATGTCACCACGAGATAAGCCACGGCTAACAAAGGGAGAGCATTAAACATAAAAGTGCTAACAACGAAAAAGAGAGGTCGCAGAACGTCGCGGTTTTCAACAATGTGCTCAGAATTAGTTATATTTTAATATTAAAAGTTTTTAAAAATTTAGTTCAGTCCTTTAAGCGTTTGCAAAGTAGAAAAGAATAACAGAAAAGAAAGGTTGTGTTGCTGCATATCGAATTACCCCCCCCCAAAACGCAGAATAAGTTGCTGTCTTCACTGTAAACCTAGCTTAACTCAGAAGTGAAAATTAAGTTTGTGGGTTATAATAGCAGCTTAGAATTTTTCTCCAGCAAAGCTGTTTGCCTATTTACGCCGATGTTCAGCGGTATGAGCCGCGAAATAGAATAAGCTTGTTCAGGAGAGTCATTTCAGTTTCTGCTTGGAGGTGGGACAAGATTACCTGAAGCAGTTTCTTAATTTTCAAGTGAACTTTAGCGACAAATTTAGCCTACAAGTAAGTCTTTTGCTTAATATATGTAAAAATTTTATGTTAAAAATACACTTGTATTTTTCTTTTGGTAGAGTAATAATAACCAATAGCTTAATTATTTCTTAACAATTGACCCCTTGTCCCTCCCCCCTAAATGACGCTCCTGGGCTTGTTTACTGTAGCCTTTTTCTTGTCCAGGCCTCCAAAGTAGTGGGGTTTCTCGATAATTCAATTGGCAACACTGGGTTGCAACGTTGTTTAAAAGCCGGATTGCTCGCACGGGTTTCTCTTTGGCGGCGACTCAAAAATACCTAACCTAAAAGCTGTGAATTTGTTGCCTGCACCATCTACAAATTTTAAAGGTGTGCCTTTATTCTGCAGTTGTCAGAAGCTTTACTGTTTATATAAATTACATGGATAAATGACTAGAGAGGTTAAAATAAAACAAACGAGGTGACCTCAACCCGATTTTGCCGATGAGTAATTTTGTTAATGGCAGGGATTTTGGAAACGGACTTTACACCCTAAAGTACGTGAGCAAATTAATAATTTATATTTTATTTAAATATATGAGTATAGTGAATAAAACTGAGAATATGTACAATCTAATTGACTCAGTACTGTGGACCTCAAGGTTAAGTTATGGGTTAATGTTTCGTAATCTTCGAACTGCAAGTCATACCTAATGGACGCATGTACTGCGCGATTGCATACTTAGAATTTTGAGTTTCTTTTCTTTCTTCACACACTGGTTGACCTGAACTCTATCGAAGGCTATACGGTCACATTAACTGTTAAGACGAATATCGTAGACTAGGACACCAAACGTCAAACATCCATATCCGAAGCATGATTAGAACCCGCGACCCTTTCACGATGGAAGGTCAATGCCAAGCGCACCAAAGACCACGGCTACTGGGATCGGCAATTTTGATTTTGTAGAAAGAGGTTCAGGGTTTTATTTGGTTTTGTTCGTTAAGTCCGCAGTTACATTGAACACATAATACATTATACACTATCATTAAGTACAAGCAATTAAACATACAACAGGTCACACAACATTATACCTATACTATTATCAAATACATGTAATTAAATACACACTCATCCTGTTCTTTTTTCCATGAACTAGGTAAAACAAAAGAGGTAAGGGGGTGAAGAAGTTGGTGTCGAGATTACAGTGCCTTGATTGTTTCAAGACGATTGTAATGTTGCATTAAATAAGTACCTGCGGTTATTGCATGTTGCACATCAACAGGTATAATGACTTTTTTCGCTGCTCAAAACTAACCTCGAAGTTATATTTTATTTATATGGTTCAAAAGGAATGTTTAATTGTTGAGACAGCATTTTCCAAGCATTTGCAGCTGCAGAAACATGTTTCTTAGAACATGAATGGCTCCAACCCAGCAAAACTGCATTGGTTTTCCAATCACAAAATACTTTTTAACATAAGGTGATATAACAGTGTGCACAAGTTAAGCAATGTAATGTAAGTGTTACATCCACAGAATTACTAGGTATGTGTACTATTTAAGGAAGAGCAGTAGCTCATTATGGACAATTATGCAATACCAAATACCTATACCCTTTAATTATCTTTACTATAAGTATTAGAGATTTACAAATCTATGCAGAAGCATTTGAAATCAGTTGAGCATCACAAGCTTATGTATGATTGCATATTTTTACTTTCTCTACTACGTATAGTAAGTAGGGGAAGTATTGTATTCCACCCAAAAATTCGATACCGAGATTTCACCGTAAATACATGTTTTGAGCCTCCCTGAATCCAAAAAAAGCATTTTTGGAAACATGTCCGTGTGTGTGTATGTGTGTGTGTATGTCTGTGAACAGCATAACTCAGAAATGAACAGTCGGATAAACACCAAACTTGGTATTTAGGTTCAGTATCTTCCAGAGATGCGACATAAAGGTTTTCAAGAAAATCCCCCTACCCCAGAGTACCCTTTACATGGACCATTTTTCGAAAGTTTTAATTTTCTCAAAAATGGCTCTAACGATTTTGATTAAAATATCATATGTTTAAGATATTTTTACGACAAATGAAATGTATATCTCGAATTTTCTGGGAATGTCTCCAAAAGTATTCTTCATTGTGAACGACTTTTGCATAACTGGTAAACCATAAGAGATAGACAAAATTTTACTACACAAAAAATGTAGATCGTGTTAAAATACAGAATTTATGTCATATACATTTTTTTAGTTGAGTGAACCATTTTCGAGATATTGCTTGTTATTCCCTTAAATTTTCCAATACTTATACTTTTTCTCAAATTCGTTATTCATCTTTTATGTCCTGGATATGCAAACAGAATGGAATGCTCCACATAGCAACCAGCGCTTAAAGGATTTGACTATCGCTTAAAAGCTACCATGTTCCCCTTGCATCTACAAGAAAATTAGCAATAAGATTAACATATCGATATCTCGATTAACATGAAGCATATGGAGAATAAGCGTTTGTAAAAAATAGTTTGTACAAGAGTAGAGAAAGTCATGTGAGTGTAACACATCAGATTTTTTTTTTAGTAATCCATTCATTTTAGCAATACCTGCATTATACCTGAAAGCAAAGAAACAAAATAATGCTATAGTTTGTATATAAAATTATGTTTTCTGCTTATAAGAGTGTATAATTGTAGAATAGGTAGTTTTCTTTTTACAGAAAAGTCTGTATTACATTTTTGTTTGTTTATCCATACTAATATTATTTTGGTCTCCCAACTCTGTTCCAACATCAGTCAATAACAGTGCGAGTATGCACATTAAGGCCATTATTTCATATGTGGGTAGGGAGCATCATGGAAGCATTGCTGTCATTGGAATTCTGCTGCCAACATTGAGGACCCTAAGCTGCAAAACATACCAAAGGAAGTTTTTTAGAAGGAGAGGAGTAGAGCAATTGCAGCCAAAGGCCGCAACTATGCAGCAACAACAGGGCGTAGCCATAGAATCTGCACGACTAAACTCAAATGACACACTTCAGCTTCATTTTCATTACTTTGCGTCATTTCATTAGCCACATTTTTACTTTCTCTACTACGTATAGTAAGTAGGGGAAGTATTGTATTCCACCCAAAAATTCGATACCGAGATTTCACCGGAAATGCACGTTTTGAGACTCCCTGAATCCAAAAAAAGCATTTTTGGAAACATGTGTGTGTGCGTGCGTGCATGCGTGCGAGAGAGAGAGAGAGAACAGCATAACTCAGAAACGAACAGTCGGATAAACACCAAACTTGGTATTTAGATTCAGTATCTTCCAAGGATGCGACACGAAGGTTTTCAAGAAAATTCCCCCACCCCAGATTACGCTTTACATGGAAGATTTTTCGAAAATTTTAATTTTCTCAAAAATGGCTCTAACGATTTTGATTAAAATATCATAAGTTTAAGATATTTTCATGACAAATAAAATGTATATCTTGAATTTTCTGGGAATGTCTCCAAAAGTATTCATTGTGAACGACTTTTGCATAACTGGTAAACCATAAGAGATAGACAAAATTTTACTACACAAAAAATGTAGATCGCGTTAAAATACACAATTTATGTCATATACATTTTTTTTTGTTGAGTGAACCATTTTCGAGATATTGCTTTTTATTCCCTTAAATTTTTCAATACTTATTTTCTCAAATGGGAATTCGTTATTCATTTTTTTGTCTTTGATATGCAAAGAGTATTAATCTGTGGGAAAGGGAATGGTGCTGCACCTAGCAACCAGCTATTAAGAGATATGTATGTGCTTAAAGGCTACTGTATTTCCATATTGCCCTTGTAAATATATATTCCGCTTACATCTACAAGAAACTTAGCAATAAGAGAGAGTCTACAAATGTTTATCTCGATTAACATGAAGTAGATGGAGAATAAGCGTTTGTAAAAATAGTTTGTACTGGAGTAGAGAAAGTCATGTGAGTGTAACCATCAGATTTTTTTTAATGATGTTGGCAGTAACTCCTGGCAACATGTCTACTGTGACCACCATAATAACATTTTATAGACCTACCCACATACGGAATAATGTCCTGCATTAAATCTGACTGGAAATATATTCCAACAAACTTTTGACTGTATTTGTGTTCTGAAGTTATTCCAACAAACTGCTGATCCAATCAGAAACCATTGGAACTAGTGTGCAGTAGATAATGGCACAGGCCATTTCTGTCTGTAAATGTCAGCAGGTGATATCAAATCAATGCCTGTGCATTAGGAGATACAGTGTTTAATCATAGGCAATTATGAGCCAAGGTTTTATGATGTAATAAAAAATAATTATCCAGATTTGTAATCTATAGCACTTTTAAAAGCATTATCAAGTAAGAATTAGCATAATGAAAATTATTTTTGTATCTTATAAATTAATTTTATTATAATTATTTACTTATTAAATAAGTAAATTGTTTTAGCACAATATTCATTTTTCTCTTTTAAACTAGATGTTACTTATTAAAAATTCTGATGTGTTACACTCACATGACTTTCTCTACTCTTGTACAAACTATATTTACAAACGCTTATTCTCCATATGCTTCATGTTAATCGAGATATCAAGATGTCAATCTTATTGGTAATTTTCATGTAGATGCAAGGGGAATATGGTAGGTTTTAAGTGATAGACAAATATTTTAACGCTGGTTGCTATGTGGCGCATTCTATTCTCATTGCAAGTCCAGGACCTAAAAAAATGAATAACGAACTTGAGAAAAAGTATCAGTATTGGAAAATTTAAGGGAATAACAAGCTATATCTCGAAAACGGTTCACTCAACAAAAGAAATGTATATGATATAAATTGTGTATTTTAACGCAATCTACATTTTTTGTGTAGTAAAATTTTGTCTATCTCTTATGGTTTACCAGTTGTGTTAAAGTCGTTCACAATGAAGAATACTTTTGGAGACATTCCCAGAAATTTCGAGATATGCATTTCATTTCTCATGACAATCTCTTAAACATATGATATTTTAATCAAAATTGTTGGAGCCATTTTTGAGAAAATTAAAATTTTCGAAAAATGTTCCATGTAAGGGGTATTCTGGGGTGGGGGATTTTCTTGAAAACCTTCGTGTCACATCTTTGGAAGATACTGAACCTAAATACCAAGCTTGGTGTTTATCTGACTGTTCGTTTCTGAGTTATGCTGTTCACAGACACACACACACGGACATGTTTCCAAAAATGCTTTTTTTTGATTCAGGGAGTCTCAAAACATGTATTTCCGGTGAAATCTCGGTATCGAAATTTTGGGTGGAATACAATATTTCCCCTACTTACTATACGTAGTAGAGAAAGTAAAAATTTATATAATAAAATTAGTTTCATAACTTTAAAATAACATTCTCTTATTATTGTTTTTATAATCAGAAATACTAATATAGCTCATTGTGTAATAATTTTACCTTTCATGTATAGTTCTATGCTATGTACATCTATTTGTGAAGACTTCCCCCCTGAACATGAGATTTTCTTACCCTAATGGGTGCTAGAAATTAGCCATTATTATTTTAAGTAGTAATTTTCTAACATTAAATTATAATATTGTACGCATCATTCTGAGAGAAGTACTGTAATGTTAGTGAAATGTTTGTGTCTCTCATTAGGCAATATCTCGGGTACCATTTAAAGAGCGCTTACAACCGAATATCATGCAGCATCTGCAACAAGAGGGTTCTCCACAAAGCCACACATTCTGTGAATGTTTTTAAAATAAATTAGCCCTAGAACCAATTTTACCCTCCTTTTTGCTGGCTATAAACAAACCCAGTTTCACGAGGAATGAGGTGATGAATTTCCACAACATGCACATCTGAGCTCTCATTAATCCATACACAGTTTGATATCTTTCTTAACTGTGATTTAAAGGGAATATGTGTTTGAGAATCTTTGGCGATCTTCTAGTTTGGCCACATGTGTTACCTCTAAATCTTGCAGTGGCACATTATCTGACATTTTTTTTTTCTATTTTATTTTACATCACTTTAACTCCTTGGTCATATCACGATGGATCTGCTGGTGGCTATCTCTTTGAATGATATGTGGTGGACAGTTAGCCTTCTAGGTCTCATTCCTGTAGCCCCTGCTTCATGCTATGCAGATGGCATTAGGGTGCCGTCCAGTCTAACCGCCGCCCTCACACAGAAAGGCGGACTGTTAGCCTTCAAGGTCTCATCCCTGTAACCCCTGCTTCATGCCGTGCAGATGGCATTAGGGTGCCATCTATCTAACTGCTTACTCTATAGATAGATGGCATAGCATTCGCTATTACCACTTATTTTTCATTTTACTATTGTTTTAGACTTAAGATGGAACTTTTGGTAATGGTATTAAATATCCAACACGGTATTTACCTTGGCGACTGAGGAAAACCACGAAAAAACCTCAGACAGATTGGTTGGCCCACAGGATATGAACCCGGGACCTCCCAAATGTGGGCCACAGACTTTACCGCCTGAGCCATCCTGCTCGGTATCTGACATTTGTTTTTTGTGACAGAGAACAAACATAAACTTCCTTGTAATGTTGCTCCTCTGCATGTAAGCCACTGTGTGATAATCTCCCAAACACTTTTATACAGCATTGGATAGGACATAGGGATAGAAGGTCTGGTGTGCAGAAATGAAATTGAGGTGGAAGGCAGTCTACATCAAATATATTATGCTGCTTCTTTTAAATGTCTCTAAATCAACCTGGCTTGAGCATAATTGAAACAAATTATAATTCAATGTATTTTATACCTGTGACATGTGAAGAAATTTTTTGAATTATCATGAAGCTAAAGAAGAAACATTAATACAGAAAATAGAGTAATAAGTGCGGTGGTAAAAACATGCAGTTTATTCTTAGTACCACGTTAAGTTAAAATAATAAATGCTTCATTGGCTCAAGGTACTGTGCCTGACACGTGTAAAGTTGCTAAAGTTATCCCTGTATTTAAATCTGGTTTCAGAACTAATCTATCAAATTATTGGCCTATTAGTACATTACCAGACTTGTCGAAGGTGTTGGAGAAATTAGTGAAAAAGCAATTGTTAAATTTCTTAGATAGGCCAGAACATAAACTTATTACAAATTTACAGTATGGATTTCTAAAATGTTCAAGTACCACATTTTTGACACTGTCATATCTACAAAATGTACTTGACAAAACGAAAATTAAGTGCACCTTTATTCATCGATTTAAAAAAGGCTTTCGATACTGTGGATCACAATCTATTATTACTAAAATTGGAAAAATATGGTATTAGGGATATCCCACTGAACTGGTTTACAAGTTAATTGACAAATAGTTCCCAAAATGTAGCACTTAAGACAGTAAATCTGATGCTCTTCGTATAACATGTGGTGCCTCAAGGATCTGTGCTTGGCCCTATATTGTTGTATATTTTTATTAATGATATTGCTAAATTGACTTTAATGGGAAAGCTTTTTATGTATGCTGATGACATGACTATTCTGTATCAAGCACTAACAGAAAACTGCATTATGGTGCAAATGCAGAGAGACCTTGAAATGCCAACAAAATGTTTTAAACATAATGTCTTATTACTTAATCCAGTTAAAACAGAATACATGTTTTTTTCACAAACCAAGTTGTAATATTAAACAGCATATTCCACTTACAGTAGATGTTATGCCATTGAAGAAGTAAGCAAATTTTTACTTTCTCTACTCGTATAGTAGGTAGAGGAAGTATTGTATTCCACCCAAAAATTCAATACCGAGATTTCACCGGAAATACATGTTTTGAGACCCCCTGAATCCAAAAAAAGCATTTTTGGAAACATGTCCGTGTGTCTGTGAACAGCATAACTCAGAAATAAACAGTTGGATAAACACTAAACTTGGTATTTAGGTTCAGTAACTTTCAGAGATGCGACACGAAGGTTTTCAAGAAAATTCCCCCACCCCAAACTACCCTTTACATGGAAACTTTTTCGAAAATTTTAATTTTCTCAAAAATGGCTCTAACGATTTTGATTAAAATATCATATGTTTAAGATACTTTCATGACAAATAAAATGTATATCTTGAATTTTCTGGTAATGTCTCCAAAAGTATTCTTCATTGTGAACGCCTTTTGCATAACTGGTAAACCATAAGAGATAGACAAAATTTTACAACACAAAAAATGTAGATCACATTAAAATACACAATTTATGTCATATACATTTTTTTTT
This sequence comes from Deroplatys truncata, assembly GCA_030765065.1. Lineage (NCBI taxonomy): Eukaryota > Metazoa > Arthropoda > Insecta > Mantodea > Mantidae > Deroplatys > Deroplatys truncata. The sequence goes on along the minus strand of CM060983.1, from coordinate 178,907,039 downwards.
GTTGAGTGAACCATTTTCGAGATATTGCTTGTTATTCCCTTAAATTTTTGAATACTTATTTTCTCAAATGGGAATTTGTTATTCATTTTTTTGTCTTGTATATGCAAAGAGTATTAATCTGTGGCAAAGAGAATGGCGCTGCACCTAGCAACCAGCTATTAAGATATATGTCGATGCTTAAGGCATCTATATTGCCCTTGCAGTTACAAAACAAGGGGAACATAGTACGCCTTAAGATATAATCAAATATTTTTAGAACTGGTTACTATGTATAAAATGTAATTCTCTTTGCATGTCAAAAGATCGTTTCTGCAAATGTTTATCTTGATTAATATGAAATAGATGGAGAATAAGAGTTTGTAAAAATAGTTTGTACAAGAGTAGAGAAAGTCATGTGAGTGTACATCAGATTTTTTTATTTAGGTTTACATTTTAAGTCAACTTTAAGTTGGGATTTGCATATTAAGAAGATCATAAAAACAGTAACACCTGTCATAGGTATTTTATCAAGATTAAATCTCTCTCCCTTCATTTTAAAAAGTGTGTACTATTTTCTCATACACTCACATTTTAGTTACATGAATATTGTATGGCAACGCTGCACAAAGAGACAATTAAATCAGATCAAAATTTTACAAAAACGTGCCATTAAAATTCTGCTTAATCTAGACTACTTGACATTAACCAAATTTATTTATCAGGGCACAGGCATAATATATTAATTGCAATCAGTATGACCTTAAGTCCTGTTAAGTTTGTGTACCAATGTTTACATGATTTGACTCATATTAACACTGAACTACTTGTAAGCAAGCATGTTCATGACTATGTTATTAGAGGTCATCAAAACGCTGAAAATTGAGTATTGAAACTACAAAATATGGACTTACAAGTATAGTTGCAATAGTGACAACTGTATGTAATAAATTTTCACAAGACAAAAATTTGTGTGCATTATCTAGATTTATATCAAACTCAAAGAACCACCTTCTGAAAGAGTACTATGACTTCATAAATTAAATCAGTTGATAGGATTAAAACTGTTACGAATAACATTGGCATTATTGTTGAAAAAAAACCTCATTTATTTGTGTTTAAGTGATAAGTATGTTGAACAAGCTTTATTACTGTAAAGTTTATCTTATTGAAATATTGATGATTGCTACCATATTTCCAATTACTATATAAGTGAAAGTTTATTAAGTACATTGTATAGTTCCTTGCATCCTATATCAAAATTATGTGATTATATCCTTGCATATGCACTTATATAAGTATTATATATCTTTTATTGCCATATGAGTAGATAATTATATTGCTACCTCTAATTCTGATTTTTACTGTCCTTCAAGCGAGCCTCTGGTTCTTTAGGACTAAACTAAATAAAAAAGAAAACATATGGACAGATCCACAACCATTTGAATGTGTGCATGCATACATAGTGAATTTGTTTACTGGAAAGGAATTAAACTGAATTTTATTTATGGATGCTCTTTAACTTATCAGGCTTGAGGTTCTTTTATGTGCTGTAAATTGTAAATCTACAACATGGGACCACTGGCTTTACTTCCCTTCCAAAGGAAGCCATGCTAAGCATTTTTATGCTCGAAAAAATCCATTGCCCTCCACTTGGTTTGAACTCGCAACCTCAGGAACTAGAGGCTCTCATGGTAACCACTACACCACGGAGGACAACTTTATCGCAAGCAAATTGCAGACACCTCACTTACTGTAGCCAGCAGTAACTTGCAATGCAACAGAAATCTTGCTGAGTATATGTGCCATGCTTGTGGGTATGAAGATCCGTTTGCAGCATACACCTTTGTGTTTATAAAGATTTGCCACCCATCAAGAGAGGTAAAGCTAAACGGAAAACATTGCTCCTTTTAGCAGTAGACAAAAACATGGAATAGTTATGAAATTACTATATTATATCACTGGGTGACTTTATGTAAGAGTCAGTGTGTTAGGCGTGTGGATACTAAACACGTGGGGAGAGGGAGATAAGGTATATGGCGATGATATGGTTAAGATACAGTAAAGATAAAGAAGTGAATGATGAAGGCCAAAAATTACAAATTACTGGAGTTTGCTGAGAGCAATGAACTGATAATTTTGAATGGTTGGTCGAAGGATGACTATCTCAGAGAGTATTGTGCATTAGTGGTATAGGTCAAAGTCTTATTGATTATGTTTTGTGCAGTGTAGAGTTGGTGCCTAGAATTTGAGAGTTTAGGTTTATGAATACTATTGGTCCTAGCTTACTCAGATTAGTTCTGAGAAATGAAGAAGAGGACTGAGAACAACGTTCATGAAAAAGACAAGACAGCAGTTGGCTATAAATGGGAGAAATTTAATGAATTCTCAGAGACAAGTATGGTAAGATTGTGTATTTGTGATATTAATTTATGACCACTAAGAGGAGAGAACAGGGTTGGTAAAGGTATTGGAGTTTGGAAGTAAAATAATCAGGGAAAAGAATTTATTTATGAAATCGGGATGAATGGTATAATGATGAGTGAGTTATAAAGTTTTGGAATAGTGATGGAGAAAAGGAAAGGGAAATAATGTTACTATTAAGAGAGAACTACAAGTCATTATTAGATTTAAAAAAATGGGGGGAACAGAACTTTGGAAATAGAAGAGAAAGTTAAACAAAGGAGAACTCGGAAAGCTGGGAAGGCTATTAGGGACTTCACGAAGAATAGTAAAGTGGCAGCATATATCAATCCCTGTAAATGGGTTAATTATTTTCCAAGTCTGCTCAGTATAAAGGAATAGGAGAATAATAAAAGGTGTATGAGGGAAGTTTATTGCAATTATGTTGTGACGTTGTATAAGCCAATTTCAAATGAAGTGTTAAATCCAGTTAAAAAGTTTAAAAAGAACAAGGCAATGGGCTATAGCAGTTTTCCAATATAATTTTTTTTTAAAATTTGGTGTGAAGGCACAAGCGGTTGGGTTGTTTAACAATATTAATTAATAAGCCCCGGATTTTTAGGTTCTAAAAAGTTAAAATTAGGTTCTATGTATCAGTGTATTAGGATTTTATAGGATCTTATATGTTGAATTTAGGAATTTATAGGATCCTTGGCATATTAATGCATATGCAAATCACTGGGCACTTTGTTTAAAACACTAACTTTAAATTGTAAAAAGTTAAATTACCTGTAACTTTAGTATGTATTTGAAAGTACCAAATTCAAAAATGTCGTGTTAGAAACTCCCTATAACGGAAGAAGCAATATTGCATACTACTCAACAGCGCTATTAAAATGTTTGCCTCTAGTTTTCACCCATTGTTGCGGCATGTAAACATCACACGTTTCAGAAATACTGCGTGCCACTGACCACCTCTTTCGATTATAGCTAGAAAATGATCTGAAGGCGGCGAACGTTTTAATTACTTTATTATTGTGGTGGACGGTTTAATAAAACTTTATTATTGTAAGGTATTGCACAAGATTTCATAATCTAATTATTTAATAGTTTCCTTATTCGAACGGTCTCCCTTCATTTTAAAAACACTTTTATATTCATAAATCTACTCTTATTTGCTTAAATAACCGAATTAGGCACTTTTAGGTTCTATCACGAAAAATAGGTTTTATTAGGTCCCAACGTAAAATTAGGTCAATTTAGGCTCCATAAAATTGAAGTTTATTACTCGGTAACTAAAACATTAAAATAAACCTAAGTTTGGAGTGTAGGAGGTCAGGAATAAAATAGGTCAGAACCTAAGAATCCGGGGCTTATTAATATAATTAAAAGGAATAAAGCGATTTCACCAGTTATTCACTAATTTATAGGGCAAGGAGAGTGAGAGGAGTCCAAGCAATTATAGGGTAATGAATAGCGTAGCTGTCAAACTTTGGAAAAATTCTCATGGATATACTAGCAGAGAGAATACAAAGATCGGCAGAAGTCAGTAATAAAATATCCCCTCTACAAAGTGGATTTTGGAGAGGTAGAAGAACAACTGGTAATATATTTATAATTAACGTACTAGTTAGCAAATATTTGGCAAGAAAGAAAGGAAAACTATATATTGCATTTATAGATTTGAGAAAGCATGTAGTATAATAATAATGAGATTTTATGGTTTAATAAGGAAAAAGGGAGTAAATTAAGAGAGAATGAGATTTTATAGGAATTGTGTTGTCGGAACACTTGTGTAAAGTGGGGTTTTGGAGAGTTTAAAAAGGAGGTAAAACAAGAGCGAGAACTCGGGCAAGGGTGCAAGTTAAGTTTGATTTGATTAAACTTGTCTATCGATGACATTAAGCGTTGTGGAGACACATTCACCAGTGATTAAGAATGTAAACATTCTCAAACTGTTATATGTAGATGATTTAATAGCAGCATCAATATTGGCTTGGGAAAGTAAAAGGATTGTTAATGAGGAATGGTTTAGAAGATGTACAGTTAAAAATTGAGAGTTACTTTGGAGGCTGCTGAAGTGAAGTAAGGGAAAAATTAGAAGTTTTGGACAGACAGGGAATATGTGTACACAGTAGAGAGGGAAGTTCAGTATTGCTGTACAAGAGGATAAGGAGAAACAAAAAATGTATAATGAAGTGCAATAAAATTGAGAGGGAAGGAATAGTATGGTTTTGGTGCAGAGTATGGCAATTAAAAGGGAGAAAGGGAATGTATCACAGAAAGTTTGGGTTATAATAAGTAGAAAGAGTGAGTCATGTAGTGTACTGTTCAGTCACTACCAGTAACAAGTGTGAATATCTCCTCACATGGTTAAGTTGGATTTTCATCTTCTCTTGTTTAGAAACTCTTAAGTTTTTTAACAATGAAAGTTATGACGCTAGTGTGCCACAGTTCCAGAAAGTAAAATGTTATTGGTTGGCATAATTAAAGTATTGCAGTGCAAAGAAGATTTAGGCAGGAATTTAGTGCAAATGTTCCAGAGCATCATGCCATTGTGAAATGGTATGGAGGTTTGCCCCACTTAAGCTTGGGCGTTTTTGCCTATGCTTTTTCATGGCGAGATTCCCTTTCGCCACCACCTATTGTGTTCAATGTGATTTCCATGGGCTTTAACGATGGCTCTGCAGTGCAATTTCCATTGAAAGCTGCATCTAAGAATAGGAAGGGGGATGTTAGCCCATTCCTCCTGGCAGGCTTTACAGAGTCCTTCAATTGTGGTGGGACGCCGAGAAGCAAGGCACTGTTTCAGCAGACCAAATCTGCAAAAATCCATTGGCAAGACATCTGGTGACATCACAGGAATCCTTTAAATGGCATCACATTGACACCCATTTCCATAGCTTTCCGGTGGTAGTAATGCTGGGAAGACCGAGAAGTGTAACTGGATGCTTTATCCATGTGGATCCAAACATTTGGAGCATCCTCACCATACAACCGAGGAATCTCTTTATCAAAAATTGGGTCCATAGCATTCCTCTTGATAGTAGACTGCATTAATTTTTACATTGTTGGCAGCAACTCTGTGAATGCAGAGTTTCCCCCAAGAGCAATAACCTGCAACCACCATGAATCCCTTTGAAAACGTTTTCTTGTTCTCCCAAATAAAGTTGGAGTACCCCTTTTGGCCCATTGGATGGTAATAAATGGCTCGGGGTTTTTTTGTGTCACTTAGATAAACCCATGCTTCATCTAAAGAAACCACCCATTGCCACTTTTCACCTGCCAGGTGGTGTTCATAGAGTTTTCTTGCATTGGTGAAGCATTCTCTGATGTGCCGTTCTTTCAAGACGTGTGCATGTGCTTTATGGCACTGCTCTATGACCCAAATTGCTGTGTATTATTCGATAGACAGTCCCTTTGGATATTCCAATGTGGCTGGAAATGCTCCTTTGGGTTGGTGGGTTTTCTTGAGTCCCTGTTGCACTCACCTTGGTTACTACTGATTTAGGTCGTGTTGGTTGTGGCCTTTTTCTTGCTAGTTTTTTTGCACACTGTGCCTCAGGTGGGAATCCATTTTGATGCAGCTGTGTGTTATACTTTTTGTTTGCACCTTTTCACTATCATTGAAAGGCTGTTACCAGCATTGGAAAGCCCAACAATGTAACCCTGCTACAAGTCAGCGATTGTTGAAGCCATTATCAGTAAACTTTGCCTAGGACTGGCCCAGCAGACTGCTGGCACTCGGAGTGAGCTGATGCAATAATAACATAAGCAGTTTGACCAATGACAGAAGTGGGAGGGCGATTCAAAGTAGTCCAAGCTTAAGTGGAACAACCCTCTGTATAATCAACTATTAGAAACAGATTCTGGTTAAGAAAGAAGGGAAGCGGCAAACAAAGCAGTGTCTGCAGCTAAAGTTGATGTTAGGCAAGCATTTCAGCCATGCGGGCCAGTTAAGGACTTTTCAAAGTCCACTATTCACAACATTGTCCATAAAAGATTGCATCTTAAAACATGCAAAATCCAAATTGTGTAAAAGCTGCAATAAAATTGTAAACTTAGACGGGCGGAGTTTGCCAATTCAGTGTAATCTCGCATTGATGATGACAATGGATTCCTCAATCATATTGTATTTCCAGATGAAGCCACCTTTCACACTTCTGGTAAAGTACACCATCATAGCTGTAAGAATATGGGTAGAAGAAAACACATGCGTTATAGTGGAATATGAATGTGATAGCCCTGAAGTTAACATGTGGTGTGTTTTGACTTGTGATTCTTTGATGTAGTCTTCTTCACTGAAGACACAATGACAGGAACAACATATCTAAACATGCTGAAGAACTAAGCAGTCCCTCAAATACCGGATGAGTTCTTCTTTCAGCAAGCCCCTCCATATTATGCCAATCATGTTTGGGAGTTTTCCAGACAGGTGGGTCAGAAGATCAAGTACCACTGAATAGCCTCCAAGCTCACCAGATTTGACCCCCTTAGATTTCTTTCTTGGGAGGACATAAAAGCCCTTGTTTATTGAACTCTGGTACAGGACCTGGCTGACCTCTGAAGCAGATAACAGATGCCTGTGCTTCCATCACACCTTTAATGCTGTAGAACATGTGGAGAGAGATAAAATACCATCTCAATATTGTTTGGTCTCCCAGAGCCATGTGGAAATAATCTATTGAAACTTGAGTTTTTCTAACATAAAATCTAAGTTCAGTTATTGTTACAGGAAATATTCACACTTGTTATCGGTAGTGCTTGAACAAAACAAATTGCATATTGAATATGGTGGTACAGAAGATTGGAGTAAAAGGCTGATTAATGAAAAGTAGCTAATAAAGTAATTTAAAAAAAATCAAGGATAAGGTGTAAAATAAAGAATTTAGGAGACTTTCAATGGCGAATAAAGAATAAATGGAAATGGTCAATAGACAAAACTAGTTAGAAAGGGATAAATTTTAATGAAAGGAAGAGGTTTAGATAGAACATCAACAATGTTTTTAATTAAAGAAGAAGCTTAAACAGGGTAAAATTGGATGGAGCCTAGATAGATGTAATATTTTAATGGGAGAGCATAGTATGAATGATGTATTTATTCTACAGGTAGCAAGAAAGAATTGAACATTTTGTTATACAGATAGATGATAAATGTAAAATGTCCTGTGTACTGAGCTTAGTAGTTGCAGAACAAGCTATGAAATGAGTCATTTAATTTCAAGTACACTTTGTGTGCTATCTGCAAGTGATCAGCATTCATTTACACCCCGTTCTTTCACTGCACAGCAATCAAAGCTATAGCTGGGTATAAAACAGAGGTTAATCGGTGTAATGACTTTGGAATTATGACAGGTTTTGTGATACTTGTTACTCCCCTCATTTCTCCGTCCCACTCTGTGTTTTGCAGTAACTGGTGGATTCTACTGTAATTGTGTTCTAATAGAAAGGTAGTCCGTTTATGACGGGCAAACTGGGGAACAAAAGAACGAAGGGTAAAACATATTTTCCAGCCAGCATCAAACCTGAATTAAGGTGTCTGTTCAAGTCCAATCAGTTCTACTCTACCAGGTGTACCGAGTACAGGTGTCATCCTTTATATCAGAAATAGATCTTGATGGATAAAATGCAGAAGTTAATTAACAGGTTTGCTTTATTTTTTTATAGAATTGTAGAAGAAAAAAAACTTATAAAGCACAGAAACATTAGACAACGGTGCATTTTCCCTTGCAGATCACACTTAACAAGGAAAAGCAGGTCTCTTGCAAAGTAGACTGTGCATTGTTTTTTTGATGTTGGTGCGAGATTATTCCATTACTGAAACAATATAAACTTTGCTAATGTTGTTTAATTTCCAAGAGAGTGCTTTCATTTGTTTTCAACAAAATGTTTAATAAAAAGAACTAAAAATGAAACACATTTTAATTAGAAAGAAACAAAGAAAATAAATGAATTATACTATCCAGGCTTGTAGGCCGTGGTCTAGAAGGCATCGTAGATACCGACGTTTCACCAAGTACAACACTTGGCATCCTCAGGATGAAATGATTCGTTGTCTGCGGTGGTCAAAGCCTGAATGCGGAGACTTATTTTTTTCCGAGTGGAGGAGAAAATGATTTAGTCACTACCCCAGCCCTGATGGTACTCGGGACTGAGAATGTGGGACTTGCCAATAGTCGGCATACCCACTCCTCCATCGGAAGGAAAATGGAAGATGGATAAAGAGGAATTTAGGTGTGATAGTTGGGCTGTACCGCTGTTGCTCCAGCGTAGTCAAGGTAGGGATATATTGGACGGCCACGAGGGCCTAAGCCAGGTGAAGGTAAGGTGCCAGGACATAAGCATGACAAAAGCCCCATTTACGACCTTGGGAATTCAGGGGCTGTGGTATATATATGAAGTGTAGTGTGAGGGTGTACAGGAAGTAATTCGGTGTGATTGTGCTAGTGGCCAAACCGGCCACCGCGAGTCTTTGAAGCCGGAAGCTGGTTGAATGTCGAAAATCAGTCGTCCAGCATCGCCTAGAGAGCTGCCACCTCCTCCTTGACGTACATTTTGATTGTGTGGTTATGTAAGCCACTTTCTCCGTCAGCATCACTGAGGTGATGAGCGGAAACCTGGGCATGTCAGAGTCTTGGTTAGGGTTGATATCCAACCGGATTTCATAGACATTCTCCTCCAGGGCTGTGACCTTCTCCGTGAGGTGCAGCAGTTCCGCCTGTGTGTCCAACTTCTGGAGTAGTACAGGGGCAGCGTCGGGTGTGACATGCGGCTCCTGAGCCTGGGGAGCCGGTGTGAACGTCTGTTAAAGGTAAGCGTCACCCACATAATCTGCAGGTGTATACAAAGTGCCCTGTAGCTGCGGCAAGGCTTACATAGGCACTACTATGCGCAGCGTGGCCACGAGACTGAAAGAACACGAGCGTCACAGCAGATTGGGACAAACAGAAAAATCATCCGTGTCTGAACACTCACTGTTATTCGGCCATGACATCAGCTTCAAAGAAACCAAAGTTTTATCTTCAACTGTAAACTACCATGCTCGACTACAGTGGGAAGCCATTGAAATTTATAAACACAAAACAGTTTTAACCGGAAAGAAGAAGCTCTCTGTATGCATAAAGCCTGGACACCTATCTTGGAGAAACACTTACACCAGGAGCAAGAACGGGTCGCCCGAGTTTACTCGGGCGGAAGGTAGATCGCCACGGTACCTATCCGTTTATTTACGGATTTACCCGTGCAATAATATAGGTTTAAGTCTAGTAGCAAGCGTATTTGTCATGGTTACCTTGATCGCGGTTATTAGCTCCTCGTGTTGCCATTGGCGCGGGTCGGTGATACTGCCTGGGCGAACAAGCGTCCACGCGGTGACCGAGCCCGATGCTGCTTAACTTGGCTAGCCGCTTGCTGGACCGTCAAGAAAAGCAGTGCTATCTAGCAGAGGAGCCGGAAGGAGTGGGTACTGTGGTGAGTAAGAAACACTTTTTTTTTGAGTGGAGGAGAAAATGATTTAATCACTAACCTCAGCCCCGATGGGAGTCGGGACTGAGAGTGTGGGACTCAGCGGCAAATCGGCGTACCCACTAAAAACTCCTCCACTGGAGAGGGAAAAGTCAAGTGTGAAGATGAGGCAGTACCGCATTAAGCACCTGCGGATTCAAGGTGATAGGTAATGGCCGGTCGCATGGACCTAAGCCGGGTGAAGGAAGGTGCCAGGACGCAAGCATGACCGAGGCCCTACTTGCGCCCTTGGGAATTTAGGGTGAGAAAGTGTTGAGTGGATGTATGTCAATTGTAGGGTGGTTGCCTGGGCTTCCGACGTCCTCGGTAGTGAGTGGCCGGAGCACTCTGTGGGCCCATGGGGTCTTGTCTTGTTCCTTTGGCAGTCCTTTGTTTAGAACGTCATCCAGCGTCGTCTGGAGGGCTGCTACCTCCTCCTTGATGAGCCTTCTGACGTTGAGGTAATGTTCCTTTAAGTCGCATGGCATTATAGTTCGTATATTACAAAGTCCTGGTATTAGTTTAGCTGGTAGTACTATGGAATGGTGGTTCTCTTGAAGGTAGTCGAGTGCTTCCTCCATTTGGGCCAGTTTTGTAGTGATGTTGAGAAGCTCTGCCTGCACATCCTCCAGCTTCTGAAGAATCTCAGGCGAGGGTTCCGTTGTGGTATTCCTGTTTATGAAGTCTTGTGGCGTTTCTGCTACTACAGTAGGCTCGCTCTGCTCAACGCGGTCAAGCTGCAGTGACAACTGCTGCTGCCTTGAAGGCAGGCCAGCCTTCTGCTGCAGCAGTGTGGAGCGGCTGCGAGGATGTAGCGGACAACAAGCTTGCCCGGTGAACATACACAAAAACAGCAGACGTAATAATACCTCACTAAACCCACCTACTCCTAGGGACGCGAGCCAATCATTGCACAGGACCTCACAGTAAGCCCCGCCCACCCCCACTATATGAGTGCCATCCCCAACATTCGCTTACCAAGGCCACAGGATAGAGTGGAGGACATCGTTCGCTACTTGGGCGTCACACTAGATAAGGGCCTAACTTTTAATGAACATGTGCGTGAAACAACGAACAGAGCCAGGGGGGCAGTAGCCGCCTTATACCTGGTTCTAGCTTCCACTATGCCGGTTCACTTAAAGCTACGCCTTTACAAAGCTTTTATTTTACCTTTGATGCTCTATGCCTGTGAGGTGTGGAGCATGGCAGCAGATTTCTGGCTTCTCTGGTTGCAGCGGATACAGAATGGGGGGACTTCGGTCCATCTATTCTGTCTGCCGTGGCTTTCCAGTCAGGCTACTAGGCTACTACTTGAGACTTTGGCCCTCCCATATGTGGAGGATGTGATTAGGCACCGGGCTCAAAATTTCTACGCCAGATTGGCACATCATGAGAATGCCCTTGTCAGATCCCTGGGGGACTACTTACCACAAGAACGTCGATACAGACACTACTGGGTTCCCCGTATGGCTTGTGGGCACCTCCGGTAACAAAGGCTTTAAACCTGCCAACAGCACAAAGCTGTCACTAAGTACTCCTCCCTCCCCATGGGAGAGGTCAATCAAAATTAAACAAATCACAATCCATCATGGAAGAACAAACACCAGCAGAGCAGAGCACTGGCGCTGCTCCTGAAAAGGCAGCCGCTGAGGAGCCTATGAAAACATAGCGCTACCTCCCATCACACCCACAACATCTAAACCAAACCACCACCCTACAATAGTTCCATCATCCCTATGGTTAGTAGGTACATGGAAAAAATCACTTAGGCTCACCACGAGCCTACCAGACCGGAGTTCGAGTTCTCCGCATTCAAGCTCTGATCACCGCAGACAACGAATCACTTCACCCTGAAGATGCCAAGCGTTGTACTTGGCGAAACTTCAGTATCTATGATACCTTCTAGACCACGGCCTACAAGCTCGGATAGTAATTCAATTATTAGTCATGACGCTGGTCATGAAAGCCTCAGTATGTACAAAGAACATAAACATTTTAACATAACTGATTTTGCATTTAATGTAAAAACATATATTTACATTATAAAGAAAAAAATGTTCAGGTGCATATTGAAGCATTCAGTGCGAACTAATGAAGTAAGATGGATATTTATATCTGCAATTTAAGGAAATGCAGTATAAAAAGGAAATAAAAATGATGTACTATGTTGGTAACAATGGTTATACTAAAGATACAGTTGTGTGACAACTGAATGAGTGATGGATACATAGCATTCTGAGGAGAGTGTGCGTGCGTGCGTGTCAGTTTTTCAGCCTCTTTTGTGACATTGTAACTTCAATGTAAATTAAGGTTTTGCCATAAAAGGCATTTAGGAGGAGAAAAAATGAAGACAATAAAAAAAAGTCTGATGTATTACACTCACATGACTTTCTCTACTCTTGTACAAACTATTTTTACAAATGCTTATTCTCCATATGCTTCATGTTAATCTTATTGCTAATTTTCTTGTAGATGCAAGGGGAATATGGTAGGCTTTAAGCGATCGTCAAATCTTTTAAGAGCTGCTATGTGGCGCATTCCATTCTCTTTGTATGTCCAGGACATAAAAAAAATTAATAACGAATTCCCATTTGAGAAAAAGTATTGGAAAATTTAAGGGAATAACAAGCAATATCTCGAAAATGGTTCACTCAACAAAAAAATGTATATGACATAAATTGTGTATTTTAATGCGATCTACATTTTTTGTGTAGTAAAATTTTGTCTATCACTTATGGTTTACCAGGTATGCAAAAGTCATTCACAATGAAGAATACTTTTGGAGACATTCCCAGAAAATTTGAGATATACGTTTCATTTGTCATGAAAATATCTTAAACATATGATATTTTAATCAAAATCGTTAGAGCCATTTTTGAGAAAATTAAAATTTTCGAAAAATCTTCCATGTAAAGGGTAATCTGGGGTGGGGGGATTTTCTTGAAAACCTTTGTGTCGCATCTCTGAAAGATGAACCTAAATACCAAGTTTGGTGTTTATCCGACTTCATTCTGAGTTATGCTGTTCACAGACACACACACCGACATGTTTCCAACAATGCTTTTTTTGGATTCAGGGGGTCTCAAAACATATATCTCCGGTGAAATATCGGTATCAAATTTTTGGGTGGAATACAATACTTCGCCTACTTACTATATGTAGTAGAGAAAGAAGTATAAATTAGTTACTATCATATACTTCAATAACATTTTCTGTAAGTGTTGCATGTTTGAAACATAGGAATTGAAAAGTACAGAGGTCAATTTTTTCTGCTAAAATAAGCATTTGGAAACTAAATGCCATCAGAATTTTTCATTTGTTTTTGTACACAGTGGAGGAAATCCATATCTTCCACTCTGTGTGTGTGTGTCTGTGCGTGCGCGTGCGTGTGTGTGTTTTTTTTTTTTTTTTTTTAAACTTCATGTTGTAGTGGCATAATGAAATACACACAACGTAGCCTCTTTTACCAGACAGTTCACCCCTGGGGAGTTGAACATAAGACTTCCCAATCTCTTGTAGTAGTAGCATTCACTGCACACCACAGCAGCCATCACCACCTCACTTGGAGAACAGCACTTTTTGTCACGCCTAAAACTTGTTTACTATCTCACTGACTAACTTGCATCCTCACTGATTTTGTTTGCGAGAGTGCTCGCTTATATAGCTGCCTAGTTTATGGATTTTTCCACTCTGACAATGTAATCCTTGACAAAGAAGATTACATTGCTAGAGTAGAAAAGACTACTCCAAAATAGCACATACACAGAAATCAAAACAGACCCACTAAAAGCTCAAATAAAATCCTTCAATCTCTCTATGATTAAAGTTAAAGAATTAACAGATAAAAATCAATAATCAAAACAAATCATCCCACATTACCAAGATTGTACGCAGGCCCGAAAATCCATAAACCAGGCAGCAAATTAAGACCCATAATATACAATATTGATGCACCCACATATAATTTGGCAAAATGGCTTACACAGAAATTTGCATCACCACCTAAATACAACAGCTTAAGCATCAGAAACTCTCAAGAATTAATTGCAAAAATAAAACATATAGAACTAAGACCTGAAGATACAGTATCTTTTGAGTCAGTGCCCTTTTCCCAGTTCCCAATAGATGAACTACACCAACTGAAAAAAAAAATCTGTGTTACACTCACATGACTTTCTCTACTCTTGTACACTATGTTTACAAACGCTTATTCTCCATCTACTTCATGTTAATCGAGATAAAAATTTGCAGAAACTGTCTTATGCTAATTTTCTTGTAGGTGCAAGGGGAATAGGCTTTAAGCGGTAGTCAAATCTTTTGAGAGCTGGTTGCTAGGTGGAGCATTTCATTCTCTCTGCATGTACAGGACAAAAAAAAATTGAATAATGAATTCCCATTTGAGAAAAAGCATAAGTATTGGAAAATTCAAACAAATAACAGGAAATATCTCGGAAATGGTTCGCTCGACAAAACAAATGTGTATGATATAAATTGTGTGATTTAACGATATCTACATTTTTTGTGTAGTAAAATTTTGTCTCTTACGGTTTACCAGTTATGCAAAATTCATTCAGAATGAAGAGGACTTTTGGGGACATTCCCAGAAAATTCAAGAAATGCATTTCATTTGCCATGAAAGTATTTTAAACATATAATATTTTAATCAAAAACATAAAAGCCATTTTCGAAAAATGTTCCATGTAAAGGGTAGTCTGGGGTGGGGGGATTTTCTTGAAAATCTTTGTGTTGCATCTTTGAAAGATACTGAACCTAAATATTAAGTTTGGTATTCATCCGACTTTTCGTTTTTGAGTTATGCTGTCCAGAAACTCACACGCGTGCGCGGCCCTTTTTCTTTTTTTAATTAAGGTGTCTCAAAACATGTATTTGTTATAAAATCTCAATATCAAATTTTTGGGTGGAATGCAATACTTCCCCTACTTACTATACATAGTAAGGAAAATAAAAATGGCTTACCTAAAACAATATAACACAAAATAAAACAGATGACCTTTAGAATCTCACAGAACTTTGCATCATTCAGAACAGTTTCACTTTCAACAATAGATGCTATCAACAGACTTCTGGTTTAGCCATGGGCAACTCTTGTCACCTTTTCTTGCTGACTTTTTCATGAGTAATTTTGAATTATACATAACTACTTCCTTTCTGCACATTTGCAAAATTTGGCTTAATTATGTCAATATATTTGCAATAGTATGCAACAAGCTCATGCCCTCAAGTTACTCAATTTACAGAACAAAGCTATACAATTCACTATGGAAACTGAAAATGAAGGTACACTATTTTTTCTAGATTTAAAAGTAATTAGAAACCAGAACAAGATCAATTTTGGTATCTACAGGAAGCCTACACATTTTGAAAACTACATAAAAACAATAGTGTCAACCCAGTAAAACACAAACATTCAGTCCTAAACAGTTTGACCAATAGATTGGTTTACACACCCTTAACAGAAATGGAATACGAACACATAGTTAACACAGCTATAAACA
Source organism: Deroplatys truncata (assembly GCA_030765065.1). Classification (NCBI taxonomy): domain Eukaryota; kingdom Metazoa; phylum Arthropoda; class Insecta; order Mantodea; family Mantidae; genus Deroplatys; species Deroplatys truncata. The sequence goes on along the minus strand of CM060983.1, from coordinate 178,891,641 downwards.
ATGGCTTCACCAAACAAATCGACACCACAAAGCTCACCCAACAGAAAAACAAAATGGTTTTCAAGAAGTTCATTTTCCACCCAAGGACTCACTACAAATTCCACAACATCTTCAAAAAGCACATCTGCCTAGCTCCACAAAACAGATTCAGTCTAGAGAAATTACTCTGCAACAAATCAAAGGACCAAATACCTCAGAACAAAAAAGTGGGAATTTATCAAATTAACTGATCTACATAGGTAAAACAAAAAGAAATTTAGAGACCAGATTAAAACAGCATATGAGACACATCAAATACAAACAGATGGACAAATCTGCAATTGCACATCACTTTTGAATGACAAATCACAACATCACACCAAATATAACAGTCCTAAAACTGGTAAAATACACAACAGAGTTGGATACTTGGGAAAAGTTATTAATCAGAAAGCATAAACACTGTGCAATGAATTTGGAATTGCCGCCACCAAACCTATGCAAGTTCATCACTGCACCACACACAAACTCACACCGGACATTACCACAAGGAACCAGACAGCTGCTTCTGAGGATGGGAGCAATTAGCTCTCAAAACCGGTCAAGACAAAAACCATGTGAGTGATGTTAAGTGTTTCAACTCCGGCTCAAATTTTCTAAATAATTTCAAATGCACATTACTGTTACTAGCTTATATATATTTTATAGAAATAAGTATAATTTATTTAAGCTTTTAGTTAATGTACTGTAAGTTAAAATAGAGAATTTAATGCACTGATTTTCAGAATGTCGATGTTTTCAGAATGCTAGCAAAAGGACACACATATTTTCATGGTAAAAATGTAAGCAATAATCATTCTGGATAAACTAGAAATCCAGATTAATGAGGGCCAGATAAACGAGGTTCTTGTGTAATTTATAAAAATTTGTGTTATGATCTTTATTGCTCTTTTATTAGTAGCAGAGTTCAAGAAACACTTGATTTTATGTTTTCAGATGTCAGACAAAGAAAGCCAAAGGGATGAACTAACAGCACTGGAAAGTATATATAACAAGGAAGAATTTCAGCTGGTTGAAGAGGATGATGAGCTCGGGGGAAATTTCTTTGCATTTGTGAAGCTACCTCCAGACTTCAAAGTAACTTTCAGGGACTTACGGAATGAAGGTAACTCAGCATTTAAGAATGGAGGAGGAGTTAGATATGTTGTTTCTAGAGGAGTAAGCAATTCCTCAAACCAGGGAACAAAAGCTGTCCTTGCTCTTATTATTGTTACTGCTATTACCAACACCCTCCATCTCTGCTTGTGCAATAGAGTTAAATACAGAGATTCTTTTCTCTCTTCATTCTGGGAAACTTAACATGTAATGATCCTTTTTCTGAGCTGTTAATAAAAATTAAAACATTCATATAATTTGTGTCTATTCTATATTTTACAATGCGATTGGAACTAAACTGTTTCTTTTGGTAACCTGTTTACATACATGAATAACAACAAACAAAAATTGGTATGAGTCTGAACAGCTCATATGCTTTCATATTGTCACATTTTAAAAAATCTGATGTGTTACACTCACATGACTTTCTCTACTCTTGTACAATCTAATTTTACAAACGCCTATTCTCCATATGCTTCATGTTAATCGAGATATCGAGATGTCAATCTTATTGCTAATTTTCTTGTAGATGCAAGGGGAATATAGTAGCTTTTAAGCGATAGTCAAATATTTTAACGCTGGTTGCTATGTGGCGCATTCCATTCTCTTTGCATGTCCAGGACATAAAAAAATTGAATAACGCATTTGAGAAAAAGTAAAGTATTGGAAAATTTAAGGAAATAACAAGCAATATCTCGAAAACGGTTCACTCAACAAAAGAAATGTATATGACATAAGTTGTGTATTTTAACGCGATCTACATTTTTTGTGTAGTAAAATTTTGTCTATCTCTTATGGTTTACCAGTTATGCAAAAGTCGTTCACAATGAAGAATACTTTTGGAGACATTCCCAGAAAATTCGAGATATACATTTCATTTCTCATGACATTATCTTAAACATATGATATTTTCATCAAAATCGTTAGAGCCATTTTTGAGAAAATTAAAATTTTCGAAAAATGTTCCATGTAAAGGGTAATCTAGGGTGGGGGAATTTTCTTGAAAACCTTCGTGTCGCATCTCTGGAAGATACTGAACCTATATACCAAGTTTGGTGCTTATCCGACTGTTCGTTTTTGAGTTATGCTGTTCACAGACACACACACAGACACACACACAGACACACACACACACAGACACACACACAGACACACACACGGACATGTTTCCAAAAATGCTTTTTTTGGATTCAGGAGGTCTCAAAACATGTATTTCCGGCGAAATCTCGGTATCGAATTTTTGGGTGGAATGCAATACTTCCCCTACTTACTATACGTAGTAGAGAAAGTAAAAAATCTGATGTGTTACACTCACATGACTTTCTCTACTCTTGTACAAACTATTTTTACAAACGCTTATTCTCCATCTACTTCATGTTAATCGAGATAAACATTTGCACACTCTATCTTATTGCTAATTTTCTTGTAGATGTAAGGGGAATATATATTTACAAGGGCAATATAGAAATACAGTAGCCTTTAAGCACATACATATCTCTTAATAGCTGGTTGCTATGCAGCACCATTCCCTTTGCCACAGATTAATACTCTTTGCATATCCAAGACAAAAAAATGAATAACGAATTCCCATTTGAGAAAATAAGTATTGAAAAATTTAAGGGAATAACAAGCAATATCTCGAAAATGGTTCACTCAAAAAAAAAAATGTATATGACATAAATTGTGTATTTGAACGCGATCTACATTTTTTGTGTAGTAAAATTTTGTCTATCCCTTATGGTTTACCAGTTATGCAAAAGTCGTTCACAATGAAGAATACTTTTGGAGACATTCCCAGAAAATTCAAGATATGCATTTTATTTGTAATGAAAGTATCTTAAATATATGCTATTTTAATCAAAATCGTTAGAGCCATTTTTGAAAAAATTAAAATTTTCGAAAAATGTTCCATGTAAAGGGTAATCTGGGGTGGGGGAATTTTCTTGAAAACATTTGTGTCACATCTCTGGAAGATACTGAATGTAAATACCAAGTTTGGTGTTTATCCGACTGTTCGTTTCTGAGTTATGCTGTTCACAGACACACGGACATGTTTCCAAAAATGCTTTTTTTTGGATTCAGGGGGCCTCAAAACATGAATTTCCGGTGAAATCTCAGTATCGAATTTTTGGGTGGAATGCAATACTTCCCCTACTTACTATACGTAGTAGAGAAAGTAAAAATCAATAATCAAATATTTAATATAATATCTCAATACAATTTAATATCTTAGAACCTACATCGTTTAGAGAAAAGTAATTAAAATGCCTATTTTCTAAGTTGGTTTGGTTACTCTTGTTTGGTGCACACTCATTTTGAAAGTACAGCTTTTGGCTTCAAGTTAGCCTATATACAAACAAGTAGGCACTATCCAAAAGGAATATGTACCATGAGCTGCTCAGTCTTCAAAGAGAGACCATAATAATTGGTGTATTTCTTATTGTAAAAACAAAGTGAAAACCTCATGGTCCATTGTTTGTTTTGAAACTGTTGACTCATGTGTAAATAAGGATGGTTCTAGAAAAACGTTGATTCTTGTTAAATCTCCTGATGATGATTGAAGAATTCAACCACTGCTTTGTGAATGAAGCTATCAATTTCACTGTTAAGCAAATTGCAAGTCTATTAGATCAACCATCCCAGTAGCAATATATTTCTTTTTCCAACAGATGAAAGGAAAGTGAGTAATATTACTTGTAAGAGAAGCACATAATGTGCTTCTGGTCCTGATTATATTCCCTTCAGTATAATTAAGGAAGTGAGCAGCTTAGTACCTGCTTTGGTTACTTTGATCAATCATTTGTTTGCAGATGGCCTATTCCCTGACTGCTTGAAATGTGTTAAGGCCATCCAGTTAACAAAAAGGGTTGTAAATCCATAGGAGACAACTATCGTCCAATTGCCTTGCAATCAGTATTTGCCAAAAGATTGGAAAATGTTTTTAATAAATGCTTGTAGCCTCTGTTGGAAAATTTAGCATTCTGCCTGAATAGTAGTTCAGCTTTTTACTTTCTCTACTACGTATAGCAAGTAGGGGAAGTATTGTATTCCACCCAAAAATTCGATACTGAGATTTCACCAGAAATATATGTTTTGAGACCCCCTGAATCCAAAAAAAGCATTTTTGGAAACACCCGCGCGCGTGCGTGGGTGTGTGTGTGTGTGTGTGTGAGAGAGAGAGAGAGAACAGCATAACTCAGAAACGAACAGTCGGATAAACACCAAACTTGGTATTTAGGTTCAGTATCTTCCAGAGATGCGACACGAAGGTTTTCAAGAAAATCCCCCCACCCCAGATTACCCTTTACATGGAACACTTTTTGAAAATTTTAATTTTCTCAAAAATGGCTTTAACGATTTTGATTAAAATATCATATGTTTAAGATATTTTCATGACAAATGAAATGTATATCTCGAATTTTCTGGGAATGTCTCCAAAAGTATTCTTCATTGTGAACAACTTTTGCATAACTGGTAAACCATAAGAGATAGAACAAAATTTTACTACACAAAAAATGTAATCCGTTAAAATACACAATTTATGATGCATACATTTTTTTTTGTTGAGTGAACCAGTTTCAAGATATTGCTTGTTATTCTCTTAAATTTTCCAATACTTTTTCTCAAATGGGAATTCGTTATTCATGTTTTTTACGTACTGGACATGCAAAGAGAATGGAATGCACCACATAGAAACCAGGTCTTAAAATATTTGACTGTGGCTTAAAGTCTACAATATTCCCCTTGCATCTACAAGAAAATTAGCAATAAGATTAACATCTCGATATCTCGATTAACATGAAGCATATGGAGAATAAACGTTTGTAAAAATAGTTTGTACAAGAGTAGAGAAAGTCAAGTGAGTGTAATACATCAGAAATTTTTTTGCCCCCCCCCCTTTCTTTCTTCCATTTATACCCCACTTTAACTGCAATGGTCATATCAGCAGCCTTTTACCTTTGGAACATATTGCAATGGTGTTAACTCGTGTGCTGTCATTGTATTTCTGGTTTTTCTTTGGATTTTATGCATTAGATCACACAAACATTGACACTCTCATACTTCCAGACTATGGGGAGGATAGGGAATAATCTTGGCTAGAGAAAAATTTGAACTCCCCAGCTGGGAATCAAATCTGGGACCCCGTACACAGCAGGCAAGTGCTCCGCTGACTGAGCTAGCCCTGTAGCTCAGATTTAGATAAAAATCAACCGTCTTTGCTACACCAGTTGCTGGAGGACATATGCCAAGTTGACATGGGTAATGCTGTCATTATGGCCTTGGCCTGTCTAAGGCTTTAGGTGTTACAATCATGACTTACATCTGTAGAAGCTTGAACAGTGTCATGGGCATTCATTGTATCTTTGAGATTGCTCTCAGTTCATGCCAATCTTGCAAAAAATCCTAACACCAACTATTTTTACTTTCTCTACTGCCTACCTGTGGTGAGTAGAAATACAAGAACCTAGTTTATCTGGCCCTCATTAATCTGAATTGATTTTTGCTTCTTTTATACCATAAAAATATGTGTATCCTTTGATAAATACATACGAATGTGTACTGTTGTAATGTTGGTACTGCAGGTAGCATAGAGACCGCCATCAGTCACACAAAGTTAAAAGTATCATTACAATGGTCTGTGTCAGTGGCGTAGTGGACTATTCTGGGGCCCCCTGCGGAATCAGATAGACACCCAAATATTAAAAGTCGAAGATGATGATGATTTCCCAAGGTTGTGGGTTTAAATCTGGCGTAGGGTGATGGATTTTTTTGGGCGTAAAAATCCTTAGCATGGCTTCCTTAGGAAGGGAAGTAAAGCCAAAAGTCTGATAAACTCCAAACTTGGTATTTAGGTTCAGTACCTTCCAAAGATGCTACACATAGATTTTTAAGAATATCCCCAATCCCAAACTACTCTTTACACAAAACACTTTTTGTAAATATTTTATTTTCTAAAAAATGGCTCTTAATGGTTTTAATTAAAATGCCATATATTAAAGATATTTACATGACAAACTAAACTATATCTTGAAATTTCTGGGAATAACCTGTGAAGGCCTCTTCATTCGGAGGGAATTTTTTATAATCTTATATAACTGGTAAATGTTAAGCGATAGACGAAAACATAGTACACAAGAAATGCAGATTTCTTTAAAACACACAATTTATTTCAAATAAGGTTTTTTTGTTGCTATTTTTGAGATATCTGTTATTAAAGGTTTGAATTGTTCATTACTTAGTCATGCTTTTGTCCTGTCAACATCCAATTGTTTCTCGCAACTGTATAGAAGCAGTATGGAATTTTAAGGCTAGCGTATAGCAACCTGTTCTTAAACATTGACTATCGCTGTTCCCTTTATATCCTAACGAAATGTGTAATGTAGTTATTTCTGCAAAGGTTTATTTAGATTAAGATGTAGTAGATAGGAAAATAAGTTTTAGTAAGAATACTTTGTATACCCACTAATAAACTTCAGAGGGTAGAGAAACCCACGTGAATGTATCACATCAAATTCTTACTTTCTCTACTACGTATAGTAAGTAGAAGTAGTATTGTATTCCATCCAAAAATTCGATACTGAGATTTCACCGGAAATACATGTTTTGAGACCCCCTGAATCCAAAAAATCTGATGTGTTACACTCACATGACTTTCTCTACTCTTGTACAATCTATTTTTACAAACGCTTATTCTCCATATGCTTCATGTTAATCGAGATATCGAGATGTCAATCTTATTGGTAATTTTCTTGTAGATGCAAGGGGAATATGGTAGCTTTTAAGCGATAGTCAAATATTTTATCGCTGGTTGCTATGTGGCGCATTCCATTCTCTTTGCATGTACAGGACAAAAAAATGAATAACGAATTTGAGAAAAAGTATAAGTATTGGAAAATTTAAGGAAATAACAAGCAATATCTCGAAAACGGTTCACTCAACAAAAGAAATGTATATGATATAAGTTGTGTATTTTAATGCGATCTACATTTTTTGTGTAGTAAAATTTTGTCTATCTCTTATGGTTTACCAGTTATGCAAAAGTCGTTCACAATGAAGAATACTTTTGGAGACATTCCCAGAAATTTCGAGATATACATTTCATTTCTCATGACATTATCTTAAACATATGATATTTTCATCAAAATCGTTAGAGCCATTTTCGAGAAAATTAAAATTTTCGAAAAATGTTCCATGTAAAGGGTAGTCTGGGGTGGGGGGATTTTCTTGAAAATCTTCGTGTCGCATCTCTGGAAGATACTGAACCTAAATACCAAGTTTGGTGTTTATCCGACTGTTTGTTTTTGAGTTATGCTGTTCACAGACACACAGACAGACACACACACGGACATGTTTCCAAAAATGCTTTTTTTGGATTCAGGAGGTCTCAAAACATGTATTTCCGGTGAAATCTCGGTATCGAATTTTTGGGTGGAATGCAGTACTTCCCCTACTTACTATACGTAGTAGAGAAAGTAAAAAAGCATTTTTGGAAATATGTCCATGTGTGTGTCTGTCTGTGAACAGCATAACTCAGAAACAAACAGTCGGATTTTCTTGAAAATCTTCGTGTCGTATCTCTGGAAGATACTGAACCTAAATACCAAGTTTGGTGTTTATCCGACTGTTTGTTTTTGAGTTATGCTGTTCACAGACACACAGACAGACACACACACGGACATGTTTCCAAAAATGCTTTTTTTGGATTCAGGAGGTCTCAAAACATGTATTTCCGGTGAAATCTCGGTATCGAATTTTTGGGTGGAATGCAGTACTTCCCCTACTTACTATACGTAGTAGAGAAAGTAAAAAAGCATTTTTGGAAATATGTCCATGTGTGTGTCTGTCTGTGAACAGCATAACTCAGAAACAAACAGTCGGATTTTCTTGAAAATCTTCGTGTCGCATCTCTGGAAGATACTGAACCTAAATACCAAGTTTGGTGTTTATCCGACTGTTAGTTTTTGAGTTATGCTGTTCACAGACACACACACACACAGACACACACACGGACATGTTTCCAAAAATGCTTTCTTTGGATTCAGGAGGTCTCAAAACATGTATTTCCGGTGAAATCTCGGTATCGAATTTTTGGGTGGAATGCAATACTTCCCCTACTTACTATACGTAGTAGAGAAAGTAAAAAAGCATTTTTGGAAATATGTTCATGTGTGTGTCTGTCTGTGAACAGCATAACTCAGAAACAAACAGTCGGATAAACACCAAACTTGGTATTTAGGTTCAGTATCTTCCAGAGATGCGACACGAAGGCTTTCAAGAAAATCCCCCCGCCCCAGACTACCCTTTACATGGAACATTTTTTTAAAATTTTAATTTTCTCAAAAACGGCTCTAATGATTTTGATTAAAATATCGTATGTTTAAGATATTTTCATGACAAATGAAATGTATATCTCGAATTTTCTGGGAATGTCTCCAAAAGTATTCTTCATTGTGAACGACTTTTGCATAACTGGTAAACCATAAGAGATAGACAAAATTTTACTGCACAAAAAATTTAGATCGCGTTAAAATACACAATTTATGTCATATACATTTTTTTTGTAGAGTGAACCATTTTTGAGATATTGCTTGTTATTCCCTTAAATTTTCCAATACTTATACTTTTTCTCAAATTAGTTACTCATTTTTTTTATGTCCTGGACATGCAAAGAGATTGGAATGCGCCACATAGCAACCAACGCTTAAAAGATTTGACTATCGCTTAAAAGCTACCATATTCCCCTTGCATCTACAAGAAAATTAGCAATAGGATTAACAACTCGATTAACATGAAGCATATGGAGAATAAGCGTTTGTAAAAATAGTTTGTACAAGAGTAGAGAAAGTCATGTGAGTGTAACACATCAGATTTTTTTATAAGGATTAGATCTGTTAACTGTTTCACTTATCCACTTTTAATACCTTTGATATCACTCTGAAGTACATTATGGACCATGAGTAGTTGGGGAGCAAATTGTGGTGAAATATGATTCGGATAGCTCACTATAACTTTTTTTACGATTGAATGTAGTTCACTGTCACTACTATCCATGAGTATATTGGCCTGAAAACACGAACTTTTCAGTTATGTGTATCATGCTTTTAAATCTGTGTCGTAATTGACCTAACACGATATCCAAATAACCATATAACACATTGAATTTGAAATACTGTTTGGGATCACTCAGCCTTTTATCTTCACACAATTCAACGAACATTTTCTTTGTTTTAATTGTGCTTTTTCTTGCAAAACAACATTTGATTCCTCATATATTTGCTATTTCTTCAACATCTTATTTTACTTTGTTAAAGCAATTTATAAATTGCTGAAGTGAAGTAAATGCTTCACCCAGTAATTCTATAACTCTGTATATCTTCATTAGGCAACTTCATATTTTTTGACATGAAATTGGTAGTTTCTAACACTTTACTTCGTAATATCATCTGAACCGTAGACTCTTAAGTTACTATTTGTTTTCTTATGGAAGTTGCTTCGTTACCCTTTTTTTTTTAATTTTTGGAGGTCACTGTTATATTAGTTAAAGCCCTCATAATATCTCGAATAACGGAAACAGACAGATAATGCGTCATACGCTGAAGATCATCTTGTTGGATGTAGTCGTTTTAGAGATGGGGTTTTCTTTCCAATTGTCCTTTCTTGTAATAGTTGTCATGTTTTAATACTGAAACTGAAAAACTTATAAATGCTTTCAAGCCAGTTATAAAAGCAAGTTATCTGTTGTCTCTTAGGACTAAATTCAAGTTGTGGGCAGCACAATGTACATAATTGGCAGTCGGCTCCAGTCTTTTGATCCGCTCTTGCACTTCTGAGTATACTGCACTCATCACTTTCACTCCATCGTAATCATGACTTCTGCATTGTTATATGGAAATTCCATTGTTTTCAATTAATTCTAAACTGTAGTAACTAATCTTTGCACACTTCCATCCCCAACTTTGAAAAATTCTAGAAAATTTTCCAGTATCGCGAGCTCTATAGGTGTGTTATTTACATTTTCCTTTACCGAGATGTATCACAAAATTTAACTTAACTGATCATGCTTAGTTACGTATTGAGTAGTATCCAATATTAGGGAATAGAACCATTGTTATGTATTTCTGCAATTACCTCTTTTTGTTACTTTTAAATCTAGCAGACGCTCAACAAAAGAGCTCGGGCCCAATAAAATCAAGCCCTGATACCCTCCTTGTTAGCGTCTGCCAACTCATTACCTCTAATACTAGCATGACCCATACCCAAAGAAGTGTAACCAGGCAGCTGGTACAGTGTATCCAACATTGCATTGCCACACCAGTCTGGATGTGGTTTTAACCGGCGTAAGGGCTTTCAAAGCTGCCATATTATCCGAGCAGATATAACATCCATTTATCCACATGGCATGTGAATATGCATAGCACAGTCTAAGATCGTGAAAATCTCAGCTTGGTAAACCGTGGCAAATCGCCCAAGGGGAATGACAAGCCTGGTTCTAGGGCCATAGACCCCAGATTCCATCCTGCCCAAGGACGGGAGCCATCCTGAACCACGTCCTGCTTTCAGGAGAGACCCAGTCTCTGGGTCCCATTCCTCCCTGGAAGGTTTACCGCAGAGTGGGATAGACTTAGGTTATACCTAGTTCCCATCAAGTCCCTGATCATCTGGGTTATGGGACACTTCTGCTGTAATCCAGAAAGGATCAGTGAGTGCCCTTTGTGGTGGTAGCTTAAAACACTACCCGTACATTCTAGAGGCGGTACACACTCATCCTGGCTACCTCCTCCACAAACAAATGCAGAGGAGGAAGGTCCACCAAAATCTCTAAGGCAGACTGAGGAGTTGTGCGTACCATCCCTGTTATCATCATACATGCCAATCTTCGCAGCAAATCCAGCCCAGCAGCCACTACCTTCACCAGAGAGGCAGGCCACTGCATTAGTTATTGGCAGTCTAATAACCGAGCTGTATAGCCATTTGACCAGGCCCCATCTCAGTCCTATTGTTCTTCGATAGGTTCACAAGGCATTGTAGGCCTTCTTAACTTTATAATCTGCATACTTTTTCCAGTTCAGCCCAGCAACCAGAATAACTCCAGATACTTACCACTCTGGAAAGCTTCAACTTCTTCCCAAACAGGGAGGGCTCTATCAAACCTGGCAACCTCCTCTTTGTGAACATGATTATTTCAGTTTTGTCGGTTAACTGACAAGTCTTTCTCTGAACCGTTCCTCTAAAGCCTGTTCTGTATGAGCTCCGAAACAGTGAACAGGAATTTTCCACATGCTACAAGGCATATGTCATCAGCATAGCCTTGAGCATGAATTCCTCCCCTGTTATCCATTTTTTAGTATCACATGCCCCCTTTTTTGGCATACAGAAAGGAAATATGTAATATTTGAGTTCATTTGTAGTTTTTAAGTACAATTTAAAATGTGTGAAATCATGCAAACTAAGAAACAATCTCAATTCTACATATGCAACAGTTTACATTGAACTAGGAGATTTCAAACGTACCTTATGATTTTATTTTCCCCTGAGTTGACTTGTGTTGGTGGTCCTGATGAGGGTTGTCTCTAATTAAGCACCAACAGTAGTTGACCATTATGGAGACATCCCATCAACCCCGGTACCTTGTTTCCATCTCCTTTATGTCCTTGGAAATCCCTCTACCTGTTCTTCACATAGTGTACCCAAGTTTTCAGGAAAAAATTCAAGATGCGAATGCAGAAAGTACAATTTTAAGCTCATATTTCATCTGAGTGCCTTTAACTTTTCGAGCATGGTTTTAACAATATGCTCATATTGGTCATCTTTAACTTGTTTATAACTTCATTGAAGGAGTCCCAAGCTTGAAGCTTTATGTCTGTCATAATACTTCTAAAATGAACGTCCTTCATGAATTTGCGAATCTGTGGGCCGTCAAAAATGCCTTCTTTCACTTTTGATTCAGACAACATTGGAAATTGCTGAATAAGAAGTTGGAAACATGGAGCACATTTGTCCAAAGCTTTGACAAATTGCTTCATTATCCGTAATTTGATATGTAATGGGGGTAGCAAAACCTTTTGTGAGTCAATCAGTGGGCGATTTATTACATTTTTTGTCCCTGGCACTAAATCTTTTCTTTTTGGCCAAGTAGTTTCACCCCAGGGAATTTCATGTACCCAGCTTGTTGGCCTAATAAAATACCACACACTTTAAGATCACAGCACACACACCACTTGTGTTCATTATATTTAATTTTTTCTAGGACAGTATACAAATTTTGGTATGTTTCTTTAAGGGATGTAGAGTGAGCTATTGGAACTGAAGCAAACATATTGTCATTGTGCAGCAGAACATCTTTCAGACTTCTCTTGCTTGAGTCAATAAATATATGCCAATCTTTTGCTTCGTAAGCTCTGTTCCAAGACGACCTATCAAGTTAGGAATATCACAACAATACACTAGTTCCCCTTCCTTTACAAAATATTTCTGGAGCTCTTCTTCTCAATGTCTGTACCAGTAGAAAGTTGTTCCAGGTCCTAAAAGATTGTTTTCTTTCAGCCTTGAACCTAAAAGTTCACTTGCTTCTTTGTAAGACCCAAATCATGTACCAAATTATTTAATTCTGACTGACTCATTGGATTTGAAATAAATGTCATCTTCTACCCTAGAAGTATCAGTACTACACTCTGGTAATACCATAGGTGGTGATGGAACAGGAGCATCAGGTCCATGAGGCCAGGCCTAATTGCTGATGGTAAGTTTGGATGTATAATGCCCGCCTTGTTTTTTCCTATTGAATTCAGATATATTACACAGACAAAAATAACAGTCTTTAAAATGATTTAGCAAAGGGTATAGATGAACGAACTCCCTTGTCTTAGATTTTCAACAAATCTTTTACACACAATATGAGGAGCAAAATTCTTGTCTTGATCTCGTAATTTAATTTTAAAATAGGTCAGATACAAACTCTTGATAAATGCAGTAATGTTTCTTTTATGCTGCTTTATGCACAGACATAACATAAATTATTAGGATTGTTCACACAGCCCCTCCTAAGTATACCACTCAAACCACTCGAATTTGCCATTTTTGTCCACAAATAAAATTCACAACGCAATACAGCTTCAAAAGAAGCCAGCTGAGAAGAAGTTTAAAACTACACTGAGGAGTCTAAGATACACTATGTGATCAAAAGTATCTGAACCCCCACCACAAACATACATTTTTCATCTTAGGTGCATTGTGCTGCCAGCTACTGCTTGGTACTCATTATCTGCCACCTCAGTAGTCATTAGACATCGTGAAACAGCAGTATGGGACGTTCCGTGGAACTCATGGACTTCGAACGTGGTCAGGTGATTGGGTGTCACTTATGTCAGAAGTCTGTATGCGAGATTTCTACACTCCTAAACATCCCTAGGTCCACTGTTTCTGATGTGATAGTGAAGTGGAAACGTGAAGGGACATGTACAGCACAAAAGCGTACAGGCCAACCTCATCTGTTGACTGACAGAGACCGCCGACATTTGAAGAGGATCGCAAAGAGTACTAGGCAGACATCTATCCAGACCATCACACAGGAATTCCAACTGCATCAGGATCTACTCCAAGTACTATGACAGTTAGGCGTGAGGTGAGAAACCTTGGATTCCATGGTCAAGCGGCTGCTCATAAGCCTCACATCATGCAGGAAAATGCCAAACGACGCCTCACTTGGTGTAAGGAGCGTCAACATTACACGATTGAACAGTGGCAAAACATTGTGTGGAGTGACGAATCACGGTACACAATGTGGTGATCCGATGGCAGGGTGTGGGTATGCCGAATTCCCAGTGAACGTCATCTGCCAGCGTGTATAGTGCCAACATGAAATTCGGAGGTGGTGGTGTTATGGTGTGGTCGTGTTTTTCCTGGAGGGGGCTTTGTTTTGCTTGGCACGATCACAGCGCAGATCTACATTGATATTTTAAGCACCTTCTTGCTTCCCACTGTTGAAGTGCAATTCAGGGATGGCGATTGCATCTTTCAACACGATCGAGCACCTGTTCATACTGCACGGGCTGTGGCAGAGTGGTTACACGACAATAACATCCCTGTAATGGACTGGCCTGCACAGAGTCCTGACTTGAATCCTATAGAATACCTTTGGGATGTTTTGGAACGCCGACTTCGTGCCAGGCCTCACCGACCTACATCGATACCTCTCCTCAGTTCCGCACTCCATGAAGAATGGGCTACCATTCCCCAAGAAACCTTCCAGCACCTGATTGAAAGTATGCCTACGAGAGTGAACGCTGTTATCAAGGCTAAGGTTGGGCCAACACCGTATTGACTTCCAGCATTACCGATGGATGGCGCCACGAACTTGTACGTCATTTTCAGCCAGGTGTCCAGATACTTTTCATCACATAGTGTATGTTCCTGTTGATATCTTAGGCAATAAATGTTTTTGAGATAGGTTCAACATTACCTGTAAACAGAGATAGACAGGGTAAAACATGATATCATATGATTTAGCATGTTTACATATTCTAATCAACCATGCTGTAAGTCGAATATACAGTAATGTTAATACTAGTGTACTGGATTCTCAATTTTGTATTGAAACAGAATTGTTCAAAATCTGTATGTGATACACAAAAACTATTATTACGAGTTTTCAATATCATAGCATCCAATTTGACTATTATGATGTAAAATATTTCGTGCTGCAAAATCTTCGCAGGCCTGTGTTATTAGACTGAAAGTGAACAGCCATTGTGATGTGAAGGTGTGTACATATGTTATTGATTAAATTTTGTTCCTTGATATCTTGTATGTCATATTAGCTGTCTTAAATGTTATTTTATATTCTCTAAGCAATATTTTACTGTTATTATGAAATTGACTCTTCAAACGTCGACTTTGTGATGTACAAACGATTTACTGGATCAATAAATTATTATTATTATTATTATTATTATTATTATTATTATTATTATTATTATTATTATTATTATTCAGTGACAGAATTAGGAGTAAGATTTAAAGTGGAATTAGTTGCTATAATTGAGGGCAAAAAGGGATTACTGTAGTTAAAAGTATGTTTCTTTGCTCTTGCAGAATCTGTTGCCCAAACAATAATGGTGCAGTTCATACCACCAATTTGCCTTCATTTCACACTTCCAGATGATTATCCATCTATCTCACGACCCTTTTATAGACTTTCATGCAGCTGGCTAAATGGGTCGCAGGTATGTTACAATAGATATAGAAAATAGAAGTTTTTTACATGCTATGACCTAAAGAAATAGATTAAGTAATCTATAATAGCCACTCTTTAACATGGTCCGCACTTAACTGGAATGTCAGGGAAATAAAAAAAGATCAGCGAAACTGTTTCAAGCATGCCGAGTCAAATAAGTCAGGTTTTCAGAAAATTGTCAGGGAAATTTTCACATGGATAAGAGAATTGTGGGTTTTGCAAAAACGAGAAAGACACAGATGCAGATTCATTGGAAATGTTGATTGTTTTTGTCTTGTGACATCAGCTGGATTGGAATGCTGGTGTGTTATATAGTAGTACCTTTATATTGTATATTGATACAATTTTGCTTTCTAGTAAGCTTGTTATACATTTTTTTATTTTACCTAATATATTTATTGTTAGTACTGTACTTGTTTGGTTCAGTTGTTGCCAAAAGCAAATAATAATATCTATTACACTAGTCTGCATTTTCAAAATTTTTGTCAGATGATTTCTTAAAAGTAGGTGTTCTTGAATCAAGTTTTTATGCTGATTCCACAAATAACTTACGTTCTTTTCTATCACATCAGGTTTTTACACAAAATAAGAAGTAATGTTTTGACAATTTTACTAATGAGCGTAGAAAAGTATTCAAATACCATTTCACACAAGGTAAGTTTTTATTCAAGAAACATTTTAAGAATACTCTCAAGAACTCCCCTAATTTATTTCATGACTACATTTTAACAAAACAAGAAGCCAAAGTGTTTCATTTAATTTTTTTCAAACTTTCTCTTCTTTGATTTCCTTGCAGATCCCTCCTCAACATCCAACAGTAGTCAGCCATCATAGTTTCATTCCATCTGTCCTGCTCCTCCTCTCCATTTCCTTAATATCTTGGTGGAAATGTTCACCCTGCTCTTCACTATAATGTCCCAGATTTTCTGGAAAGTAGTCGATATGTGAATGCAGAAAATGCACCTTTACACTCGTGTTACAACCCATCTTTTTGAAATTCTCCAACATTTTTTCAACAATGGCCTTGTAATTAGGATCTTTGTTATTGCCTAAGAAGTTTTCAGTAACTAATCGGAAGGTGGTCCATGCTTCTATTTCTCTCTCATTCATTGTCTTCTCAAAATCTTCATCCTTCATTAATTTCTTTATTTGAGGACCAACAAAACTTCCAGCCTTTAATTTGTCTTGTGTAATGAAGGGAAATTTCTTGGAAAGGTACTTGAAGCAGGGTCCATACTGTGGTAGAGTCGTTACAAATGGCTTCATCAAGCCCAATTTTATGTGTAGTGGCAGAAGCAATATCTTTATATCTATATTTTTGAAGTGAAATTGTGAAAAAACTGTACGTGATAGAAAAAAACTAAAAGCATTTCTGAAATCAGCATAAAAAAGTGAGTCGGAATCACTTATTAGTTTTCAGTCATCTGATATCATGCAGACTAGTGTTATTAGTGTCTGTATAAATACTGAAAATAATACTTAAATACTGTTGAAAATGCAATCAAGTTCTACGAAAACATTGAAAAGATTCCTGTCATGCAAACAGCATGCAAGCACTGCTCAAGAAGATACAAAGGGTATCTCAAGGAATCAAATCAAAGCCAGAAAGATGAAGAAAAGAAACAAGCTTAGACAAGGAACCCTCCTTAGAGCAGTGGTGGCTGGTGTTGGAGGACTCTAGGGCAGTCCGTTCCTATAAATAAAATTTTGAAAAAAATAAATAAATAAAACAAAAAGAACGGTAACATCATATGTAATTATGGATAAATTTCTGCACTTCCCAATTTGGTTTATAGATTTTAATTTGTTTGAAATGCTTTTGCAGCACTTGTGCAGTGAGTAGTAGCACAAATGTTTTCATTATAGAGTGTATTTGAGATTAAGTTCGTCCAGCAATCCTCACATTTGTGGGTACTGTAAGAGGTTAGACGTGCGGAGGGGAGTGCTTTGATTGAGGCAAGGGATGCAGAGAGATTATAGAATATTAATGGAGTCCAAGGCTATTCGCTGTTGGTTATTTCTCCATGCAGTCTTTTCCATATGGAGTTATTCAACTTCAATGGTGCCACCTACATATACCCATCCTGTCTAAAATTAATTCTCTTATATAATTGATTTTAAATAAAATTTAATTCTTAAGTAACAGTGTGATTTAAAGTATGTGTGGTTAGAACAATTCATAGCAGAAAAACTATAATACCTCTATGACTACAGTCTATGTTGGTAGCGCTTGCTTGCGTGTCACATTGCACATGCCTATACTGTTCGCCAACGGAGAGAAAGTTCCTGACAGAAATGTGCTACCCTTATCTGTTTGGAAAAAGTGCGACAAGGACAGTGAATGTGTGACGGAGAACGCATGCTACGCAAAGAGTAAAACTATTAACTGAGTTGTCGTGTGCGTTATAAATAAGGGTAACATAAGCAAGTAGGCAGGTTTCGGACCGTGTCTAATCAGCAATTTCCCCTCTGCCCTTCATTCCCCGGGGACTTTCTTTTCTGTGGAAGACAGTATGCAGTATGGTGATTCACACACATAGATTTTAGCTGCATACACATTTGGAAGCACATGTTGCGTAAAATGCGTAACTTAATCATTTATTTCAGTGTAAGCGGCGTGCTCTGAGTGGAGACTGATAAATCACTGTGTGTACATTTAAAGTAAAATTAATTTGATTCATAATGTGCAACATAAATAGCATCCTCGTGCCAGTGCAAGTAATTTAAGTGGTTAAAGCAGAAAATTTAGCAGAAGTTAAAAAGCACAAACTTGGTGACAAACATATAAATGCTGGCATCGAGTATGGAATGTTAGGTAAAGTAGATATCAGGCTTCAGTTAGTGCATACAGGCTGCAGATCAAGAAACAAATGAATTGTCAAAGGACCGTTATGTACTCAAAGTGATTGAGTGCATAAAGTTTTGTGGTAAAGTTGAACTCGCACTCAGAGGACAATGAAACAGATACATCTGATAATCCTGTCACTTTCCATGTGTTGATTAACTTAATGGTTGAGCTCGATAGTGCCTTAAAGCAACACATTGATAAAGCAAATAATTGAGTTTTTTGGGGTTGTCTAAATCCATACAGAATGAATTGTTAAAATCTGTCTATGCAGTCTGTCCGAAGCTTATCCTTGGGGAAATACTTCCAATCAAGGTAGGTGAAACTGGTGCTTGTTGTTTGATACAAGTTAGGTGTTAAAATTCATGAAACGTTTATTATCCATGTAATACCAAATAATCACCCAGCCAAGGGAATTACCAATGCTGTATTCAGTAGTTGGAGAAGTTACAAATAAACAAATCTCCAAAGGAACTGATTGTTCAAACCTATGACAGGGCCTCTGTCATGAGCAGGAAGCACTCAGGTGTTCAAGCAAGGGTTGGAGCTGTGTACAACAATGCTTGCTTTGTAAACTGCTATGCATGTCAATTAAATTTGATTGTAATGCACATTATCGTGGAGCCATCTCACTTTGGCCATTGCTGGGTTGCTTCTCAAGTATTTCACACATTTTGTATTGCCTTGGCGTGTTTTAATTCTTCATTTTCTTTCCGTTTCACATAGATCCCACAGACAATACTCCAGAGTAACAACCAAAACAATTAATACAGAAATGCCAGGAATGATAGGAACAAAAAATGTGCATACGAATTTGCGATTAGCTGTTTCTGGTGCTCAGCAATCTGTAAAACAATAGCTTTTCCCATGACAAACACAGTTACAGAATACAGGAAGTAAAGCCGGTGGTCCCGTGTCGTAGATTTACGGCACGTAAGAGAACCTCAAGCCTGATAACGAGGCTTCTGAGCAAAATTACCGGTCTTTCATGCCCAATATAGAATGGGGCGCTAAGAACCATAGCAGTTAAAGAGCGTCCATAAATAAAACTCAGTTTAATTTTACCAAATACTACCAAAGATGTTCAGGACTTGTTGCTAGCCTTAACAGTAACAGTCTTCTGCGCCGCTACCCTCCTCACTTCAAATATATAGCCTACTGTATTTTCACGTCTTTTTTATAGATTTGCTGTTATTATTGGATTGCCATTATAAACCTGCCCTCCCCTCTGAAGTTTTTCTTGTACAGTAATCACGATGGGGTATAATTGCCTGAGTTTATTTAACAAAACTTATCAGATATAATGAACTATACAGTATAACAATAATGAGTATAAGTGTACACTCGCTGTAACTCTTAAGTTATAAGCTTAAATCAATCAATGTAATTATCAAATATAAAGACCTTTTTACTTTCTCTACTACGTATAGTAAGTAGGGGAAGTATTATATTTCACTAAAAAAATTCGGTACCGAGATTTCACCGGAAATACATGTTTTGAGATCCTCTGAATCCAAAAAAAAAGCATTTTTGGAAACATGTTCGTCTGTGTGTCTGTCTGTGAACAGCATAACTCAGAAACGAACAGTCAGATAAACACCAAACTTGGTATTTACATTCAGTATCTTCCAGGGATGCGACACGAAGGTTTTCAAGAAAATCCTCCCACCCCAGGATACCCTTTACATGGAAGATTTTTCGAAAATTTTAATTTTCTCAAAAACGGCTCTACAATTTTGATTAAAATATCATATGTTTAAGATATTTTCATGACAAATAAAACGTATATCTTGAATTTTCTGGGAATGTCTCCAAAAGTGTTCTTCATTGTGAACGACTTTTGCATAACCGGTAAACCATAAGAGATAGAGAAAATTTTACTACACAAAAAATGTACATTGCGTTAAAATACACAATTCATGTCATATACATTTTTTTTGTTGAGTGAAGCATTTTCGAGATATTGCTTGTTATTCTCTTAAATTTTTCAATACTTATTTTCTTAATGGGAATTCGTTATTCATTTTTTTGTCTTTGATATGCAAAGAGTATTAATCTGTGGCAAAGGGAATGGTGCTGCACCTAGCAACCAGCTATTAAGAGATATGTATGTGCTTAAAGGCTACTGTATTTCTATATTGCCCTTGTAAATATATATTCCCCTTACATCTACAAGAAAATTAGCAATAAGATAGAGTCTGCAAATGTTTATCTCGATTAACATGAAGTAGATGGAGAATAAGCATTTGTAAAAATAGTTTGTACAAGAGTAGAGAAAGTCATGTGAGTGTAACACATCAGATTTTTAAAAATGTAACAACAATTACACAAATATATTAAAGTGTGTTTAACAAATATAAACTCTGAAGACAAACTAACCAACAATTAAATAAGAAAACGGCCAAAATTACCCCAAACAATTAACAAAGAATTCAACAACAAATCCCAGTAAAAATGTCGTCAACAAATAAATTAAGATTGTATCTGAAAGTCACTAGCAAACATTTGCTTTAGCTCTGCTCATAATTTATGTCTGGCAAAATGTTAGAGAAATTGCGAAACCATGTAAACATACCCATGTAACAAGGTCAGTAAGCCAAGCCAAAATACAGGGCTATTCAAAAAGAAGGAACAGGTTTTAAATGTTCATTTCTAATGAACGACAGTAGATAGCGACACATATGACACATCATTGAACAGAGGAAAGTTCAAAGTTTTAAGCTCCATGTATTAGTTCCATTCAGTGGCTACAGCGGCGCTGTGTTTGTTTACGAGAAAATGGCGACGCCACAGGAAAAGTCGTTTTGTGTGCTGCATTATGCAAAGAGTGAATCCATTGTTTTATTGCAGCATGCATTTTGTTGTAAGTTCAAATGTTCTCGTCATGAAAAATTTACAATTGTTACAATACATTCATAGATGATGGTTGTGTATGCAAATGGAAAAGCACTGGTCGTTTTCACATAACAAATGGTGCTCATTTTGAACACATAAAATAAAATTTTGAACGTTTCTCTATTCAATGATGTGTCGCCATCTATTGTCATTCATTAAAAATAAATATTTAAAGTCTACTCCTTTTTGAATAACCCTGTAGAACAACCAAGGATTTACCAAGTGACAATTCAACTCAAGTTACCCACTCGAACTGGTCGGCAGTTCCCAGCTCGAGTTGGGAAGCCCACTCACACCACTTGCAAGGGCAAAAGAAATTAATTGCGCAAACCAGCATCACCAAAAAAATTCTAATAATCCAAGTTGCGCCGATAAGAAAGCACGCTACCAGCTCACATCTAAACAAAAAACTTAGAGAATAGATCTGATTGTTTTGGAAATAATTGTTATTGCCCTAGAAAGTTTATAGGATACTGATTTTTCCAAATATTTGATGTTCAGCTACATGAAAGTTGCTTGTTCTTCTTGTTTCAGTTGCAACACCTGTGCAAAAAATTGAATTCTTTATGGCTAGAATACAAAGGTTCAGAAATACTGTATGTGTGGATGCAGTTTTTGGTGGAGGAATCATTTAATTTACTTAAGGTGAGTTAAAAAGTTACTGCAAGCTAAGCAAATTATGGATTAGGAAAGCAGTTGTATAGCAAAATCAGCAGTCATGATATATGCTAGTTATTAGAGCGACCTGGCATATAATCTTCCTCAAGATGTATGCTGGCGACACTACCTCAATAATATCACATTTGGATTATAATGAATTAAAAGGGTTGGAACTAAATAATTTTACATTGCAAGGAAAAAGGAAAAGACGGTAGAAAGTAATGATATGCAAAGCTTTAAAGTATATGTGAAAATTGTCTATTTTAATAATCATGTAAATTGAAGTGTTATTCAGAAGATTAGAAACAGTAAAGCGAAACAATAATGTAACTGAATCAAAGTTGATGGATGTACTAAAACTTTTCAAATAAGTGAAGTTTTAGTGTATCCACCAACTCAAGATTCAATTAAATCACATAAATATTTAATGAATATTTTAATCCAAATAAATGTCATAATATAAAATATAAAAATCTAATTTTAATTACACTTTCAAGAAAATGTTGAAATGTTAGGTCTTGTTTTTTGCTGGGCATTGCATTATTCCCAATGCATCAGTATGTACAGAAGTGTTAAACAGTGGCACTCAAGTCAGAAAGCTGTTTTCCACACTTTAAAGGACTTAAATAACTTAAATAGGTCTCCTTTATACATGTAGGTCTGAAAGGGGTTTCATTTTAGGTTCAGAACAGTAGTAAACAAAACCACATGACAGGAGGCGCCCCATTGACTGGTGGGCAAACTACCACTTTTCCTGTTTAGCATGCTGTCTTTTCCTCTACATAAAACAGTTTGGTTCAGATCATAACATTTTGTGTTTTTTTTAAAAAAACATCCATTAGTGTAACAGCTCCATTTATGAAACAACATGATTGTTCAGATTCACCTATAACTAATTGAACCGTTATGGCAGAGGGTTTATGAGGCTATGCGCAGGTTTATGAGGCTATGATTCCTCAATTCTCAACCAATATTTCACTACTCTTTCAATAATTTTAGCCTTACTACTGAATCTCCCTAGCTCCATTTGTGCAACCCCATTGGGTGGCTATTCTTAGTATTATATGTTAGAAGTTTAGGATGTAAAGCAAAATATAGGAATAAGACCTACAAAATGTTTAAAAACTAATGATCCCCAAGCTATGGAATATGTGTATTGGCATTCTGTCTGGAGCAATTTATTTCCTCTTGCGAGTAATTAGTTCCCATCATACCTCCACATGGTTCTGCCATGTGCCCAGCAGTTTGTTAAGGTTAGTTTACTTCTAGTTTTAACTAAGAAAAAACAGGTGCAGCCTAAATGCAGCCAACAATCCAAAGACAACTATATGAGAAAGAATATTTAATAGTATTTTCTTTGGTAATGTTGCTCCAAAGGTCGACTTGTCATGGAGGAAGATGTCAATGCACAATGTCAGGTACCAACTGTTAAACGGAAAAAAAGCTGTTGCGTTAGTAAAACCGGAAATAGTTTGGTATTGTTGTGAACTATTATACACTGTCGTAATAGAAAAGCGCGTAATAGTGAATAAATGCAATAAAACTGATTATTAACCGTGAAACAGTAAATAGATACAATAAAATTTAATAATAACCGCGAAGCATAAAAAATATTATTGTTATTGTCTAATGCGTGGCGTTTAGTAATGAGCATTGGCTCTGGTGCACTACTAAATAAATGTAAAGAACCTCAAGCCTGATAAAGAGGCCTCTGAGCATAATTACCTGTCTTTCACGCCCAATATAGAATGGGACGCTAAGGACCGAATTTTATTTATGCGTCCATAAATAAAATTCAATTTAATGTTTCAACTGAATAATTACTGTGCAACAGTAAGCAAATGTAATATAACTAAATAATTACCGCATAGCAGTAAACAAATGTAACAGAACTAAATAATTACTGCGATGCAGTAAATGAATGTAATAGAACTAAATAATTATCGCATATCAGTAAACAAATGTAACAGAAATAAATAATTACCGCGATGCAATAGTCAAATGTAGTACAACTAAATAATAATGAATGCTACTATAATTATGTCCAAGGACATATCTACTCTTTCACGATGCAATTGTTAGCCTTAATAAAGGCTGTTTTGCATCGATGCATATAAGACAATGAAGAAATATAAAATGTTGGAAGAAAAGATAGATGAAAGGGAGGTTCTGAGGGAGAACACGAACCAAAAGCGAGCTGCGAAGATGTTATGTTATAGGATAATTCTCGGAGAGTGTTACAAGAAAATTCTGAAACACTCTCCAAATGGGACAGCTGTCTGTACATGAACTCATGCAAGTATGAGTTGAAGAGCTCCTGAGAAGTGCCAAACTGCCTCCTAAGCTTGCTAGCTCTTCTGCAAGTTGTTCTATGTCCCAATTTTCCATTAGGACAGTGTCATTATTTAAGATCTAATTCTCCACAACGATGCGTAAGTAATCCATGTTGACTGTTGACAAAATCACGTCAGAATACATAACCAATTCAATAAATCGCGACAGAATACATAACCGGAAGCGCTTAAACAACTTTGGGGCATTTAAAAAGCCAAATGCCACACATTCGCGGAATTTTTTTCTACAGGGTAGTCTGCCTGATGCGCAACACCCGCCATGGCACGTCGACCTCTGGAGCAACATTACCTTTTCTTTTAGCATCCTTTCTACAGTGTTCCTAAGTGTACAATATTTTTTGTTTTTAAATAGATAAGAGATACTTTGGATATCAGTAAATTGGAGACACTGCACCTGAGACTGAAGGAGCGGGATCAACAAAAGAAGGTAATTAAATTGCTTTTCATTTAGTGCTCTGTAAGCTAGATAGTTATTACTAACAGGAAAGATTGCTTAAAATTATAGATGTTTATAGAAGGTTTAGGAAATGCACTTTTTTGGTCAACTTTATAAGCCTTGGCAATCATTCATTTCTTCCTTAATACATTATTGTACTCAAAAGTGCAGAAACTGCTGGGATATAAGTGCTGCTTTTATACAGGAACCCAAGGGTTCTTACAACTTAAAATTTCTTTTATGTTTGCTTTAGAAAACTTATAGCAACCAGGGTGGCCAGTGTGGGAGTTATTAGCCGGCCCCACATTGGGTGCCAATTTGCGGTAGTAATGTTGATGGTTCCCGTTGGGATACAATTTGCGGTAGTTTATAGGTTATGTAGTTGTTTGGAGGAGTTTGCCCCACAGTTGTACACCACTTTGAGAATGTTATTGAGCCTCGTTGTATTTGTTGCCAACTTTGAAGAAGTTATTTAGCTGGATGCTGGGTATGATATGTGAGAATCCCCATGTATGTGCATCACTTTAAAAATGTATTTAGGTTACGTAATGAAGATACTCTTTGAAGTTGGTTGATGCTTGGGACGCCAAACTTTGTAGTAAAGATGATGCTTGTTTTACGTAATATTATTTAAATTTGCCTCGGCTGCTTCAGTCGCACTATAGAAACATAAGTTCTTTTCAGGTTGTGATAAGACAAAAATTAAAAGACGTCACAGAATTTACTTTTTAATTTCACTTCTTTTTATTTCTCTTTATACTTGCACATTTATAAAAAACACAACACTTTATAAAAGAAAAACTGTGAGCACTTTATACATTCTAGCGGAGAATACAATTTTTATCATCTGTACTCTACAACATCTACCCGCGACTGACTGAATTCAACGGTAAAAACCTTATAGCTACGGTAATGCCAGTCTCTTATTGGCTAATTCTAGTCCAATAGAATTTAAGTATTCAAACTAAAACTTTTCTTTACTTTTGATTAATTCCAGGCTGTAAGCAAAATTACATTATTACCGATCTTTTCATAACCAGTATTTTTTTAAAATTCCAGATACATTATTGTCACCAAATTTACGTTATTACCTCATTATTAACATCCTAAAACATATTATTCTCACAGTTGTTGCACTATTAGAGTATATAAACATTTACATAACATTAATAAATACGTTTACAATAAAAAATAAGTATTTGCAATGACTTACATACAATATAAAAAATAATTATGTACATATTGTTTTCAAGGTGGGCTGTTATTGAATTTAATTATAATAAAACACAATTAATATCATTTAGGCATTAAAATACTGTCTCACCAGAATCTGTCATGAGCAGCATATCTGTATTGTTCTGGAGTGTACATTCTTATCCAAGACATGACTTTCTGGTTTAATTTCAGGCGGTAATACCTGTTGACTAATTTTGAAGATTTAGAAGCTAGTAACAGTGATGTGTCATATTTTAAAAGGTAATACATGTATTTCTAAAACATGTCAACTTCCAAAATTCTCCTCTGTTAGCAATAAACACAAAATTTTGAATAACCCTTTTTACATGTGGCAAAGTGTCTATGATGCTTTACTATAGCATTGATCTGTGTGCCTGTTTCAGAATTTCCATTTTTATAGAGTATTCCCAAATGTGGTATCTAAGTTCTTTGTCTTCCGAGGATGTGATATGAGGATTTTCAAAGTTACCATTTACCTTAAAAATGTTTCATTAATTTTAATTTTCTCAAAAATGGATCTAATGATTTTGATTAAAATATTGTGTGTTTAAGGTATTTGCATGACTAGGAAAAGGTATATGTTTAATTTTCAGGGAATGGCCCATGAGGACCTTTTCGTTCTGAGTGAATTTTGATAATTTTATATAATTGGTATACCATAAGTTGGACAAAAAGTTACCATACAAAAAAATGTAGAGCTCATTCAGATGTATAAAATATGTCAAATAACATTCTCTATTGCATTAGCCATTTTGGAAATATTCATTCTTACATTTTGAAATTTTCCCAGGTTAAGGCAACCCAAAAAGAAACCTTTTTAACCTCTATTCACCAAGTCTCAGAGAAAATCACAAACTATTTTACATTGAATAATCTCATTATAAATACAAACAAAACTGTAGCAATGGATATACGCACAAATATGAACAAAAATTATCTTGCCCCTCAAATACAACTCTCTATTCAGACACTTAAAAAAGTAGAATCTATAAAAGTCCTCGGGGTCTGCGTACAAAGCAATCTGAAATGGGATGCCCACACTAGCTTCATAAATAATAAACTCAGCTCTCTATGTTATATGCTAAGAATATTGACAACATGCACAAGTAAAGAAACAGTTAGAGCAGCATATTTTGCACATGTGCACTCACTCCTAAGTTATGGAGTAGTCTTCTGGGGTGAGTCTCCAGCAAGCAAGTCAACCTTATTGCACAGAAAAAAATTATCAGAACTATTGAAGGAGTTAGCCCAAAGTCGTCATGTAAACCTCTCTTTAAAAAACTGGGGATCTTCCCACTTCCCTGCATTTACATATATGCAGTTATTCTGCTTATAGTCAAGAACATTAATGCTTCTGATTCACTATTCATGGCTAATAATATGGTGCATGAACACAATACTAGGGAAAATACACAAATACATGTGACCAGCTGCAACACCTCGCTCTACCAAAAAAGTATCTTATACTCCGGCATTAAACTTTATAATAATTTACCAAGTAATATCAAGGCAATTAAAAATGTAAACCAGCTGAAATCCAGTCCCAAGGCACATCTAATTAATCACTCCTTTTATTCTATTAATGATTACCTTGAACACAAATGTATATCATGAACCATAGTATTTAGCATATAAAGACCTATTGTATATAATGTAAAAACATATTGTATATATTGCAAAAACCTATTATTGTTTATGTTTATAGCTTGACGTGTCCAATAGTGAATGTACATTGTACCAAACCACTTTAACGGATGAATAAAACTAACTAACTGTCATATGGCATCTACAAACCTATTATTGTTATTTTATCCTGCATGGGTTCATTAGTTACAAAAATTGACTTTAAATATGCGAATAGCTGTGTTTTGTTTTCCTTTTGCATGCAAAAGTCGATATTCATTAATTTAAGATTGATGCTAATACACCATTTATCATGAATGATGTAACATGAATACGTTCTTGAAGGATGACTATAATATGTAAAGGATTATGTAAAGTTGTAATGGGTAGAGAAAGTCATGTGAATGCGACACACAAGATTTTTACTAATAAATGATTCAGTTGTGTAAGGGTTGCTCAAATTAAACTTAGACTTATGTAGGAGTTCCATTACATTTGTGCCGAGAGAAGCCATTTGGTTTGGCAAAAATTGTTGGGCTAGTTTCATCATCCAATGCTAAATTTTAACACTGAAGTTAACAAAAACTGTTTCATTGAGCAATATTAGCTTTGACATGTATTAAAATCGGTGTTAAGTTAACATTGCTGTGCCCATGTGTTAAAGCATTTAAAAAAGTTAGTAGTTGGAAAATGGCTGCCTCAAACCAAGTTGTTGATGTGAGTTTGCTGTAATTGACGTTTTTAATGCCATTTCTGTGCATCATAATAAATTTGAAAATCTGCAAAAGGAGAGATTTTTAAGGAGATGCAGACTACCCAAAGTGGTCGTGAGCATGGTTTTATAGGAAATACTAGAGATTAGAATACTACCACCAACAGAAACGTGCCTCTTTTTCCTATACTACAAGTGTTAGTTACTTTGAGATTTTATGCCACTGACACGCCATTTCTGTGCATCATAATAAATTTGAAAATCTGCAAAAGGAGAGATTTTTAAGGAGATGCAGACTACCCAAAGTGGTCGTGAGCATGGTTTTATAGGAAATACTAGAGATTAGAATACTACCACCAACAGAAACGTGCCTCTTTTTCCTATACTACAAGTGTTAGTTACTTTAAGATTTTATGCCACTGACACTTGTCTTTTAATGGTAGGTGATAATGTTGGAATTTTCAAAGCTAGTGCTTGTGGATTTATATGGAACGTTACTGAAGCAATTGCTTCAAGATGCAAGCAGTTTTTTTGTTGTGTCTGCTTGATCCTTTACATTTCTGCCCACTTTGGTTTCAATGTAGTATCCACCACCAGTTTTAAATGGTTTCTAAAAGCCCTTCACAACTGGTATTTTTGGTGCATAAAATTGCTGCAGTTGCCTACTGCAGCTGGGGAGAATGTGTACATTTCAGTTAAATTACTTGCAGATTTGTTGCATCCTTATCCTTTAATATAAGTCTTTCGGCTTTTTCGTACTCAATAATGCCTCTATAGATAGTAATGAGTTCTGTAATTAACACTAGCTCCTCTGCATCTATATTTCAGTTGACATTGTGATTCTATCTCAAACAATGAGGAAAATCACTTGGCAATTGTCTATGAACGTAACTAGTTGTCTATTATTGACACAGAGAACACTATGAAGGGTAGACAAAAGTGTATCTGAGCACTTTCAGAAGCCATGTCACCGGCTTCTCAAAAGCTGCTGTTTGCAGTTGTCTTTGATGCTAACAAGATGTTAACTAACAATTCGCTATAAAAGCTTGATGAAACATGAGTTTTAACATTGTTAAACTAATGTTAGTAAACATGATGTTAGAGTATTTTTAATACTGGTGGATGAAACTGGGCCTTAGTGTGCTGCTGGCATGGCTGTGTTATTGATTCATCCAAACATGCCCACTTGCCTGCGTGTGCACAAATTTGCTGCGGTACTTCGATGGGAGGCCCTTCATCATGCACCCAACATCCCTGATTTCTTACCCTATGACTACCATGTCTTTGGGTCACAGAAATAAGCCTAAAAGGGGGTCAGAAATTGAGGAGGAAGTCAGAAGTGCAATTGAATTACTCAGTAGCCAATATGAACATTTTTCACTTGGGGAATATGTCATCTAGTGGACTGTTGGGATACCTGCTTGAACTGACAACCCAGTTGATATAGTATGTCACTTATGCATCACTCTTTATTTCTGTATGGTGAGCTTTTGCATTTCAATTTTATTTCATCCTTTTAAATACATTTTAAGGACATGTCCAATTACAAATATAAAATAATTTAACAAGTACAGCTTATAATTTTACATTACTTCTTTTACATTGCATTTACATTAAGTTTGCCTTAAATATCATTTTCACTTTACGTTGCTTTACCATGTCTAAATTCATCTATACTATAAAATTCATTTTCTATTAGGTCTTTCTTTATTGTTTTCATCATCACATTTGGTTGGTTTATGTTCTTTATTTCTCTAGGTAATTTATTGAATAATTCTCCTCCTCTAACTTCTATGGCACTATTATTTAGAGTTCCCCTTAATGTTATTCTATAATAATCATCATTGTTTCTTAAATTATCATTATGTACACTGGATTTTTTTTTGCATATTTATATTTAGCACAGTTTTTATGCGTTCATATATATATATTGGCACTGTTAACAAGTTTTGATTCTTAAACACTCCCCTGAAGTTTGTTTGCTGTCCATTTTGCTTATTATTCTAATGTTTTTTTTTTTTTTTTTTTTTTTTTTTTGCAGTTTAAAGACGTTATCCATTTCTCTTGCTGCAATATTTCCCCATAACGTAATTCCGTATCTTACATGCAAATATATATAAAAGCATAATAGACCTGTTTCATTGTTTTATTGTCCATTATTTTAGTTAATTGTCTCATTACATAAATGCCCTTATTTATCTTTTTTCTAATTGATGCTACACGAGATTTCCAATTTAAATGTTTATCAATTATTACTCCAAGAAAATTAGTGCAATTTATCTCTGATATGTTTTCCCCATCTATACTTAGTTTAATACTACTCGGGTTAAGTTTTGTTAATTCAAAGTTAATACATGCTGTCTTTTGTGTATTTATTATCATATCTAAATTAGCATAATATTGTTTTATAATTTTTAAAATTGAATTTGCTCTAATTTCAACCTCTTTTGCTGTTTGACCTTTAATTATGACAGTCATGTCGTCTGCATATCCAATTGCGATGCCTCCATTTTCTTGTATGACCTCAAAGATTTCATTTTTATATATATATATAAGAAATGGCCCCAACTTGTTCCAGACATTTAAGTCAGGATTACAATGAACTTGAGCAATTGGAATCATTCCATTACGTGCATCCGAATTGGACCTTTAGTTTAGAACCAATTCTTAACTTCACACTACATCTCAATATGTTAAGTTCATCGTAATCCCTGCTTAAGGAAACATACATGAGTGTCAGTTTCATTTGTGCAACAATTATATATTTATTAAATTAAAGTTGTGTTAAGACATTTGTCAAATATTGCAGCTGGTATCACAAAGAGGTACGTCACAAATGCAGCAACAAGAGAAACAAAGGCAGCCACTGAAGGAGTCAAGCATACATGAAAAAGATGATAATAGATATCACCCAAAAAATAGATATAGAACTGAAAGACAGAGATTTCAGAATTTTAAGGAAAAAAAGTATTCAGAAAAGGAGGATTCACATCCACCTAAAAGATCAAGTGGAACTGAAGCAGATGCGGAGAAGAAACATAAAAATTATGAGTATAGACAGGACAAAGGACAAGCAAGATGCCACAGAGAAAGGTTATGTTATCCTAAGAATGAGGGTAAATCACACGGACCAGGCAAATGGCAACGCCCTTGGAGTTTTACAAATGTGAAATATTCAGTGATGCAGTTAGTTAAAGACTTTGATGCAGCCCAGCAGCATATGACATTTTTACGAAACACACATTCTTGTGACATTTGCATTGAGGTAAGTGCTAAGCTTTTCTGGTTTAAGGGATATTAGCATTTTATGAGCAAAACTTGTAAGTATAGTTTATATGGTATTTAAATATGATGGAGAATTTAATCCCTATATGAAGTGCCTTCACTAATACTGTGAAAAGGGCTATTGTTTACATTTAATGTTATTATCTGGTGTTCAGTAGCAGCTAATGTCGTTCAGTCAGATAGTCTACAACATTAAAACAGGGACCAACAAGATGCTCTTCTGCAGATAAATAAACTGTTTTGTTAGCATACACTTCAAGTTCTGGTCGTTAAATATGTATAATATATAAGGGTCATTCAAATGAAACCCGCTCACTTGTGTAAAGTAACGGTAAAGATTTTATTAACTCAAAAATAGTCGCCAAAACTGTTGGCACATTTATCCCATTGCGACACTAGCCGGTCGATTCCATCTTTGAAGAAGCTAGTAGGCTGCTGTCGGATCCAGGCCTGGATCCATTCACACAGTTCGTCGTCGGTTGTGAATCGATGTCCGCGAATAGCTTGTTTTAGAGGTCCATAAACATGAAAGTCGCATGGTGAAAGGTCTGGACTGTACGGTGGATGTTCTAGCGTTTCCCATTGAAACTGCTGCAATGTTGCCTTCACCACATTGGCAGTGTGTGGTCGGGCATTATCATGCAGGACAATAATGCCATTGGACAACATGCCTGGGCGTTTCGACTTGATGGCTCGTCTAAGGTTCTGCAAAATGACTTGATAACACTGGGCATTGATGGTGGTTCCCCGTTCCAGGAACTCGACAAGCAGTGGACCCTTGTAGTAAAAAAAAAGAACATCATGACCATACCAGAACTGGTGTGCATGGCCTTTGATTTCTTTGGAGGTGGTGAAGTCACATGTTTCCACTGCTTGCTCCGACTCACTCCTCGTTCCTGCTTACTCGCCTTCATGTTCAGTAGTGGACAATAACTTGTGTGACCACCTTCTCTTCGGCGTGAAACCACACTGTTGCTATGCAACGTCAAACGTCGCACATGCTGTAGTCGCTCTACCAATAGATGGTGCCACCATACACGCAGTTACGTGGTGCCACCTTACGTGTAGTGCAAAGTTAGACGCACTGACCAGCTTTCATTTGAATGCCCCTCATACTTTTATTTTTATAAATTCCTTTTTGGCGACTGAGAGGGACTACATATTTTCCTGCAGATTCTATGTGATGAAATTTATAATTTACACAAATGGTGTGCACCATTATTAGGATTTAATTGAAATAAGGTTCCTTCTTTTAACCACTTAAACAAGATAGTGTTTTGAATGTGTAACTTTAATCGTAATATATGAATAATGAATATGAATGTAAAATGAGGTTTAATGTCAGGGACTAAAACAAGAAATCTAAACTTGGATTTAGGTTTTAAGTAAAAATACATAAATTGAATTAAGGGATGAGAAGACCCTATAGAGTTTAATATATATAATAACTAATTAAATTAAAAATTAAGTATGTTCTGCTTCATTTTGTTTTTACCTCTTCCTGACTTAAGGGAATGCTTTTACCACATCACAGACAACTTCATGCTTGCATGTGCCAGATATACTTTGAACATCTCATGCTGGGTTTCACCAACCATTAGTTTGAGGGATGTCAAACTAATGTGTTGTCAGTTTATGCTGTATCACTGACAATCGCATCAAACTGGCGGTTCATTAACTATGACAACTTGTTACATAAGTTTGTGAAGGTTGGCAACAGCAATGTTCCTTATGTCTCTTTTCATTGGCCGAGATTGTGGCTTTGAAAACAAACACAACATGTACGAGGTGTGTAAAAAAATAGCGGGAATTTTTTAATTTCGTGAGCTTTATGCATCCGATGTTCAAAACTTTTGTTTTATTTTGTTGGTACACATGTTCCTGATGTATGTTTGCATTTTCAGCTGTTTTGAATATTTAGTTCATTGTTGACAGTCGAAAAAGTTATATGTGTTTTCGAGTGCTCTGCAAATCTTTACTTTCAAAAAGGATGGATCAAAGAATCTGCATTAAATTTTGCTTGAAAAACAGAATAAAGTGTAGCATCACATTCGAATCTTTTTGGCAAATCTATTATGAGTAAGACAAGAGTTTACGAGTGGTATAAACGTTTCAAAGAGGGTTGAAGACGACTGCTCTGAGTACCCTAGCATATCAATTACTGATGACAATGTGGAAGAAGTAAAGAAAATGGTTTCGGAAAATCGCCAAATCACCATCAGAGAGGTTGCTGATGGCATATCCTTTGGCTCATGCCAAGGAATTTTTTCGGATGTTTTGGGCATGAAACGTGTAGCAGCAAACTTTGTTCCGAAATTGTTGAATTTCGACCAAAATCGACGTTGCATAGACAACGCTCAGGAATTGCTGAGTGAAGTCAAAAATGATCCAGAACTTCTAAAGAAGTTGACTAATTTTGAAGATTTAGAAGCTAGTAACAGTGATGTGTCATAATTTAAAATAAAGAGAGTTGAAGACATGCTGACAATGGGAGCAAACCGTCTCCCGAAACGCGTTCAAGTAAGAACATTTTAGTGATGTAATGTAACAACCTTCAACTCTCTTTATTTTAAATTCTAAAGAAGGTTATAACAGGTGACGAAAACTTACTAAACTCCAAACTAAAAGATGACATCCCACAGGAGAGCAAACCAGGAATATACGAGATCAGCTGCAATGACTATGAAAAAATGTACATTGGGAAAACCAAAAGAAATATAAAAACAAGAGCTAAAGAACACTTCAGTTACATAAAGCAAAAACAGAAAGATAAATCAGCAGTAGCTTGGCACTTTTCGAGAGACAAACACACCATAGACAGAAACCCAAAAATACTAAAAAACATCTCAGGAAAATCAGAACTTACAACTTGGGAAAACATATTTGGAAAAACAGAAACTGCACTTATAATTTTGAAACCCCGCCAGGAGGCTTACTTTTGAAGAAGTTCTTCCAACCACCACCAGAAATCAAGCTAACAACTAACACGGAGGATGCAGGCGGTCGACAAGGAACTGAGTATGGAAGCAATTAGCCCCTGAAACATGTATTCATTATAAAAACAAGTAAGTGATGTAGTGTTGCAATTGACTCAATAATTACTAACTCTAAAAATGCCCAAAAAATGGATAGGTAGGGTTATTTAATACAAATGCATACATGTAATATCAAACTTTGCAGCCTATTGAAAAGTTAATATATAATTTGTTTTGTATGTGTTATGCTAAATTGGCATGTTACTACTTGGGACATTTAGAATAGCACTGATTTGGTGGTGCTGTTATCGTGTTTATATTCAGGTCACCTTAAACTTGCTATATAAAACATGGATAGTTGCTGTGTTGGCCGGAAGTAAACAATGCTAATTATATATGTCCTGAGTAGTGTATCACTGAAACAGAATGTCTTAGCATCAAGGGCTCTAAAGACTAACTCATAATTAAAATCAGGTCAAAAGTAACATAAAAACTGAAGCTCACTGTCAGTAATTAAAAAGAGTACATACCATTATGAATTGTATTACACATAATCATGGCAATTTTTGACATTGAAAGTTCTTTGTTGTGCTGTTTGGCCATGGAGGGAATATTATACCTCCATTTCCTTCTTTATTTTTATTGCTCTCAATGATAGCAGCATTTGAAATTCCCCAGTTGAAAAATGGATTGTAAAGCTTGGTGCATAAATGCCTGGGATGGCAATGGGAACCAGAATGAGAAGATGAGTATTGAATGAATGAATGAAGGAATGGTTTTATTGTCTACAATACATACAATGTATATTCGTTTATACCCCTACATCTATTGTACAATTTGTCTGGTGCTTGTTTTCTTATTGGGCCACTCATATTGCTTGGCTCCCTGGCCTTTTCGCTCACTGAGCAGCCCTTGCTTCTCTTACTTTTCTATACCATTTTCTTCCCTTTACCTTCCTTATTATTCTCTCAGTCCTTGGTTTTGTTACTTAGAGCCTTTTATTGAGTCAGTCATCTTTAGATTTTTACCCCAATTCCCCATTTTTCATACTTTCTTGAGTTTCATTTATTGTGTTTTGTAACCCTATCAACGATATAGTGCCTATACCATAAAATCGTCTGCATATAATGAACCTGCACCTGGAATCTCCATACCTCTTATTACTGGATAATGCTAATTTCTTATTTTTACTCTTAATATATCATCTATGAATAGGTTACTAATATGAACTCAGTTTACATCCCTGTCTTACTCCTTTTTTCTTTTTTTGCATATCAATTTACTTCCTTTCCCTATTTGTTCTTTTGTTTTGTCCTGTTGTCCTGATACTTAAATTTCTCCATTGCTTTCCTGAGTCTAGTACGTCTGCATACCGGGTCTACACTTTCCTCTGCTTGTAGCATTACCCTCCCTTCCTTCAAATCTATTATTGTATACCCTCTCCCTGAAGAAGTTGTTTAGCTCCACACTTGGGAAGCCAACTTGAAGTAGATATTTTCTTCACGTAATATTTTTTTAAACTTGAAGAAGGTTATGTTGTGCTGCTTTTGTTTTGTTTGGTTATGCAATTTTAACTGCCCCACGTATGGGAGCCAACTTGAGCAAGTATTTGCTTCACGTAAATATGTTTGTTACGTAATTTTTATTTATGTAAATATTAGTTGCTTTAAGTAGTTTGCAACATGCTTTGGGCGTCAGTTTGAATTTGTTGATTATGTAATAGTTACTGTTATTACGCAATATGCTCCTACAGATGAGAAGCTGATTTCAAGATGTGTTATTGTTATTACACTCTAAGTTTTACACTATAATATTTAACTTTGTTATTAAAACTGCTTCTATATATATTATTTATGTTTGAATTTGCCTCGGCTGCGTCAGTAATGTTTGTAGAGTCATATATCTTAGGCAGGGTGCGGTATGACAATGATTGTAGACATCACAGAATTTAACTTTTTAAATTCTCTTTTATTAATCCTTGCACATTTTTATAAAGCACTACACTTTTTAAGAACCGTGAGAATCTTTAATACTTTCACTTAGCGCGTATACTTATTTTACGATTCACACGTAGAGAACACATCTTCCATCTGTTCACTACCAAGGCTTGCCAGCAATTGAGCAACTTTCAACGTTTAAAACTCGCAAGCTTCGGTATTTCAAGTCTGATTGGCTAATTCTAGTTCAATAGAATATCTGCATTTTACTTAAACTTTTTCCTTGCTATTGATTGGCTAATTTTAAACTGTTATTGAATTACATTATCGTTTGTTTTAATCATGACTGGTAACTTTTCAACCTTTCAAACTCATTATTGCTACAAGGTTACCTCATTATTACCAACTCAAAACTTATTATTCTCACAGCTCTTGCATTATTAAAGTATATAATGTATTCACATAACATTAATAAAACATGTTTACAATAAAAATAAGCATTTGCAATGACTTACATACAATTCAAATAATTATTACATACTTATTGTTTCAAGGCAGGCTGTTATTGAATTTACTTTTATTATAAAAATACAATTGAAGTTATTCAGGTATTAACATACTGCCTCAAAAGTAACATAAAAACTGAAGCTCACTGTCAGTAATTAGAAAGAGTACATACCATTATGAATTGTATTACACATAGTCATGGCAATTTTTGACATTGAAAGTTCTTTGTTGTGCTGTTTGGCCATGGAGGGAATATTATACCTCCATTTCCTTCTTTATTTTTATTGCTCTCAATGATAGCAGCATTTGAAATTCCCCAGTTGAAAAATGGATTGTAAAGCTTGGTGCATAAATGCCTTGGATGACAATGGGAACCAGAATGAGAAGATGAGTATGTCATGCACAGTTAATCAAGAAGACAACATGCTTCAATCCTAACCTCAGTATGAGGTAATTGTAAATTTGTTGGTTTTCAAGGCTGTCCACAATAAATTGGTAACAGGAACCACAGTGTAAAAGGAAAAGATGTGAGCATTCAGGGCTTTTGATTCACAATGAACCTAGGATGGGAATCGGAAAGCAGATAAGTAATATGGAAGAACAAGTTTGCAAATTTGGATGCCATATTTTCATAACTGAGCTGATATTTTTTCATCTGAATGAAGGTTAGCTAACTGAGATTCATCATATGCAACGTGGATGTCCAGGCCCATTCTGACTTGGGAAGTTATCTTGCCATTTGTGTCGAAGTCATCTAATGCCCCGAATTTCTTTTGGGGTGTATTGTAGTGCCTAATGTGTTCATTCCATGCTATTTTGTGTAGAGTTATCTCTTGGTTTAATTAAAAATGTTTAGTTCTTGTCTGATGGTTTCATTTCTAACGTGATCTTTACAGGTACATCCAGCAATTTAATTTCAGTTGTTTCTATTTTCTTCTATCTGACCTGTTTACTGATCAGTTTTCTGATTCGTACATCAGTGTGAGTACTGCTGTAACTTTAAACCTTCGTCATAGTGTATTTTTTTTTGCTTTATTTTTACTTTCTCTACTACGTATAGTAAGTAGGGGAAGTATTGCATTCCACCCAAAAATTCGATACCGAGATTTCACCGGAAATACATGTTTTGAGACCTCCTGAACCCAAAAAAAGCATTTTTGGAAACATGTCCATGTGTGTGTCTGTGTGTGTGTGTGTGTGTGTCTGTGTGTGTGTCTGTGTGTGTGTGTGTCTGTGAACAGCATAACTCAAAAACTAACAGTCGGATAAACACCAAACTTGGTATTTACGTTCAGTATCTTCCAGAGATGCGACACGAAGATTTTCAAGAAAATCCCCCCACCCCAGACTACCCTTTACATGGAAGATTTTTCGAAAATTTTAATTTTCTCAAAAATGGCTCTAACGATTTTGATGAAAATATCATATGTTTAAGATAATGTCATGAGAAATGAAATGTATATCTCGAAATTTCTGGGAATGTCTCCAAAAGTATTCTTCATTATGAACGACTTTTGCATAACTGGTAAACCATAAGAGATAGACAAAATTGTACTACACAAAAAATGTAGATCGCGTTAAAATACACAACTTATATCATATACATTTTTTTTGTTGAGTGAACCGTTTTCGAGATATTGCTTGTTATTTCCTTAAATTATCCAATACTTATACTTTTTCTCAAATTCGTTATTCATTTTTTTATGTCCTGGACATGCAAAGAGAATGGAATGCGCCACATAGCAACCAGCGATAAAATATTTGACTATCGCTTAAAAGCTACCATATTCCCCTTGCATCTACAAGAAAATTACAAATAAGATTGACATCTCGATATCTCGATTAATATGAAGCATATGGAGAATAGGCGTTTGTAAAAATAGATTGTACAAGAGTAGAGAAAGTCATGTGAGTGTAACACATCAGATTTTTTTTTAATGTACTTACTATTGTCCCAAGTATTTTTTTAAATTTCCTTGTTTTGTGATTTAAATCTTCATTGGAATAAAATGATGCATCACATCCTAAATAATTAAAATTCTGTACTTGTTCAGTATTTATGCCATCAATTGTTATTTTACATCTGATTTTATGCTTACCCCAGAAAGCCATACTTTTAGTTTTCTTAGGAGATATATTCAAATTATACTCCTTAATAATTTTGTTCATTGTCGTCATAGCCAACAGTAATTGATCCTCTGATTCTGCAACTATTAATTGATCTTCTGCAAATAAAATTGGATTAAAATTGAATATTCTATTTAAAAATTAGTTCTAAACTGTTTCTCCCATTCGGAGAGAGCAGCATGTGTGTGCGTGTGCGTGCGTCTCTCTCTCTCTCTCTCCCTCCCCCCTCTAAATGCCGGCAGATAGTGAAAGGTTAGGTTAGTTTAGTTAGGTTGAGTTGGGTTAGAGTTGCACCATATACCCAATAATCTCCATTGTTTCATGAACTGCAGCAGATGTGTTCTTTCACATCTTTTCAGCAAAAGCCTGTGCCATATATAATTATTTATTTATTAAATAGTATGGGTGACAATGGGCAGCCTTGTCGTACTTGCTTGCGATTTTAATTTGTATTCCACCCTGAATCAATAATTATTTTTGTGTTTTGATGTATGTATTTTATCTAATATTAGATGTTCCAGGTATCTGTTTCCTATTATCTTCCACAATTTACTGTGGATTATTTTATCAAAGGCTTTATATAATCATAAATAAAATGAATGTCCTAAGATAGATTAAATTCTCTTCTCTTTTGAATTAAACGTAGAATAAATACACAATCTTCACATGAATCTCCCTTTGAAATCCATATTGTTTCTCTTTTAAAAGTATTTCATAAGTCACATCTAGTATTCTTGTTATGATTTTTTAATACACTTTGTGGGCTGTGTTCAGTAACTAATTTGCTATAGTTGCGGTCTAGTTGGCTTTCTTTTAAAAGATGGACGTCGTCCTCCGTGGACTAGTGGTACTGTGCTAGCCTCTAGTTCCCAAGGTTGCGGGTTCAAACCCGGCGGAGGGCGATGGATTTTTTCGGGCATAAAAATCCTTAGCACGGCTTCCTTCGGAAGGGAAGTAAAGCCGGTGGTCCCATGTCATAGATTTACGGCACGTAAAAGAACCTCAAGCCTGATAAAGAGGCCTCTGAGCAAAATTACCGGTCTTTCATGCCCAATATAGAACGGGACGCTAAGGACCTTAGTAGTTAAAGAGCGTCCATAAATAAAAACAAAACAAAAAAAAAAAAAAGACTCAATTTAATTTAAAAGATGGATACCACTGGTACCATTTCCCATTCATTTGGTATTTGACATGCTTAAAATCTTTCCTTAGCTTTACATGATAAATATTTTATAGCTTTCATATTTACTTCATCGGTTCTGGGGCTTTCCTATTTTTGAAGATTTTTAGGATTTGTGTAATTCTGTCTTGTTTTTAAATTAACATACCTGAAATTATTTTTGAATGTAGATTTTTCTTTTTCTGCTTCTTTTTCATCTCTGTTATACCATAAGTGTTTGAAATATCTCAGCCATTGATCTTCTGAAACATTATTTATTGTTACCCTATCTTTTTCCTGTGTGTTTAAGTATTTCATTATTTTATATGTATTCAGACATATACATATACACATCATGTTTGAATTGCTTACATGCATGTCCTAACTTTCTCTTTGCAATCTTCTTGATTCTCTTTTCACAGGTGTGCATCTTCTTTTATATTGAAATTCAATATAGCAAACATATTTGAAAAGCAATGCTGTTACTGTTTGTGATTCTTAAGCAAAAAGCGTCTGTTGGTAGCCAAAATGAAACTATGAATGGAAGCATCTGCAGCTTCCAGAAATCAATCTGGTTTAGTTTTTCTAAGCTTTATAGAGATAGCTCTAGTGGCTGTTAAGGATCTTGCTCTCCTTAAACATCTGCAGTGAAGGCAGCAATGCACAATGAACACAAAGTGTGCTGTGATTGAGAATAAGAAACTTGATTGGACCATCCCTGCTATTCCTAAGAGTTTCTTGTTGATCATGCATGCTCACATTTGAAAACTGGTGTTTTATTTCTGGTTCTGATACCCATTTTATTCCTGAGCATATATGCACTGTGCTTAAAGATTTCCCATCCTTCTGAATTTGTCACTTGACATCTCGCAAATGAATGAACTTTATAATGAAGCTGTGTAAATAAAGATAAATCACAAGAAGCATAACTATAAAGACCTTTTAACTGCAAGCAAACCATGTTCATAAATTGTATTAGTAAATTATGTAGTTGTAGCATGAATGGTTGTAACACTTAAGAGGCATAAAATGTCCTAAGAGAAAGTGGCCATAAATTAATTAGTATAATTTAAATCCCATGAGTGCTCCTTTGCTCAGTAGTAAGAACAATAAAGCAAGGGAAGTACAAACTGATTTTAATGAAATATAAGGAATTCATTTTCATGGGTATAAAGTTACAAGGGAGCAAAAAACAAAGAACAAAAATATGATGTGTTACACTCACATGACTTTCTCCACTCTTGCACAAACTATTTTTACAAACTTTAATTCTCCATATGCTTCATCTTAATCGAGATATCGAGATGTTAAATCTCATTGCTAATTTTCTTGTAGGTGCAAGG
The DNA here is from genome assembly GCA_030765065.1 of Deroplatys truncata. Classification (NCBI taxonomy): domain Eukaryota; kingdom Metazoa; phylum Arthropoda; class Insecta; order Mantodea; family Mantidae; genus Deroplatys; species Deroplatys truncata. The sequence continues at coordinate 178,850,180 of CM060983.1, read as the reverse complement.
AAATTGCTAGCCTTTAAGCGATAGTCAAATATTTTAAGACGTGGGCGCTATGTGGAGTGTTCCATTCTCTTTGCATTACCAGGACAAAAAAAAATGAATAACGAATTTGAGAAAAAGTATAAGTATTGGAAAATTTAAGGGAATAACAAGCAATATCTCGAAAATGGTTCACCCAACAAAAAAAATGTATATGACATAAATTGTGTATTTTAACGCGATCTGCATTTTTGTGTAGTAAAATTTTGTCTATCTCTTATGGTTTACCAGTTATGCAAAAGTTGTTCAGAATGAAGAAGACTTTTGGAGACATTCCCAGAAAATTCGAGATATACATTTCATTTGTCATAAAAATAGCTTAAACATATTATATTTTAATCAAAATCGTTAGAGCCAGTTTTGAGAAAATTAAAATTGTCGAAAAATGTTCCATGTAAAGTGTAATCTGGGGTGGGGGGATTTTCTTGAAAACCTTCGTGTCGCATCTCTGGAAGATACTGAACCTAAATACCAAGTTTGGTGTTTATCCGACTGTTTGTTTCTGAGTTATGCTGTTCACAGACACACACACGGACATGTTTCCAAAAATGCTTTTTTTGGATTCAGGGGTTCTCAAAACATGTTTTTTTTTTGTGAAATCTCGGTATCGAATTTTTGGGTGGAATACAATACTTCCCCTACTTACTATACGTAGTAGAGAAAGTAAAAATTGTTTGTGGTAAACATCTGCAATTTAGGAATGGCATTTGTAGGGCATTAGTCAGTGATTGAGTGTAATGAAATGAATGTTGAAATGACTCGAGCCCATTAAGCATATGGAGGATAAGGGAAGACAGAAAAAAGCCTAATCCAAGTCGCTTGCCCCAACTAAGATTCAAAATCCTGCCTTCCAGAATATGAGGTTGACAGTAACATTACATATGGTACACAAAATTGACAGAATTTTGAAAATATTTCCAGGGTAGGTTCTTACAATCTGTCAGTGTTTGTAAAACCAATAATATTGAATACATAGACTATTGAAAAAGAAAGAAATTGCAACATTGCCCATAAGAGTTGAGAAATTAAAAGCTTTACAATACACTAGCTGCCTGCCTGTCATTGCACTGGTAGCTTTTAAACTTGAATGACAAATTAGTTTCCTTTACCTCCCCCAGTGTTTATGAAATTATTGTACAATGATCTAAGATTTTTATTAATAGGTTGAGAAGTTAATTTATTCTCCTTCATCCTATTACTTTCTTCCTCCCCTTTACCCCTTATAATTGTAATTTTGTACAGATTATTCCTAATATATTCTGATATCCATGGATGATCATGTGAAACATTATTTAGATGTCCTGCTAATGAAGTTGATTACACCATAGGTATAAAGGAAATAAAGCAAAACTCTCTTACATGAGGGTTATTAAAATATTTGCCATTGCTATACACAAGCATATCGTAGCATTATAAACAGACTTGATTCTCTTTTGTTTTGCCCTGTCTTAATTGTATCTAAATGTATGGAATAAAATATCTGTTGCATTTGTCTTATTTTACATGCATATCCTGTGGAGTAACAACAGCTATTTTCTACTCCACGGCATTCTCAGCTAAAATTCAAGGCCTTCTTTATAAGCATGTTCTTTTACACAGTACTGTCATAAGCTCTGTCAATACTTTCAGTGCATATAACTACCAAGTAAAACTATACTAACCCATTTATATGCATATATTTTGAAAGAACACAAAAGAATGAAGATATTCTTATTCGAAACGATTACCATGTGGGGCAACACAGCAGCAAAGATGTTGAGGCCACTCATAAATAGCTGCACGAATCGTGTCCAATGGAATTTTCTTGGCAGCTGACATGATTGATATTTTTAACATCTCAATATTGTGGTGCCATTTTTGACATTCTGTTGCATCGAGTTTCTGCCACAGAGAATAATCCAATGGATTGAGTTGCAGACTTCCACTAGGCCAGTCAGTCAGCAGCAGCGATGAACTGTGGGACATTGGTTGCCAGCCACTGCTTCATGGATTTTGTGCAGGAGCATATTAATTTGAAGCTGTTTGAAGGGAAATCGTGGATTTTATCAGCAGGATAGCGCTGAAGATAATTGTATGGACTGTCAATAAAATCCCAGTGGAGACCATTCCTGCAGCTATTGATGAGTGGTCTCAACATTTCCACCGCTGTGTTGCTACTCATGTTGATCATTTCGAGTAAGGGTATGTTCATTCTGTAGCATTTTTTGTGTTCTTTCAGAATATATGTATATTATGTAGTAGTAGGTTGGTTCACGTATTATTTTTAGCTGCTTTACGTTTAATTGCTCCTCGTATGGGAGCCAACTTTAGGAGTGCCTTTGAGTGCTGTTGTTGCGTAATATATGTTTGCGTAAACTTAAAGAAGGTTATGTTGTTCAACTGTTGTTTTATGTAGTTTGTAACACTCTTTGGGCGTCAGTTTGAATTTAATGCTTACGTAATATTACTGTTTGAATTTGCCTCGGCTGCGTCAGTCTTACTTTAGAGTCATGTTTCTTGGGTAGGGCGCAGTATGACAATAATTGTAGACATCACAGAATTAAACTTTTAAATTTCACATCTTTTATTTAAATTCTTGCACATATATAAACCACTACACTTTTTAAAGAACTGTGAGAAACTTTTATACATTCACTTAACGCGTATATCTGCTTTTACTAATCACCCGTAGAGAACAAATTTTTCCATCCACACCCTATCAAGTCTTGCCAGCAATTGAACAACCTCAGCGGTCAAAACCCATAGCTTCGGTATTGCAAGTCTCTGATTCGGTAATTCTAGTCCAATAGAATTTCTGTATTTAACTTAAAACTTTTCTTTGCTGTTGATTGGCTAATTTTAAAACTGTCACTGAAACTACGTCATCATTGCTCTAATCATGACCAGTACATTTGAAATTCTAAACATATTATTGCTACAATTGCCTTATTATTACTCATTGTTAGCAACCTAAAACTTATTCTCACAGTTCTTGCATTATTAGAGTATGTAATGTATTCATATAACATTATTAAAATATGTTTACAATAAAAATAAGCATTTACAATGACTGTTACATACAATTTAAATAATTATTACATACATATTGTTTCAAGGTGGGCTGTTATTGAATTTTACTTTTATATAAAATACAATGAAATTATTCAGGTATTAAAATACTGCCTCAATTAATGAGTTTGCATAGTTTTATTTAGTAGTTATGGCAGTACTATGTACAATGCAATGTGTTCACATTCAAGTACAAGGGCTTTGTAAATACTTTGTAATCTTTTAGAAATTAATGAAATGAAATTGGATTGTGTTTTGTAGCCCCATGTCCATTGGAAAGACTTGGGCTCTTCAATGGTGAAAGAATTATCAAAATCGGTTATGGTTTTTACCCCCCCCTTCCACACACACACACACACACACACACACACACACACACAATCTCTGTGTCTGATAATATAGACATATATTATAATATAGATTAAAAGAGGTTGTTTAATTTTGAATTACATTTTAATGCAGAGTACGTTAGCTTAGCTGTTTTCTGTAGTATGAAACCTTAGGTTTATGTGAAACTTTGAACAAGCATTAAATCCAACAATTCTTTCTGTGCAGGCCTAACTTCCTCTGTGAACCATTTATGGAAAAGACGGACCACGTTACATTTTATGATATACAGAAAGATAGGCAATTTAATAGTCAGCACACATGAAAATAATAACATTATCAATGTTCAGAAAAATGTTATGCAATTCAATGTTGTTATTGCCATTAAAAGTATTTTAAAAACTGTAAGTTGTGTTTTAATTGAAAGATCAGTGCAAGCAGTAAATAAACGTTTTATGAAAAATATAATTTTCTGATTTTTGCATGTAAAAATAAGTTCAAATTTTAGCTTTCAGAAAATATTATAATTTTTGCTTCTGGCTATTTAAAGGTACAAATACCTTAGTAATAATAGTAATAATTAATAATAGGAATGGTATACTTTCCTTCTGAAATAATTAAATATATGTGGTTGAAACTTTGAAGCCCAGGACTTAAAGTACTTACAACATTGTAAGTCGCCATTGGGGTATGTCATCTCAATACAATTTGAGATCTCCTTGTGTTTTACCGGGAAAAATACAAATCAGCTGGAGAATTTAGTGTCATTCCGGCATCTTGCCATGGTAGATCAGTGGTTAGAGCAACCGCACAGAGACCGGGAGACCCATGGTTCAGATCCCGGCTATGGCATTGAATTTTTCAGTCACCTGATTCTACCTTTCGAACCCTGTCCAACACACGGCTTGTGTGGAAGAACAATTAATTCAATTAAATATATAATTACTTTCTCTACTATGTATAGTAAGTAGGGGAAGTATTTATTCCACCCAAAAATTCGATACCGAGATTTCACCGGAAATACATGTTTTGAGACTCCCTGAATCCAAAAAAAGCATTTTTGGAAACATGTCCGTGTGTGTGTGTGTGTGTGTGTGTGTGAGTGAGAGAAAGAGAGAGAGAACAGCATAACTCAGAAACGAACAGTCGGATAAACACCAAACTTGGTATTTGAGTTCAGTATCTTTCAAGGATGCGACACGAAGGTTTTCAAGAAAATCCCCCCACCCCAGAGTACCCTTTACATGGAAGATTTTTCGAAAATTTTAATTTTCTCAAAAATGGCTCTAACGATTTTGATTAAAATATCATATGTTTAAGATATTTTTATGACAAAATGTATATCTTGAATTTTCTGGGAATGTCTCCAAAAGTATTCTTCATTGTGAACGCTTTTGCATAACTGGTAAACCATAAGAGATAGACAAAATTTTACTACACAAAAATTGTAGATCGCATTAAGATACACAATTTATGTCATATACATTTTTGTTGTTGAGTGAACCATTTTTGAGATATTGCTTGTTATTCCCTTAAATTTTTCAATACTTATTTTGTCAAATGTGAATTCATTATTCATTTTTTTGTCTTGGATATGCAAAGAGTATTAATCTGTGAGAAAGGGAATGGTGCTGCACCTAGCAACCAGCTATTAAGAGATATGTATGTGCTTAAAGGCTACTGTATTTCTATATTGCCCTTGTAAATATATATTCCCCTTAGATCTACAAGAAAATTAGCATTAAGATAGATTTTGCAAATGTTTATCTCGATTAACATGAAGTAGATGGAGAATAAGCGTTTGTAAAAATAGTTTGTACAAGAGTAGAGAAAGTCATGTGAGTGTAACACATCAGATTTTTTTAAATTAAAATTAAAAGCTTTTTGAGACAGAAAGTTGTGAATTGTAAAATTGATTGTAGTTTGAAGCAGGTAGCAAAAGTTTTAGTAACTTGGAAGTACAATCTTTTAAGATAGAAATTCCATTGATCTCTAGTATTAAAGGTACCTACTTAAAGGTACTCTTGAATAGCTGAGATTATATTGGAGCTCTTCTGGTATAACACAGGTCAAATGAGACAGTTCAGGCATGTTTTGGGGCATTGTGAAACAGTGTAGTACATCATCCCATTACATGAAGATCCATGTATTTGAACTTTTCAAATCTGATACAAATTTTCGTTATGTTTAAGAGTTAAATTACTGCCACATTTTGTGAAAGAAAATCAATAATTACTGTTTAGAAGAACTAAATATTTGCTAATGGTGAAACTTTGGCATTGGTTATAAGGATAGGCAGTGTTTTAAAAAAAGAAAGGAACAGTAACTCTTCAATGAATATTCTTGACAGTATGTGACAAGCTCATGTTGACTTATTAAATTAGGATAGTTATAAGGTTTTTATTACAAATTTATGAAATGGTGGCTTGCAGGCGAAAAATTATTATTATAGACATGTTGTTGCTCAAGTTTACCCAAATAATACTTTGCTTCTTTCTTGTAATGCATAGGATAAAATTGGGTCAGACTGCACGAAATTCAAGGAGTGTGGGCATGTCTTCTGTAAATCGTGCATCACCCATTATTTTACTATAAGGATAAAGGATGGAACTGTACACACAATCCTATGTCCTGGAGATAAATGTACTTCACAGGCAACACCAATGCAGGTGAGTACTTCTACAAAATTCTTAATCTACAGCAAAAAAAATTACAGTTTAAGCATCAAATCTTTTATCTTACAACTTCCTTTCCATTCTTCGTTAGTCAATAACAATGATCTGCATCTGCATCTGACTACTAATCGTCCTCTGTGGTGTAGTGGTTACCATGTTATCCTAGTTCCCAAGGTTGCGGATTCAAACCCGGCAGAGGGCAATGGTTTTTTTCAGGCATAAAAATCCTTACCATGGTTTCCTTCGGAAGGGAAGTAAAGCCGGTGGTCCTATGTCATAGATTTATGGCACATAAAAGAACCTCAAGCCTGATAAAGAGGCCTCTAAGCAAAATTACTGGTCTTTCACGACCAATATAGAATGGGATGCTAAGAACCACAGCAGTTAAAAGAGCATCCATAAATAAAACTAAATTTAATTTAATCTAATTTGACTAATAAACTCAAGACCTATACTTAAATCCTTGATCAGAGTAAGTTGCATATATAAAATCATCATCGACCCCGGTCATGCTGGTGTCTTTTATATACTGTGATAAATACTAATACTGCATTTAATGACATTAACACATATGCTGCTGTGGCAGAGCATTTAAGTTTTTCAGGTTCAAGGGATTAAATATCTCAGTTAATTTTTTTAATGTAGAGTCAACTGAAAAATTCAACGCCACAGCCGGAATTTGAACACGGTTCTCCCGCTCTCTATGCGGTTGCTCTAACCATTGAGCTACTGTGACAACATGCCGGTGAGACATTGAATTCTCCAATTGGCTCAAATTGTTTCCCAGACACACCTACCAAGGCATCTCTGTCGAGATGACAAACTTAGCGGCAACCTGCTTATTGCAAGTACTTCAGTGCTGTGTACATAATTTATTCAGGGTTTTAAATTTTTTTATTGTTATTGTATAAATTAATTATACTTTTAATAGACCTTAGCCTGGCTTAGGCAAGTTTTTAATGTAGAGTCAACTGAAAAATTCAATGCCACAGACGGGATTTGAACACAGTTCTCCCGCTCTCCATGCGGTTGCTCTAACCATTGAGCTACTGTGACAACATGCTGGTGGGGCATTGAATTCACGGAGAGCGGGAGAACCGTGTTCAAATCCCGGCTGTGGCGTTGAATTTTTCAGTTGACTCTACATTAAAAACTTGCCTAGACCAGGCTAAGGTCTATTAAAAGTATAATTAATTTATACAATAACAATAAAAAATATATCTCAGTTAAGTATGAAAATAAATTAAGTATATGTGTAGTTCCATTATACAGAGGGTTGTTTGCAATCTATGGTAACAAACTTAAGACCCCCTTACCTTATGAAAAACCACACCTCCACCAGCAGTGATGTTCTATCTGGCAGCCTTTAGCTTGAGCTATCAATCTGCAGCACGGTTTCCACTGGAGCAAACTGCTATGAAATACAGGGATGTCCAGTTTATTCCATTCCTCCTGGTAGCTTTCCAGAGACCATCCAAAGTTCATGGCCGTCTGCTTTCAAGGGCTCTTTTCAGTAACCCAAGTGCATAAAACTCCATCAGTGATGCATCAGATGACTTAACACGGATGTCGCTGAAAGGTATGGAGTGTATTTCCACTTCTCTATGTTCTCCAAAAATTTGTAGGTTGAAACAGATGTATGGCTTGATCCTTATCCTGATGCAACCAGACTTTATTTACATCTGCACCATAGAGAGCAGGAATTTCTGTATGGAAAATTGGTATCAGGATGTTAGACTGATAATATGCTGAGTTGATTTTCACATTTTTATGTACAAAACGAATGGTTAATTTGCCATTGTAACTGTGTCTTGCTATTACCATGAAACCATTGGGGAAACTTTTGTTAATTTCCTTATACCGACTTTCAAATTTTTTTTCTCCCCTTGTACAGTAATATATAGCCCAGGGTTTGTTGCGATCACTTAGATAAACATATGCCTCATCTAATAAGACAACAAATATCTGCTTTTCATCAGCCAGGTATCCTTCATACAGATTTCTGCTGTTAGTAGCACATTCTGCAATGGTTTAGGCAACAACTTATATCCCAAGCTCTTATGGCACTCTTCTAGATTCAAATCCTGGTTGATTATGGCGTTCACAATAGTAACAGAGATACCTAATTACAGTGCAATGGCCCTCTTGAGTTGCAGGATTTGATCCAGAGGCATGGGCCTTCACCTTCCAAATTATCTCCAGGGTGCGACTTGTGGCTGGTTGTAGATTTCCCTGTTTCTTGCCCTTTGGAAGAACTCCTGATGTGACCTTACCTGAGTGCACATGAGATCACTTTCTTGGATATGATAAAACCACGCCTCTTGCACTGCTTAACAACTTTAGAATACAAGTAGTTTGCATTGGAAAGGGCAATAAATCAGAATGGTTCTATTTTTGACGCCAATTTGATTCTACAAGAACAAGAGTACACAAATGAGCAAACACAGTGATGCATTCATATTGCTGAACTTTCATTTGGTTCCACGTGTTTCAGCGCAGAGCTATTGTGCTCGTCTGATATTGTCACCATAGATTGTGAACAACCCTTCGTACATCCTTGATGCAAATTTGTGATGGCTTGTATTATGATCTCTGGTCAACAGTCAAGGTTTTCTAACCTGAAATTATTGCTAACAAAGTGCACCATATTACGAAAGCTAAGTTGGCCAACCTAGAGTTTGTTGATGATCTAGTATGGTTTGCAACTTTTTGGGTGTGATTGTACACCTTCTAGATGGGAATTTATAGCATTTTTTTTCTCCCTCAAATAAGATCCTTCGATATGCAATGTAAATTCTTAATAAAGTTTATTAATAATTAAGTTACATAGGATTGTTCTTCTGTCCAACTTTATAGAAGTATTGATATGATATTGTGTATTCAGCATGAAAAATATTTTTACCTTTATTTTTATTTATTTATATATTTTTACTTTTTTACTTTCTCTACTACGTATAGTAAGTAGGGGAAGTATTGTATTGCACCCAAAAATTTGATACCGAGATTTCACCGGAAATACATGTTTTGAGACCCCCTGAATCCAAAAAAAAGCATTTTTGGAAACATGTGTGTGTGTGTGTGTGTGTGTGTGTGTGTACATGCGTGCATGCGAACAGCATAACTCAGAAAGGAACAGTCAGATAAACACCAAACTTAGTATTTAGGTTCAGTATCTTCCAGAGATGCGACACGAAGGTTTTCAAGAAAATCCCCCCACCCCAGATTACCCTTTACATGGAACATTTTTTCCAAAATTTTAATTTTCTCAAAAATGGTTCTAACGATTTTGATTAAAATATCATATGTTTAAGATATTTTCATGACAAGTGAAATGTATATCTCGAATTTTCTGGGAATGTCTCCAAAAGTATTCTTCATTGTGAATGACTTTTGCATAATTGGTAAACCATAAGAGATAGACAAAATTTTACTACGCAAAAGGTGTAATTCCCTTAAATTTTCCAATGCTTTTTGTCAAATGGGAATTCGTTTTTCATTTTTGTTATGTCCTGCACATACAAAGAGAATGGAATGCGCCTCATAGCAACCAGCACTTAAAATATTTGACTCGCTTAAAGCCTACCATATTCCGCTTGCACCTACAAGAAAATTAGCAATAACATTAACATCTCGATTAACTTGAAGCATATGGAGAATAAGCGTTTGTAAAAATAGTTTGTACAAGAGTAGAGAAAGTCATGTGAGTGTAACACATCAGATTTTTAAATATTGAGCTATATGCATATGGGTTGTGCCTTTGGTTTAGTTCATATGAGTGAGTTTGGAAAAGCTAAAGGCAGTTCAGTGTACTTAAATAATAGTGTTTTTGGTTAATATGGTTCTTGGAGGTAGTGTAAAATAGAATAGCTATATCAGGGTGTCTACATTGGAATTTCTGGAAATATACTTGAAGTTTCTTTACATATTGATGTACTGGAATTTGTGGTTACATACTGGAAAAATTGGATTAAATATCCATATAACATTGCTTTGTTTCAGATTAAATTTTCATGTAATTGTTTCTTGGAAGATCTTGGTAATAAGTAAGTACTTTTTTGATTAAGTTATTGTTTTGCATGATATCTGTTTTTATGTAATTTTTACCTATGAAATCATCCATTGAGGTTATCTGATTCATTAAATAAGTGAAGGTTGGAGTTCTACGTATTTCTCCTTCGTTTCATGCTGTCATTTCTTTGAGTTTCCTTATATTGTTTGGTCCTGATTCATTTGCATCTTCTTGTAAGTAATTATGAAGTTGTGGACAAAACGATCTCTAGTTTCACCTGTGCAGTATTATCAAATATTTTCATACTACAAGTAAATTTGTTCTGAAATGTGTGGGGCCTTGTAGTATATTATTAGCATCACAAAATCTCGTACTGACACACAACTCCAGGCAGATCTACATTTGTGGAGAAATGGTTGAAGCTAGTAACTTCTGTGTCTAAAATCTGAAGAACAACAATGTCCTCAGCTTCTGTATCAGCAATTACTGCCTTATTTAAATGGAATTCTTTTCTTTGATCACTGAAGCTATATCTTGCAGTGATGAAGTAGGAGTGACATGGTACTTCTCCTTCAGTAAACCAAAAGTCTCATCACAAGAAAATTTTGTCTCCTACAGACAAAATGAAATATTCATCTAATGGTGCAGACTTATCATCACCCTCCACACGATGATAGCACATGAAGATGTTATTCTATAGTTCAGCAACTAGAAAAACCTTGGGAGGGGTAACTCACTTGAATGCCTCTCTCCTAGTCTACCTCCTGAAGCACCACACGCCATAATTTTGCCTACCCTGTGTTTTATTTTATTCTCACAAAATCATTTATCACTTAATAACACCACTGTTGTAACTATCACTGTAGAGGCAGGACTAAAGACGCAAGAGCATTGCAACAAAAATGCTGTGACAGGCCATGCAAAGAGCAAAGTGCAGCATGTGTAAAAACAAATGTTTGCATATAACTAGCGATAGCATTTTACATACATGCTGTATTATCATGGTATATCTTCCAAAAGTTAACTTTACACTTTTGAGTATTTCGTAGCCTTCACTCCCCCATCTATCTCTTCAAGGAAAACAGTTCCTCACCCATTGACTTTCATAATACAGTAGACCCTCGCCAATTCAAAATCGGATAAACCAAAAACTCGGTTAATCCGTAGTAGCTGTTCGGTCCCTGCCGAATTACATGGAAAAATCTACCACTTAAACCGAATTTCAGATAATTCGTACTATGAACTAAAATTTGGTCCCCTCATTACACATTACATATCCCATATGATATTCTTCATTTAAACCAAATATGTATGTTGTGCTGTGCACTACGGTGTTTTCCATTATGCATTTCACATAATTTTTCTCAATTTTCTTTTTCACTGTCCGGTTCCATGCTTCAATAAAAAGGCTTGGGAAATCCTCAAGAAAGGGAATTTCTGGATTTGTGTCTTCTGAGGGATGGCTATGACATTTTCAGAAGAGGCATAAAATCAATGTCTGTAGGGGGGCACATAGAGTAAACAAGGAAGATGCCATTGAGTGGGCGTGGGAGTTTCAATCTAAGCTCTCTCATCATCACCCAAGAAATATGTTTAATATGGGTGAAGCAAGCGTTTTCTATAACTTGATGCCTGAAAAAACTACGTGTCAAGGGCAGAAAATGCAGCAAGGAGAGACTGATGGTGGTCTTGTGTTGTAATTCAGATGGTTCTGAGAAGCTCAAACCATTAGTGATTGGAAAATACAAAATCCACGTTGTCTTAAAAAGGTCAATGTATTCAGTCTGCCAAGTCAGTACAAGAATAACAATAATGCTTGAATGACCAAATCTCTTGAAGATTCAACAACAAATGGCTGGGAGAAAGAGGAACATTTTGCTAACTTTGGACCACTGCTCGGCACATCAGTTCGATGACCTGGAACTTCCAAACATAAAGGTTGTCTTCTTACTAGTTAACACCACGAGTCATCTGCAACCATTGGATCAAGGAATAATCACCTAAATGAAACGTAATTACAGATGCTGGCTGGTTAAGGCTGTCATCAGTGCCATAGAACTACAAGAAACATTCCACATTGGAATGTACTGTAAGCTATCAGCAACATATCTGCTGCTTGGGATGAAGTTACAACAGACACCATAACTAACTGTTTTAAGAATGCCTGGACAGCAAATGATAATGCCGCTGAAACTGAAGATGAAACCGATAATCCTCATCTGAACTTATAATGAGGATACAATTGCGATTCTGATAATGCTTTTGTACACGCTTACACCTGGTTGGTGCCCTCTCGTACCGTCATTATGGAAGAATGGACATAGGTAGACAAGAACATCTGTGCTGCTGAAGAATCTGCTGATGACGCAGAAGAGAATGATAATTCTTTACTGTCATCTTCTGAGGTGGAATGTGAAGATACGATCCCGCACTGAAGTTGCCGCTGCAATTTCTGTTCTGGAGAGATTTGCTGCCACTTTTGATGTCTTCATGGCATTTCAGGCTGCCCTGGTGTGGTATCTTCAGAGAGTGCCATAATATTATGACCAACGGTCCGCCAACAACAATTAATGATTTTTTCAAATTATAGAACTAAAATGTGTAATGGATAAGAGTTATAACTAAAACTTAGTGTTAAAAGAACGGTATATTTAAAGTGTTTCTTAAGGTTATTGTTTGTTGTATTATATGACTCACTAATTCAATGAGTACAATATTGTTCCAAATAGTACTGTTTTAAAAAATTACGACAAGCATTTTACAGTATACTTTCTCAATTAAACAAATGACAGATATACCGTATGAACAGTTATTTTTACTTTTTCTTAGAAGTGGAACACCCACATTCGTTGGTACGCATAACAAGAAAGAAAGTGAACTCAACAATCGTATTTTACCATTTCAGATAATAGGGGACTATTTTTACTAAACCTTGTTAAATCAAGCTTCGTTAAACCAAATTGGCTATTTTTCGGTCCCTTGGTATTCGGTTAAACGAGGGTCTACTGTACAAATTATTTCAATTGAAGTCTTACAAGAAAACTAGTGGCTTTAATTTTTTTATAGGAAGACCAATCACACATCATCATCTCGAAACTGTGCTCTTTAACATACCTCTAACAGAACTGGAATAAGGATTTTAGTTTTTGAGTTTCACGATGTAAACAAGATCCTATTAAATTTTTTTACACTATAAAATTGCTGTGTTCACAACAGTATTATGACACTTGTTTCCTGTGTACTAGCCCACTTCCTCTTTAAGACACCTCATTGGATAACTCAGGAGCTAAAGGCAAAAGAGTGGGGGCGATTTATCCCTCCTGAATGTTCGTGTAGTTTTGGCCATGTTTTGGGTGCCTGTGCTTTTGGAGAGAGACTGTGGAATTGTCGGCTTCATAAAATAATATCCACTATTGCAGAAGCCTTAATGAATTTATATGTACAACATAGTTTACAGAATTTATACATTATTTCTATAACTAACTTTACCTATGTAGAAATTTTCTGGTCTCTAAGCCTATTTTCTGCTACTCAGTTTACTTGGCTCACTGGCCTTGTAGCTCACTGAATAGCCCTTTACTGACTTTCCCCCTTACAGTCATTCCTCTTCCCCTCCCCTTTGTCCTTCTTTCCTTGCATCTCTTACTTTTCTAATCCATTTTTCTTTTACTTTCCCTAAAACGATGTTTATAATTTTCTTTTCTTCTCCTGTCAGCATTTTTATAGCTACTATTTTTCTGTCCATTTTTTTCTCATACTTTTTCCCTCCATATCATTATTTCTGTACACTCAGTTATGTAGTGCTGTATACTTTAATTTCTGCCACATAATTCACATGTTCCTTTTCCACCTTCTCTTAACCCTTTTAAGAACATCGATCCTGTTCTCATCCTTTCCTGTCTATTACATTGAGCAATGTATTCTTCTCTTCCCCATTCCCTTTTTATTATTTTATAGAAGCTTAATGATTTTTTATCTCCTAAACTTCCCCATATATTCTGCCTTTCTATGTCTTCCATTCTAGTTCTTACTGCCATCCAAAATCCATTTATATTTATCTCCCCTAACCTCCATGTATCTCCTATTCTTATTTTTACTTTCTCTACTACGTATAGTAAGTAGGGGAAATATTGTATTCCACCCAAAAATTCGATACCGAGATTACACTGGAAATATATGTGTTGAGGCCCCCTGAATCCAAAAAAAGGATTTTTGGAAACATGTCTGTGTGTGCCTGTTTGTCTGTGTGTCCGTGAACAGCATAACTCAGAAACGAACAGTTGGATAAACACCAAACTGGTGTTTAGGTTCAATATCTTCCAGAGATGCGACACAAAGGTTTCAAGAAAATCTCCCCACTCCAGATTACCCTTTACATGGAACATTTTTCGAAAATTTTAATTTTCTCAAAAATGTCTCCAATGATTTTGATTTAAGATATTTTCATGATAAATGAAATGTATATCTCGAATTTTCTGGGAATGTCTCCAAAAGTATTCTTCATTGTGCATAACTTTTGCATAACTGGTAAACCATAAGAGATGGACAAAATTTTACTACACAAAAAAATGTAGATCGCGTTAAAATACACAATTTATGTCATATACATTTTTTTGGTGAGTGAATCATTTTCAAGATATTGCTTGTTATTCCCTTAAATATTCCAATACTTATACTTTTTCTCAAATGGGAATTCGTTATTCTTTTTTTTTTTTTTTTTTTTTTTTTTTTTTTTTTTTTTTTTTTTTTTTTTTTGGGCCCTGGTAATGCAAAGAGAATGGAATACTCCACATAGCAACCAGCTCTTAAAATATTTGACTATCGCTTAAAGCCTACCAATTCCCCTTGCACCTACAAGAAAATTAGCAATAAGATTAACGTCTCAATATCTCGATTAACATGAAGCATATGGAGAATAAGCGTTTGTAATAATAGTTTGTACAAGAGTAGAGAAAGTCATGTGAGTGTAACACACATATTTTTCCATGATTTTTTCCATTCCTGTCCACCAACTATCTTGGTTTGTCATACACTTTTGCTGGTTCATGCATATCTTTAAAATTTCTCCCACCTTCTTTGTAAACATCTAAACCAGAATTTTAAAATTTTTTCTGCTTGTTCTTCCCAATTCCACTAAAGTTACCTCTTCTGATGCTGCTCTTGGTATACCCAGTAATTCTTTACAAAACATTCTATACATGTGATCAATTGTTTTGCTTGTTTCTGGGAAACCCCCCCCCCCCCAGATTTCTACTGTTACAGCATTCTTGATTCTACCAATGCCTCATACATTCTTTTCAACCATTTAGAAGATGTTTCCAGTTTACATTTATATATCCTTATTCCTGTTTTGGCCACCTTCCCTTTAGCTATCATCTTTCTATCATGGGCCCCCCATCCTCGTTACTACTCCTTCTTACTTCTAAATAATAAACTTTTTTTGCCGACCTCCAGTTTGTGACCACCCAAAAACCACTTTTCCTCTATTTTTAGTTTGATTTCTCTTTTAAATACCATAACTTTGGATTTATTTGTATTTACATTGATTCCCCATTTTTCGCAAAATTTTTGAATTGCATTAATAGCTCTCTCTAACCTATTACCGATATAGCCCCTGCCATAAGGTCATCTGCATATATTAAAACTGGTATCTCTTTATGCTCTATTACCAGACATGCTGATTTCTTTCTTTTAGTTTTTCCAGTATATCATTTATAAATATATTAAACAGTATGGGACTCAGCTTGCATCCCTGTCATAGTCCTATTTTTTTATGTATCATCTCTGTAATGCCATTTTTCTTACTTCTTATACAGAAGTTTACATCTTCATAAATTTTCCTGATTTCTTTTGTAAAGTTGTCACTTATTCCGTTTTCTCTTAGTTTATACTCTAAAGCTGCAGAAGCCTTACATTATTTGAAGAAATATATGGATTCTCTCAAGATGTCTCCTCTAGTTTGATTAACATACTCGGTATCCCAACAGGCTCATCGTCTGGATATACAGTAGAGCCCTGGTATTTCGAGATTCTGTGTAATTCGTGCTGGTCTTAAGAAAATTAAAATTTTACATAAAACTGGAGTAAAATCCTGTTTTTATACATTGTCTGCATGTACGTTTTACGTACTTCCGAATGTGTTACATTTTGAAGTTTCTTTCAACTTTCCATGTATAATACAGGTAAAGCTGCCCCATTTAGGGTTTTCAATTGTAATGAACAGAAAATAACCTTGGCCTCAGACTGCTAATGCATTTCTATTACAGATGGACAGGTACTATTAGGTTTCGAGGAGTGCGCTTGCTCTTTCTTTGTCGACCCTTCATTAATTAGGACCTTCTGACAATCAGTTGTACAGTGCATACCATCTTTATTGTTACCCCGATTGTAGGTCCAACTCAGCGACAGAGGTTATTAAAATGCGCTTAAGTAAAAATACACATTTTACGACATAGGCTGATCGTTGTATGTAGATGGTTGTGTAGTAATATCTGTACTGAGCCCACCTGTGTCACGTTAATTTTAGTGTTGCACGTATGTAACTGTGTGTTTCTTAATGTTTCAATTCATACATTACAATGAGTGATAGGAGTAAGAGAAAATTTGTGTCCTTGAATGTGAAACTGGAGGCTATGAAAAGACTAGACAAAGGAGAAACATTAAAAAAAAACTTGCTGCTGAGTATGGAGTCGGTGAAGTGATAGTTGGAAATGGGGAAAAAATTGAGAAGTTTTCATCTAACAAGTGTTCTATTTAGTCATTTGAATGGAAGTCAATGAAGAAATCTGAGTATGAAAAAACGAGTTAAGCTTTGTTCATTTGATTTACTCAACAAAGACAAAAAGGAAATCCAATTTCAAGGCCTATTCTGCAAGAAAAAGCTGTATTTTTTAGGAATGAGTTAAAGGAAAGTGAGGACGATTTTACTGCAAGTTCAGGATGGTTGGATAGATGGAAGAAGTGATACGGCATAAGGCAGCTTGAAATTTCTACCATTGGCAGTACTGATGAAAAAGCTTGCTGGATGTGAAAATGCGAATGTGAGTGAGGTTTCAGAATGGATGAACAGTTTGAAGTGAGCGATCTTGCAATTGTTGAAATGGTTAGTGAGCCCGCTGAAGACAGTGGCGACAAGGAATTTCCTGAAGAAGTTGTACCAGTAATCACTCACACCGAGAGTTTGACAACACTACTGTCCATTCCATACCAGAGTGCCTTTCACTGAAAACCAACTCTTTGTATTATCCGCGCGAAAGTAGTTCGCAATCCCCGCCCATAATGGCTGCTTGTTCCCCTCCCACGTGTTTGTTGAACACTATTTAATCTATAAAAAGGCGCCCTGCGTGAGAATCATAGTTCAAAATGCAACCTGAGGTAACAATCGATTTTATAAGTATGCGGCAATGAACATTTTTACTTACGTTAATCACAATCCTTGGGCAAAAGTGCAACACCCAAATCCGAATCCTCCGAAGATGACTCAGCTGCCATATCGGAATCAGAACTACTCTCCAAAATAATGACAAGCTTATCCAATTCCACAGCACTGTCGCACTTAAAACAAGTTCCCACATTTTATCCTCTTCTATGTTGTATTATGTCTGTTTATATTCTTGCTCGCTTTGGTTACACTTCTCACTGAAACGCCTGTAAAATCCGATTAGTTTCGTAATATGCAATAATGCAAGTGTCGGGTATTTTTGTAATAGTGAGTTGAATATATGAAGTATTGTTTGTTTTTAGCCACTTTTTAACTGTTTCCCGCTTCTGTGTTTGAACAGTTTATTTGCACCACATGCACCTTCCTCTGCCATATGAGCTCAAATAACAACTGACTAAATCACAAGATTTGACGTGAGCTGAGCATATGTGTGTTAGTGTATTATGAATGACTGTTCGCTTATCATATATCCTGTGTTACGCAAAGTGTTTATTTGGTACTCAGATAGCACCTCTGGGAATTCATTGCTGCATTTCTTGTGTATGTAACAGAGTGGCAGTCGTGCATACGGTTGGTATTAACAAGCAAGATGCTCTTGGCGTTAGCACAATAGCAGGTGAAAATCCTGTTTTGTAATCTCTTAACAGCTAGTATATATCCATTACCTTTAACGATGAGTTCTTATGATAACCGCAATAAAATGTGCAGTTCTATACCTTTCCTGCTCTAATATTTCATAATACAATACATGTATTAAGGAACTATTTACATTGGCGTAAGAGTATATTCTTGGGTTCGTGACAAGCTGAAGCACGTGCTTCTGTTTACATCAGAGGGAACTCTGGTTTGGAATGGACAGTAGATGTGGCATTGCGTTATATCAAGCAGCAAGTGGAAACTACTCCAACTGACACCATGCTCCTTAGAAGATGGCGCAAGATTGCTCTAAAAACGAGGTTCTATTTTAAAACAAGGGACTTTGAACAATTTCTTTAAAATGTAACTTGTATTTTGGAAATATGTGCCCATATATGCACATATAATGCAGGTATGTACTAAATTGTTTTTTTAGTTATTTTTAACCATTATTGTGTTCATTAAACATTTATTCATGGTTTACCCATTGATTTAGTGATATTTCTGTATAATCCAAGTTTTTTGTAATTTTAGGCAGCCTCAGCCCCAATTAGCTCGAATTACCAGGACTCTACTGTATCATCGGTGAGAATGAAGCAGAATGAACAACAACCAGTTGAAGTATATGTTGAAGTACGACATACCTTCCCTACTACCTTGAGAAGTATAGTTTATCATCAATTGAAATTACTGGGCAGATGGTTGGGGTGAGAGGAACCATACCTAGCCACTTTGCTAAGTTTTCTATAAGTTCAATCTCAAGGCCAATATTATGGACAACATAGTAGTTTTTGCCCTTGAAGTTCAATTAGAATTCTCCAAAATCATCCATACTCAAATTAATTTCAATTTTGGTCTATGTTTAAAAGAAAAAGAATTGTACTTTTAATAATTTTTCCCCTAAAATAGCATTTTCCCCTGTTTTTCCCCCCCTCAAGATTGTATTTTATTTCAGGGATAACTATGCATGCTGCTTGTGCTATTCTTGTTTTATATAATCATTTGTAAAATATTAAGCTTTGTTTATTTGGCAATCCCTACTTTTGAGAAAGCTGAAAGTTTTCTTTCTGAATAAATGGGCTAATATCCATCACATTAGATAATATTTAAACAAACATTTCAGTCATGTTGATTAAAAAATAAAAAGTAAATAAAATAATCAGCAAACTCTGCCCAAAAGTAGTGCTGAAAATATTATACATCAGCAATGTAATATAAAATAAGTCAACCAGTGCAAATGTTAAGAGTCTTAGATCATTTCCAAAATTCCTCTTCACCTCAATCCTTGAAATTATTCTTCCAAAGTTTACAATTATTTTGGTTCTCCCCTGTTATACAAATATGGATCCAAGATTTTGTGTTCAGAATTGCTATTGACTATCAATCACTGCTGGATGTATGGCATTTTTATATGGTTTTCTCCAACTTAGCTGTTAACCAAAGGTCACAATATGAACATCTGGACCTAACTGCCAGTTAGCAGCTATCCTTAACCAGAGATCATAATACAGGCCATTATCTAAGATGAAAATATTTATAATATCTGTAGAAATTTCTTTGGAAATTTTATTAAACCTCTGTTTATAATTTTGTAGCAGTTTGTAAACTGAAGGTAATTCTAAGATTTGATGTTTCTGATGTTAAAGATCAATGTCATACAGCTTTGGAAAGCTTTTTTCAAGATGCTGGTGTATATGGTTTCTGTAAGCAACATGTTTTTGTTTTTTTTCGTCAGATACAAGAATTGGTTACTCCAGAACTGTATGCACGCTATGATTCAATGCTGCTGAATTCTCTTTTGGACACGTTGGAGGATACGTATTACTGCCCTCGCCAGTTCTGTCAATACCCTGTTGCTGTGGAAGAGGGGGAGAAAATGGCCATTTGTCCTTCTTGCAACTACGTGTTTTGTGTTTATTGCAAGAGGGTGTATCATGGAGTGGAACCCTGCAGATTTAAAGATAGTAAGATATATTTCATTTATTTAGCAGTAATTGTATTTTATGAACGTTTTCATTGTTGTAGAATTTTTACTTTCTCTACTACGTATAGTAAGTAGGGGAAGTATTGTATTCCACCCAAAAATTCGATACCGAGATTTCACCGGAAATATGTGTTTTGAGACCCCCTGAATCCAAAAAAAGCATTTTTGGAAACATGTCCGTGTGTGTGTCTGTCTGTGAACAGCATAACTCAGAAACGAACAGTCGGATAAACACCAAACTTGGTATTTAGGTTCAGTATCTTCCAAGGATGCGACACGAAGGTTTTCAAGAAAATCCCCCCACCCCAGATTACCCTTTACATGGAAGATTTTTCGAAAATTTTAATTTTCTCAAAAATGGCTCTAACGATTTTGATTAAAATATCATATGTTTAAGATATTTTTATGACAAATAAAATGTATATCTTGAATTTCCTGGGAATGTCTCCAAAAGTATTCTTCATTGTGAACGACTTTTGCATAACTGGTAAACCATAAGAGAGAGACAAAATTTTACTACACAAAAAATGTAGATCGCATTAAAATACACAATTTATGTCATACATTTTTTTTTTGTTGAGTGAACCATTTTCGAGATATTGCTTGTTGTTCCCTTAAATTTTTCAATACTTATTTTCTCAAATGGGAATTCGTTATTCATTTTTTTGTCTTGGATATGCAAAGAGTATTCATTAATTTGTAGCAAAGGGAATGGTGCTGCACATAGCAACCAGCTATTAAGAGATATGTATGTGCTTAAAGGCTACTGTATTTCCAAATTGCCCTTGTAAATATATATTCCCCTTACATCTACAAGAAAATTAGCAATAAGATAGAGTCTGCAAATGTTTATCTCGATTAACATGAAGTAGATGGAGAATAAGCATGTGTAAAAATAGTTTGTACAAGAGTAGAGAAAGTCATGTGAGTGTAACACATCAGAATTTTTTTTTATTACTGTAAAGGCAAAGCAGGTGCAACTGTTGCAGTTATTTTAATGTAGTATACTAAGCAACTGCACATCATAAGGGAAGAGTGGGCTGGATTACTTTGCATTTTGCTCAGAACAGAGATTTTGTGTAAGGATTCGTTTTTGCATTGACCACAAGAATTGAGCTTATGCTTAAGAAATTCAAAGTCCAGAGTAGCAAAACCTTTGAATTTTAGATCATTTCAAAAACTTTTTCAATTTTGAACAGTAATTATGATTAATAAATAGAAGTGCTATACCCAAATGGTTATAAGCATTTATTGTACAATTTGCTTTACAATATATACAATGTATATTAATATATCACTCGTACCCCTGCATCTTATATACAATTTGTTTGGTGCTTGTTTTCTTATTGAGCCACTCAGATTGCTTGGCTCTCAGGTCTTAGCGCTCACTGTGCGGCCCTTGCCTCTTACTTTTCTAGACCATTTTTCCTTTACCTCCTTAAAAATTCTCCCATGCCCTTGATTTTCTTTCCTTCTTTCCCTGTCAACATCTTTATAGCTTAAAATAAAGAGAGTTGAAGGTTGTTACACTGCATCACTAAAATGTTCTTACTTGAACGCATTTCGGGAGACGATTTGCTCCCATCGTCAACATGTTTTCAACTGATTTTGCCGGTTATTGTCTGGGGAATGTGTGTGGCTAGTGGTGTTCTCTGGTGCTGGGCTGATGAACCTCCAAAAGGCTGCTGGATGGCGGCAGTTCGAAATTCATTAGGTGATTCCTGTGTTTGACAATATGTATTTTTTCCCAGATGTCCAATTCATTGTTGCTGTTGATCGGTTTTAAGAGTTTTATGTTCTGAGTGATATCATGGTTTGAAGACCAGAAATGATGTGCTACTGCTGATTTATCTGGCTGCCTTTGGTAAATGCATCTCATATGCTCTTTAAGTCTTATTTCAAGATTTCTTTTGGTTCTTCCTATGTATACTAGGTTACAGTCATTACAAACAATTTTATATATACCAGCTGATTTATCGTTGGGGATAAGATCTTTTATTCTGTTGCATAGTAGTTTCTGTATATTGTGGTTATTCTTTGGAGACAGGGTGATGTTGTATTTCTTGAAAATCCTTTGAAATTTATGATATGTCCAAGGGTGATAAGTGAATTTCCTATATGCTTGTGGTTTTTGTTGTCTGAGTAAAGTAGTCGTTTGTTGGATGTATTTCTGTCTTTCAAACTTTTTTATCTTCTTATCTATTGTTTTTTTCTGGTATCCATTCATAGTGGCTATGTGGATAATGTGTTGGTATTGTTTCTGGTATTCGTCTTTCTCCAATGGTATATATACTAACCGTTTGTAATACTATTTAAAATTGCATGTTTATGGCTTGTAGGATTGTAACTATTGTTTTTAATATAATTTTCTGTGTGCGTTGGTAGTCTGTAAATGCCAAACGTTAGTTTGTTGTGTGCATTATTTCTAATGATCCTGATGTCTAGGTAAGGTAATTGGCCATTTTCTTCTTTTTCTATTGTGAATTTAATATATCTTTTTTTGTAAATTCAATAATTTCAAAGCATCTTCTGAAAGTTTATTTGGAACAATAGCAAAAATATCATCTACGTACCTATGCCAGGTTTTGAATAGATGTGGAAAAGATTTAGTAATATGGCATTCAAAATGGCTCATATATACTTCTGCTAAAAATGGTGAAAGAGGGTTTCCCATAGTTAGGCCTGTGGTTTGTTTAAATTATGACACATCACTGTTACTAGCCTCTAAATCTTCAAAATTAATTAATCTTTATAGCTACTATTTTTCTATCCACATTTTCCCACTTCTTCCCTCACACTTTTTCCCTCCAGCTCCTTATTTCCTTACATTCTGCCATATAGTGTTCTGTACTTTCTCTTCCTCCCCACAACTAGCATATACCTCTTCCACTGTCTCTCATCCCTCTTAAATACATTGATCCCATTCTCATTCATGCTAAAGCTTCCCTTTTTTGTCTATTACAGCAATCAATGTACCTCTCTCTTTCCCACTCCTTCTTTATCAATTTATAGAAACTTAATGATTTTTTTATCTTCAAGGCTTCCCCATATCTCTTGTCGTTCTATATCTTCCACTCTGTTTCTTACTACTTTCCAAAAGTTGTTTGTATTTGCCAAATGGTTAAACTGCCTTCTTTTGACCAACATAGCAAAGGTTCACACCAAGGAGCAGCAAGTGCAATTTATGGTGAACATTGCAGGTACTCTAATGGATCATGCCAATCATTCCATCAACTTCATTCATAGTGACTAAGCCCCGGATTTTTAGGTTTTAAAAAGTTAAAATTAGGTTCTATGTATCAGTGTATTAGGATTTTATAGGATCTTATATGTTGAATTTAGGAATTTATGGGATCTTTGGCACACATATATATGTATATACACATATATTCATGCAAATCACTGGGCACTTTGTTTAAAACATTAACTTTAAATTGTAAAAAGTTAAATTAACTGTAACTTTAGTATGTATTTGAAAGTACCAAATTAAAAAATGTCGTGTTAGAAACTCCCTATAACGGAAGAAGCAATAATGCATACTACTCAACAGCACTATTAAAATGTTTGCCTCTGTTTTCACCTATTGTTGCGGCATGTAAACACACGTTTCAGAAATGTCGCGTGCCACTGACCACCTCTTTCGACTATAGCTAGAAAATAACTGAAGGCGGCGAACGTTTTAATTACTTTATTATTGTGGCGGACGGTTTAATTAAAGTTTATTATTGTAAGGTATTGCGCAAGATTTCATAATCTAATTATTTAATAGTTTCGTTATTCGAACGGTCTCCCTTCATTTTAAAAATACTTTTATATTCATAAATCTACTCTTATTTGCTTAAATAACCGAATTAAGCACTTTTAGGTTCTATCACGAAAAATAGGTTTTATTAGGTCCTAACGTAAAATTAGGTCAATTTAGGCTCTGTAAAATTGAAGTATATTACTCGTTGGTAACTAAAACATTAAAATAAACCGAAGTTTGGAGTGTAGGAGGTCAGGAATAAAATAGGTCAGAACCTAAGAATCCGGGGCTTAATAATGACCATCATAGTCTTCCCCCCCAGTACCCTAATAATTTAGTGTAAGTAATCTACTGAAGTTAGCGCACAAATTAAAATTGCACAAAAACAATACCTCTTGGGGAATTTCATATGTTATTGATGTTTGTCATTAGACACATCACCACTATCTGATGAGTGCATATTAGATCTCAGCTGGGAGAAATTTTTTCACATCATTGAGTTACCCAAACACAGTGTAGAACACTAATACTGCTTTTGTTTGATTTTTGTTATATGCTTTAGGTGGAATCCTATGAATGTCATCAGATTTTTAAGGAAAATTTCAATAATTATAAACATGTAAGATTTTCATCCTGGCAAACTATTACATACACAGCAATAATAATATTACATAATATTAAGTAACACAGCAGAAGTAGCAGTATTCAAGCATTTTATATACGTATTGATATTCAAATTTTAAATATGATATAGATTTTAGTACACCAATTGGTGAAAATTCAAATCTTGGGTTATTTTTCAAGCAAAATTTAAAACATTTAGCAGCATGTTACTGTTGTTGCTTCAAACCTCAATATCCATTGCACTAAATTCCATTCAGTGTTTATGTTAAGGCTTGAAAAGCATTAGCAACAAGTTCAGAAGTTTGGATAAATCACATTTTGTCCAAATAGGATTATTTTTATGCATACTATCTTATGCAAAATAAAATAAGCTGCTCGTTTGAACAAGCCACATATATTTTCATGACGTATTTGTAAGTCTTTTTTAATTGAATAAAGGATTGTCATAAGCTCATAAGATTTGCTGAAAATTGCCTAGTTAGGTGGACAAAAATTAATACAATGTTTATTATTGAAGAATGAACAAATGCTGAAAAATATGCACGGGGTTAGAACTTAAAATCTGTGGGCTGTGATATTTGCATTCTTGTTGCATGGTGAAGTATAGATTGATTCTTTTTGATGCCGAGAAATAGCTTCTGTGTAAAAGTATTGTTTGTTCAAATCAGTACAAAGAGCTGTCATACTGACAAGTGTGCAATGAAAATGGAATGTGGTTCCTGCAATAATAATGCCTGAAACAACTGGCTAATTTTCCACACTACATACATTGAATGGCTTAGGCACATCTCATCATCAGCTCTCTCTCTCTTTTGTCCAGAGCACAATAGTAATGTGTGAGGCAGTATTAGGAGATCCAAAGTTGAAATTTTGCCAGGACTGTCGTTCCTGGCAGGTTTTTACTTTCTCTACATAACTCAGAAACGAACAGTCGGATAAACACCAAACTTGGTATTTAGGTTGAGTATCTTCCAGAGATGTGACACGAAGGTTTTCAAGAAAATCTCCCCACCCCAGATTACCCTTTATATGGAACATTTTTCGAACATTTTAATTTTCTCAAAAATGGCTCTAACAATTTTGATTAAAATATCACATGTTTAAGATATTTTCATGACAAATGAAATGTATATCTCGAATTTTCTGGGAATGTCTCCAAAAGTATTCTTCATTGTGAACGACTTTTGCATAACTGGTAAACCATAAGAGATAGACAAAATTTTACACCACAAAAAATGTAGATCGCGTTAAAATACAGAATTTATGTCATATACTTCTTCTTCTTTTTTTTTTTTTGAGTGAACCATTTTCGAGATATTGCTTGTTATTCCCTTAAGTTTTCCAATACTTATACTTTTTCTCAAATTCGTTATTCTTTTTTTTTTTGTCCTGGTAATGCAAAGAGAATGGAATACTCCACATAGCAACCACCTCTTAAAATATTTGACTGTCGCTTAAAACCTAGCAATTCCCCTTGCATCTACAAGAAAATTAGCAATAAGATTAATATCTCGATTAACGTGAAGCATATGGAGAATAAGCGTTTGTAAAAATAGTTTGTACAAGAGTAGAGAAAGTCATGTGAATGTATCACATCAGATTTTTTTTTTTTTTTCCAGGTATTCCTCAGTCCTCATAACTGGCAAATGCCAGGGAAGTACCCTAAACTTGGACCTGCAACATTTCCTTCCGAAATATCATTTCATTGCATGTGTCATTAGTGTCCACTGCCTGCGGTGCCACATGTAGGGGAAAAAAAGTTTTTTCCTAGCGCTGCATGCATTACCATGGAGCTTCTAATGATATTTAAGTTTATACTATGCAGCCAATCATGCCATTTCACTCCTCTCATTCCTGTTGGGGGAATGTGAGCATATGCATTCTCCACAGCTCAATGTGATATGACAGATGGTAAAGCTGTCTTTTGGAGAATCCAGCTTGGGTTTTCCAATTTTCCATGTATCCAATGCAATTAACTTGAAATGTTGCATTTGCTTTAATTATATTGAATATTTTTTTGATATTCCAAGCTGTTTGATATGTGTAAATTGCACCGATATGGACACAACAAATGGATATGGATTAGCCAATCTTAGCATTACACATGACAAAATATTGATTTTAATTGAGCATAGACGTGAATGGGCTTATTGGAGTGTTCTTAAAAAAATGTTCAAAAACAAGATCAGAAGCAATCATCAAGCAGCATGCAAAGAAGCGAATGAAAGTATTCAAGAAAAAATATGCTGTGTTACACTCACATGACTTTCTCTACTGTTGTACAAACTATTTTTACAAACGCTTATTCTCCATATGCTTCATGTTAATCGAGATATCGAGACATTAATCTTATTGCTAATTTTCTTGTAGATGCAAGGGGAATTGCTAGGCTTTAAGCGATAGTCAAATATTTTAAGAGCTGGTTGCTATGTGGAGTATTCCATTCTCTTTGCATTACCAGGACAAAAAAAAATGAATAACGAATTTGAGAATAAGTATAAGTATTGGAAAATTTAAGGGAATAACAAGCAATATCTCGAAAATGGTTCACCCAACAAAAAATATGTATATGACATAAATTGTGTATTTTAATGTGATCTACATTTTTTGTGTAGTAAAATTTTGTCTATCTCTTATGGTTTACCAGTTATGCAAAAGTCGTTCACAATGAAGAATACTTTTGGAGACATTCCCAGAAAATTTGAGATATACATTTCATTTGTCATGAAAATATCTTAAACATATGATATTTTAATCAAAATCGCTAGAGCCATTTTTGAGAAAATTAAAATTTTCGAAAAATGTTCCATGCAAAGGGTAATCTGGGGTGGGGGGATTTTCTTGAAAACCTTCCTGTTGCATCTCTGGAAGATACTGAATCTAAATACCAAGTTTGATGTTTATCCGACTGTTGGTTTCTGAGTTATGCTGTTCACAGACACAAACACACACTTGTACATGTTTCCAAAAATTGTTTTTTTTTGGATTCAGGGGGTCTCAAAACATGTATTTCCGGTGAAATCTCAGTATCGAATTTTTGGGTGGAATACAATACTTCCCCTACTTACTATACATAGTAGAGAAAGTAAAAAGTAACTTGTTGCACAATGAGAAGATTATTCATTCAGAATTATCAGTAAGTTTAACAGCATTTTAACTGAACTAAATGAACTAAAATGGCAACATCTTTTAATTTACAATGAAATATGGATAAGCTAGTAACAATGATGTGAATTTGAAATTATTTAGAAAATTGAAACACTTAACATCACTACATGTTTTTCATCTTGACTGGTTTTGAGAGCTAATTGCTCCCATCCTAGGAAGTGTCCGATTGGTTCCTCGTGGTAATGTATGGTAGCATCTGGTGTTGCAGTGATGAATTTACATACTGGGTTCAATGGCTGCAATTCAAAATTCATTACGTGGTATTTATGTTTTATGATCAATAATTTTTCCCAAGTATCCAACTCTTGTTTTGTATTTTGCCGGTTTTGGGATTGTTATATTTGGTGTGATGTGATTTGTTGTCCAAAAGTGATGTGCTACCGCAAATTGGTCCATCTGTTTGTATTTGATGTGCTCATATGCTCTTTTAATCTCATCTCTAAATTTCTTTTTGTTTTACCTATGTAGATTTGGTTAAATTCTGGGCAATTAATTTGATAGATTCCTGCTTTTTGTTCTGAAGTATTTGGTCCTTTGATTTGTTGCAGAGTAATTTCTCTAGAGCTAGGCAAATGTTATGGAATTTGTAGTGAGTCCTTGGGTGGAAAGTAAACTTTTTGAAAATCATTATGTTTTTTTATTGAGTGAGCTTTGTGGTGTCCTTAATCTGTTTTCATGAAATATGCTATTTTTTTGTCAATGATTTGTTTTTGTGAAGCTATTGTTTATAGTTGTGTTAACTCTGTATTTGTATTCCTGTTTGTATTCTGTTTATGGTATGTAAACCAATCTATGGGTCAAACTGTTTGGGACTGCATGTTTGTGTTGTACTGGGTTGAAACTATTGATTTTTACTTTCTCTACTACGTATAGTAAGTAGGGGAAGTATTGCATTCCACCCAAAAATTCGATACCGAGGTTTCACCGGAAATACATGTTTTGAGACTCCCTGAATCCAAAAAAAGCATTTTTGGAAACATGTCCGTGTGTGTGTCTGTCTGTATGTCTGTGTGTCTGTGAACAGCATAACTCAAAAACGAAGAGTCGGATAAACGCCAAACTTGGTATTTAGGTTCAGTATCTTTCAGAGATGCGACACGAAGGTTTTCAAGAAAATCCCCCCACCCCAGACTACCCTTTACATGGAACATTTTTCGAAAATTTTAATTTTCTCAAAAACGGCTCTAACGATTTTGATTAAAATATCATATGTTTAAGATATTGTCATGACAAATAAAATGTATATCTCGAATTTTCTGGGAATGTCTCCAAAAGTATTCTTCATTGTGAACGACTTTTCCATAACCGGTAAACCATAAGAGATAGACAAAATTTTACTACACAAAAAATGTAGATCGCGTTAAAATACACAACTTATGTCATATACATTTCTTTTGTTGAGTGAACCGTTTTCGAGATATTGCTTGTTATTTCCTTAAATTTTCCAATACTTATACTTTTTCTCAAATACGTTATTCATTTTTTTATGTCCTGACATGCAAAGAGAATGGAATGCGCCACATAGCAACCAGCGTTAAAATATTTGACTATCGCTTAAAAGCTACCATATTCCCCTTGCATCTACAAGAAAATTACCAATAAGATTGACATCTTGATATCTCGATTAACATGAAGCATATGGAGAATAAGCGTTTGTAAAATTAGATTGTACAAGAGTAGAGAAAGTCATGTGAGTGTAACACATCAGATTTTTATGTATACCTTTTCCACTATAAGTTGAAAGAAGTAAATGAAACTTAAATGTATTACTCTGCCGAGCACATGGCAGCACCATGTGAAGGATGACAGGAACTAAGTACCTGTGAGAGGAAATTGCTTCAGACAGAATGCAAATACAGTATATTGCACAGCTTGGGGATCATTAGCTTTTAAACATTCTATGTCTTATTCCTATATTTTGCCTTACATCCTAAACTTCTAACACACAATGCTAAAAGTAAACAAATAAAAACTGTACCTGAAGAGTTCTGCATCTGTATCTGTGGTTAAAGGTGCTGGATTAAACTGCTCTTAACTTCAGGCTTTATAAATCATTCATTTAATGACTAATAGCAGTATAGGTTAATCTGAGAAGCAGTTCTGCACCACTAACAAAGAAGGTCAATTATTGCTGAATAATGGCCAACAATATTCATTGTCGATTAAAGGTGGGTACGTTTCACAGACTTTGTTAAAAGCATTTAACGCAATTGTCTTCTTTCCATTTCCCGCATTTATGTTTCCCGCAGTGGCAGAGGATTCTCAGCCATGACACTCATTTTCTCAACACGTTGCAAAAGTACACTGGCAGCTTATCCAGAAATGAACTGCAGCGCCTGTGCGTAGCCTCTTAAACCCTTTGCTATAATGGTTCATTTAGTTATAGGTGAATCAGAACAAACACATTTTATTTCATAAATTGAACTGTTACAATAATGGGTTTTTAAAATTTCTCTGCACGAGAATAACCACAAAATGCTACGATTTGAACCGAACTGTATTATGTAGAGGAAGAGATGACATGTTAAGCTGGAAAAGTTGTAGTTTGCCCACCAGCCAATGAGGTGCTCTCTTGTCACGTGATTTTGTTTACAACTCCTTTAAACTTAAAGTGAAACCACTTTAGTTTTCAGAATGTGTAGGCTTACTGTAGATACCAAAATTGATCTTGTTCTGGTTTCTATCAACAACTTCTGGTTTAGCCATGGGCAACAAATGGGCATTAAATAAAATTGGGCATAACTTGCATCCTTGTCTTAGTCCTTTTTCTTGGGGTGTTTCTCTGATTATTGTTTCTTCCTTGTATTTTACACAGAAAGTGTTATTCCTATATAAACATTTTAAGGTTGTCACCATTTGGTTATTTACCCCTTTAATAATTTGTACCATATTTCAGCTCTAAAGAAAGGTTACAAATTCAGCTGATTAAAAGACTGTAAACTGTTTGTTGGAAAGATCAAAATAGCCGCGTCTACAGAATTTGTTACTACTAGATGACAATCTTTGAAGTTGGTAATATCAGGCGTATTCCAAAACTAAGGTCCAGTGAACAATATTTAATGGATGGTAGGCCTGAATAACGTTCTATGCCTGCAGCACTGTGTACCAACTCCTGAGGAACCTACCGCAGTGTTAGTGTGGCACAGTAGGCATTTTCCAGTCAGTGAAAGCATATTGCAATGGCCGCGACAATCATATATCCCGCAAGTTGTGAAGTGAGTGGTGTGATTAGAATTTTGCTGGCAAAAGGTTCGTCAGCTGCGGACATCCATCGTGAGTTATGCCTTGTGTATGGATCGGATATAATGAGGTTTGACACTGGTGTCGAGAATTTTGAAACAGCAGCACAAATATGTACAATGAACAGCGGAGTGGTAGGCCCAGTATTTGGACCGACGACATCATTGAGCAAGTGAACCAAAAACTTTGAAGTGATTGGTGTTTGACGATTAGTGGTCTGGCTGATTAAATTCCCAAATGTTGCTCGAACCTCACTTTATAGCATTGCCACTGAACAGTTGAATATCGGAAACTTTGTGCGAGGTGGGTGCCAAAACTGCTCACCAGTCAGCACAAAGAGCAACAAATGTGTAGTGCACGACAGTTTTTGGAGTGCTATAGACAAGATGGAGAAGGTTTGTTTTCTCACATTGTTACGGGTGACAAGACATGGATAGCATACACTAATGCAGAATCAAAACAATAGTCAATCAGTGGCGCTGTTCCGGTTCAGGCAAACCAAAAAAGTGTAAGCAATTGCCCTACATGAATTACAAAATGATGGCTACCATGTTTTGGGATGAAAAGGGCATCCTTTTGATTGATTTCATGGACTGTGGGTCAACAATTACAGCTGATGTGTACTGTGCGATGCTTACCAAACTGAGACATGCGATCCAAAATTGACGCCGTGGGAAACTGCTGTCTCTGGCATCATCCTCCTGCATGACAATGCACACCGCTGCCAAAACCAAAGAGAAGATTCAAGAGTTTCATTGGGAACTCTTTGACCACCCTCCGTAAAGTCCCGACCTGACACCAAGCAACTACTTCCTCTTCTTGCATATGCAACGCTGGCTGGGGAGACAACGATTTCAAACTGACGAACTCAAGACGAGCGTTATCAATTGGTTCAAGTACCAGGCGGCAGACTTCTATGCCGAGGGGTTAAAGAAGCTGGTGCAGTGTTATAGCAAGTGTATACATGTGAATAGCAGTTATGTGGAAAAGTAAAGTATATATGTAGGTACATATTAGTGTCAATAAAAACCTTGTCTCATGAGTGAAGTTGTTCTTTTGACCAAACGGACCTTAGCTTTGGAATACGCCTCGTAAGTATAAGAACATTCTGGTTGCTATATGCCCATTGTTGTCATTATATTCTTCAAAACATTTTGTTTTGAGAGATGTTGAGATCAAAATTGAAATCAAAATTTGCTGTCATTTTTTAAAGTTTAAGCCATCATTCTTGTTTCTGACTTTCATACAACCGAAGTTTAACTACAAATAGCAGCTATGTGTTTTGCATTAGGCAAGAAAAATATCCAGGAGAGATTAGATTTGAATAAAGATGAATATGCTCTGGGAAGTGTCAGAAGATGTTTTAAAAATAAAAGATAAAATTTTAAGTGAAGATTTGCGTGTTCAGGTCACTGTGAGACTAAAATATAGTGTGTGTAAAAATGTCAGGATTAAAGGCTGTAAATATAAATTTGACAGGAATTTCCTTACTACAGTAACTCTAAGACTAAGAAAATGTAATGGGGTTAAATAATACTACTACAAAGTTAATCAAACAATGGTAGTAGAGGTTTAGATTACCTTGATCATTAATTATTTAGTGATCAATATTGTTAAATATTCAATATTATCCTACACAATTTTATGATTATTACTCTAAATTTTTATGTTCCATTTAATTGGAGCTGTTTTAGTAGGTTATATAGATTGCATACCATACTATAGCATTAGGAAGGTTAATGATGTTATTCTTCTCAGTAGGTAATAAAAATAAACTGCTGACATTCATAGGAAGTTGTAGAAAGCTTGATCTCCGACATACATCTCTTTTAGCAAATTATTGAAAACTTCACAGTGTTCAGCATTCACCTTTTAAAATCTGTTCGCTTACACAACATTTCTTTTCCCTCTTTACACTTTTCACAAATGAGAGGCAAGCATTCTGTGGATCTCCTATAAGTGATATACATCCAACAAAAGTGGCATCAATATTTTTAAAAAAAATTCTAATTTCAAAGCTTTAAACAGTATTCAGCATATCTTTCACTGTATAAAACAATTCTCAAATAATTACAGCAAAAATTATATCTTCTGAAATAACAAAGGCAAATAAAGTACTTTTATCCTGATATTGATTTATGGTTTAACGTTTTGAGTAAAGAAGGTTAAGGAAACTAAATTAAACTCATGGAAAAGCACTACAAAACTCAGGTTTCTGTAAACAAACTCCGTTTTTTTTCTTTGTAGATGAAAAGCAGAGATTAGTGGAGGAATACACCACCTCTGATGATAGCAGGCGCAAATTCCTTGAACAGCGTTATGGAAAGCAGCAATTACAAACACTAGTGGACACATCGCTTTCAGAGAAGTGGTTGTCTTCAAACAGCAAAAACTGCCCGAACTGTAAGGCTGCAATTGAGGTAATTTGAACTTTTCTTTATGCTTTTTTTAATCTTTGGATCATTTCATAAGGTCAACTAAGATTTGAAGAAGATGGTTGGTTGCTGCTACGTATGGAAAGTCAGTTTGTAGATGTATTATATTTTTTAAAATAGAGAGTTGAGAGTTGTTAACTACATCACTATAATATTCTTACTTGAACGCGTTTCGGGAGACGGCTTGTTCCCATCGTCAGCATTTTCTCTCAACTGTTGAGAGAAAATGCTGACGATGGGAACAAGCCGTCTCCCGAAACGCGTTCAAGTAAGAATATTATAGTGATGTAGTGTAACAACCCTCAACTCTCTATTTTAAATTATGACACATCACTGTTACTAGCTTCTAAATCTTCTAAATTAGTCAATGTATTATATTGTTATTCAACTGTTGGGGAGCCGAACTTGAAGTAGTTGCAACCGCACATATGGTAAAAAGTTTCCGATAGCCTTCGTCCCAAATTTAAAAATATTAACTTTGTAATTTGACTGTTTATTTAAATATTATATATTTATGTTTGCCTCGGCTGCATCAGTATTATTGTTAGAGACATGTTTCTCTTAACAGGGCATGATGCGACTGAAGAATGTAGGCTTACACAGATTATAATTTTTAATTCACTCCTTTTTTACTTTCTCTACTACGTATAGTAAGTAGGGGAAGTATTGCATTCCACCCAAAAATTCGATACCAAGATTTCACTGGAAATACATGTTTTGAGACCCCCTGAATCCAAAAAAAGCATTTTTGGAAACATGTCTGTGTGTGTGTGTCTGTCTGTGAACAGCATAACTCAGAAACAAACAGTCAGATAAACACCAAACGTGGTATTTAGGTTCAGTATCTTCCAGAGATGCGACACAAAGGTTTTCAAGAAAATCCCCCCACCCCAGAGTACCCTTTACATGGAAGATTTCTCAATAATTTTAATTTTCTCAAAAATGGCTCTAA
This sequence comes from Deroplatys truncata, assembly GCA_030765065.1. Classification (NCBI taxonomy): domain Eukaryota; kingdom Metazoa; phylum Arthropoda; class Insecta; order Mantodea; family Mantidae; genus Deroplatys; species Deroplatys truncata. Next base: position 178,815,860 of record CM060983.1, on the reverse strand, counting down.
CGATTTTGATTAAAATATCATATGTTTAAGATACTTTAATGGCAAATAAAATGTATATCTTGAATTTTCTGGGAATGTCTCCAAAAGTATTCTTCATTGTGACCAACGTTTGCATAACTGGTAAACCATAAGAGATAGACAAAATTTTACTACACAAAAAATGTAGATTGCGTTAAAATACACAATTTTTGTCATATACATTTTTTTTGTTGAGTGAACCATTTTAGAGATATTGCTTGTTATTCCCTTAAATTTTTCAATACTTATTTTCTCAAATGGGAATTCGTTATTCACTTTTTTGTCTTGGATATGCAAAGAGTATTAATCTGTGGCAAAGAGAATGGTGCTGCACCTAGCAACCAGCTATTAAGAGATATTTATGTGCATAAAGGCTACTGTATTTATATATTGCCCTTGTAAATATATAGTCCCCTTACATCTACAAGAAAATTAGCAATAAGATAGAGTCTGCAAATGTTTATCTCGATTAACATGAAGTAGATGGAGAATAAGCATTTGTAAAAGTAGTTTGTAAAAGAGAGAGAAAGTCATGTGAGTGTAACACATCAGATTTTTTTATTAGTTCTTGACACGATTTAAATAACACTTCACTGATGTAGAGAGCTGTGAGATTCTTTAATTAATTACTTGCACTTTTTAACACGTAAAACTATTTTCATCTCACACGAATACGTATTAAATTTTTCGAGGACACATCTCGCATCCACTTAGAAACAGTCTGCTACCAACGTGTCCAGTTATGAGCACTGTCTACAAGCAACTGACTTCTTGATTTGTAAATTTTGCTATATTTCATTTTCTGATTGGCTAATCCTAGTCCAATAGAATACCTTCATTTAACTAAAGCTTTTTCTGGTTGTTGATTGGCTATTTTTTTAAACTGTCACAAAAATTACATTGTTTCCAAGAATGACTAGTAGCATTATTAAACATTCTTACCTCAAGGTTACCTCATTGTTAGCAACTTTTAACCTATTATTCTCACAGCTCCTACATTATTAAATTATGTATTACATTCACATAACATTATTACACACATGTATACAATAATATAAACATTTACAATGACTGTAATATACACTTTTTATATATTGTTACATACACATATTGCTTTAAGTTATTGACTTTATATTATATAATTAGACTGAAATCATTTAAGTGTTAAAAATACTGCCTCAGGGTTGGACCTTGATGTTTCAGATTCACTTGAATTTTGGGATATTAATGTGCATGGAAGATATTGATTTTTAAAAGTTTTGGAATTTTTGTACATAATTTTGAAAATGGTTAAATGCTAAAACTATCTACTTTTTGACATATAAAATTGTAATTGTTAAGGTCACAATTTTTCCATCCACTATAATTTATTTTTGTATTTGTTTTACAAATTATTCTGCAAAAGCTTATTTTTTTGTCGATTTCATAGTAACGTAAATGTTGAAAGAAATGTGTTCATCACACATTCTCTTGTAGGTACATAGGAACATACAGGAAGCTGAGGTGGTAGCTACAAAAACGGATCATTGTGGGCTGGTTCTGAAGTTGCATATTCTAATGAACAAAATAATGATGACTTAAACCTTCGAAAAAAATCTGATGTGTTACACTCACATGACTTTCTCTACTCTTGTACAAACTATTTTTACAAACGCTTATTCTCCATATGCTTCATGTTAATCGAGATATCGAGATGTCAATCTTATTGCTAATTTTCTTGTAGATGCAAGGGGAATATGGTAGGTTTTAAGCGATAGTCAAATCTTTTAAGCGCTGGTTGCTATGTGGTGCATTCCATTCTCTTTGCATGTCCAGGACATAAAAAAAAAATGAATAACGAATTTGAGAAAAAGTATAAGTATTGGAAAATTAAAGGGAATAACAAATAATATTTCGAAAACGGTTCACTCAACAAAAAAAATGTATATGACATAAATTGTGTATTTTAACGTGATCTACGTTTTTTTGTTTAGTAAAATTTTGTCTATCTCTTATTACGAATTATGCAAAAGTCGTTCACAATGAAGAGTACTTTTGGAGACATTTCCAGAAAACTCGAGATATACATTTGATTTGTCATGAAAATATCTTAAACATATATTTTAATCAAAATCGTTAAAGAGAAAATTAAAATTTTCGAAAAATGTTCCATGTAAAGGGTAATCTGGGGTGGGTGGATTTTCTTGAAAACCTTCGTGTCGCATCTCTGGAAGATACTGAACCTAAATATCAAGTTTGGTGTTTATCCGACTGTTCGTTTCAGTTATGCTGTTCACAGACACACAGACACGTTTCCAAAAAAAATTTTTTTGGATTCAGGGGGTCTCAAAACATGTATTTCCGGTGAAATATTGATATTGAATTTTTGGGTGGAATACAATACTTCCCCTACTTACTATACGTAGTAGAGAAAGTAAAAAAAAGTATTACTTAAAATATTGGAAAATTTAAATGAATAGCATCAAGATTCTCAAAAATCTGATGTGTTGCATTCACATGATTTCTCTACTCACTCTTCTACAAGCTATTGTTACAAAAGCTGCTTTTTCTTCTATGTATTGCTAAACTTTCGTTGCACATTTAGATCATTTTTGAAGGTACTGGGGTCATCCAAGTATCTTGGAACCGGAGCTTCAGCTGATAACAGCAGCACGCTTATGTGGACAGTAGGGAAGCAGTGTATGGGAATAACTGGTTTATTCAAGGTCTCACAACACTGTTTTTTCACAAAGAGGGACACATGAAGTGAAGTGAGATGCAAATAATATGCCTAATTATTCTATTTCACATTGGGTGTTTATTTGCGATTTGTTTGTTGGTACAGAATCTGTCAAGAGAATTTTGCAAGTGTTGAGTCCAAATTGTGGAACAATTCATAGATTACTTAATAAATTTCATGAAATGGGAAGTGATCTTGCAAGAAGCAAAGAAGGTGGCATACAGTGTTCACAGAAGATCTCTTGAAGAAATTGGTCAACATTTGGAAAATTCCACTAAGAAACCCCTTAGCCATCTTTCTCAGCACACAGGGAATTCTTACGGTTCCGTACAAAGGGCTAGTTTTCACTTGTGTTAAAACTCTATAAATATAGAGTGGTGTAGGAACTTAAACCAGGCTATCCTGTGTGTAGGATTAGATTTTGTGAATGGATTTTGAATAATGTCCATGACAAAGAAATTGATCCTAATCTCATTCTTTTTTCAGATGAAACATGGTTTCATTTGCTTGTGTATGTAAATTCTCAAAACTGCTGACTTTGTAGTGTTGAAAAACCTAATCTCGAATCTGCTTCATGAGGAACCTCTTCATGACAAGAAAGTAGAGGTATGGTGCACATTTTCCAGTAAAAGAAGAATACCAGGCCAAACATTAAGGCTGGTTCACAACCACCCGGTAACGGTAAGCAGAACGGAAACGAGAACGGGAAGCAAGAAATTTTGATTCACAACAGCCCGGTAACGAGAATGGGAATGCATATCAATCACAAAGTGAAAGTCGATTTTGCGCATTGGGATTTCATTTGTTTTTAACTGACCAATGACATTTTTTCACCTACTTCCAATTTAGCCAAGCCAACGTCAAAATTCGATAGAGTAAACATTATCTAAATGCATATTTATTACATTTCCGATGCCTCTACTTATGCCAAACTTTCATTCCTTTATTTAATGGCATACATTAAAATTGTTTATTCTTTTTTCATTTCCACCGGATTTAGCTGTTCTTTGTAGCTTTTGCCATTGTTTTGTAGGTAATAGCCAGTTTTGAGTTGCATATAAACAAACTACAAATGATCCCTTCACCAGAGGAACCAACGTTGATTAGATTTGCGGGTGTCGGGATGAGGTTAGGAAGCACATTTACTACTAATTCCTTCCAGTTTCATGTTTCCAGCTTGCGACTATAGAGAGCACTAGTGGCTGTTTCATGTCATGGCCGCTTAGAATAACCTCTAGAGTGAAGAGTCTAATATGCACAATAGGGATCTAATATGCCGTGCCCGGGAATGAGAACGAGAAAGTTAGAAGTTGGGCAACTCTTCTTCCCGTTCCCGTCAGTTGTGGACACTCCCAATTGAATACATGTATTTCAACTTTCCCGTTCTCGTTCTGGTTACCGTTCTCGTTGGTTGTGAACCAGCCTTTAGTCTCTTTCAGTTTATCATCTGAGCAGAACTCTACCTTAGCTATGATGCTGCTATATATGGATGAAATTAAATTGAGTTTTATTTACAGACGCTCTTTAACTACTATGTTTCTTAGCATCCCATTCTACATTGGGCGCGAAAGACCAGGAATTTTGCTCAAAGGCCTCTTTATTAGGCTTGAGGTTCTGTTACGTGCCGTAAATCTATCACGGTACCATCTGCTTTACTTCCCTTTCAAAGGAAGCCATGCTAAGGATTTTTACGCCCAAAAAAAATCATTGCCCTTCACCGGGTTTGAACGTATGACCTCAGGAATGGCCAAGGAAATCTTTCAGTGAAAGCAGCACAAAAAGCAAAAATCAAAAAGTAACTAACTTGATTGAAAAATGTAGTTCCAGAAGAACTGTCTTTTGCAGTTGGAACAAGTTTTCAGTCTGCAGGTAAAAGAGATGCTGCAGATCTGGTTATAGAGTTATCTGAAGCTTCACACTGAGCCACTAGGATTAAAAAATTATGACCTTCTGTATCACAAGCTGTGGCAAACACCAATAAAGAAGGTTTGGCTTTTCTTCCTTGATGTTTGCCTTACCGTCTGCCTATATAAAACTACTCAGACCCAAGTGAAAGATAGAAACTATAATGTTTATCCATATTATTATTTAATCTTCTTCTTCCTTTCTAGTATTAGACCCTATGGCCTGTTATGATCTCAACAGTTGAATTTTCGATTCATTTCCTTGGGCAACCTTATTATTTAATACAGAATACAAATTGTGTTTGCCACCTAAGGAAGCGATCAAAGTAACCGAAAGTGCAGCAACTTTTGGATCATACAATTCAACGTATTATTTCTATACAAACAGAAGTATTGAATCATTTGTCTGATAAGTAAATTAAGTCTTTAACTTTAAAGCGGTATTGAACTAAAAAGTAATATGTATTCATTAGTTTAGACTCATCTCATTAAAACACCGGTATTCATATGTTTCTAAGCAAAGCCATTTTCTAAGAAGAATCAAGAGAAATATTTCTGACCCGAGTCATTAGTGAATTCTCTGCGCTTCAGTTTGATTACGATGTATGACCTTGTTGAGTTTTCATTGGTGCCGTTTTTCAACATACTGAAGCTTAGCTATTTTTTGTATTATATGGAATTTTAAATTTGTGATCTATATGCCAGCATGTTCACTTCTATCAACTCTAATCTTTATCTTCATGTAAGATATTACTATTTTCCCAACAAGGAAAAATTCCCGAAACTGCATAAAATAAGGGTTAATTACAAAAAAAGAAAACTATTTGTTCTGACTAAAAATGCTGTTATATATTTCAGTGAACCTGATTTCAATGAATCCAACATTTTGAAAGCCCGATTGCTATCAAAGGAAAAATTTAGACACCCTAAGCTAAAAGAAAATGAATTCCTTAGGACCAAATGGGAAACCATCCACTAAAAACCGACAAAATTTTCATTCCAGGAAGAATTTGTTTTGAGTTATTAACTGCAGTAATGGTGAAAAGAAAGATGAAAGTTCAAGGATGTGAAGGGCTAAAGCACATTTGTTCAGGAGCCTAGACATAACAAATGTGAATGCCTATATTCATTGTGAATTAGGATGTGAAACTTACAGGCATCAAATATTTTGTGATGACATGAATGAAAGCAACTTAGATGTGGACCCTGAGTATAATTTTTCGGAAGAAAATTGTAGTGATGAGGATGATGAACATACCACTTGTATGAAATTGAGGCAGTATTTTAATGCCTAAATGATATTCATTGTGTTTTATTATAATTAAATTCAATAACAGCCCACCTTGAAAACAATATGTATATAATTATTATTTAAATGGTATGTAAGTCATTGCAAAACCTTATTTTTTATTGTAAACATGTTTATTAATGTCATGTAAATGTTTATATACTCTACTAGTGCAAAAACTGTGAGAATAATATGTTTTAGGATGTTAATAATGAGGTAATAATGTAATTTTGCTGAAAATAATGTGTCTGGAATTTAAAAAAAATCTGATGTGTTACACTCACATGACTTTCTTTACTCTTGTACAAACTATTTTTACAAACGCTTATTCTCCATCTACTTCATGTTAATCGAGATAAACATATGCAGACTCTATCTTATTGCTAATTTTCTTGTAGATGTAAGGGGAATATATATTTACAAGGGCAATATAGAAATACGTAGCCTTTAAGTACATACATATCTCTTAATAGCTGGTTGCTAGGTGCAGCACCATTCCCTTTGCCACAGATTAATACTCTTTGCATATCAAAGACAAAAAAATGAATAACGAATTCCCATTTAAGAAAATAAGTATTGAAAAATTTAAAAGAATAACAAGCAATATCTCAAAAATGGTTCACTTAAGAAAAAAAAATGTATATGACATGAATTGTGTATTTTAATGCGATGTACATTTTTTGTGTAGTAAAATTTTCTCTATCTCTTATGGTTTACCAGTTATGCAAAAGTCGTTCACAATGAAGAACACTTTTGGAGACATTCCCAGAAAATTCAAGATATACGTTTTATTTGTCATGAAAATATCTTAAACATATGATATTTTAATCAAAATCATTAGCCGTTTTTGAGAAAATTAAAATTTTCGAAAAATCTTCCATATAAAGGGTATCCTGGGGTGGGGGGATTTTCTTGAAAACCTTCGTGTCGCATCCCTGGAAAATACTGAACTTAAATACCAAGTTTGGTGTTTATCCGACTGTTCGTTTCTGAGTTATGCTGTTCACAGACACACACACGGACATGTTTGCAAAAAATGCTTTTTTTGGATTCAGGGGATCTCAAAACATGTATTTCCGGTGAAATCTCAGTATCGAATTTTTGAGTGAAATACAATACTTCCCCTACTTACTATACGTAGTAGAGAAAGTAAAAATACTGGTCATGAAAAGAGGGGTAGTGACATAAGTTTCGCTTACAGTTTGGAATTAGCCAATCAACAATAAAGAAAGATTTTAGTTTGAATACTTAAATTCTATTGGACTAGAATTAGCCAATGAGAGACTGGCATTACCGAAGCTGTAAGATTTTTACGGTTGAATTTAGTCAGTCGCGGGCAAGATGTTATAGAGAGCAGACGTAAAAGACGCGGGTAAGATGTTGTAACGTACGGATGGTAAAAATTGTGTTCTCCACTAGAATATATATAAAGTGCTCACAGTTTTTCTTTTATAAAGTGTTGTGTATATAAATGTGCAAATATAAAGAGAAATAAAAAGAAGTGAAATTAAAAAGTAAATTCTGTGACGTATTTTAATTCTTGTCTTATCACAACCTTAAAAGAACTTGTGTTTCTATAGTGCGACTGAAAGCAGCCGAGGCAAATAACTTTAATAATATTACGTAAAACAAGCATCATCTTCACTATAAAGTTTGGCGTCCCAAGCATCAAACAACATCAAAGTGTATCTTCATTACGTAACCTAAATACATTCTCAAAGTGACACACATACGCAGGGATTCTCACACCTTATATCCAGCATCCAGCTAAATAATTTTTGTTAAAGTTGGCAACAAATATACTTCTTCAAATTACAACTGTGGGGCAAACTCCTCCAAACAACTACCATCATAACTATCCGCAAATTGATGTCCCTCAACGTGGAGCTAAATAATTATATAACCGCACACTTTTTTTGCAAATATACGTAATAATATTTACATAAGCAAATTGAAGAACAAATACATTCTTCAAAATGGAGAACATTTTCTACTGTATTTATATTTTAATTCTATAAATTGTGTTATATCTGAGTTGGTGCAAGACTATCGCAATTAATAAAGGAGCCTGCAACACATTGTATGATTTCTTTTCTTGAAGGCATCTATTGCATTGAGAACGTATTTGTGCAGATTGTGCTTCAACTTAAAGGTTTGAAGCAGTTCATATTTGTTATTGACTTGTGTTCATTAATATAATTATTTCTTTATTTGTTCATAATGATAGTTATATGTATTTTAATCTTTATAAATGCCCGGTGTATTGATGAAAGGAAAAAAATATAAAAATTTAGAAAAGCTACATGGCCAACTTTGTTAGAATGTGTCAATAAGGAAAATGTTCTATCACTTGTTTATAACCATAGAAAAATGACAAGCAAAATGGTTTTGACATATTGACATGGAGATGAAGGCACCTACACAGGGTTGTCCCACTTAAGCTCGGAAGTTTTTGCTTATGTTTTTTCATGACGAGATTCCCTTTCGTGGTGAATATTGTGTTCAACGTGATTTCCACAGGCTTTAACTATGGTTCTGCAGCACAATTTCCATTGAAGAAGGCTGCGTCTAAGAACAGGAAGGGGGATGTTAGCCTACTCCTCCTGGCAGATTTTCCAGAGTCCTTCAATTGTGGTGGGATGCCGAGAAGCAAGGCGCTGTTTCAGCAGACCAAATCTGTATAAAATCCATTGGCAATGCATCTGGTGACTTCACAGGGATCCTTTTAAATGGTATCACATTGACACCCGTTTCCATAGCTTTCCGGTGGTAGTAATGCTGGGAGGAAGGAGAAGTGTGACTGGATGCTTTATCCATGTGGATCCAAACATTTGGGGTATCCTCAGCATACAACTGAGGAATCTCTTCATCAAAAATTGGATCCATAACATTCCTTTGATAGTAGGCTGCATTAACTCTTACATTGTTGGCAACTCTAGTTTCCCCCAAGAGCAATAACCTACAACCACCATGAATCCCGTGCAAAACTTTTCCTTGTTCTTCCGAATAAAGTTGGAGCGCCCTTTTTGGCCCAATTGATGGTAATAAATGGCTCATGGTTTTTTTGTGTCACCTAGATAAACCCATGCTTCATCTAAAGAAACCACCCATTGCCACTTTTCACCTGCCAGGTGGTGTTCATAGAGTTTTCTTGTGTTGCTGAAGCGTTCTCTGATGTGCCGCTCTTTCAAGGCATGTCCACATGCTTTATGGCGCCGTTCTAGACCCAAATTGTTGTGTATTATCTGATAGATGGTCCCTTTGGATATTCCAATGAAGCTAGAAATGCCTCTTTGGGTTGGTGGGTTTTCTTGAGTCACACTCACCTTGGCTACTACTGCTTTAGGTTGTGACCTTTTTCTTGCTAGTTGTTTTGCACACTGAGCCTCAGGTGGGAATACATTTTTATGTAGCTGTGTTATATGCCCCACACACGGCTTACTTATGAAGTGTTTTCAAAAATAAATGGTGATCTCTACTAATGTGCCTTGTATTTTTTGCAACAGGAGTGTAATTAGAAGTTTTTGATATTAATGATCTTTTACAGAAGTTGGATGGCTGCAACAAAATGCTGTGCTGGAAATGCAGTACAAGTTTCTGCTGGCTGTGTGAAAAAGCTCTAAATCCTCGAGCTCCATATGAGCACTTTAATGATGCTAACTCCAAATGCTTCAACTTACTCTTCCAAGGTGTTGCAGAAGCAGATGATGATTATGATGATGGCTGGGATGAGTGGGTAAATGAACCAGAATTTTCAGACTCGGATGAAGAATACATATATGTTGATGACAATGATGATGACTTGTAATTGGCTTTCTTGGTAGTTTTTTGTTGTACATTAAATTAAGAGTAATCATTTATTTAACCTTTTTTTTTCAATTCCAAAAGCATAAAGGTTGATACACTTAAAAGTACTTTAAAATATTACAGTTTCCTTTTTCTTTGCACAGCAATCATAAAGTGTGGTTTAAAAATCTTTTTCTGTGATACTAGGATTAATATATGCATCAAAAGCATCCAGTGAATGCTCTGGTATGAGGTCACCCAACTGAAGTCTCTGCATAAAGTATACAGCTGTTTAATGTTAAGAACTGCCTAGTGTCATAGCTCTCTCAAATTTCCTCCTGATTTTAGGAATGACATCATCTGCATTGTCACATTTTTCAGTAGTGGTATTAATACTGCTTCCGACAGCTTGCTAACGGTATAAGCATTGTCATTGCATGAGGTTAACTTCAAAAATATCCAACTATTATTCAAGGACCCTACAAACATGTCAAAATATAGTGCCTGGAAGAATGTGTTGTAATGTTCTATGGAGGCTGTGAAATTATTACAGATTTTTGACAGTTACTTTAAGGTAAACCCTTGGTGCAATGACAACAAGACAACTATTTCTCCTCCGTGGACATGCAGGAAGAAAGAGACAGCTATATACCCCTTTTTTCCTCCCTAGCAACATTCAATCATGCCCATGCAAATTCATAAAGTACTGTTTGCAATTGTTCATATGCATTAATTGCTGCTCAGTTAACCCACCTTAAGAGTCATATTTGTTGTCATCTATTTGTAGTACAAAATATAACACACATTTTGGGAATCAAAACAAAAAAAAAAAAAGCACTTACTGCATAATTAAACCTGATTGGCCGGAAGATTTCTAGTGGGCATTACTGTTGTCCTTCCCATGTGAATCAGTTAGCAAGCAGTGCGAGAAATTGGTAGTACTACTTCTACTCTAAAATGCCTTCAGTGGTTGTCATAAAAAGTCCTCCAAAGCAAATGTTTAAGCATACACACATACAAGCATTTTACACTTCGTTGTGGCTGCGTGATTTTTCCAGACAGAGTTCATTTGAGACGGTTCTGGGTAGTATTAACCTGTCACTGTTACTGGTAGGAGAGAAAAGTAAAACTGAAAGGGGTTTGACCTGTCCTTGAGTGGGTGCACTCAGATCGTTTTATGCATGTTACAGGTCGCCTTTTGATCATATCTGTGCTAAAAGTTGTAGCAGCTATATTAGCATTTTTATAAACATAATGCTTGCAGACACACTCAGGAAGTTTTCTCAGCAAAGCACTTACATTAGTACTTGGCTTTCTGTGGGACCCAAAACTCTTGTCTTTTGGGTAAGTATACAGTTGTTGCTGCAATAACTTCTATTTGCAAAATATTAAGATTTTCAAGAGAAAGGGGGGGAAAAAATGTTTATTAGTGCTCTTTTTTTCTCCCAATCTATCCAGTTTATAATATTTGTACATTCAATAAGTGTGTAACAAAAATCATTTAGTTCTTTCTGTTATAATGTGACATAGAAAGTGTTGTATTCCTATTTCATTTAATAAGAAAAATGCAAAAATCAGCAGAAATTTTATTTAGATTGTGTTGCAGAATGACATGTAAATGTATTCAAAAGAAGCAAGGTTTACAGTGTAATTTCATCTCGCATGAGAGCACAGAGATTTGTGTTCTCTATAAAATAGATCCAATTTATAATTGGATAATTTTGTAATAAAAGCCATGTTATAAGTTATACTGTGCTTTGTTCTTAGTGAAATCTTTTAATGTAAATTAAAAATAAACAGTGTTTGACATTAACAGCAACTGATTCTCAAACAACAAGAAAATGAGAATTAAATATTTTCATTGGGCAGTGTAGCCAATAATGATGCAAAAGAATAATTAAGTTATTGTAGTATAAACTGTGGATGGTTCTTTATAGTTTTATGCACAATTTTTACCTCCACTTTCTAAGGAGATAAGAATCCTTTATCTTTAAAATGTGTGTATGTGTTGTTTTATTTTGCATATTGTGAACCAGGATCAAAATGGCACTTGTTTATGAGAAGCCTTTAAAATATATTTTTGTTTCATGTAAGTTAATGAAACTCAGATGTGATATTTTGTTTTTGTGCCTTTAGTGAACTACAATATTTGTCCTTTGATTCATCTGAGAAAGAAAAGTGCCAAAAACAGATTATAAACATTTTAATTTAATGTGTTGCAATGGATGGAAGAAAAAGACAGATCAGAATGGTGATATAGTTGAAGTACATAAATATCTCTCTAAATTTTCTAAACAGGTTTCTCCTTAAGGTGTTTTTTTTTTTCTTTTAAATAAATATATAGTCCAAATCTTGTGCAATGTATTGAAGTGCCTCAGGAATTTACTCAATAAAATATAATACATTTAAATTCCTTTTTTTTTGAAAGCTTCACCCTTTCTCAGGGACTCAGCTGTGTTGCCTCTCAGCTTATTCTAGCCGAAGCCCTCCTTTAGCTATATGATGTGCCTATCTCAGTCTAAAGTAAGGCATTTTATGACATGTATATTGTCTTGCATAAAAAGTGGCCCAATCCCTTAGATGGTAACCAACTTATCTCCACCCTGACTTTCTTTATGTGAATAGCCTGAAAAACAATTCAGGGATGACAAACTAACCAATGAACCATGTTTATGTGGTGAAGGTGTGATTTGGATACCACCTCTATTTATGAGTTTCGCTATGATTGGTACACAAGGAAAGGTTAAACCAATTACAAATAATTTGGCCTTTTACAGAAAGGGGTGAAGAATTCTTTGCATGTGAGGTTAAACTGAAGGACAGCTTCGATATTTATGAGAACTTTCATCAGTGAAGTGGAGATTAAGGTTAAATTTGTTAAAGGTACTAAAACGTAATAAGAAAATGGCAATGTAGCATGAAAATATAAGGTTTAAGTTGTAATTTTACCCTTTGGCCATACTTTGAGGACTAGAATAATACCCGAAAAACAGGTGGTCAAGCAAGTAGGGGTTATGTCTAGATTTTGCCAGTACCAACAAACAGCTTAGTTCCACGTGGCCCATATTTTATGCACAGCAGTATACTTCATGTGATGCTACTGTAGCTTTTGTATTACAGGAGCATTCAAGCATGCTTGGTGTAAGCATCTATCTCTCTCTTTTTTTTCTTTTTTTTTAAATAGAGTCGGAGGTTGTTACACTACATCACTAAAAGGTACTTTCTTTGACACGTTTCTGGGGATTCCCCAGACAATAACCGGCAATGGAGTTAAAAATTCTTAGCATGCCTTCCTTTGGAAGGGAAGTAAAGCCCATAGTCCCGTGTCGTACATTTATGGCACATAAAAGAACCTCAAGCCTGATAAAAAGGCCTGTGAGCAAAATCATCTGTCTTACATGCCCATTATAGAATGGGAGGCTAAAGACCACAGCAGTTAAAGAGCATCCATAAAAAAAAAAGTAACCGGCAAAATCAGTTAGAAACAAGCCGACGATGGGCACAAACTGTTCTCCCAAAATGCATTCAAAGTACCTTTCAGTGATGTAGTGTAACAACCTCTGACTCTTTATTTTAAATTATGACATCACTGTTACTAGCTTCTCAATCTTCAAATTGAAGTATCTGTCTATCCTGGCCTAAACCCTTTATTTGCACATTCATGCAGTGCTGGTATTGCCTATCTCAGCTTAGATAAATCCTTTGTTACATGCACATACGAGTATGTCCAATGCAAGTATTACTGGCATAGCCTGTCTCAACCTAGACTCTTTGATTATTAAATTCATGCAGTGCAGATGATGTTCAATCATAGTCTATACTGTTTATTGCTTGCACTCTGATGCAGTGCTACTAAGCTGCCTGTCTCAGCTTAAATTCCTTACATGGATCTGTTAATTCATCCAGTCCTGATGCTGCATAACTTAAATTTTTTGTGCTTATGAATGTATTTCACTCTTATTTTGCATTTACACAGCCTATAAGTAATAGCTGTAATAAGCTGGAGTGCAAACAGACTAGCTTATTTACTAAAGGCTTAAGTCAACTAAAGTAAGTTGCAGTTGCAAAGTACATTTTTTGTGATAGGCATGGTTAGTGAAGAAATGAAGCTTAAAGAAAACACCAGTTCATCAAACATGTACAGCTATTTCGATTCAGTTATGGAAGAACATTCATCAGGTAACTCATATAATCAATGAAACTTGAATTAAATCTACTAGTTACAAATCCTTTAATACAAAAATATACATAAAAATCTGTCAAAACAGAATTGTGACATACAATAACATTTCAAAATTGAAGCTATGTAAAGAGCATCAAAATGGTTATTTTTACATCATGTGCTCCTCTGGAATCCACTAGTTATGCAAAACATTCAGAATATAATAGCTCCAAAACAGTATAATCTTCTTACAAAGTGGTTAACTTAACTATTTCACTATCACTAATTTTTTAAATAGTCTTTTAATGCCCATTCTTACAGCACGTGTCACCAAAGCTGGTAGACACTAATGATATATGAAATAAAATAAATTGGAATGGATACATTCCAGCACCAAATTTAGAGTACCTCCCTGGCATTTGCAATTTTTGAGGAGAGAAAAATTAAAAACAAATCTTGGGAAGAAGGGACTTGGGGATTCAAACCATGGAGCTCCCATTCATGAATCCATGCTTTAACCAACTCAGTCATCCATATCGATAACTACTGCTAATGAATAACATTAATCAGATATTGAATTCTTTAAATGCTCACTTTTATTTCTAGAAAATCACAGGAAATTAATGGTAACATCTGCTACACATGGAAACAGCAGATACCTTGGCTGAAGGTAAGTGTATAATTGCAACGTCCACCTGAGAAGAAAAGAAGAGGAACTGCTTTCTAAAGTTCACACTGGATAAAAGATGCCTCTCATTTTTCTATCTGTTCAATATTTGTAATTATCTGAGCAGGCTGTATATATTAACCTTACAATTGTGGAAGATCAAACATTAAATTAAATGTTAATAAATAGCAAACAAAGTATGTGCATAAATATATAAATCTGTGAAATTAGTAACTTAATCTTTTTTAAATAAGGAAAGCTGAAGCTGAAACTTGTCCAAAATTTATTTTAAAAAGTGAAGCCTGTCACAAACTGAAAGAGAAATTTGAATCTTGGTAAATTATGATGAAGTGAAGCTACAGTGATTAAAAATTCATGTTGAGTATTTGATATGGAAGAAATTTATATTATTTGAAATGTTTACTTCCCTTTCCCCAACTTAATTGTAAGAAAATTAAGTAACTTTTATAACTTGTGTCCTGTTGAATTGTTACCACTAAGAAATGTAAATATCTCCTCACACAGTCAAGTTATAATTATGCTTTTCAGCTTGTCTTGTGTAGAAACTTTCCAAGTTTTGTGACAATGCAATTATGACACTACTGCGCATCCGCAAGGTAATATTGACACAGTTAAAATGGCACAATTCACGGTACAGCAGAAAGTGAAATGTTATTGATATTTCCAATTGCAGTACAAAGAAGATTTGGGCAGGAATATGGTGCAAATGCTCCAGTTCATACCATTTGTGAAATGGTATAATCAGCTGTTGGAAACAGGACCTGTGCTAAGGAAAAAGGGAAACGGCAAACAACCAGTGTCCACAGCTATAGTAGAAGATAGCATTTTGGCATAGCCCAAGGAAGTCAATTCGACGGGCCAGTTTAGAGCTAGGTATTCCGAAGACGACTGTTCACACAGTTGTCCATAAAAGACTGCGACTTAGGGCATACAAAATCCAACTCATGCAAAAGTTACAGAGGAATGATAAACCCAAACAGGCCAAGTTCGCTACTGCACTGTTATCCCGCATTGATGATGGCAATGAATTCCTCAACCACATCACATTCTCAGACGAACATCTGGTAAAGTGCACCGCCATTACTGTAGAATATGGGGAGCAGAAAACCCACATGTTGTAATGGAATATGAACGTGATAGCCCCAAAGTTAACGTATAGTGTGCTTTAACTCGGGTACAGTGATCAGACCTTTTTTCTTCGCTGAAAGCACAGTAACAGGGACAACATACCTAGATATGCTGGAGAACTATGCAGTCCCACAAATACCAGACGAGTTCTTTCAGCAAGATGGAGCCCTTCCACATTATGCCCATGAAGTTCGGCACTATCACAACACACAATTTCCAAACAAGTGGATTAGAAGAGCAGGTCCCATTGAATGGCCTCTAAGATCACCAGACTTAATGCCCTTAGATTTCATTCTATGGAGGTATGTAAAAAGCATTGTTTATCGAACTCCAGTACAGGACCTGGCTGACCTCCGAAGGCAGATAATTGACGTTTGTGCTTCTGTCACACCAGTAATGCTGTGTAACACATAGAGGGAGATAAGAGTTCAATCTTGATATTCTTCAGGTCACCAAAGGCGCACATGTGGAGATTTATTGAAACTTGGTGAGTTCCTCTAACATACAATCCAATTCCGGCTATTCTATGTCAATTAGTTTCAGAGATGTTAAGTTTTTTTGTGGTAACAATTCAACAGGACACACTTTATATATATGCACCAGTAGTATATTGAAGTGCCATATTATTACTAATTTCCTTGAACTTACAGTAATCAATTTTACAAATTCTATGAAAAGATAATGGTGTAATGCCCCATTATTTCTGCATAAGCTGGTTGTCACTGCTTTGAAATGTCTCCACTCACTTGAGTCCATGTCAATTTGTTACTCCTATGTTCCCGTTACATCAGGTTAGTTTTGATATTTGAATACTTTCAAATATAAATGATCATGCAAAAGTAGTGAACAGTGAATTCTTGCAGAGAAGTTTTACTGAATCAGACTCTGTAAAACAAAACTGCTCACAATTAGATTGCATGGTTGCAGTTATCAGCAGTATACATTTCATCACAGAGGACCATGCCTTCATATTATTTCAAATTAAAGGATAATCCAAGGTTTTGGCACTATGGTGTTGGCCCATACCTGCACAGTTTGCCTCTAGCTTTCCCACAATTTTGGCATACTTCCAGAAGAAAGAATGGGGAGGGAGAAGAGCTTTACAAAGAAGATGAGCAGGTCAATTGTAATTGTGGTACTAAATCAATTTATTGCCCTTTCTTGCAATAGATAAGTTGTTCTCTTTCTAGCAGTTGACTCAGCTACACAGGAGACCATTTGCAGAATACAGGAAATTATGACAGAGGCAACAAACATGTTTATTTGGGTAATGTACGGCAGTGAAGAAAATAATACTTTATCCATATAAAATTAACACATTCACATTTGCAAGAAACTGCTGGGGCCTATATCAACTTATGCATGCCAAGAAGTTTGAAGTGGCAGTTCTGTTTTAGTCTCTCATATCCTTTCCTTCTCCAAGGTCAGTTTCTCAAAACTTGACCATATTACTCTTTTATAAATGATGATAACAATTCAAAATGATTCAGAATAAATGTGATGTCCCAGTATTTGTATTTCTTTTTTGCTGTAACTGTTTTGTAATTTGACTGCCCTATAAGATGGTGGTTATTCCCTATTATCTTGGGGGCATCAAGTTGATTCTTCAAAGATAACAAAATCAATATTGATTGAAGAATGTTCAATGGAAATATCTAATCCATATAATTGAATTCTGATAAGTGAAATAATTTATTAAACAGTGCAAAGTCAAATTCTGTGTTTTTGCAGAAATGTTGCATGTACTCTATTAACTACTATGGAAAGTTATAAATGAAACTAAACATAACTGTCTTAAACACAGCATTATCATCACATTTTTGTATTGTGTGTGCTGGGACACTGGATTGAAAAACTTAAGTTACCCATTCTGTTACACTTTAAAATCTGCTGTTCAATATTTTATGTGATACCTCGTTATATATAGTTATATATTTCAATTTGCAGATTTAAGAACGTTAACCATATTCTGTATAGCTCTTAAAAATTAATATAGTTCAGTAGTAATGAAAGAAAATGCAATTAATTGCGAGGTATTACAACTTGCTATAGCTTTTGTAAAAGCTAATGCTCTTTGTCAGATAAATACTTCACAATAATTAATATCAAGGAACATATGAAGAACAATTACAACTCTTTGCTTTTCTGTATTACAAAGTAAACAAAATTCTGCTATACATTACAGAAATTACAAATCAGCTTTCTTCAGCAAACAGTCATTCTCAAGTAAATGTTTTATCAAAAGAAAAGTAATTCTTGTCCTAACAAAGACAAGCTTTCAAACCACCATATCTGAAACAATAGAAACAAAAGTTTATTAACAGATATTAAAAAGAATACCTTACTCCTTATGGTACTGTGGCATATATGAAAAGCAAATAAAGAGGCACAAGTTTAATTGGATCAAAACTAAGAAATTTGGTACATCATGATAACTAATTGCACTGAGTATGACTGCCTAGAAAATGAGCAACTAAAAGTGAATAAAAATAGCTTTTTATAATTTATATACAGAAGTTAGAAATTGTGATGTGTGTGAATTAGATTTCTTTTTTGTGTTGGAACTGGTAACACTAAAAACATCACTAAATCGCAAGTTTTATCCTAACATGTTTCAAGGCTTGTTCACCCCATCAATATTCTACAACTGAGGAAACATCTCTCCTGGTACCCTCTGGAAAGTCTTATCACAAGCACCAACATAATTGAAGCAAACTCCTTCCAAAACCACTGGTAAAGATGTCGCATCAGGTGAAGAATGCTGACGAGGTGAAAGGTCTTAAAACATGTTCAGGTAAAACTTACCATTTAGAGATGTGTAACGTAAAGTCACGTCACTATGAATTACATAGGCTGGGCGAAACAAGAGGCGGTTGATTGCAGAAATCACCCTCTTGACCCCATTGCCTGCCTTCACTTCACGTTGAGCAGTTCGACGGCAACAGTGATTTAACAGCAGCGTGTCTGCATTCATGTAATAATGCCACTAGCAAGTTTCATATCTAGCATGTATGCTAGAAAGTAAAATCAGTATACACTAATTGCGTGGCTCATTATATACTTACATCAGGTGAGCAGTCACGCTAGGTCAAATGGGACTTGTGCGGCTTATATATTGCTGCATGTTCAGAATGCAACATTTGCTATGCTACGAGATTATTATTCAACATTGGAAAGTGCTTGCAGTCCGAGGGGAGACTGTGGATATACATCAGAAGATCAGAGGATGCCATGGAAAGGACAATCATTGGTTTCATCTGCAGTCGTCTCCTCTGCCATACTAAAGGGGTAATATTCACTTCATTATTTTCAATTGGTGCAAAGTTTGGTGTTGGGCAAGAGTTCACAAATTGTGATATTTAAAAACAATACAAGTGGACTTACATGGTGTAAAGACTTACAGTGAATTAGAAACATATCACCCACGTTACGTCGAGAGTAAATTTAGAATTTATGTTCAAAGGTTCACTGAAATTTTGGGGAACTTAAAAAAATGTATTTATTATATCCCGTATATAAATTGAATATGTTTTATATGTATTCTTATTCACAATTAGTTGAGCACCAACATCAAATTTGGTGTATGTAATTTCAATATGTCATACTGTATCCTGAATTATCATCCCAGTAATAGAATGTTAGTGAAATTGTGTAATTATACTTGAATTGTGATTATAAAGATAACTCGCAATTGGGTCACTACTGTGATGTAAGGAATGGTGCCAAACCACTGAGCAGGAGTGAAAGGTCGTTGGCAAGGGTGGGGAATCGTGGGGCATTCTGAAATATTTGAGAATGAATGCAATAAAATGACAAAAAATGTAGATCTTTACAAATGCTGAATACCATTCTTCTTTGGATATAGTAAAAATGAATCCTTTGTACACTGCGACTTTGTGTGTTTCAAATTGTTGATCGAGAATTTTGTCTTTTATTTTGGATAAGAAATAATTCATGGGGTTGGATCTGTACTATAGGGAGGATGGGACTAGTATTTGACTCTGGCAGAAATTGGGTTGTTTCTAGTGCAGTATGGCAGAAGCATATTGTAATGCAACAAGATTCTATGCAAGACCAGTCTTAGGTCACTTTGTTCTCAGCGCATATTAAGACTTGTGACATACATTTTGTGGTGTACCATCTGGCAGTGACAGTATTTTTTACCTCAAGTGAAGCTGACACAATATGACCACTAGCTGAGAAAGAAAAATTGCCAAGGACAAAGAATCCTCAAAATGCAGCCTTTCAAGGCATTTTCTCTCCCCTAAACCAACTTTTGAGTCAGTATTTTTAACACTTAAATGATTTCAGTCAAATTATATAATATAAATTCAATAACAGCCCGCCTTAAAGCAATATGTGTATATAACAATATATAAAAAGTGTATATTACAGTCATTCTAAATGTTTATATTATTGTATACATGTGTAACGATGTTATGTGAATGTATTACGTAATTTAATAATGTAGGAGCTGTGAGAAATAGGTCAAAAGTTGCTAACAATGAGGCAGCCTTGAGGCAATAATGAATTTGAAAGTTTAACAATACTACTTGTGATTCTTGGAAGCAATAATGTAATTTTTGTGACATTTTATAAAATAGCCAATTAACAACCAGAAAAACCTTTAGTTAAATGAAGGTATTCTATTGGAGTAGGATTAACCAATCAGAAACTGAAATATAGCAAAATTTACAAATCTAAAAGTCAGTTGCTTGTAGACAGCGCTCATAACTGGATGCGTTGCTAGCAAACAGTGTTACTAATCAGACGCGAAATGCATCCTCGAGAAGTTTAATACGTATTCAGTGTGAGACGAAAATAGTTTACGTGTTAAAAAGTGCAAGTAATTAATAAAAGAATCAGTGAAGTGTTATTTTAATCGTTTAAAGAATTAATAAATGGAGTGAAGTACAAATTATAATCTGTGTAAGCCTACATTCTTCAGCAGCACCACACCTTGTTAAGACATGCATGTCTCTAAAAAAATAAATACTGATGCAGCCGAGGCAAACATAAATATAATATTTAAAGAAACAATCAAGTTACAAAGTTAATATTTTTTTAAATTTTTTTTGGGACGAAGGCTACCGGGTACCATACATGTGGTTGCAACTACTTCAAGTTCGGCTCCCCAACAGTCGAAATATAATACATCTTCAAACTGACTTTCCATACGTAGCAGCAACAAACCTTCTTCAAATTGGCTCCCAAAACATGGGGCTAATAAAAAAAAACATAAAAATAACTTCTTCACTTTAAAGTTGTAGAAAATCATAGTACAGAAATGCTCTTGCTTGAGATCAATTCTAGCATATGGCATCATCTGCATATTACACAGAAGTACTGACACTAAACATTGTTGGAGTGCATCCAGGCTTGCATATGTTGCTATCTGAACTTTAATGAAAGCTAGGAAAACACGTGTTGGGTTTTCACAACTCATTGTTACCCATCCTCCAAACTTGTCTGTATTATTCACATAAAAAACCACCACCACGTCAGTTGCTGTACTGAGCTTTGATATTCATTTCCTGTAAATATGATGCTTTGCTTGTGGAATATGTTTCACGGAGACAACTTTGATGACTGCTGGCAACCCTACTGTCATGTGGGTGACCATCTCTGGCTCTTTAGCAAGCCACATATTGTTTAAATGTTCAATACATAAACTTGTTTGCTATTCTCAGGGTCTGCTGCATGTCAAAACTATTATTCTTGTTGCACCTATCACTGAGATACTGTTCTTTTTGACACCCTATTCTACATTGGTTTGCAGCAAGCAGACTTGAATTGTTGTGTGACAATCATTTCGAGTAACCAAATGGCAGCACTAGGCTTTATTTATTTTATTTTTGTGTGTCCAGTATAGCTGATAACATGAGTCCATGCCCCCTCCCAAACAACTGCTTTACTCTTCTGGAAATATGACACACTGGAGTTAAACAAAGCCAAGAGGCAGTCCCAATCATGTGGTCACAGTGAATGTTCTCACTGATCCCTACACTCAGCTTAGGAGTAAAAAATATATTTTCTTTATGTTATTACTTTTAAAATCCGCTTATATTTAATCATTTCATATACGAGGGCTGATCAACAAAGACTGAGACTGATTTTTTTCCTGTAGCTTCCGTGATAGTTTCGTATCTGCAACATAAATATTTGAAAAGAGCAGGTTTTTATGTATAATGTTGGTAGGCGGCAGCACTCTCATATTGGTAGGTTGGTAGTAATGCTCTATTTTGTAGACCCTGCATTTCGCATAGCAGACAATGGAGGTGACGCGATAGGAGCAGTACAGCGCAATCAAATTCTGTTTTCGTTTAAACCATACAGCCACTGAAACTTATGAAAAGCTGAAGCAAGCGTACAGTGAAGATGCACTACCTCATGCAACAGTGTTTAGGTGGTTCAAGGACGTCAAAGAAGGCCGACTTGTCAGTGTTAAGCAAGGTGGGCCTGGTGTTTCAGCTTCTGCTGTGACTGAAGTCAACACAGCTGCTGTGATTGTCCGAGAGGATTGGCATATAACATTACATAACCTCAGTGAAGTGTTGAGAATTTCATATGGCAGTGTGTTTACAATTATGCACGACCATCTCCATATGACCCAAGTTTGTGCTCGTTGGGTGCCACGTCTGTTGACTCCCGAACAAAAGGCTGTGCGAATGGAGACAAGCCGTGAGGTGCTGCGTCTCTTTGCTGATGGAGGGGATGCATTTTTTAAATTGATTATCACCGGTGATGAGTCATGGCTGCATCATTATGATCCTGAAGGAAAACAAGCCAGCACAGTGTGGAAATCACCAGGTTCTCCAACACCAAAAAAGGCAAAAGTTGTTCCATCTGCAGGGAAAGTAATGGTGATCACATTTTTTGACTGTAATGGAATGATTTACCAGCATGCAGTTCCCCCTCACACTACTGTTACAGCAGCATACTACACGTCAATATTGGCTACACTGAGGAAGCACATTGCAAAGAAACGACCAGAGCTTTCTCGGAGTGGGTGGCGACTTCATGACAATGCATGGCCTCATGTCACAAATCAAGTCATGCAGTTTCTGGTTTGATTCAACATTACCTGGGTACCACATCCATCTTATAGCCCCGATCTTGCACCCTGTGGCTTTTTTTTATTCCCATCACTAAAGGCAAAGCTTAGGGGTATTTGATTTGAGAACTCTGAAGCAGTGCTCAAGAAAAGTGAGGCGATTCTCAAGGGCCTGACAAAGAATGGTCTGCAGCACGTGTTCAAGGACTGGCAGAGATGCTATAAAAAGTGCATTGAAGTAGGAGGGGACTACTTTAAAAAAGATCATGTAAACATTGAATTGGAGTAATAAACATCTGTGAAAAAAATCAGTCTCAGTCTTTGTTGATCAGCCCTCGTAATACGCTACAGTTGCACTGTTATTTGGAAGTAGAAACTAATCAGTTTACTCAAACTTAGCCGTATTTATATATCAGTTGCATATGTTGTGCATGGATTGTGCGGAGTAATACAAAAGTGTGTTTCTTATAGCAGATCCAGTATATGGATTCATAAGCAGATGCAGCTTCAAATCAGAAACTAGGAGCACACAATATAGAAGAGTCCTGTTTCTATAGTAATATTACAATAGTTTGCCACTCAATCCTAATGCAGTCCAGACTAATTTATTTTTAAAACTCTTTGGCAGAAACACATCAGCAAAATATTGGCTGCTTTATGAAATTTGTACTTATTTGTTGAGAAAGTTTAAAGATTTATAATACAAGGTGCATCCAGAAAGTAAGATTCCCTATTTTTTAAAACAAAGAAAACATGGTTACATGAAAAACTTTATTGGCAACAGGTACAGCAACGTTTGAGCTATTTTTTGACAGTCACCACAAGAATTGCAACATTTGTCATATCATGGGATCACTTTTGTATTCCTGTGTCGTAGAAATCTCCCATCTGTGAATGGAACCAGCATGTGAGTCATCTTCAGCTCTTCATCATTGTCAAAATGCTGCCGTAGGACAGGAATTTCTTGAGGTGCAAAAAAAGATGGAAATCACTGGCAGCAAGATCAGGACTGTATGATGGATGATCAAACAGCTCCCAGCTGTGCGCCAAGCCGTATGTGGACAAGCATTGTCATGGAGCAGCACAACACTTGCAGTAAGCATTCCACACCTCCTGTTTTGAATGGCACATTGCAATTTCCGCAGTAACAGTCAGCATTCACTGTTCCACCTCTGGGCAGGAAGTCAATGAGCAGAATGCCCTTCCTGTCGCAGAACACCATGCACATTGGTTTCTGCACTGACACAGTCTGTTTGAATTTCATCTTGACCAGAGATCTGCTCTTATGCCAATGCACTGACTGCTGCTTGGTTTCCGGAGTAAAGTGCAAAATCCACATCTCATCACCCATGACGATCCTGTAGAGGATGATCATGATACCGCTGCAGAAATCTCAATGCTGCTCCTAAGCGTTTCATTTTGTGCTCGGATGACAAGTTTTTCAGCACCCACCTGGCACACAATTTCCTGAACAGCAGGTGTTTAGTGACAATTTCATGCAACAAGGATGACAATACCCGCGGAAAAAGGCTGGTTAGCACCATAATCGTGAATCAAGATTCTTCACGATGTGCTGTCGCACCAGCTCAACAAGATCATCATTGATAAGGGACGGTTGCCCACTGCACTCATCATGGATACATTGACGACCTTCGAAAAACTGCCTACACCAGCGATGCACCATCCATTTGCTCATGATGTTTGGCCCATACACCTGACAAAGCTGATGATGAATTTCATTCGCTCTATGTTTTGTGCAGTAAGGAACTTTTATCACTGCCCAAATCTCGCAGGCAGCGGGAGAATGAATAAAAGCCGCCATTTCGAACCACTGCTACCATGCCACTGGCACCAGGCAGGACCTGTCTGGCTGGCATATGATTGATACATCATAGATCTGTTACACATGTGCAATTTTTCTGGGTAAATATGCTTACTTTAAAGGGAAAAAAATCAGGAAACTTACTTTCTGGATGCACCTCGTATTTATAGCCATCTTTGAAGGCATACTTCGTGGCAGTATTTTGTATCACAACATTGTAAATGCCAGAGTGATTGTAGTGTAAATAAGCATTATTGTAAGACATTGACTTGAGATGTTTGTTAATTATAAGCATTGTTAGGAAATAAGTTTACACGGCCTCACTGAAACTGACAATAAGAGCGGGCAACAATGTAGCGAGGGGGTGAGTTGTTTAATAATTAGAAGAGACATACAAATGACGTCAGAGTAGCGCACATTTCTTTAGAAATGGAGGGAATTTCTTCCCTACGTTCGTAATTTTGATTGGATATAAATATAGACACTAATGTTGGCGCGTTTTATTAACCAATAGCAGCTCGGTTATAATCTTTAGGCATATCGGGTGAGGGAGTATAAATTCCGTGCCAGAGACAGGTTTCGTTCAGTCCAACAGAAGGATTTGCGGGTAATATGTCGTTCAGTCCAAAAGAATCATACAAAGGTTATACGTCGCACAGTTTAAGAGAATCGTTCACGCTTTATACGTCGCGCAATTCTACAAAATCTCTCGCGTTGTAAAGTTAGTTATAAATGTGAAATACGCGAATTAATAATGTGCAGCAAATAAGTGATTATAGTGATATTAGAAAATATAACAGTTTCAGTCTGGCGTGTATCCAGAGTCAATATGTGAAATTAATTAATTGTGATGGTAATAAAAGTGTAAAAACAAATTCTTTTATAAGTGTTATCTTTCAGTAACGAATCCTTTCCGTTTACACACCCTGTTCAAGAGATATGCTCGACTGAGTAGTAATAATAGCTAGCCGGAGGACAAATAACCCAAAATTCAAACTATTAATACAATAACAGGCGCCCAGCAATAGATAACACGAAGTGACCGCGATAAATTGGCTCCCATACGTGGTGCAGATAAACATGAAGCATCTTCCAACTACCAACAAATATTCTACTTCAACTTTAATATGTTAAACTTAATAAAACATTATTTATACTATGAGAAATTGGAAGCAACACTTAAATTGTTAAATTGTCTTTCTGTTATTTCCTATTTGGTTTATACACTGCATGGAGTAACAAATGATGTATTACTCCATAATTATAGGTGGCTATGCTTCTAAACCGAATACAAACTAGTTTTTACTGCAATGGGGTGGAAAGAAATTAAAGGCAAACAAGCAAAACAGTTTATTTGTATAGAAAGGAAACACTTAAAAGAAATAGTTGTAACTTCATCAAACACAGATGGATATGTTCTTACATGTGTTCATATCTGCAGCTTTTTATTACGGTACTAATTGCCTATTTCTGTCTGTTCTTATCTTTAATACCAGAATTCTTAATATCTTGGACATTACCCCAGGGCAGAACAAATTACCTAGGATCCAGGAGCTAGTTTTAACTTTTCCACTAAAACTACTAATTAAAAATCTGATGTATTACACTCACATGACTTCTCTACCCTCTATCGTTTATTAGTGGATATAAATTTATTCTTACGAAAGTTTATTTTCTTATCTACTTCATTTTAATCCAGATATACCTTTCCAGAAATAGCTACATTACACATTTTGTTATATAATGGTCATTCAAATGAAACCCGTTCACTTGTGTAAAGCAACGGTAACGATTTTATTAACTCAAAAATAGTCGCCAAAACTGTTGGCACATTTATCCCATTGCGACACTAGCCAGTTGATTCCATCTTTGAAGAAACTAGTAGGCTGCTGTCGGATCCAGGCCTGGACCCATTCACACACTTCGTCTCTGTTGTGAATCGATGTCCGTGAATAGCTTGTTTTAGAGGTCCATAAACATGAAAGTCACACGATGAAAGGTCTGGATTGTACGGTGCATGTTCCAGCATTTCCCACTGAAACTGCTGCATTGGCAGTGTGTGTGGGTGGGCATTATCATGCAGGAGAATAACACCATTGGACAACATGCCTGGACGTTTCGACTTGATGGCTCGTCTAAGGTTTTGTAAAGTGGTTTGATAACGCTGGGCATTGATGGTGGTTCCCCGTTCCAGGAACTCGACAAGAAGTGGGCCCTTGTGGTCAAAAAAGGACGTCATGACCTTACCAGAACTGGTGTGCACGGCCTTTGATTTCTTTGGAGGTGGTGAAGTCGCATGTTTCCACTGCTTGCTCTGATGCTTGCTTTCCGGTTCAAAATGGTGACACCATGTTTCGTCACCAGTGACAATATACGACAGAAAGCCGTATTCCTCCTCATGATAACGTTACAGATGACTCAAAGACATGGCGCCATTCGAGTTTTGCGCTGTTTGGCGGTCAGTTGGTGGGGAATCCACTGCGCACAAACTTTTCGAAATTTTAAAGTGTTGATGCATTATGGTGTGAATGGTGCCCATGCTAATACCCAGTAACCAATAGATCTCGTCCACAGTGATTCTGCGGTTGCCCAAGATTAAAGCATTCACTTCCGCAATCATTTCAGGTGTGATGACACAATGAGCCTGTCCAGGACGAGCATCGTCTTCCAGTAACTCACGCCCCTCAAGGAAACTTTTGCACCATTCCACCACACTTGAACGACAGACTGCACTCACCGTACACAGCCTTCATCCGTCTATACATTTCACAGCCTCCAACTCCCTCTGCCGCTAAAAATCAAATCACTCCTCGTTCCTGCTTACTTGCCTTCATGTTCAGTAGTGGACGATAACTTGTGTGACCACCTTCTCTTCGACATGAAACCACACTGTCACTATGCAACGTCAAACATTGCGCACGCTGCAGTCGCTCTACCAGTAGATGCCACCATACATGCAGTTACGTGGTGCCACCTTACATGTAATGCAAAGTTAGACACACTGACCAGGTTTTATTTGAATGCCCCTCATAGATACAAAAGGAATAGCAACAGTCAAATCGTTTAGAACTGGACGGTACACACTGGCCTTCAAATTCTCTACTCTTTCCATGACATTGCAAGAAACAGCTGAAAATCAACAGGACTTCAAAAGAATGGCTAATTATTGAATAATTTGAACCATTAATAATGGATATCTTGGAAATGGCTGAGTTGGAAAAGTTATTTGAAATAAATTGTGTGTTTTAAAGAGATCTACATTTTTGGGTAGTACATTTTCATCTATTGCTCAATGTTTACCAGTTATTAAAAGATTAGGTAGAGAAAACTCCTTCTGAATGAAGAGGACTTCACACGCTATTCCCAGGAATTCATGAAACATATTTTAGTTGTCATGTAAATATCTTTAATATATATATAGTATTTTAATCAAAATCATTAATTTTTAGAAATAAAAAATTTTGAAAAATGTTTCATGTAAAGGATAGTTTGAGGTGGGGATTTTCTTGAAAATATTTGTGTCACATCTTTGAAAGGTACTGAACCTAAATACCAAGTTTGGTATTTATCCAGCATTTTGCTTTTGAGTTATGCTGTTCACAGACACACACACACATCTTTTTCTAAAATGTATTTTTTTACTTTCTCTACTACGTATAGTAAGTAGGGGAAGTATTGCATTCCACCCAAAAATTCGATACCGAGATTTCGCCGGAAATACATGTTTTGAGACCTCCTGAATCCAAAAAAAAGCATTTTTGGAAACTCTGTGTGTGTGTGTGCGTGTGTGCGAGTGCGCGTGTGCGTGCGTGGGTGCGTGTGTGGGTGGGTGCCTGCGTGCGTGCGTGCGTGTGTGTGTGAGAACAGCATAACTCAAAAACGAACAGTCGGATAAGCACCAAACTTGGTATTTAGGTTCAGTATCTTCCAGAGATGCGACACGAAGGTTTTCAAGAAAACCCCCCCCCACCCCAGACTACCCTTTACATGGAACATTTTTCGAAAATTTTAATTTTCTCAAAAATGGCTCTAACGATTTTGATGAAAATATCATATGTTTAAGATAATGTCATGAGAAATGAAATGTATATCTCGAATTTTCTGGGAATGTCTCCAAAAGTATTCTTCATTGTGAACGACTTTTGCATAACTGGTAAACCATAAGAGATAGACAAAATTTTACTACACAAAAAATGTAGATCGCGTTAAAATACACAACTTATGTCATACATTTCTTTTGTTGAGTGAACCGTTTTCGAGATATTGCTTGTTATTTCCTTAAATTTTCCAATACAATGGTTCACTCAACAAAAAAAATGTGTATGACATAAATTGTGTATTTTAACGCATTCTACATATTTTGTGTAGTAAAATTTTGTCTATCTCTTATGTTTATCAGTTATGCAAAAGTCATTCCCAATGAAGAATACTTTTGGAGACATTCCCAGAAAATTCGAGATATACATTTCATTTGTCATGAAAATATCTTAAACATATGATATTTTAATCAAAATCGTTAGGGCCATTTTTGAGAAAATTAAAATTTTCGAAAAATGTTCCATGTAAAGGGTAATCTGGGGTGGGGTGGATTTTCTTGAAAACCTTTGTGTCGCCTCTCTGGAAGATACTGAACCTAAATACCAAGTTTGGTGTTTATCCGACTGTTCGTTTCTGAGTTATGCTGTTCACAGACACACGGACATGTTTCCAAAAATGCTTTTTTTTGGATTCAGGGGGCCTCAAAACATGTATTTCCGGTGAATTCTCAGTATCGAATTTTTGGGTGGAATGCAATACTTCCCCTACTTACTATACGTAGTAGAGAAAGTAAAAAAAAAACAAAAAAAACAAAAAAAAACCAGCTGATGACTGTTTCTTACCACACTGAATGTGCAAGAGAGAAAAATGGTCAAGTGGATATTAATAATTGGGATTCGTAAACGAGGGAGGTGCCAATACAAATTTTTCAGGCGCCCAGTATTTGTTCTGCCATGCACTGCCCTCTATGCTTGGAGGGAAGGCAACTAAGATCACCAACAATGAACTATAAATAATGCAAAAGTATAGAATTAAATCCAGTGCCTTTCGGATAAACAACTAATTTTGTTAATAAAACTATTTTTAGCCCCTTAATGCCTACTCAGTATTTCACTATTAATTTTCATTTTTCAGTTATATGAATCAGAAATTAATTTTTACAGAGCATTCATATTGTGGCATTTGGTTGGTTACATTTGTTGTGTGACTATGTTTAAAACTGGCAGCACAGACCGGAATGATGTAATAAGAGTGGGGGTAAAACTGGTTATCAGTAGTAAGCATCTGACACTCACTCTCTTGTAATGTGACTAGCAAGCTGTGCAGTTGCTTTTAGGGCAGGACACTCAGTCAGCAGAAGGTAACATGTATCTTTATTAACTTTGAATACACAGTGTACATCCAAATTCCCCTTATGTAATTTATTAATGTAGCTAGATCCTTCTTTCCTTCCACACAATGATTTAGGCATATTTTAGAAATTTTCAGGTGTTTTAGGAACTTTGTTGGGCTCGCCCCGTCGGACCTCGTGTAGTTTGTGATGATTTGAAATCCAGTACCATGCTCTAGCCCCCCCCCCA
This sequence comes from Deroplatys truncata, assembly GCA_030765065.1. NCBI lineage: Eukaryota > Metazoa > Arthropoda > Insecta > Mantodea > Mantidae > Deroplatys > Deroplatys truncata. Next base: position 178,785,673 of record CM060983.1, on the reverse strand, counting down.
TGAGTTGAAAATGTAAGAGGTCATGACAATATTGTGCGTTATAAAAAACAAATCTTACGAATACATTGCAGCAAATTTACATATTAATAATTACATATAACTGGAAACATCATAATGAGGTGATAGTTATGTAAACATAACAAATTGGAAAAGTTTAAACAACCTTTTAGGTTATACTTCAACCTTCTAGGTTAATGTAACCATCAGCTGATTATGAGAACAGCTCCCAAAATATGTTCTAAATATTGAACATCCTATGATGCGACTTCATCCGGTTTTTAAACTGTTACTTTTGTTTTTATCTATCAATTCACTCGGGAATCAAACAAGACCTCCACAACCTGCAGCTCTCACAATAGTAGTCACTGCACGTCACAAACCTCATCACCCACTCGTTCAGAAAATCACTCTTGAAATGCAGTTGCTAAATCACTCGCACACTGACTCAACAACTCCCTTGCACTCAACTCGCAACTGATTGGGCTGTGCGAGAATGCTTGCTTATATAGTCAGTGGAATATTTCTACAAGGTTTTCAAATGTTCTAGAACTATTTCGACACACTTTCTGGAGGGGGGGGGCGGAGAAGAAGCTTCTAGAATTCTAGTTATCTCCTGATAGCATGCCTAGTGTTTAAGTTGGCAAGCAGCCACTATAATGGTTTACTCCAACAGCTCAATGCCAACCTCCCGATAATCTTGGGCCATGACCACTGCATCACAATATGTTCATTGAAGTTTGTGTGTATAATCAGGTTGTAAAGTTGGCATATTTTTCTAAAATGGAGCACAGAATTTTTAAAATGTCAGGCAAACAAGACATGTTAAAATTAACTAAAGACAAGCTTCTTAGTTAGTTTTTCCTATTTTTCATTTTACTTTTGCTTAAATGAAATGTAGTTTAAATTTTTATTGTAGAGCTCAAAATCTGCTTGTGATGTCTTCCAAGAAGCTCTATGGGCACACTTCCATAAATTTCAAGAATTACTGCAGCTAAAGTTACACTCATTGTGTCAGGGATCTGCTAGACCTCTAAAGTTTAACTTATTTGACCACGTACGTAGCATTTAAGTGATTATGAACTGAAGTAGTAACTTCAATTGAATAAAGACAGGCTTTATAAAGCAAATGGTTACTAAATAAAACTTGTTTGGGCTGAAATCCAAAATAAGTCGAGGTTGAAGTTCAACTTTAGGAATAGGTATTGCTTAATATGGCTATGAATACTAGCCTAAAATATTTGTATATCAATCTACTACAAAATGCTGCATTTGACACCACAGTGTCTTGCTATCCAGCACTTCGCTGCCCTTGCAAGTCTTCACTCACAATTGCAATGTTTTTGTCCAGATGGTGTTTGTGCATATACTCTTCCATATCGTTGCATAAGATACATTTAGGAGACCTATTACAAAATTAACATTAGGTAAATTACACAGTGAATACAAACTGTGAAACATTTCATTCAGGTATAATTTAAAACAAAACATTTAAATATGCTGAAATTTCAAACATCAAAGTTAAATTTTGATATCCAACACCATCTAATGCCAATTACTATTTTAATTCTGCTGGCGGCCACTAAAAGAGCCAAGCCAATAATTCCAAACAACAGAGTACCAACATTTACTACAAGAGGCATAGCTAAACAAAGCAAGAAGGCATTTTGTGTTCAATTAGCTTATACTGAGTTTTTGCAAGCAAGCATAGAGGATTTTGTGCCACCCGTTTATAGCAATATAATGAAATGGTATACAGGAAATTTAAAGAGACTGATTGTTTGTGTGATGGCAAGCATTCACGGCGGCCATCACTTCTCTTCACAGTGTCAGAAGAGAAGATCATAGTACTTAGGGAGCTTTTGTAAACAGCCCTACGAAATCTTTGCGAAGAGCAAACAGGGAGCTCAACATTCTGCAAGCAACATTTTAGAGAATCCTTCACAAATATTTACAAGTTAAGCTGTACAGACTCAGCTGTACAAGCTCCTGCAAGTAATTACAGCTGTGGAAGAACTTCACATGGCACTCTGCAATGAAATGCAAGTGTGTTTGAAAGACAACAGTTTCAGGAACAAGTCACTCTTAAATGTTGAGGCAGGTAAGCCGCCATAATGTTCACATATGGGAAACAGAAAATGCTCATGTCACAATCCAGAATGTTCGAGACTTGCTGAAAGCCAACTGCAGCATAAATGGTGACTGAGAGCGGAAACTTCATCCTACAGTTAGATAGTGCTCCATATTTCCATATTGTCATCCTCCGTGGTGTAGTGATTACCATGTTAGCCTCTAAATCCCGAGGTTGCAGATTCAAACCCGGTGGAGGGCAATGGATTTTTTCGGGCATAAAAATCCTTAACATGGCTTCCTTCGGAAAGGAAGTAAAACCAGTGGTCCTGTGTCATAGATTTATGGCACGTAAAAGAACCTCAAGCCTGATAAAGAGGTCTATGAGCAAAATTTCTGGTCTTTCACACCAACATAGAATGGGATGCTAAGGACCACAGCAGTTAAAGAGCATCCATAAAAAAACTCAATTTAAAACATTTCCATTGCAGCTGCTATGTATTTAAACAAGGAATTACTGCAGCACTGGATTTGCCTACTGTCAGATAATGATCAGTCCTTCACACGCTGACCATTAAGGGCACTTGATTTGACCCCATGTGACTACTTCTTGGGGGTATGAGAAGAACAGGGTATATATATCATCCATGCCTCAAGACCTTCAGGACATGTGACCAACGGAGGAAACATTAAACATTTGTAAGGTTAGATATCAAAACTTAGTGAAATTATCTTTCATGTTGAGAAATGTCAGCACATTTGAGTACTTTGTTTAGAAAATATAGCTGAATGAAATATTTCATGGACTTTGTATACACTTCTGTTTTAATAGCAGGTTTTTGGTTTACTGGTATTACTAGGTCTCAAGTGCAAAGTTTAATGGCTTCACACAATTAGGATACATATAATTTTAGCAAAAACACATCTTTTAATAGCATTTCTAAAGAGGAGATCTGTGAAACTCACTCTAGCAATGACATTATGTTCAAACTCTTGTCACAAATCTATAAATAGATTGACAACCAGATCACGATTCTACTGCTTGGAACTAAACAGAGCAAAGCATGTTATTCTAAGAGCAATTAACTAAACATGTCCTATACAAGGGCAGATTGATAAGTCCATGACTTTGACAAAAGATAACATTTCTTGTTTGCACCCAAGTCTTACATGTATTCTGATATAATCGCAGAAATTTGTCATCATTTGTTTCTTGGAACATTGTTGAGAGCATTTAAAATAAGCAGATGTGTGTTGCTTCGTAGAAAATGGAGAAAAGTGAATTTCGCATTCTGATAAAGCACTACTTTTTGCATGGTAAGACAGTGAAGGAAACGGAAGAAAAGCTGAAAAGTATTATGGGGACTCTGCTCCATTACATGGCATGGTTCACAAGTGGTTCACAGAATATTGATGTGGCCGTTTTTGCACAAAAAATGCCATGCGCACAGGACAGCTGGTTGAGGTCACAACAGAAGAAATGATGAATAAAGTTCACGATATTGTGTTGAAGGACCACCGAGTGAAAATCCGTGAAATAGCCAAAGCCGTAAACATTTCGAGTGAACGGGTGTATAACATTCTGCACAAATTTTTGGGTATGAGAAAGCTGTCAGCAAGATGGGTGCTGCGATTGCTCACAATTGAGAACAAGCGGAATTGTGTGACCATTTCACAGGGATGTTTGAACATGTTCCAGCGCAACCTAAATGAATTTTTGTGGCATTATATTATGGTTGATGAAACTTGGATCCCTTACTATCAATATGAAACCAAACAACAATCAAAACAGTGGACTTCCTTGGCAAACCTGCTCCAAGAAAGCGAAAACCATTCCGTTGGCAGGAAAAATCATGGCAGCTGTCTTTTGGGATTCATAAGGGTGATAGACATCCATTAACTGGAAAAGAGTAAACGATCACAAGTTCATATTATGCCGCAATGCTGGATCAGTTTCACAAGGAATTGTTAAAGAAAGAATCCATTAGTGAAGAAAAATGTTCTCTTTTACCAGGATAATGCACCCGCACACAAATCAGCCGTTGCCATCGCAAAATTTGTGGAATTGGGCTACGAACTGCTACCTCACCCACCATATTCTCCAGATTTGGCTCCGAGTGACTTCTTCCTCTTCGCAAACCTGAAAAATTGGCTCGGCTGGGAAGAAATTCACGTCCAGTGAATACATCATGGCATAAACAACCTCATATTTTGCAGACTTCGAAAAATCAGATTTTTTGGAAGGATTAAAAAAATTGGAGAAATATTGGACAATATTGAATTGAAAGGAGACTACGTTGAGAAATAAAATTGATGTTTGGAAAAAATTGCTATTTTCTTTAAAAAGTGAGGCAGTATTTTAATGCCTAAATGATATTAATTGTATTTTTTATTAATTAAATTCAATAACAGCCCACCTAGAAAACAGTATGTATATAATTATTATTTATATTGCATGTAAAGTCATTGTAAATACTTATTTTTATTGTATATTTATTTATTAGTGATAAGTAAATGTTTATACACTCTAATAGTGCAAAAACTGTGAGAATACTATGTTTTGGGATGTTAATAATGAGGCAATAATGTAATTTTGGTGACAATAATGTGTTTGGAGTTTTAAAAGTACTGGTTATGAAAAAGGTCGGTAATAACGTAATTTCGATTACAGTTTGGAATTAGAAAGTAAAGAAAAATTTTTAGTTTGAATACTTAAATTCTATTGGACTAGAATTAGCCAATAAGAGAATGGCATTACCAACGCTAAAAGTTTTCACCGTTGAATCTAGTCAGTCACGGACATGAAGTTGTAGAGAACAGATGTGAAAGTAGTGGGTAAAAATGTTGTAAAGTACGAATGATAAAATTTGTGTTCTCCACCAAAAATGTATTAAGTGCTCATAGTTTTATTTTATAAAGTGTTGTGTTTATAAAATGTGCATATATAAAGTGAAATAAAAAAAAGAAGTAAAAATTAAAAAGTAAATTGTGTGGCGTCTTATAATTTGAGTCACAACCCTACAAGAACTCGTGTTTCTATAGTGCGACTAAAAGCAACCGAGGCAAATAACTTTAATAATATTACGTAAAAACAAGCATCATCTTCACTATAAAGTTTTAGCGTCCTAAAAATCAAACAACATCAAGGTGTATCTCCATTACGTAACCTTAATAATATTTACATAACCAAAAACCTACTGCAAATTGGCACAAAACATGGGGCTTACAAGAAACATCTCACATCAAAAACAACAATAATTTGCTTTCTTCAAATTGGCGTACAACTGTGGGGCAAACTCCTCCAAATAATTACATAACCTACAAAACTGCAAGCTGAAGAACAATATCATTTCTTCAAGTCACTGACTTATCAATCTGCCTTCATATATTCATGGTTACAATGCAGCAATGTATGAATTCAAATAACTGCAAAACATTGCTTGCTGGATATTTATATACTGTATATTCTTAAGGGCATTAAAACAGTGGAGCACTTCTGTAAATGCAAAGATTCCTAGTAAGTTACCTTTATTTATCATCTTTCTCCAAAAAAAGATTCTTTGTAACTCCCTGTTTACTTTCACGCACAATGAGACCCATCTGCTGTGCATGTTCCTTAACACACATCTCTTCAGTGGCAGTAAGTCCTGAGGGTAAGTGCATTTTCTTCTGTGTTTCATCCTTCACAAAATTAGCTATTGCTTTTTGTAGCTCTTCCTCAAACTCCTTGTTTGAAATGCTTTTCTGCAATAAGAAGAGTAACAGTATAAAAAACCTTGCCCAAATAATTCCATAAATGTTTACAAAGCAAAACACTTATTTTGAAGTAATGAATAAATTCATAGAAAATCAATACAGGAAAACGTCGTTAGATAACAGTAGGTCTATTGCTAGTAGCGCATTTACAAGAAAAAGGGAAACTTAATATCGTCGCCTTACATAGGTAAAGTGACCATACAATCCAGTTTTCAAATCAGTCTCCATGTTCTGTGCTGTAAGGTGGAATATCCTCATTCTGGTGAGCTTTTCTTGTCTATATAATGTCTCCAAGCAATTTTCTTATCCATGTAACGTCTATATACTACAGAGTAGTACATGGTAACTGTGTGGGGTACTGTTAAGTTTAGATCTTGAGGCAGTGTTTTTAACACTTAAATATTTCAGTCTAATTATGTAATATATAAATTCAATAACAGCCCGCCTTGAAGCAATATGTGTATGTAATAATTTGTATAATGTATGTAACAGTCATTACATATGCTTATATTATTGTAAACATGTTCAATAATGTTATGTGAATATATTACGTAATTTAATAATGTAGGAGCTGTAAGAAATAGGTCAAAAGTTGCTAACAAAGAGGTAACAATGAGTTAACCTTGAGGCAATAATGAGTTTGAGAGTTTAAATGTTACTTGTGATTCTTGGGTAACAATAATGTAATTTTAGTGACAGTTTCTAAAATAGCCAATCAACAACCAGAAAAAGCTTTAGTTAAATGAAGGTATTCTATTGGACTGGGATTAGCCAATCAGAGACTTGAAATATAGAAATTTACAAGTTTAGACGGTTGAAATCAATTCAGTTGCCTCCAAACAGTGCTCATAACCAGACGTGTTGCCTGCAAACAGTGCTCATAACTGGATGCGTTGCTTGTGCGTCCTCGAGAAATTAATTACGTATTCGTGTGAGACAAAAATAGTATACGTGTTAAAAAGTGCAAGTATTAAATAAAAGAATCTCACAGCTCTTGATATCAGTGAAGTGCTATTTAATTTGTGTCAAGGATTAATTAAAAGGAGTGAATTAAAACTTAAAATCTGTGTAAGCCTACATTCTTAGTCGTATCGCAACTCTGCCAAGACTTCCATGTCTCTAACAATAACACTGACGCAGCCGAGGCAAACATAAATATTTAATACTTAAAGAAACAAGCAAATTACAAAGTTAATTATTTTTAAACTTGGGCCAAAGGCCACCTGAAAGTACATTTAGGGCGAAGGCTACCGGAAAGCAGGTATTATACGTGTGGTTGCAACTACTACAAGTTAGGATCCCCATATGTGGGTCAAATAATAACAATACAACAAAACATCTACTTCAATCTACTTGTGGAAAACCCTCCCTGAAATTTTTTTCTGGGTACGAGCATGATGGGGAGATAATATAATTTCAACAACTCGACTGTTTGGGTTAGATAGAATACCTTGCAATAAGAATATGGAACTGCTAGCGCTTCTGGGTGCAAATATTGCTGATGCTATTGTTTACATGGTTCAAACCTATTGAAATGGGTTGCTAGAAAGGGCATTCTGGGCAATGAAAGGGCTGACAAGATGGCTAAAGAAGGTTTTAGGCTTCTGTTCATGTACTTGAACCTATACCCCCACCACTGTAACATTGCACTTGACAGCTAGCGTTTAAGTTGGTACACTCGCAAAAAAACAGATGAAAAGCTTCAACCGTTTGACTTCCTAAGCCAATCACAAGGCAGGATTCTGGATGGTCGATGACAAAGAGGGACCGGAACTAGAATCGGCTCTGTTGCGGATGTAACTATTCCCAACCACGTGCTTCAGTTTGTGAATCTCTAGTACGAGCGTCAAGTTGTTCTTTGCAAGGCAGTGGTTATTGTTTGATAATTTTGTTATTGTTCATTTATACACATATATATATATATATATATATATATATATTTATATTTATCTATTTTATATATATTTCATTCATATTATTTATTTAAACAAAACTTAAGTGCGACAATGTCTGAAAAACGATGCCGATCGCCGAGTGATGATTCACAAAGTGTGCCGAGGTGTGCCACTCAATAGTCAGGCATTGGAACTATTAAGGAGAACCCGAGAATTCTCTGAACCCTCAGGAAGTCTTATGTTATCAGTCAGTTCAAGCAATTGGGCATAAAGTCAGTTACCAAGCTGAATTCCTTAATGTCAGCTGATCCAGCTGATGATGATATTCATTCTGCAGGTAAATTGTTTGATGTACAAAAAATAGTATCAAATGAGGCATCTACTGATATAACTATAGAAAAAGCAAGAAGAATGTTACCTTTTCTGCGAGACTTGCCAGAGAAGACATTCGAGGAGGGATATGCTGCTCTGAAGAACATAGTGTGTGAGAAATTAGATGATGCTGCTGAAGTGAACATACTGGATTTACTTTCTGGACTTCAATGTGATCACTTGTGTTTCAGTGAGAAGTGTATGAAACTATTGTGGGTACCCATGTCCAATGTGGACAGTGAAAGACTTTTCTCTGCATATGGGAACATCATGACAAACTTAAGAACAAATCTTAAGCCAGAGAACACCGAACTTATGGTGGCTTTGTCTCTAACAAAGTAAACCAGTCGAAATGTATACTACGTAAATATTTTCATGCTCCTCTTTTTTAAGTTACATGTAAGGTGCCCTTTGTTTCACAATAAAATAGTTTAAACTTTGTTTTTGTTTTTTCCCTTTTTTCCGCACGAGATAACACCGCTAAGCAGTTTTATTTACCGCCCAAAACACCGCTCACTATAATATTTTTACACCGATATTACATTATTTTATTTACCGACAATCTGGGGTCCCTACCAATAACAAATATCTGGGAAATGCTTAATGCCAGAAAATATTTGATATATTGTGTGCGTTTAATAAGATCTACATTTTTTGTGTAGTAAGATTTTGTCTATATATATTAATAACTTAAAATACAAGAATATAATTACAACAAATATAATTGCAACAGAGGTAACAAGTCCAATAGAATATATTGATATACAACATCAGAATGACCTGATATATACAATACACAAACAAAACAATATACCAGATGAAATGAGAGCCATAGCAATAGCTACGGAAAATAAAAGACACCCAGAAAAAGAATGGCTCAGAATATATACAGATGGATCCCTCATCAATAAAAAAAATGCCGGTGTAGGAGTATACTGTAAACATTTTGCACAGTATCTAACATTAGATGAAACGTCAAACCACTATGATGGAGAATTTAACAGCTATAAAAACAGCATTACAGAACACTTTATATAGACCATACATAAAACAAAAAATAGTCATCTTATCAGACTCAAAATCAGCCATAGATGGAATAGTAAATTACAATAATAAAACAACAAGAAATATTAAAGAAATAAGAAGCCTAATTAAAGCAGTTAAACCTAGAAAGCATGTCACTCTACAATGGATCCCAGCTCATGTTAGACTTTTGGGCAATGAACATGAGGATAAATTAGCAAAGAAAGGTGCAATACAACAAATAAAACCTGTAGGACAAATAGAAATAATTAAACAATTAAATAACATTAAACAACATTTCAAAAGAGAGCAGAGACTTGATGAAAAAGATAAATTAAAGGATAAAGATTATAAGAATATTAAAGATAGAGTTGATATACAAAAAATGCCAAAGAAGACTGCAGTGGCCTTATTTAGTATGGCAACTGGCCACGATTGCCTCGCAGAACACCTCTACAAGATAGAATGCCCACCTACATCCAAGTGCACTCTCTGTGAAGAAGATGTCATGCTGAACAAACAGCATCTCGCCAAATGTAAAGGCCTTAAAAGTGATAACTTACAGACTTTATATTGGGAAGTCAGAGGGAAAAATGATGCAGATCAATTAAACCCCAGTGCCATTGGTGAACAACAACAAGATTTTGTCTATCTCCTACAGTTTACCAACTATACAAAAGTCATTCAGGATGAAAAGGACTTCACAAAAAATTTAAGATATACATTTTGTTTGTCGAGCAAATATCTTAAACATAAGGTATTTTTAGAGTAATTTTTGAGAAAATAAAAAAGTATTCAACATTTTCCCATGAGAAGGACAGTTTCGTAGAAGGTTCTTGAAAATCTTTGTATACATCCTTGTGTACACATCTTTGTGTACTTAAATATAGGGTTCGTATATAACCAACTTTTTGTTTTCAGGTTATGTTGTTCACAGAGACAAGATACTTAAGCATTTTAAAGCAAAATGCTTTAAAAAATATCAGAGTGCCTCAAAACATGTATTTCTGTTGAAATCTCAGTATTGAATTTTTGGGTGGAATGCAATATTTCTACTTACTACAGTTAAGCAGTAGAGAAAGTAAAAATTGATATAAATGAAACAATTGTTTGGCTTTACCTGGGGTTCTGGTTTATTCTTTCCAATATCCTCATTCTTGAACATTCCTCTAAAGAAATTTGTTGAATCTTCATTGTACTTCTTAATCTTGTTTTCCAGCTGTAAACAAAAAAGTAATTAGTAAACAGTCAAATGCATTGATAATTAAGTAACAAGAAAATAATTCAATGTTGTAATGCTAGGAAAGTTGACACATTAAGACATAAAGCAGCCCTTCTTAGGTGCAGTAAAACCAATTATTCAAAAACTAAAGGAAGTTAAATTCAATAAAATCTGATGTGTTACACTCACATGACTTTCTCTACTCTTGTACAAACTATTTTTACAAACGCTTATTCTCCATCTGCTTCATGTTAATCGAGATAAACGTTTGCAGACTCTATCTTATTGTTAATTTTCTTGTAGATATAAGGGGAATATATATTTACAAGGGCAATATAGAAATACAGTAGCCTTTAAGCACATACATATCTCTTAATAGCTTGTTGCTAGGTGCAGCACCATTCCCTTTGCCACAGATTAATACTCTTTGCATATCCAAGACAAAAAACTGAATAATGAATTCCCATTTGAGAAAATAAGTATTGAAAAATTTAAGGGAATAACAAGCAATATCTCGAAAATGGTTCACTCAACAAAACAAAAAATGTATATGACATAAATTGTGTATTTTAATGCGATCTACATTTTTTGTGTAGTAAAATTTTGTCTATCTCTTATGGTTTACCAGTTATGCAAAAGTCGTTCACAATAAAGAATGCTTTTGGAGACATTCCCAGAAAATTCAGGATATACATTTTATTTGTCATGAAAATATCTTAAACATATGATATTTTAATCAAAATCGTTAGAGCCATTTTTGAGAAAATTAAAATTTTCGAAAAATGTTCCATGTAAAGGGTAATCTGGGGTGGAGGGATTTTCTTGAAAACCTTTGTGTCGCATCTCTGGAAGATACTGAACCTAAATTCCAAGTTTGGTGTTTATCCGACTGTTTGTTTCTGAGTTATGCTGTTCACAGACACGCAGACATGTTTCCAAAAATGCTTTTTTTGGATTCAGGGGGGTCTCAAAACATGTATTTCTGGTGAAATCTTGGTATCGAATTTTTGGGTGGAATACAACACTTCCCCTACTTACTATACGTAGTAGAGAAAGTAATAAAAATATATGGCAACTAAGAAGAAATTCTGGAATTGGTGTTGTTCCTTCAGTGCTGGATCATGGACCACTGACTTTTTTTCTCTGCTGATGATATGGGCAAAATTGATTTTAACATCCTAGTGCCTGAGGTGATTGAAGGTACTCGTCCACGATGCAACTTAAATGGCTTGCAACTTCGAACTGCGCAACAAAAGTGGAGTTGCATCGTGTAAACTGCCAAGCAAGTAGGAAAATTGCACGCGCAACTTCTAAGTGGCGTGCAACTTAGGAAGTTGCTTCGTGTACGCAGCGAAAAAAAGAAAGTTGCGCCATCTGAAAGTGGCTTGAACAGTTTAGGAAACTTTTGAGGAGTATTCCATGCAACTTTGTTATGTCATCTGCTGTGATAGTAAATAGCTGTTTGAGAGGTAGGTACAAGGATTATAATTTGTGTTACACTAAATACAGAATTAAGACAGATACATGCATTTTATTTCCTTAACAATATGAACAATTTATTGTAGTATGGTGACAATTTATTTCTTCATAGCTAATAATGTCCTTAACAATAAATGGACAAGGGAAATGACAAAAAAGGTTATTGAACTGATTGAGACCAAAGATTGCTTGTGGAGAGTAGACACTGCGGATTACAGAAATAAACAAAAGCGACAAAATGCGTTACATGATATAGAAATAGAGTTCTACATGTCAGCAGAGGAAATTAAAGTAAAAATCCACAGGTTGAGAACCCAGTTCACCAACGAAAGGAACAAAATGAAGGCAGGGAAATCTGGAAGTGGTGCAAAAGACAAGTATAAAACAAAATGGGAATTTTACGATGCACTGGAGTTTATGTTTTACCACACCAGCACAAATAATGATGCAGTAGATGAGTAGATTCTTTGTAAGTACCAACACACTCACATTAAATGTAGCGATATTGCCATGGAACCTCTCCTTCATGGCAAAAAATACTTCTTGAATTCCTAACGTTTTTGCTGCAGTATGAGGATTCATACTTACAGTTCTTTGCAACGGCACAAAGTCTTAGTTCTTGTTGTGCCAAATATAAGAAATAAATACATCTTTGACTGATAGCTGCTGTCTAAAAAAAAATCACATTGATTATATAGATGATAGCCGAACGTGTTATATATTAAACTCGATAATGTTGCCGCCATTATTTTAAGCCAAATTACCTGTGGCTAGAAATCTCAGTGTCAACACAAGATGTTCTGTTGCTGATATTGACCTTCTCATTATTGTATCTTGCTTTTGTATTACAGGTGCTATTTTTCTAAGCAGATAATTAAAATCAACCACTGACATGCGTAGGAAATTCTAAATTTTTATCTCCATCGTAGAGCTCTTGCAGCAAGTTGTTTACAACCCCACAATATTCGCGACTTAAAATCCACTCTCTTACCCAACACTTTCTAGCCATACTTTTAGGTTTTTCTCTACGTCGACGAAGTAAAATAAGAGACAGGCATGCTACGGATAAAACTTCTTATCAGACGACATATTCGCCATACCAAGCACACAGCTGACTAGAAAGTGGCATGCAGAAAAATTACCGCCACAAATATAGCATCGTGTAAACACTCGGTGCAACATTTTTGTGGACATGCCACTTTTATAATGGCGCAACTCAAAATCGTGCAACTTTGCAAGCTGTGTGTAAACAGAACGTGCCACATTTGTGGTTCGCAAGAAAAGTGGCATGCCATAAAACTGGCATCGTGGACGAGTACTTTAAGGCTTCCTAATGGAATCTTAAATTGATTGTTTCTTTCATTCATTTTTTTCTTTCTTTCTCTTTTGTTTGACTTTCCATGGCCAGCAGCACTTGCATTTCTTTCCCACATACATAGATATATACATACCAGGATCATACTGAAAGTCATGACTCAAGTTTTATAAATCACCATGAATTATGAAAAGCCAAGCATACTGTCATAATTTATAGACTATAGAGCAGGCCATGATCAAGTTTTGCCATCATTATCTTCTGTTGTTTAACCATTACTAGCTAAAAAAATGACTGCGAATGATGTTTTGTTCCATCATTGGTTGAATTTATCATTAAAGAGGGAATCTCCGCTGCAGAAATTTGCTAGACGTGCACATTTATGGAGATGTATGCACCGACACCAGCTGTGTAATATGGGTAAACAAGTTAACATTGAAGATTAGCCTCTCAATGACCATCGGATGTCTAACAAATGCAACAAGGAAAGAAAAGATGAGATCATTAAGACAAACATATAACTGTGAATGAAGTTGCAGCAAAGCTTGAAAATACTGCAGTCCAGCACATGATCAGCATCATCTTTATGTGCTGTAAAGAAAGGCATGCAACAGCAACACTAAAGATGCAACGGAGAACATCAAGAAAGCATTAATATCACTGTGGATGAGCCATGCTGGCTATAAACACAATTTTATATCTTTCCACTCAGTTTTATTACCTATTCATAACTTCCATGACTATGGGTCGAACTCATAGTCGTCGTTTATTTCAAGGAAGTCCTTAAGCAGTGATTTTTAATACACAGACGCTACTCTTTCAGGCGAATAAGGAAATGCTTATTCATATAAGGAGGCTCCAACCTTGCTTATATGCAATAAGGAGAGCTGACACCATCTTGCATCAATTGCCTACAATGGAGGTTAACAATAATAGCGATTTCGTGGAGTATATGGAATTTCATAATAAATTGTACTGCATTTTAATAAACGTATTTGCGTGATTTGCAAAATTCACTTGAAATGCATAGGGATGCTGAATTTAAGAAGCGATATCAGTTTACCAAAGCCCCTATTGTAATAATCTAATGCCTCTGCTAACAACATAACCTTAGCAAATGAAGGTTATGAAGTCGCAACGTGAGAGAGGCTTACTTGAAAAGATAACACTATAACACTATCCATATGTTTTCTGACGTTTTCCTTTATGTTGTCCCAAAGTCCTTAGGTCCCTAGAAAATGAGATTCAGAATCATTTAATAAAATCCTAAAAATAAAATGCGGAAATATCTCTGCAATGCTTTTCTCGATCAAATTGCCTATTTTGCATAATCACTATGACTGCAATGAATCACTTAACAACTCACACGTATTTACCATTAATTCGCAAATATACGAGGGCTGATCAATAAAGACTGAGACTGATTTTTTTTTCACAGTATTTATTACTCCATTTCAATGTTGATATTATCTTTTTCAAAGTAGTCCCCTCCTAACTGAATGCACTTTTTATAGCGTCTCTGCCAGTCCTCGAACACATGGTGCAGGCCATTCTTTGTCATGTCTTTGAGAATCGCCTCACTTTTCCTCAGCATGCTTCAGTGCTCTCAAATTGAATGCCCCGGAGCTTTGCCTTTAGTGATGGGAATAAAAAAGAAATTACAGGGGGCAAGATTGGGGTTATAAGGCAGATGCAGTACGCAGGTGATGTTGAATTCCTGGACTTGATTTGCGACGTGAGGCCATGCGTTGTTGTGATGAAGTCGCCACCCATTCTGATGAAGTTCTGGATGTTTCCTTGCAATGTGCTCCCTCAGTGTAGCCAATACTGGCGTGTAGTATGCTGCTGTAACAATAGTGTGAGGAAGAACAACAATCACAGCAGCTGTGTTGATGTTGACTTCAGTCATAGCAGAAGCCGAAGCACCAGGCCCAGCTTGCTTAGCACAGAGGACTCGCCCTTCTTTGAAGTCCTTGAACCACCTAAACACTGTTGCACAGATAGTGCATCTTCACCGTATGCTTGCTTCAGCTTTTCCAAAGTTTCAGAGGCTGTATGATTTAAACGAAAACCAAATTTTATTGCTCCTCTCGTGTCGAGTGGTATGAGAAATTCAAGTAGGGTCAACAATATACAGCATTACTACCAACCTACCGATACAAGAGTGCTGCCGTCTATGGACATTATACATGAAACCCCGCTATTTTCAAATATTCATGGTAGAGACAGGAAACTCTCAAGAAAGCTACAGGAAAAAATCAGTCTCAGTCTTTATTGATCAGCCCTCGTACGTTGGGTTATCAAAATCTTGAACAGAGATTTGCTCATTTCACGTGTAAAACCACTGTTAAAGCCAAACATTGTAAGTTATTGGTTACTTTTGCTTTTCTGATTACTGCTAGATGATGTTGTAATTGCATTTGTGATTTGCTTCCGTGCATGCATATACACAGTGCACATATTGTAAATACTTCTAACTACTAATACTTTACACTAGAAAGTCAGGTTTTCATTTTTAAAACATTCCACGAGTAAATACCACTAAAAGCCAGTACATCACACAACATCTGATTTCCTGTATTCTACGATGTCTTGCATAGCTTGCTTCAACATGCGTTGCATAGCCCAGGTTACTAACTTAGAAACTAGAAAAATTGTTTATTTTAGTTATTTTCACTCTATAATGACATATGGAATCATACTCTGGGGTAACGCAGTGGGATGGAACACCATTTTCAAATGCCAAAAAAGAATCATACGTATAATGTCTCAAGTTGGATCAAAAGAACCATGTAGAAAGCTATTTAAAAAGCTTAAAATACTAACACTACCATCTCAATATTTATATGAATTAAACAAATATATCCATACTAATTATGATAACTTGCACAACTTACAATATCAACATAATTATGGAACCAGAACAAAAAACAATTTAAAACCATCCATGCATAGGCTTAAACTGTACGAAAATAGCCCACTATATGCAGGTGTAAAAGCGTATAACAAACTACCAAACCAAATTAAAGCCATAAAGGACCAAGGTTTATTTAACAGGACATTGAAAAGCTTCTTAATAGATAAGGCTTACTATTCAGTAACTGAATACATAACCATGTAAATAGTAGAATGTAACAATAGAATTAGTTTTATAAATAGTACTCTCTAAGGTTTGTAATGTTTATTTAATTAATGTATTTAATATACTTGACGAGTCACCTGTTTACTGAGCTTTGCTCAACTGATATGTAAGCGTTTTGTGACAATAAAGCATCTTATCTTATCTTATCTTATCTTATCTTATCTCAGTACCACTCAACTAGTTGGTTTCCTTCCTGCTTGCTGAAATTTTTTCCTTTTGGCATGTTTTCGTCCTTATTAATGTTTCTATGTAACTATTACTGCAAACCCTTAACTGAATTTATAACCTACTTGATTTAAACAAGTTCAACTAATTAATAAATGTCTCATTTAAAACTCGCAAACTTCTACCACGTGCTCAACAGCTGTTGTGAACAAAACGAAAATGGTGGCTGGTTATGTGGTGACCTGCATGTTCGTTTACACATTCCTTCATGCATCTGAGTGGCTGTGAAACAGCTGAACCATATTGCTACATGTGCTTTGGAAACAAGTAAGCGTTTAGCGCTGAGCATATAAGTACTGTCTATGAATAGCAAAGGTAATAAGCATTTCCTTATGAGAAGGAAATACTTATTGCTTAAGCATCTCCTTTTCACATAAGCAATGACTATGAATTAGACCTTAAATAATAAATTCCTTTAATTTTTTCTGTGACTTTTATAACCAGTGGACACCACACATTGACAAAAAAGCTAAGTTTTGCAACATTAATACAGTGCTTAGCTCTAATGAGCAGAGCATTTTTATGAAAACTTTATCCTTTTGTCTTTTAAGATTTTGTGATTATAGGGATTTATTTACATGCTCATCTAAATTCATGCATGTCTCATTAAGTGGATAGCACTGGTATTCAATACCAGGTAGAGCAGTCGGCAGTGAAGGTGTTACTCTATAACATATTAATTGGGGATATGAGTGAATGTAACTCTTCAACGCTTAACAGCAGCATACTAATTAATAATATCTAAGTAGGTACCTTTTTTAGTTCCTGAGTAATATCTGGACAATTTGGCTGCTTTTCTTTGGCTGCAAGCAGTTTATACTTTGCTTCTCTATAATCACTGAGTTCACTGAGTGCTTTTCCAAAACTGCAAAAGAAAGAAATAGTCTACAGGACAAACTGAAACTATAGCCACAAACTTCAAGAGATGAATCCTGGCAATAAAGTGAACAAAAAAGCTCATATCTACATATTACTTTCTCTACTACGTATAGTAAGTAGGGGAAGTATTGTATTCCATCCAAAAATTCGATACCGAGATTTCACCGGCAATATATGTTTTGAGACCCTTTGAATCCAAAAAAAGCATTTTTGGAAACATGTCCGTGTGTGTGTCTGTGTGTCAGCATAACTCAGAAACGAACAATCGGATAAACACCAAACTTGGTATTTAGGTTTAGTATCTTCCAGAGATGCGACACAAAGGTTTTCAAGAAAATCCCCCCACCCCAGATTACCCTTTACATGGAAGATTTTTCGAAAATTTTAATTTTCTCAAAAATGGCTCTAACGATTTTGATTAAAATATCATACGTTTAAGATATTTTCATGACAAATGAAATGTATATCTCGAATTTTCTGGGAATGTCTCCAAAAGTATTCTTCATTGTGAAGGACTTTTGCATAACTGGTAAACCATAAGAGATAGACAAAATTTTACTAAACAAAAAATGTAGATCGCGTTCAAATACACAATTTATGTCATATACATTTTTTTTTAGTTGAGTGAACCATTTTCGAGATATTGTTTGTTATTCCCTTAAATTTTTCAATGCTTATTTTCTCAAATGGGAATTTGTTATTCATTTTTTTGTGTTGGATATGCAAAGAGTATTAATCTGTGGCAAAGAGAATGGTGCTGCACCTAGCAACCAGCTATTAAGAGATATGTCTATGCTTAAAGGCTACTGTATTTTTACATTGCCCTTGCAAATATGAAACAAGAGGAACATAGTACGCCTTAAGCGATAGTCAAATATTTTTAGAACTGGTCGCTATGTGTAAAATGTAATTCTCTTTGCATGTCAAAAGATCGTTTCTGCAAATGTTTATCTCGATTAATATGAAATAGATGGAGAATAAGAGTTTGTTAAAATAGTTTGTACAAGAGTAGAGAAAGTCATGAGAGTGTAACACATCAGATTTTTTTTTAGAAATGGGCAGAGAGTTTGCAATAGAGGAATTAGTACAGATTACATTACTGTGGCATTAATATCGTCAGCAAAAGATGTTAAGTGTTTTCACAGCTGGTGTTCATATTGTTAAAATTATACTTTTCTGAGCTATTGTGTTGTGGTGTAAGGTTAAAACTATAACCAGATGTAACACTGCCTACAGCGGTCAGCATCTTCAGTGGTGTGTCAGAAGCCAAATGCGTGGAAAGACTGATTTATCTGTTTACTGGTGTTCTAAAAGAATTGGGAATATTCTAGGTGGTTTACTGATTGCTTGCTTTCGTTTGAAAGGAAAGAAAGACAGGAGGTGAAGGGGGTGTATAGTGTCACCTTGTTTATTGATTAGGACTTGTTTCCATGCTTTAACACCACATCCACCACCTTTATTTATATTGTACATGGGTATTTTATTTCTATTGCTAGTCTCCTAATTAAGTTAGAACATCCTTTTATTCTTACCAGTACTTCCATATTATCAAATTTTATTGTGTCCTTCCTTTATGAACAATTGCATGGTGGGCAACTACTGATTTTTCCAGTTGCATTAATCTGACATCCCTGTATGTTCAGCTAGACCTTTCTTAATCTCCCAGTCATACCAATATAAACGTTTTCACATTCACACAGTATTTTACAAATCCCAGTTGTATTAAATAGGTTCACATCATTTGGTCTATTTCAGTTATGGGCATGAACACAATTTTGATGCCTTTCTTTCTTTAAAGTTGAACAATGCAAACTGTGACATCTTCATTGTATGATAGGAAAGCTGTAGGTTAATCTCTGGATTCAGAAACAGGTTTCCACCTGAGTTCTATGTGAACTGGTTCTTATTCTGTCACTCTTTTTACTCACAACAAAAGTCTCTCAGCTCAAACAAGAATTTGCTCATAAAACTGTGCACAAAGGCTCATCTTATGATTCTAAACAAGCTTGCAACAGCATTCAATTGTGCACTGCTTGATTTTTCCGTAACAGTGAATGCAATCTTGGCGGATGGGAAGTTAAAATGCCAGTCAGTCAATTAACTGAACTCGCAGTTGACATGTTTATTGTATATGTCACAATATATTCACAGCAAACATGAAGGAAACAATATTTGGAATGTTTTAAACATTGTGACACCCACCTTAGGGCAGTGTTATCCAATAGAAGACTGTGTGGGACTGTGATTACACTTTCTCATTGTGTTTAGTGGATCTGATTATTCAGACATGACAATTCATTTGATTGCTCAACTGCAATAACATTGGATAGGATATGGACGAAGAAAATGGCTTTTTGATGCATTATTAGTAGCTTCCAAGAGAGCAGCGCTAGTGCCAGTGATGGAAACAGTACCCCTCCAGTTTGAGGCAGTATTTTAATGCCTAAATAATATTAATTGTATTTTTATTATAATTATATTCAATAACAGCCCACCTTGAAAACAATATGTATATAATTATTATTTATATTGTATGTAAGTCATTACAAATACTTATTTTATTGTAAAATGTATTTATTAATGTTATGTAAATGATTATATACTCTAATAGTGCAAAAACTGTGAGAATAATATGTTTTAGGTTGTTAATAATGAGGTAATAATGTAATTTTGGTGACAATAATGTGTCTGGAATTTTGAAAAATACTGGTCATGAAAAGATTGGTAGTGACATAAGTTTCGCTTACAGTTTGGAATTAGCCAGTCAACAATAAAGAAAAGTTTTAGTTTGAATACTTAAATTCTATTGGACTAGAATTAGCCAATAAGAGACTGGCATTACCGAAGCTTTAAGGTTTTTACCATTAAAATTAGTCAGTTGCGGGCATGATGTTATAGAGTGCAGATGTAAAAGTCGCAGACATGATGTGATAGCGTGCAGATGGCAAAAATTGTGTTCTCCGCTAGTAAATACATTAAGAATATGTAAAGTGCTCACAGTTTTCTTTTATAAAGTGTTGTTTTTTATAAATGTGCAAGTATAAAGAAATAAAAAAGAAGTGAAATTTAAAAGTAAATTCTGTG
This sequence comes from Deroplatys truncata, assembly GCA_030765065.1. Taxonomy (NCBI): domain Eukaryota; kingdom Metazoa; phylum Arthropoda; class Insecta; order Mantodea; family Mantidae; genus Deroplatys; species Deroplatys truncata. The sequence continues at coordinate 178,765,214 of CM060983.1, read as the reverse complement.
ACGTCTTCAATTTTTGTCATATCATGACCTGAACAAGAACTTTTGATTCTATAGTTCAACTGGAGCAGCTGCGGCAGATTTAAATAATATTACGTAAAACAAGCATCATCTTCACTACAAAGTTTGGCGTCGCAAGCATCAATCACTTCAAACTATCTTCATTACGTGGGGCAAATATTGTTACAAACTTTAGATTGAGAAAACTACTTTCTCAAAGTGGCGTACAACTGTGGGGCAAACTCCTCCAAACAACTACCATCATCATAACTATCGCAAGTTCTAGTGAATAAGAACCGTCTACGGAAAAAAAACCCAAATCTGTTAGCATTTTAGCCAACTTTTTGGAACATCTTGAAAACATATTTATGATGATTACCATACATCTCCACATGAAGTGATGACCTACAGCATCTTATTGAATAGACATCCATTTCTGAAAATTACATTGAGCATCAAAGTAATATTTGATTATGTGGAGCAAAAACGACGTAATGAACATCATTTTACGATTAGAGGAAACAAGGCCATTAAAGAACTGGAGATAAAACAACACATTCAATTTGACAGAATGAGTCCATTACTGGCACCTGAAATTTTGGGCAATGCAACAGAAATTGGGCACACGAAAATTAAATGTCCAGCAAACTTTATAGCATTTTTCAAGAAAGAATACAGAATGTACCACAGACACATCACTACTATCATGATAACCAGAGATATACAAGAAAACCAAGCTATTTGCCAGTCTGGGGTCCATTTTGTCAAAGAAGTAAATCAGAAAACTGCAAGTTTCCAAATATAGCCACACTGCATTTGAAATTTGGATCAAAATGGCTTTAATTATGAACTAACTTATCAAGAAGGGGGAAAAAATCAAACAGCTGCCTTGGCTCAGTTGTACACAATACAACTCATGCAATACATGTAGGCTTTCAATGAGAAAAGACCTATTGACAAAAATTGTATATTTGTCTTCAGGAAAGAACTTTCAGCCAAAAGTAACAAAGGATATTGAAAACAATCACCCTTCAAATATATATCTGGAGGCTGGTATAAATGGGAAAATGTCAAAAGACAATCCTTTTCTTGAATGTCTTTTGCGACATCGAAAATAACCAGAAGAATATACTACTATGTGATTCATGGAGTGCTCACAACGATGTAAATTAGGTAATTAATCCACCAAAAACAAGCAAATACATACAGCCTTTGAATGTATATTTCTTCCAACAATACAAAATATATGCAAGAAGGACGACAGACTATATAAGGTCTCGGATAAAATGCTGTACTTACCCCGACTTTAGCGACTGAAGTAATGTCTTAGATGTCCAACAGATGTTCCTGGGTGTCCTACAGATGGCAATGTATCTCATTCTCTGACTTTAACGCAATGCTGGCAACATATGAGAAATGCCACCAAAGCCGGTAAGATACTCAGCCTCAAGGCGTAGCCGAGAGATTGAGGGCCCTCAGCCTCAAAGCATAGCCAAGGGATGATTTTTTAGGAGAGGAGTGTAGCAAGTTCGACAGGGCGTAGCCGAGGGATCTGCACATCTAAAACTCGAATGATTCACTTTCGCAGAAACAACAGCACATCGCATATTTAGTTGATTTCACTTTTTATTTAGGTTGGCAGTACCCACTTTGCGTGTGATTTATCGGAAAAATGGCTACGTTTGTTGTGTTCCTGGCGCGATTTGCCTATATAAGTAAAACACCTAAAACGGGCGGGCAGGTGGGCACAAGACATAGAAGAGATCACATCATGTTCTAAACTCACTCCTAAGGTAATTTATTTCACTTCCTTATACCTAATAAACCTCGGGGTAAGTATGGTATTTTTGCCAAGGTCTCTTTGCTGTGATTTTGATACTAAACTAGGAAATTGCATTTCCATAATAAAAATACATTGTTATTCACAACCAGTTTTTTGCTCCAGTGTACTGCCCTATACTTCAGTATTCATGGCAGGCAGTGGCGTACCATACTCCCACACATATTACTGAATTCAAGAACATGATTGAAGAGGCATTCGATTTTTCACCTCAATGTGATGCTGGGGATTGTTCAGATATTGCTTTTGCCTAATGTGCCTTTGTGATGCCCCATATTGTTTTATGCATTTTGTTGATGAACCTCATGTACATTCTGATGTCCAATATTGGACAAACTATGGGTCACACAATGAAATGCCTTTACCATCCTGATCACAGTTGTACTTAAAGCTTCTAAAAAAAAATGTGAAATAAAAATTTCTGTTTGAGTCGAGACACATCCCTTGTCAGTGCACTACAGTTTTGATAAGATTTTTTTTGAGCACGGTAGTGATTTGATGTCGTATTTAGGTACCATTTTGTGTGGGTAGGTTTTCTATAAGCTCAGTGTCCAGACTCTAGAAGGTTTTCTTGTTACAAGTACATCTGGGAGAAGTTGACCATCTGTTTCGGTTTCTACAATGAATTTGATTTTGGAATGGATTCCATTTAAATGTAAAAAGACCTGTGATTTATCTTCTCCTTGTGGCCAGATAACAAAAATGTTATCAACACATCAAAACCATGTAGATGGTTTATAGTTTATGGTTTGTAATGCTTTCTTTTCAAAATATTCCAAGCAGAAATACACATACGAGGGTGGTCTGAAAAGTTTCCGACCTAATAAAGATACAAGACATTTTTTCAGAATTTTTTTTTTTTTGTTTTACAACATAGTCTCCCTGTAACTCTACACACTTCTCCCAGCGATGCTCCCATCTCTGTAACCTGTCCAAATAGTACTCGGCGTTTTTCTCTGCAAAATAATTGTTCACAGAGGTGATTGCCTCTTCATTTGACGAAAATCTCTGTCCTCCGAGCGCAATTTTCAGATGAGGGAACAAAAAGAAGCCACTTGGGGCTAGATCTGGTGAGTAAGGCAGATGGTCAAGCAGTTCAAACCGTAATTCGTGGATTTTCGCCATTGCAACCGCTGAGGTGTGTCTTGGTGAAAAAGGATTTTCTTTTTCTGCAAATGTGGCCGTTTTTTCGCAAGTTCTGCCTTCAGCTTGCCAAGTAATGATGTGTAGTATGCTCCTGTAATGGTTTTTCCTTTTTGAAGATAATCGATTAAAATAACTCCATGACTATCCCAAAAAACAGTCGCCATCACTTTCCCAGCAGAAAAAACAGCAGTTTTTGCTTTTTTTGGAGCCGGTTCCCCCTTTGCAGTCCACTGTTTGGACTGTATTTTTGTTTCGGGCGTATAGTGGTGTATCCAAGTTTCATCTACAGTAATTAATCGGCGCCAAAACTCAGATTTATTGCGCCTAAACTGCACCAACAGAGCATTGGAAATGTTCATTCAAACATGTTTTTGGTCAAACATGAGCAAACACGCGGACAGCTTTCTCATGTCTAAATGTTAATTTAATATGTGACAAACACGCGGACAGCTTTCTCATGTCTAAATGTTGATTTAATATGTGACAAACACGTTCTTTTGACATGCTCATAGCCTCTGCTATCTCTCTCACTTTAAATCGGCAGTCGTCTAGCACCATTTGGTGAACTTTGGCGATGTTTTTGTCAGTAGTTGCAATTTTTGGACGTCCCGAATGTTCATCATCTCCCAAGCTCTTACGGTCACGTTTAAATTCAGCTGCCCAAAATTTCACTGTGGTAAACGATGGTGCAGAGTCCCCATACACAGAATCCAACTCATCTTTGATTTGCGTAGGCGTATTGCCTTTCAAAAACAAATATTTAATGACAGCTCGATACTCAATTTTGTCCATTTTCATAAAAACACTCACATCACCTCACTCAAACGACTGTTACATAACAACTGAGCATCAAAAATGGCTGAAATTTGGTGAGTAACTGTCAACAGATGAACAACGAAATTCACTAGCTTTTATTTATGAGTGCTGTCATCTTCATATTGAGGTCGGAAACTTTTCAGACCACCCTCGTAATAGCAGGCTTAGTGGGCTCTCCGTTGCTACACCTTCCTATTGTGCACAGAATGTTCCTTTTCATTGAAAATAACTAAGTTAGCATATGTTCAAAAACTGCTAATATTTTGGTTCAAAGTAGGCTTGTAAAAGTTCCATGGTTTCCTTTAAGGGACTTTAGTAAATAAGGATTCAACATCGAAACTCACCATTATATCTGAGTCATTTATCATGATAATTATGTATGATTTCAACAAATTGTTTGGAATGTTTGATGTGAGGATCCTGTTTGCCCTATTAGTGGCTCCAGCAAAGAAGTCAAGTATTGTGCTAGCTTGTATGTCAGCAGGTCAATACTGCTCAAATTATTGGTCTAAGGGGGCATCCTGTTAAGAATTTTTGGTAGTCTGTATAATCTTGGTATTAGACTGTTTCTTAATTACTTCCAAATCTCATGCTGTCCTCTTCAGAAGGTTGTCAATTTTTCTCTCAGGCAATTAGTCGGGTCGTATTACATCATCTAAATAGAATCCACCATAATATAAATTTACTATCCATCTTATGGGGAAGATGTTGAGGTATCAGCCAACAGTAATGAAGAATTAAGCTGGTGCTTCATCATGCAACAGCCATATGATGTATTCCAGTACCAACGCACATCATCAAGCAAAATATTCAAGTGTTCTACAGGAATTCCAGATATACATGTCCATTAAACCATTTGCTCGTTTGACAACCAGTGCTCACATGTGCTTTTTTGGCATACAAATCTTATGACGAGCTCAGCTCGCAATTATGCATTGCTCTACATAACTGCATGTAGTTTAGTTGCTTCTCACTTGCATATGTTTCAAATGAAGTGCTGACATGTGATATTTGCAATTCCCACAGTATGTCCTTATCAACTGTGTTTCAACCAAGGAAAAATAATCCGTGTGGATGACGAGGAGGGTTTAAGAAATCTGATACAGAGTATCAGAGAGTGATAGTGGAAATTTTCTGGATATGAAACAGACACTGAAGAAAATTCTAGTGACAGTGATAATGAATCTAGTGCAGAAAGCAAAGAGGAATATAATTATGAAACCAAAGATGATGTGCCAGGCCCTTTGAAACATGTTTGTGAAACAGAAACTAAGTTCACTTACCTGACTGTTTGTATGTGTGAGAAAATACATAATTATTTTCATTTGAGGTTATATTTGCGTATTTATTGTGATATTTGTTTGTTTCCCATGTAATTGTTATAATTGTTAATTTATGTTTATTATGAAATTAAGCATTGACTTAATCCAACCTATATTTCTTTTGGGGGGGTTGAATTTATTTGTGTAAAGGTTAAACATGGCAGACACTAATAAAACTGACCTAAGAGAAAAAAAAATCTAGGCAGGAGAAGTATTCATGCCCATGGAATCAACAAATTTGTTGATTTGCTAGGGACCCATAGGGAACAGGTCTAAGAGAGCACAGATTGGGATTAAGGTGGCCATCATTGATTTTGGCTTCCCCAGGTCGCTCTGACACAGAACTGGCAACCAGATCCGGATGGCGGTGATCGGCTCATGGATGGGCTCCCTAAGGAGGGTAACATCCTGAGGTTCAAGAACTGCTACCTGGTAAAGGGAGCCCTAATAGTAGTCTGCCACGATGAGGTTTCCTCGGAGTGACTAAAGCAAACATTTCTAGTTTGCAGGCATGGGAAGGATCCAGGCTCAAGACAGGTGGTCAAATGGTGGGTAGTCATTATAGTGCATGTTACAATCGCTAATATGTGAGTTTTAGAATGGAAACCCCCTCCAGTGTAATAGACAGTGCTTGGAGTATGATAGCGTGATTTACAGCCCAACCATATAAGGAACACACTGCATTTATCTTGAAATTCTATCATCAAAACTACATTTATCACACTCGCATACAGAATTACACAATACACAGCAACATTTCACAACCTAACAGAAGTCAATGTACAAGTCCAATGGCCTGATATATACGCCATTTGTTGTACAAAATTCCGAAAGCACATTCAACGTATTATTGTTCTAGGCTCTTCCGGTGTAGGCCGCATCATAAAGGCGTTGGTTGCCGACGTTTCGCAGGTCATGTGGCCTGCTTCTACTTGGGCTATGTGCGAAGAAATCAGCTGTGTGTCTTAATTTATACTTGTTTTGCTCCACCCACAATCATTTCTATTGGTGATGGGAGGGCCAGTGAAATCATTGGTTAAAAGAGGGTGCCAGATAGAGCTCAAAGCTCTTCCGTTGTCGCGATTCAAATTATTTTTATGTTTTAAAATTTCTATACTCTCACGTATTATTCTGTGAGAGTAGTTGTCACAAATGGCTAAAACTTGTATTCTGTCGAAGTCGATGTGGTGACGGGTATCGAGCACATGTTCTGTTAGAGCGGATTTTTCTGGTTGGTTAAGCTTGAAACTTCGGATATGTTCTTTTCTCCTGGTGGCCATGGATCTCCCCGTTTGTCCAATGTAGGATTTGCCAAGTAAATAAGTATAAATTAGGATGCACAGCTGATTTCTTCACACATAGCCCAAGTAGAAGCAGGCCACATGACCTGCGAAACGTCGGCAACCAACGCCTTTATAATGCAGCCTACACCGGAAGAGCCTAGAACAATAATGGACACTGGCCGTGGAAGCCTTCGCAAACACATTCGATGTATTGTCTAACTCTTGATAATCTGCAATTCAAGATCCTTTTTTCCAATGGCAGCCCTTTTCCTAATTAAAGCCAAGAACATCTATCAAAATATGCTTAATCTAAATATCTATCAACAATACAATCTCAAAATTCTATACAAAGCATAAACTCCTAAAGGAGCAGAAATGCACTTAAGTTGGTATAAGAAAGGGTCATTTTTACTTTCTCTGGCACCTACTATAGCATTAGAGGAGGATAGGGGGAGGGAAGTTAGGGGCTGTAAATGCAAAACTCAAAAATAAAAAGTCAGATAAATACAGTGGAATCTCGTTAGCACGTTCCTCATTAACACATTTTCCCGTGTATTATGTTCAATTATAAAAGTTCCGGTACCAAATCACCAAAAGTAATAAATAATGTTTGCTTAGTGCGTTTTCCCAGTCCCGCTTACTACATTTGAAGTTTAACATCCTCATTCACCATTTTGGCCAATCCTTGATCGGTCCAGTGGGAGAAGGCGCTTAACACGTTCAAAGTTTTACATCCTCATTGGCTACTTTGGTCAATCCTTGGTCACGGGGTGGATACCGGCAGCCAATCACATGCGTGTATGTAAATATTTGTGTGGGTGGGATAGAGAATGCTTTACATTGCCGTGGTAAACGCCAATGATAGTTTCTACTGTTGAGTGTTGACCAAACATACGTAGATTGTATTTTAACTTTTCATTTGCAATGAAAACAAGAAAGTGTAGTAAATAACCAATAGTGAAAAACTGAAAATCCTTGAAATAGATCACAATCCAAATATGAAACATGTGGATATAGTGTGGAAGTTAAATATTCCTCTGTCAACCTTAAACGCAATTGTTAGCAAACCTAAATTGATTAAAACTCTTTTAAAGAAGGGAAAAATGCAAAAACAAAACTTTCCTCTTGGAAAATAGGATCAGAAGGAAATTTGTTGCATGGAAACACTTACCGTATTCAAATCGTATTGAATACGCCAAAGATACATTTGCCTATTGTACTCGTAACACAATGCACGCTCATAATTTTTTTTTCTTCTTTTTTAACGGAAATTGTTATCACATGTGTAATAAAATGCACAGCAAAGCCACTCTTGTCGCTTCCATAATTCACAATTTATTTTCTCAAAAACATTCAATAACCTCAAAAATCCAAGTTGACCAACATAAAAGCTTGAATTATTTATTCTCAGGTTTTGTGTATCCAAATCCATTTGAACACATATTGAATTCAACACGGATTGTACTCAAAATCGATTTCAATTACCCATGGAGACGTAGTTATGATTAGATTTTATTACATAACTATGTTTTTAAATTGCATATTTTGCATTTTCGTTAACACATTTTCCCGCTTATGACGTCTAAATCCTTAGGTCCCTGCAAAAATGTACTAACGAGATTCTACTGTACTAACCTTAGTATTTAAGTTCAGTACCTTCCAAGGATGCATCACAAAGATTTTCAAGAAAATCCCCCAAACCAATTTATCTTTTACATGGAACATTTTTCATAACTTTTTATTTTCTCAAAAATGGCTCTAACAATTTTGATTAAAACATGAATTTAAAATATTTGTATGACTAATAAAATGTATACCTTGAATTTTCTATGAATAGCCTCTGAAGTCCTCTTCATTCATAATGTATTGTGTAAAATTTTGTCTAATGGGTATACCTAAGATATTGACAAAAAGTACTGTACAAAAACTGTAGATCTCTTTTAAGATGCACAATTTATTTTAAATAACTTTTTTGTGGAATTAGTCATTATCGAGATATTTGTTGTTACTGGTTTGAATTTTTCATTTGAGTTCTGTTCCCATTCAGTGTTTCTCGCAATGTCATGGAAAGATTATGGAATTTCAAAGCCAGAATACAGCAAACTGCTTTTAAAGATACAACTATTGCTTCAGCCTCCTTTATCCCCCTTGTATATACACCAAAATGTATAATCAAACTATTTCTGCTTATCTTGATTAACATCAAGTAGATGAAAAATTAGTTTGTAAAAGCTATATAAAAATAAAAGATAATGGCTAGAGAGAGTCATGTGAATGTAAAGCATCAGATTTTAAAATATTTGTTGTTGTTGTTCACCAATGGCACTGAGGATTAATTGATCTGCATCATTTTCCCTCTGGCTTCCCAATATAAAGTCTGTAAGTTATCACTTTTAAGGCCTTTGCATTTGGCGAGATGCTGTTTGTTCAGGATATCTTCTTCACAGAGAGTGCACTTGGGCGTAGGTAGGCATCCTATCTTGTAGAGGTGTTCTGCAAGGCAATCGTGACCAGTTACCATCCTAAATAAGGCCACTGCAGTCTTCCTTGGCATTTTTGGTATATCAACTCTATCTTTAATATTCTTATAATCTTTATCCTTTAATTTGTCTTCTTCATAAAGTCTCTGCTGTCTTTTGAAATGTTGTTTAATGTTATTTAATGTTTTATTTACTTCTATTTGTCCTACAGGTTTTATTTGTTGTATTGCACCTTTCTTTGCTAATTGATCCGCATGTTCATTGCCCAAAAGTCCAACATGAGCTGGGATCCACTGTAGAGTGACAGGATTTCTAGTTTCAATTGCTTTAATTAGGCTTCTTATTTCTTTAATATTTCTTCTTGTTTTATTATTGTAATTTAATATTCCATCTATGGCTGATTTTGAGTCTGATAAGATGACTATTTTTTGTTTTATGTATGGTCTATATAAAATGTTCTGTAATGTTGCTTTTATAGCTGTGAATTCTCCATCATAGTGGTTTGACGTTTCATCTAATGTTAGATATTGTGCAAAATGTTTACAGTATACTCCTGCACCAGCATTTTTTTATTATTGATGAGGGATCCATTTGTATATATTCGGAGCCATTCTTTTTCTGGGTATCTTTTATTTTCCGTAGCTATTGCTTTGGCTCTTATTTGAGGCAGTATTTTAATACCTGAATAATTTCAATTGTATTATATAATAAGTAAATTCAATAACAGCCCACCTTGAAACAATATGTAATAATTATTTTTAAATGTATGTAACAGTCATTGCATATGCTTATTATTATTGTAAACATGATTAATAATGTTATGTGAATACATTACATACTTTAATAATGCAAGACCTGTGAGAATAAGTTTTAAGTTACTAACAATGAGGTAATATTGAGGTAACCTTGTGGCAATAATGAGTTTGAAAGTTTGAATGTTACTAGTCATGATTAGAGCAACAATAATGTAATTTCTGTGACAGTTTAAAATTAGCCAATCAACAGCAAAGAAAAGCTTTAAGTAAAATGCAGATATTCTATTGGACTACAGTTAGCCAATCAGAGACTTGAAGTACCGAAACTTACAGGTTTAACGGTTGAAATTATGTTCAGTTGCTGGCAAACCTTGGTAGTGACCAGATGGAAGATGTGTTCTCTACAGAAATATTACATGTGAATCGTAAAATATGTATACATGCTGAGTGAAAGTATTAAAGAATCTCACAGCTCTTAAAAAGTGTAGTGCTTTATTAAATTGTGCAAAGGATAAATAAAAGAAGTGAGTTTTAAAAACTTAAAAATCTGTGTAAGTCTACATTCTTGTTGCACCACGCCCTGCCTAAGAAATACATGACTCTACAAACATTACTGATGCAGCTGAGGCAAATTCAAACATAAATAATATATAGAAGCAGTTTTAATAACAAAGTTAAATATTATAGTGTAAAACTTGGAGTGTAACAACAAAAAACACATCTTTAAATCAGCTTCTCATATGTAGCAGCATATTGCGTAACAACAGCAACTATTACATAATCAACAAATTCAAACCAACGACTAAAGCGTGTTGCAAACTTCTTAAACAAAGTAAACTACAAGAACAATACTTCAAGTTAGGCTTCCAATGCATGAAGCTTAATAAATTACGTAAAAATAAATTACGTAAACAACACATCTACTTCAAGTTGGCTCCCATATGTGGGGCAGTTAAATTAAACAACAAATTCCTAAAGATAATAACTACTTCACATTTCATCTGGTATATTGTTTTGTTTGTGTATTGTATATATCAGGTCATTAGCAATATGTAAATAAAGAATAAAATTAAAATGTTAAAATGTCACTTACTTGAACAGTGCTTTTGCATTGCCAGGATCAATACTTAGTGCGTCCTTGCAAGCTATGCATGCTTTTTTAGGATCTTTGTTTTTATTGTAGGCAACAGCCATGTTCACATATACACGTAAGAGTTCATGCTTCTGCAAGTTTTCTTCCTCCTGACTGTTCATAGAAGCAACTTCCAAACGATGAGCAGCTCTACGATATCTGTGAACATGCAAACAAGAATTTTATTTGGAAAAAAATAAACAAAAAGTAGGCTTCGATGGATTTGCTTTATGCCTTTGTACAATTAAATTCTCGTATTTTAGGTATGCATGATCCATGAGCACTATGAAGCATTTGCCTTTGATTTGGTCTCTGAAGTGTGGTATATGGATAGTGGTTCTTGGTGAAAGGTGGAGTAGGATTTTTGTGCATTAATCAATGTCTTGGAAAAGAATCCTAGTGGCTCTAGATGACCATGCAGGCATTGCTCCAGGACAGCCCCAAACCCTGTGTCCCTGGAGTAAGTGGAAATAAAGAGTGAAGCTTCTGCAGATGGGTTTGCTAGAAGAGTTGCTTGAGCTAGGTCTGTTTTATGGTTTCAAAAGCGTGGTGTGATGAAATGAAGATAAGATTTTGGCAAAATTTACTACGAGGGTGGTCTGAAAAGTTTCTGACCTAATAAAGATACAAGACTTTTTTCAGAATTTTTTTATTTTTATTTTTCAACATAGTCTTCTTGTAACTCTACACACTTCTCCCAGCGATGCTCCCATCTCTGTAACCCGTCCAAATAGTACTCGGCGCTTTTCTCTGCAAAATAATTGTTCACAGAGGTGATTGCCTCTTCATTTGACGAAAATCTCTGTCCTCCGAGCGCAATTTTCAGATGAGGGAACAAAAAGAAGTTGCTTGGGGCTAGATCTGGTGAGTAAGGCAGATGGTCAAGCAGTTCAAACCGTAATTTGTGGATTTTCGCATTGCAACCGCTGAGGTGTGAAACAGGATTTTCTTTTTCTGCAAATGTGGCTGTTTTTCCACAAGTTCTGCCTTCAGCTTGTCAAGTAATGATGCGTAGTATGCTCCTGTAATGGTTTTTCCTTTTTGAAGATAATCGATTAAAATAACTCCATGACTATCACAAAAAACAGTCGCCATCATTTTCCCAGCCAAAAAAACAGTTTTTGCTTTTTTTTGGAACCGGTTCCCCCTTTGCAGTCCACTGTTTGGACTGTATTTTTGTTTCGGATGTATAATGGTGTATCCAAGTTTCATCTACAGTAATCGGCGCCAAAACTCGGATTTATTGCACCTAAACTGCACCAACAGAGCATTGGAAATGTTCATTCGAACATGTTTTTGGTCAAACATGAGCAAACGCGGCACCCAATGTGCGGACAGCTTTCTCATGTCTAAATGTTGATTTAATATGTGACAAACACATTCTTTTGACATGTTCATAGCTTCTGCTATCTCTCTCACTTTAATTCAGCGGTCGTCTAGCACCATTTGGTGAACTTTGGCAATGTTTTCGTTGGTAGTTGCAGTTTTTGGACGTTCCGAATGTTCGTCTCCCAAGCTCTTACGGCCACATTTAAATTCAGCTGCCCAAAATTTCACTGTGTAAATGATGGTGCAGAGTCCCCATACACAGAATCCAACTCATCTTTGATTTGCGTAAGCGTATTGCCTTTCAAAAACAAATATTTAATGACAGCTCGATACTCGATTTTGTCCATTTTCATAAAAACACTCACATCACCTCGCTCAAACGACTGTTACATAACAACTGAGAGTCCAAAATGGCTGAAACTTTGGTGAGTAACTGTCAACAGATGAACAAAGAATTTCACTAGCTTTTATTTACGAGTGCTGCCATCTTCATGTTGAGGTCAGAAACTTTTCAGGCTACCCTTGTATTTTTAATAAACTTTATTTTAAAACTTTTACACACTGCTTAGATGCATAACAAATCTAGAAAATCTCTTCTCAAAAACGATAGTGTGTTGTTTCTTAGTAACACAGGATTGAAAAAGTAAGTACCAAAATCTAAAAATTGCAGGAATAAAGCTAATTCAGTACATCCTCCCACCTTGCAGATTCAAATATGAGGATCATCCAGAAACTAAGTCCCAACTGCATCCAGAGATGGCACCACTAGTCGGATAGAAATGCACATGCGCAGGAGTAGAGAGGAAGTATGTGGGAATAACGCAGTACAGTTTCAGTCTTGTGATGGCAGCGGTTATCACACAGTGCTCGGAGAAGATGGCTGCTCCAATATTGTCTCCCGCCAACTGCGAGGTTCGTGCAGTCATCCGATTTTTGCACGCTCAAAAGCAATCTCCAGCAGGGATCCATCACCAATTGTGCCGTGTGTATGGATACGACATTATGGTAAGACGATGGTGCAGGCAATTCACTGAAGGACGAACCAATATTCACGACGAAGACTGTAGTGGCCAAACGTCCCTGGTGATGCCAGAACTGATGGAAAGTGTGTGGCAAGCAATTGTGCAGAACCGGTGCTTCACAATTTTAGAACTCTCTTGTCAATTCCCCCCGATGTCTCGCTCACTTTTGCACAAAATTGTCTCCAGGTAGCTTGGTTTTCACCAAGTGTGTGCAAGATGGGTGCCAAGACAACTGACTGATGAACACAAAATGAAACGTCTGGCTGCAGCATTTATATTCCTACAGCGATACGCAAAGAAAGGGGACGAATTTCTTGAAAATATTGTCACTGGGAATGAAACATGGATGTCGCATGCACACCAGAGACAAAGCAAAACTCAATGCATTGGCGACATAGTGAAGACCAAATTCAAGTAGACAATCTCTGTCCAAAAAATCATGTACATTGTCTTCTGGGATTGACATGGTGTCCTCCTGTGAGAGTATTTACCATAAGGGGAGACTGTAAATGCTGATCGTTATTGTCAGACATTGCATAAACTGAGGAGGGCAATCCAGAACAAGAGACGTGGGATGTTGACAAGAGGCATTATGCTATTGCATGACAATGCAAGACCCCATACAGTAACGCAACACAAAATGTGTTGAATCAGTTTGGATGGGAGATCTTCGACCATCCACCTTACAGCCCCGACCTCCCCAAGTGATTTTCATCTCTTCTGGCAGGAAAACGTTTCCACAATGATGCTGAGGTGCAGAATGAATTGACTTCATGGCTCTGGACATTGCGGCAGACTCACGATGCACCGTTATGATAAATGCCTCATCACGGTGGTGATTATGTTGAAAAGTAGTCAGTGAATCTTTGTAATTATTCCAATAAATATCCCTTACTTAGTGGTGATTTTGTTCTCTTTATTGCTCATTGAGCCTTAGTTTCTGGATGATTTTTAATTTGCAACACAAGCTGTCCTTTTCAGTAGTTGTCACTTCTAAGGGATAAAGTCTTTGTAAAGGCCAAACTCATTCTCCCTTGGACACCTTCACTTTGACCACTCTCACAGCTCCATCATTTCCTGAGTACACTTCCAAGACTCTACCTATGGAGCCAATCTATATGTTTCATAGAGTTGTCTCCAACCAACCCACATCCCATGGAATGGTATTTGTCTTCTGTTTACCAGTGTACTAGGAGTGCTAGATATTCTGTTCTGCATCTCTTCCTAAGATCCTGCTGTAGTTTCTGCAAATATTTCCAGCATTGAATTAGTGCAGATCTGTTTACTAAATCTAGGTCAAGGGTTTCCCTACGGTGATACCTTGAAGAAAAGTAGTTGGAAATAAGCTCATTTGAATCTTCAGTAACATAAATCAGAGGTATTAATTTACCGCAGTCACAAAGAACAGAGTATAAGTTCCTCATAGCCCAAGGAAGATTTGCCTAGACTTCTGCATAGAAATTCTTTCACCATTTTCTCCCACTATGCTGCAGTAGCTGGAATGAATTTCCAAGTGATTTTCTTTACACTAGAGTAAGTCTTACTTCATTCGAATCCAACTTCTTCAGTTATTGTTTGTTCCTTGGAAGTTTGTGCCATTGTCAGACCTAGAGTACACAATACACTTCAGAGTTGATTGTTTCACCATGAGGGAGGATATCGAACAGCATAATCCCTTCAGAGTCCCAGAAGACCGTAGCCATGATTTTACCATGCCTCTGAACTTTTTCTTCGAAGGAGAGTTGATGTGGTGCCACTCCATTGTTTGGTTTCAGGTTTGAAGTGATGAACTCATGTTTCATTGCCTGTGACAATGTTTGACAAAAAATTGTCATGTACAGCCTCATAACAAGCAAGCAATGCCGCACAGATGGTCCTTCTTTGCTCTTTATGGTCTTCAGTTAGGCGTCGAGGAACCCAGCGGGAACAAACCTTTGAGTACTCCAACAGGTGGACATGTGTGTCAGCACTACCAACAGATATGTCAAGTTGAGCAGTAGGGCAGATCAGACAAGTTTGCTCGACCTTGTTGTGATGATAGATGCATCGCCCAATGACTCGCTGTACTTTTGTCCACTGTCCACTTCTGGCGCTTGCAGAACGTTTCCATAAACATTCTGCAAGCGCCTATGAATATTTATGATGCTCTGGTTTTCCGCCAAAAGAGAAACTCAATAACTGCTCTCTGTTTGGAACCCACCTCCGTTACAGAAGCCATTTTGAAGGCTAGTTATAGTGCTGCCACCCATCGGAAATTAATGAAACTATATGAGATGCAGCAGAATATTTAAAGATGTCCCAAAGAAATATCCAAATTTTTTTCAACTAAAATTGGCTGAGAAAAACAATGTGTTGCATTACTTATTGAACGCCCTTCGTAGCATTGAATACCCATGTTATGGTGCAATTTTTTAAAAATCTGATTCCCCTATCCAGCCTTTACATTAATGTTAAATTACCCTTTACTTACCTGTTGATTGCTGCAGATATGTGGCTACTCTTGAAAAGGTTGTTGCCTGTTGAAACATCTGCCCTGGAAGCTTTCAGTACTTTACTGAAGTCTGCTGTTTTTTTCTCCTCTTCAGTTAGAGCCTCATAATCTACAACTGCTGCATTGTCTATGTAATTCACAAGCTCTATCTCAAAATATAGCTCTGCATCTGAAAATATAAGATTAATTTTCTGTTATTCCATATTACTGGAGAAGCAGCATTTAAACTACATCAGCAACTATATTAAAAGAAATCATTAAATTTAAATTTAAATTGAGTTTTATTTATGTACGCTCTTTAACTACTATGGTTCTTAGCATCCCATTCCATATTGGGCGTTAAATTAAATTGAGTTTTATTTATGGACACTCTTTAACGCGTGAAAGATCGGTAATTTTGCTCAGAGAAGCCATGCTAAGGATTTTTACGCCCGAAAAAATCCATCGCCCTCAGCCGGGTTTGAACCCGCAACCTTGGGAACTAGAGGCTAGCACGGTACCACTAGTCCACGGAGGACAACAAAGAAATCATTGATTCTACAAAGAGAGCCAATATGGGACCTAGCCCAGATTAAGAGACATAAAGGGCTCTATGCAGGCTTCTTTTAAGAGGCCACTCATTTTTCCACCATCATCAAAAGAACCAATAAACTGTAAACCAACTTGCAGAGTTTTTCCATTATGCATGAGCACAAGTACTTCCCACCACTCTCAGGAACCAGGCCATGCAGCTTCTGGCTGTCATTGTGGATCTGGTAGTAGTTGAATTTAGAATTCAGTTCTTATGAGTGGTATGTTTTGTTCTGTATTTGATTGCAAAGTGAGTTATGGCTTAGTACGAGGTGTGATAAAAAAGTAACAGGAATTTTTATTTTCCTTAATCCCCCTCAGATATAATACATTTGTGCCAGCCCTTTTTCCAATCTTGGAAGCACTTCTGGAACTCACTTTTCATTATGGTGTTCAGCTCCTTAGCAATTTGTTTTTATCTCATCAGTGGTGGCAAAACGTCATCCTTTCATGGTTCTTTTCAGCCTCGGGAATAGAAAGAAGTCGCAGGGGCCATGTCCGGTGAATAGGTGGCTTAGGCAGCATAATGGTTTTGTTTTTTGCCAAAAAGTCACAAACAAGCATTGAGGTGTGAGCGGGTGCATTGTCGTTATGCAATTTCCATGAGTGATTTTGCCACAATTCTGGTCATTTTCTTCGGATTGCTTCACGCAAATAGCGCATAACTTCCAGGTAGTATTCCTTATTGACCGTTTGACTATTAATCAGAAACTCCTGATGCACTATCTGATTGTAATCAAAGAAAACAGTGAGAAGAACCTTCACATGTAAAGTAAAGTATTTATTCACCCATAGGCATTGTTATTACATGTTTCAGGCTTCGTCATAGTATTAGCATATTATCTAATATACAATTTGGCATATCACTTATACAATCCCTATTTAGAATTTAATTTGTCACTTATATAACACTAATAGTAATTTTCAGTTGATTCACATATATTATCAGATACTATTTACAATTTAGGCCTATCATTTATACAGTGCCACCAAAAACAGTTTAGTTCAAGCACAAAATATTACAAAATATTATTTACAATTTAATCTATACTTATACTCTAACATACAAAACAGATTTTAAAAAGATTACAATTCATCTATTCTGTATAGGCTCTTATTTAGTAGATAATTTTTTAACAATGTTTTAAAAGAGTTACCCTGTGCAGCTTTTATACATTGTGGTAATTGAGGCAGTATTTTAATGCCTAAATGATATTAATTGTGTTTTATTATAATTAAATTCAATAACAGCCGACCTTGAAAAACAGTATGTATATAATTATTATTTATATTGTATTTAAAGTCATTGTAAATACTTATTTTTTATTGTAAACACATTTATTAATGTCATGTAAATGTTTATATACTCTGATAGTGCAAAAACTGTGAGAATAATATGCTTTAAGATGTTAATAGTGAGGTAATAATGTAATTCTGGTGACAATAATGTGTCTGGAGTTTTAAAAGTACTGGTCTAGAAAAGATTGGTATAACGTAATTTCGCTTACAGTTTGGAATTAGCCAATCAACAGTAAAGAAAAGTTTTAATTTGAATACTTAAATTCTATTGGACTAGAATTAGCCAATAAGAGACTGGCATTACCGAAGCTATAAGATTTTTACCGTTGAATTCAGTCAGTCACGGGCAAGATGTTATAGAGAGCAGACGTAAAAGTCGCGGGTAAGATGTTGTAGAGTACGGATGGTAAAAATTGTGTTCTCCGCTAGAATGTATAAAGTGCTCACAGTTTTCTTTTATAACGTGTTGTGTTTATAAATGTGCAAGTATAAAGAGAAATAAAAAGAAGTGAAACTTAAAAAGTAAATTCTGTGACGTATTTTAATTTTTGTCTTATCACAACCCTACAAGAACTTGTGTTTCTATAGTGCAACTGAAAGCAGCCGAGGCAAATAACTTTAATAATATTACATAAAACAAGCATCATCTTCACTATAAAGTTTGGCATCCCAAGCATCAAACAACATCAAAGTGTATCTTGAAAATGTTGGGTTAAATATCTCAAAGTGACGCACATACGTGGGGATTCTCTCATCTCACATCCAGCATCCAGCTAAAATTAACTTTTTCAAAGTTGGCAACAAATATGAGGCTCAATACTTCTTCAAATTACGTGGAGCTAAATAAGTACATAACAGCACACTTTTGCAAATATACGTAATAATATTTATGTAAGCCAAAATACTATCGCAAATTGAAGAACATAAATACTTCTTCATAATTTATTAAAGAGTATGGCTCCTCTGATGTATCGATCTTTGTTTGTCGCAGCTTTAGTTGTACATAACCCTATGGTAGCTATTTATTCCCCTTGTCTTATATGTATAATATTCTTTGTTGAGATTCTTGATATTTTGATTCCTTCTAACAAAATAATTTTGATCAAACTTGTCAAATTTTTTTGGTCTTGGCTCTTCAGGCAGTTTCCATTGGGATGATTGGGCTTTAGTTTTGATGTGCAAATGTGAGTCAGTTATGAGATAGCTGGGAGTTCCAGCTATTTGTAAGTCAGAGCTACAAAGTGATGCTTGTAATGCATTTCATGCGATAAATTAAATTTTTGTTTTTTACAACTGATAGCGACAAGGACAGTGAAGATGGTGCAGATTTAGCTGAACCATGTGATGCCATGCCCACCCACAAGGATCCTGTTCAACCCAGGACTTCTGGAGCAAGTATCTCCTAGATCTTGAGCAAAGAGAAGATGCAATGACAAATATGGCATGTCAGATACTGCATAAGACTGGCTGTTCAGTGATAATCTCCTTTACCACAGTTTACAGAAGTTGTTGGGTTAACTGTGTAAAATATGATAATAGCTTTACACAGATTCTTTCACAGACACTTGGTAGAGATCACAGGGTATTTTTACACCTTCTTTGCAATTGAAAGAAAGTCAGACTTCTCTAGAATTACACCATTTAGGACAATGAACATTTTACTGCTTATTAAAGAAGGTTTTCTGAGTATTCTGATATCAAGGTTTTTTTAGCTAGCTTTAAATCTTTTAATTATAAAAATATTTAAATATTGTAATATAACTTCTAAAAAAATTCTACTTTCATTTATAGGTACACTTTTCTCTGAAAGTAAAGATCAGAACTCTCTAATTTTTACTTTCTCTACTACGTATAGTAAGTAGGGGAAGTATTGCATTCCACCCAAAAATTCGATACCGAGATTTCACCGGAAATACATGTTTTGAGGCCCCCTGAATCCAAACAAAGCATTTTTGGAAACATGTCCGTCTGTGTGTCTGTGAACAGCATAACTCAGAAACGAACAGTCGGATAAACACCAAACTTGGTATTTAGGTTCAGTATCTTCCAGAGATGCGACACAAAGGTTTTCAAGAAAATCCCCCCACCCCAGACTACCCTTTACATGGAACATTTTTCGAAAATTTTGATTTTCTCAAAAATGGCTCTAACGATTTTGATTAAAATATCATATGTTTAAGATATTTTCATGACAAATGAAATGTATATCTCAAATTTTCTGGGAATGTCTCCAAAAGTATTCTTCATTGTGAATGACTTTTGCATAACTGGTAAACCATAAGAGATAGACAAAATTTTACTACACAAAAAATGTAGATCATGTTAAAATACACAATATATGTCATATACATTTTTTTTGTTGAGTGAACCATTTTCGAGATTGCTTGTTATTCCCTTAAATTTTCCAATACTTATACTTTTTCTCAAATTCGTTATTCATTTTTTTTATGTCCTGGTAATGCAAAGAGAATGGAATACTCCACATAGCAACCAGCTCTTAAAATATTTGACTATCGCTTAAAACCTACCATATTCCCCTTGCATCTACAAAAAAATTAGCAATAGGATTAACATCTTGATTAACATGAAGCATATGGAGAATAAGCATTTGTAAAAATAGTTTGTACAAGAGTAGAGAAAGTCATCAGATTTTTTTATATTGAATTTTTATAAATAGCTTAGGAAGGTCAGTTAACTATTTGCCCATTTGAGGGATTAATTTAATTTTAAAAATAGTCACAAGAAAATAATTTTTTATGTATTTTTTTTATATTTATAATTCTTTTTCTTCATGGAAATCATGTAATTTAGGGTCAAACCTTTAAACCGCTAAATGTAGCTAAACATTCTGTACAACCATAAAAAATTTCAAACTTATAAGTTAAATAGATTTTGAGAAAAGTGTATACCCGAAGTTTAAAAAATAAAACTTATGGGAAATGGCAAAAAACAAGGTGAGCACATTGTTACATACCAATATACTATAACATCTCTGGACCATACAAGCTCTTTAGAGGTCCAAATAACAAAAAACAAAAATTACGTAGGTATGTTCCTTATGCCATTTATAATCCATCACAACAAAAAAATCAATTCTTTTAATCCAAATCTCTACCAAGTGTCCTTAAAACATTTTATTACATTTTATCAATTACCAATAAAATATTTATATTAAAGTTAAGCATTTTTTTCTTATTTTTTGAGATACACTTGAAAACCATTCTTTCAGAATATAGTAAGATATTTAAACAAATTTCATTAATAAATTTAAAAAAAAAAAATTCCAAATACGTCCAAAAACCTTAGGTTTCTTGGTTCTTCAACTGATAAAATATCTAGACTCAAAAGTGTTAAACAAGGTCATATCACACAATGAATGAATGAAATTGCTGAGATGATGCTCAAATGAGCCCAGGGTCCATAAAGCTTAAGTTGCCCAACATTCATTTTTTCAGGACAAGGGAAACCCCCAGAAAAACCTTATCTGGGTAATTTGCCCTAACCAGGATTCAAACTTGGGACCCCCACACCAAGGAGATGGGCTTTCAGAAATTAAACACAAACTTAATTTAAAGTATCTAGCATTATTCTTACATAAGCATTATAACTGCATCACTTACCTGGAGGAATTCGAGGAGGACATCCCATTTTACCAAAAGCCACTGTAGGCTGCAGTATGAATCTAGCTTTCTCACCCTTCTTCATAGATGACACAGCAGCATCTAGCCCTGGAATAACACTGCCTTTCCCCAGACGAAATTTATGTGGCTGTGCCCGAAGATATGTCGAGTCATATGGCTCATCAGTATATTCTGTGTAGGCATTATAATGAATGGTAACAAGCGACCCAGGAGGAATTTGAGGACCTGCTCCATGTTGCATTATCTGTAAGGAAAACACTGTGCAATTAAGCATAAGCATAGCAGTATAGAATTGGTTCACTCAAAATACCCACACATTCTTCATACCCTTCTGTGTATTTATAAAAAAGATTAATCCCAATCACATAAGGAAATAAATTCAATGAAAGATATCTGCAGAGATATCTGCACTTATTACACAAACCTTGTATTATGTTTTGAATGATTTGGCTGTGCGAATGACACATGTATTTCTTGTGTAGCTGCAAAGTTGTTTTCATTTTCAATGTAGCAAAATATATCCCATAAATTCTTTGTTCATTTTAATAATTTTTAATTC
Source organism: Deroplatys truncata (assembly GCA_030765065.1). NCBI lineage: Eukaryota > Metazoa > Arthropoda > Insecta > Mantodea > Mantidae > Deroplatys > Deroplatys truncata. Next base: position 178,743,532 of record CM060983.1, on the reverse strand, counting down.
CCTTTTTGCTGCTTAGTTGACACGATTTACTCATTTTCAAATCAAACCTACAATCAGGTTTTCTAAAGAGATTAAGAAACAGCTGGCGCTAGCTAAGAGTTTAGTGTTAATGATTTGTATACTTTTTCTGCAGAATGATACTATACATAAATACAATGATATTTTAGCCTTTAGAAGCACCATTTCAAGTTTGGGTGTATATTCACACGCACGCACGCACTCTCCCTCTCTCCCGCTCCATCTCTCTCTCTCCCCTCCTCCCTCCCCCTCCCTCTCGGACATGTTTCCAAAAATGTTTTTTCTTTTTGGATTCACAGGGTCTCAAAACATATATTTCTGGTGAAATCTCGGTATCAAATTTTTGAGTGGAATACAATACTTCCCCTACTTACTATAAGCAGTAGAGAAAGTAATTACTAACTGCAAATTAGTTGACACGTTATTGAATATTGGGGTAGAAGTGCTGAAACTGTTTCATATTAGGTAAGGTTAGCATTGATTTATGAAGCTTTATAATTAAATTACTGAAAACAAATTATCTTATATTGTAATTTACTGTTTTTCTCAGATTATTGTTTACTTAAGCAGACTGAACAAATGACTGCATGCAGCTGGTTGTACATACTTAAAAGTGGCTCATCCCTATATATTTGAGGAGCTTGCTGACATACATGTTAATTATGGCGAAGCTAGGGACAACATATTTAGCTGCTCGACTATACAGAAAGACATCAGCCAGGAAGACATCAGCCTGATCATAAAACATTTCAGAGTGTCCAGCAGTGTCTATATCATACTAATACATCACATGAAATTCAGTCAGAAGCGTGCTTACCTATAACACATTTTGACTTATTGTGCTATATTTTGAACCCATACACCATAATTCCTTAATTAAAATGTGTATCTTGATCCCCTCTGTAATTTCTCCAATTTTGTCCTTGAATTCTGTGACACCCAGTGTATGTACACTTTAATTATGTATGTAAGAAAGAAATATTTGAATCTAACCATGAAAAACATAATTATAGCACCAGGAGTAAACAACAGCTAACAGTATGGGCGACGTGCACCAACCTGGAGTAAGCTCTACTTTCGTAGTAAACTACTATTCAAGGCAAAACTAGGTGACTTTCATGCGAGATTAAACTACTTCCAAGGAATTTTACTCCTTTCAGATACTCCCAGATTAAATTACCGCAGAAGCAAATGTCAGAGAGCACCGTCATGTAGTATGTTACTACAGAATTAAATAGAGCACAAATATAGGTTAGAATTTACTCTTGCGACCTGGAAGGAGTAACTAACCTAATGATTGAACTAGAATACTGTATCGTATTTGGAGGAAGATATTTTTGACATGTTCATGGATTACTTAGATTACATTGATGATCTCGATGAAGAAAGCAGGGATTACTTAGGTTACTTTGATGACTTCATCAGAAAAAAACAACAGGAATGCGATAATGGTATGCGAGAACCATACGATACTTATACAGAGAGAGACAGAGAAAGTTCAATGAACATCTCAGTATTACGAAAGAATCTTATACATGCCTTTTGAACCTGCTTGGAGAACATTTCACAAAACTCAGACACAAATTCAGCTCTATAATCCAAACTGAATTATTGTTATGCATCCTATGAGTGTTTCGTACCGGAATATTTCAGAAACTTGAGCCGGCGTTATGATGAATTTAACATAATGTCTTACACTATATTAAATTGACTTAACACGATATAACTTAAAAGTTTGACAATGTCAAACTTTTCCTTCCCGTTATGTCAAGTTTGATTTCACATGGTAATTAGAACCAATTGGGACTAGCTCGTAATAAAAGAACTATCAATCAAGAGTCATTCCCATTACGTTAAGTGCATGCCACTTATACCTTTAGTTTACCAGCATTTTCATGTCACGTTAAGCAAAGTTCATCAAAATCCCGGTATTACAGGCGATCTGATAAATAAACATTTACCAGGCGTCTGCTGGTCGTGTATTCCATTGCGTTGTTAGAGCGCTTTTGAGGCTAAGAGCAAGGTACTTACACATATAAATATACACGAGTGTTAAGAAAATAAAAGGCAATTCTTCTTCACTTTTCACAGATTTCCCACACATTGTGTATGGAATTGACTGCACGCATGTTACTATTTTGTACCCATCCATGAATATGGTAAACTTTTTTGAAATCAGAACAGGTATTTCCCTATCAACATGCAAGTGATCTGCGATGCAAAATGAAGATTACAAACATTGTTTTTAGAATTTTAAGCTGCTCTTCAGTACATCACTCGAATTATTAAACTGTGAATCACGACTTTCCAACATCTTTATAACACATTTTGGCTTTTCTGCATTACTTTGGTTTTCATTGAAAACGTTAATAAAAGTAACTTCCTGTGAATCAGGAACCTAAGCTTATAATAAATAAATAAAAAAAAAACCTAACCTAACCTCCCATAAATCAGAAACATGAAAAATAGTAAACCTAAAATAAAAAGTAATTAGGTTGCGAGCTGCAGTATCTCGCACGCTGCGAGCGTTGGCAGTATCTCTCTGGCTTTGAAGACCAACGCAATCCAGGTTACCACGCATTTTTTACACTCATATTGTTTAAATGGATTTTCTTTATTTTTACCAACAAACATTTATCTCTTTCACTGATGTTTCTCCCCTTTACCTATCACGCATAACCTTATTCATGATCACATCAAGTAAATCGTGCAAACAAAACAATACCTCCAGGAGTAATGAGCTCTTACTTCCGTAGTCGTAACTGAAAGAGTAAATTGTAATTGAGCTCTCCAACGTTACTTCCAGAGTAAATTGCTCCCATAGTAACCTATTTCTGCAGTGGATATTTCTTTAGTAAACGTTACTTCCGAAGCAATTTACTCCAACACGGTGCACGCCGCTCTATGTCACAATATGTCAAATTTCTAAAAAATCTCAAACTTCCACCTCAAAGGCGACATTTTTAAGAAAAAGAAAAAAAAACAAAGGAAGAAATATAGAAAAGAAAGGATAACTAAATCATTATTAACATAAAATTATTTTATATTCTTTTAGGATCTGCTTAGTTATTTGTTCTTACATTGTATTATTTCAGTTGTATTTGTATTGCATTGCTTTATTTGTATATTGATTATATTACTAATTAAATGATTCCTATGGTTGAAATGAAATTAAATGTTTTCACGCATTAATTACTTTATGTTCTCCTTAAATCATTATCACAAAGTTCACTTTCAGATCCTTGTGTTCATTATAACAGACATTCACTTATAAATCAGACTGTTGTTAATGCAAACGTTCATCTGGCCGCCACCAGGGAGAGGCACAATGACCACAACCTGGAACTGATGATGGGAGTGATTGGCTCCTAAAACATGTCTTCCCTAAATTATAAGCAAGTGATGTAAATGTTGCAAAAGTCAACTCAAATTATCAAATCATAAGGATTACGCTAATTTATGCTCTCAAGCTTAAAATCAACAAAAATGTTCCAAGAATTTACAGCAATGTTTGTAACACAAGAGATCAGAAATCCCCATGGAAGTGCAAGAAAGTAATTATTGCTATCTGAATAAGCATACTACACACAAAGATGATTGCAACATCCACAAATACTACCTGAGAGATTTAAATAACAATTTTCTGAAATTTGGAGAAGTTCACTATTAGAAGGAGCCATAACAGGAAGTCAAAAAATGTAGCAGTTCATGGTAATATGGGAGAGTTGGCAAACCTATTATGCAGCATTCTGGACATATTTTCCTACCTTCAAATGGTTAAATTCCACCTCAAAAATTAAGATAGGCCTGGAATACATTAAGATTTACTTACCCTTTTCTTTACTGAACCATCTGTGGAAAGATTCTGCATCTTGGATGCCAAGCGCTGAAAAGGTGTTTTTTCAGGCTCATTCTCATCGTCATCACTTCCTATATCCAAACACTCAAAGTTGACATTTATCAGTTCACTGCTATCAAAATATGTGTTTTCTTCCTCATAGGTATCTTCTTCATTTACTTCGAATGTTGTAACAGATTTGTCAATGAGTTCTCTAAAACAAGCATTTGCAGAATATTGTAATCAGCTTCTTTCTCTCATTTACTACTGTCATCTGTTATTCCAAAGCACTCAAAAAAATGTTTAAATAAGGAAAACAAACAATAAAACATATAATTTTAAAACAATTAGTAGTATATTTACTTATGCAAAAAGAGTTTTCTTAAAAGAATGGCATGCCTTCTCAATCCAAATATCTTGCACATTTCTCACCAACCAACGCAATATTAATTTCAAAATGTAAAAACATTCTTAATTACAATAAAACCCTGGTTAGCTGAACTGTGCTTAATTGAAACTGCAAATAAAGAAAGAAAACAGAAAGAATGGATGAAAAAATACAAAATGCTCAAATTGCTCGTTTCAGCCCTAAATTTCAATACAGGTACTTGGAATTGTATGCAGTTAATCCTCATCCACTACCCACATTCCAAAACATACTGTACCATTATAACAAGTGTTAAATGTGGAGGCCTACTGTTATTTTACTGTTGGTGTTGGTCAAAGTGGTTTGTGTTCAAGATGTCAGCAATAGAAAGCTTGTTGTAATAAGCATTGAACAGAAACTTGAAGCCATTAGTGACAGGGTGAAAGCAGATGAAGAACTAAAAGCCTTAGAGGTAAGAAAAACTACAAACTCATATCAAAAACTTAAGAGGATATATGGAGCTGTGGTATATGGTAACTATATTATAGCTTGTCTCAACCTTAAAAGACAGTATGCAGGTAAATTGGATACCTCTGTCTCTATCTAACGCATATAGGTTGCCATTAGCTTCATCCTTTTCTACTATCACTCCGTTGTCAAGTTGCTAGTAAGTAACAACATGCTGTAAATATTAATTTGTTATAAACTTCAGCTTTGAACACGTTCATCTATGCAGAATATTTTTCTCTATCAAATTATATAATTTTTAAGAGCCTTTATAGCTTTTTGTGGGCACAAATTTCTAAAGAAAACTAGTTTTTCAGTAAAAGTCCAATATTTGCTGCTTCTATGCTTATTATGCATTAACTAATAAACTAAAGGGTAGAGTGCAATATTTTTTTCTTAACTAGAGTAAACTAGTGTGCTGATACCTACCCAGTTTGAATTATCTACCTTTAATAAGATAAGCATTATAATTTTTTAAATTACATATTTTCAGAAAATTCTATACCTGTGCAATAGAAAAGTCGGTCAGTGAGAAACGTTTTTGTTATTGGGTTTACAACAGGGACCAAGCATGAGAAAATGTTGAGGAGGTTTGGAGACAGTTTTTAAAAGAAGCCAGAATCCTGTAACTTCTTGCACTCATTGTGTATGACAAACAAAAATCACCCATCTATTCAGCTAACAGGCCACGTGACACAGAAGTCAGTAGAGGTTAACACCAATTGTAAGAAAGTGGGTGCATTTATAGTGTGGATGTTATGCAGGTTATTTATATGACATTTTATGTAAATATTTATGGTTATGGAGGGAGAAGCTAGGAAGAGACGAAATGTTGGTAAACTAAGAACAGTAATAATGAATGTATTAGATTATTATTCAAGTAAAATGAGTGTAAGTAAGACAGTAAATGAAACAACTAAGGCTAACTGGGTGTTCAGAAACAGTGGTGTGCCAGTATAGGATAAAAAAGGAAAGGACCTCTAAGGACAACAGTGATGATCTCCTACCAAATTATTGGTTTTCATTTTATATTTCCTTATTTCTTTGATAATATATATTTTTATGCCTGTAAAATCGTATTTTGAAATACTAAAAATACAAAGAGGAGACATTAAGTACAAGTGAAAATTAAATGCCTTACAATTGCCTTAAATAGCAGTGCAGATATTCATTATTTGGTCACAAGATGACATTAAATTGGTAGATCAACTGCAGTTGGGTGCCAAATTTGCGAGGGTACGTATAGTACATGTGGTAACAGTGCACTCCTTTAACCTGTACTGTCTTTTAAGCTTAAGATGTGATATAGAAACAATAACACTGTAAAGTTACATCCGCTATTTAATTAATGCTAAAAGAAAAGCACTTGAAATAAATAGCATTTTAATAAAACATATCACTATGTAATTGTTAATAAGGTGAAATCAATACCCAACAAATGACAACATTTGCAAAGAGTATATATACTAAGTATGTGTAGTTCCTGTATGTGATGTAGGTTACTCACCCCACCACCAGTGAAGTGAACAAATCTTTTAGGGAAGAGGACATATCGTCTGGACCATGTAGTTTGGAGGTCTTGTTGATGTCTTAGAGGAGTGTTGCATGGTACACATGGAAAAAATTGGAGTACTGTTATGTGATGTGTCTTTTAGACTTGTTCTGATATGATCCTGGCAATTAACAACATTATTAACAAATAAATAATTTTAGACTTGTTGATGCAAAATTGTTAGCATGAAGGCTGGTTTCAGTCTACCAATGCTCATAATTTGTTTCCCTGAAGGTGTCTCTACTTCAAAATATTTATCCTTATGGGACAAAACAGGATATGGTCCATCATATGTTGGCTGTAGGGGTTTTCTAGTAGCATCATGATGAATGAAAACTAATTTACTAGTCATCATGCTGGGTGAATGAGCACTCCCTTCTTATCATGATGTTTGCCTGGCATTGGTTCCAGAGATTCATGTGTTCTTTGAAGAAGTATAATGTTATTACGCTGTTTGCAGGAGTTTGCCCCACGTATGTGCGCTAATTTGAAGAAGTTTTGAGCTTCAACTTTTGTTATGTAATGAATTACATAAACTTAAAGAAGGTTATGTTGTTCAACTGTTGTTTTATGTAGTTTGTAATACTCTTTGGGCGTCGGTTTGAATTTAATGCTTACGTAATATTATTGTTTGAATTTGCCTCAGTTGTGTCAGTCTTAATTTAGAGTCAGGATTCTTATACAGGGTGTGGTAATGACAATTATTCTAGACGTCACAGAATTAAACTTTTAAATTTTTTTCACTTTTTATTTTTTAACTTCTTGCACACATTTATAAACCACTACACTTTTAAAAGAACTGTGAGAAACTTTTATACACTCACTTAACGCATATATCTGTTTTTACTAAACACCCGTAGAGAACACATTTTTCCATCTACACACTACCACATCTTGCCAGGAACTGAACAACCTCAACGGTCAAAACCTTAAGCTTTGGTAATGCAAGTCTCTGTTTGGCTAATTCTAGTCCAATAGAATTTCTGTATTTAACCTAAAACGTTTTCTTTGCTGTTGATTGGCTAATTTTAAAACTGTCACTGAAACTACGTCATCGTCGCTCTAATCATGACCAGTACATTTTCAAATTCCAAACACATTATTGCCACGATTACCTCATTATTACTCATTGCTAGCAACCTAAAATTTATTATTCTCACAGCTCTTGGATTATTAGAGTATGTAAAGTTTTCACATAACATTAATAAAATATATTTACAATAAAAATAAGCATTTGCAATGACTGTTACATACAATTTAAATAATTATTACATACATATTGTTTCAAAGCAGGCTGTTATTGAATTTACCTATTATAAATAACAATTGAAATTATTCAGGTATTAAAATATTGCCTCATCTTTCAGCTTGAAAACCAAAGTCAGGATATTTCTGATTGTCTTCTATTCAGCGAAAAAAATTCCAGGCAACCTGATAATCGAACCAAAAGCCATTTCTACTGGTGTGGTTTCAATTGTTGGGATGACATACAACAGAAGACCCATTAATACTAGGGAAAGTTTGAGAACCCAGTCCCTGGAGAAACATGCCTTCAAAGCGAATTTTAACTGGCAATGCCAGCATTTCATTTTGCCATTGGCTGTTGGGTGAAATGTAGTGGTTTTTATATGTGTCATGTTTAATACAGTGGTAAGACACCTGAAAAGTTGGCATTCAAATTGTTTTCCATGGTTGGTAATGATGACTTCAGGCACTCCAAAACGACATATTCATACAAATAGTAATGCATATGCAACTGTTTCAGCTGCAATATCTGCAAGAGGCACAGTCTCTGGCCAATGGATGAAATGGTCAATAACTGTAAGCAGGTAGCGGAATCATTGTGAAGGTGGTAAAGGTCCAAACAAATCAACGTTGATGTGGCTGAATCTTGCTGTTATTTGTCAGTACTTTCTGAGTGTGCTGGTGGTGTGTCTCAGATTTTGCTCCTTTGACATGGTATACATGTTGATGCCAAGGATTGGCTGTCTTTATTGAGCAATGGCCAAACAAAATGGTTTTTTTAATAGGTTGGCAGAACCTTTAAGACCAGGATCTGCCAGGTTGTGCAGAGTTGAATACTGATAGTTTGTATTGTTAAGGTATGTATGGTTGGAGTATCTTATGGGATGTGTCACAGACAAGATCCATACCATTTGGTAATTTTACTGCTTGGAACACAAGTAAGGATGATCTGAGGCAGTATTTTAATGCCTAAATAATATTAATTGTATTTTTATTATAATTAAATTCAATAACAGCCCACCTTGAAAAACAATATATATAATTATTATTTAAATTGTATGTAAGTCATTGCAAATACTTATTTTTTATTGTAAACGCATTTATTAATGTTATGTAAATGTTTATATACTCTAATAGTGCAAAAACTGTGAGAATAATATGTTTTAGGTTGTTAATAATGAGGCAATAATGTAAATTTTGTGACAATAATGTATCTGGAGTTTTGAAAAATACTGGTCATGAAAAAGATCGGTAGTGACGTAAGTTTCGCTTACAGTTTGGAATTAGCCAATCAACAGTAAAGAAAAGTTTTAGTTTAAATATACTTAAATTCTATTGGACTAGAATTAGCCAATAAGAGACTGGCATTACCAAAGCTTTAAGGTTTTTACCGTTGGAATTAGTCAGTTGCGGGCATGATGTGATAGCGTGTAGATGCCAAAAATTGTGTTCTCTGCTAGTAAATACATTAAGAATATGTAAAATGCTCACAGTTTTCTTTTATAAAGTGTTGTGTTTTATATATGTGCATGTATAAAGAAATAAAAAGAAGTGAAATTAAAAAGTAAATATGTGACGTCTTTAATTTTTGTCATATCACAACCTGAACAAGAATTTTTTATTCTATAGTTTGACTAAAGCAGCCGCGGCAGATTTAAATAATTATTACGTAAAACAAGCATCATCTTTACTACAAAGTTTGGCATCCCAAGCATTTACCAACTTCAAAGTGTATCTTCATTACGTAAGGATAAAAATACTACTTCAAAGTGATGCACATACGTGGGGGCTTCTCTCATCTCACATCCAGCATCCAGCTAAATATTTCTTCAAGTTGGCAACAAATACAAATGAGGCTCAATACTTCTCAAAGTGGTGTACAACTGTGGGGCAAACTCCTCCAAACAACTACGTAACCTATAAACTATCGCAGATCTAAGAAAATTCAGTTCTTGAGCGATCTGCTCCACAGTTAAGGTTGGATATATTGTAATGAAAGCAATTCTTGAACAAAAATCAGCTGCAATATTATCCTTACCACAGGTGTAGTGTTGGTAGTGAACTGCTCAATAAAACCAACGTGGCAAAGCTGTCTGGGTTAGGCTTTGTCAGACCTTTGTTTGAACATGAAAGTTAAAGGCTTATGATCAGTATAAATAAGAAAATTGCATCCTTCTAGCATGCATTGAAATTGTTTAACAGCAGAGTAGGCTACAAGAAGTTCCCTGTCATATGCAAAATAGTTCCTTTCAGCACTCGTGAGCTTCCTTGAGAAAAATGGTCATCTTTTACTTGAAGGGTTGCAGCTAAGGTGTTCCATTTTTCCAAAGACGTGATTCTCATATGACTTTGCTTAAATCCTGAGTCTGCGATGTAAAAGATATATATGCTAAATTTCAAGAAGATTGGATAATATTTAGGATTGCACACACCGATCATTTTTATCTCAAACTGCCGTCCTCTGTGATATAGTGGTTACCATGCTAGCCTCTACTGTCCATTCCAAACCAGAGTGCCTTTCACTGAAAACAAACTCTTTGTATTATCCGCACGAAAGTAGTTCGCAATCCCCGCCCCTAATGGCAGCTTCTTTCCCTCTCACGTGCTTGTTGAACACTGTTTAAATCTAAAGAACGCGCCCTGTGTGAGAATCATAGTTCAAAATGCAACCCGAGGTAACAATCGATTTTATAAGTACGGCAATGAACATTTTACTTATGTTAATCACAATCCTCAGGCAAAAGTGCAACACCCAAATCCGAATCCTCCGAAGATGGCTCAGCTGTAATATCGGAATCAAAACTACTCTCCAAAATAATGACAAGCTTATCCACAATTCCACAGCACTGTCGGACAAAACAAGTTCCCACATTTTATCCTCTTCTATGTTCTATTAGGTCTGTTTATATTCCCTGCTCGCTTTGGTTACACTTCTCACTGAAATGCATGTAAAATCTGATATTAGTTTTGTAATGTGCAATAATGCAGGTGTCGGGTATTTTTGTAATAGTGAGTTGAATATATGAAGTATTGTTTGTTTTTCGCCACTTTTTAACTGTTTCCCTCTTTTGTGTTTGAACAGTTTATTCACACTACATGGACCTTCCTCCGCCATGTGAACTCAAATACCAACTGACTAAATCACAAGATTTGACCTAAGCTGAGCATATGTGTGCTAGCGTATTATGAATGACTGTTCGCTTATCATATTTCCTGTGTTACGCAAAGTGTTTATTCGGTACTCAGAAAGCACCTCTGGGAATTCATTGCTGCATTTCTCATATATGTAACAGAGTGGCAGTCATGCATACAGTTGGTATTAACAAGCAAGATGCTCTCGGCATTAGCGCAATAGCAGACGAAAATAATATTTTGTAATCTCTTAACAGCTAGTATATATCCATTACCTTTAACGATGAGTTCTTATGATAACCGTAATAAATGTTCGGTTCTATACCTTTCCTACTCCAATATTTCATAATAGAATACATGTATTAAGGAACTATTTATGTTGGCGTAAGAGTGTCTTCTTGGGTTCGTGACAAGCAGAAGCACGTGCTTCTGTTTACATCAGAGGCAACTCTGGTTTGGAATGGACAGTAATTTCTGAGGTCGCAAGTTCAAACCCAGTGGAGGCCGATGTATTTTTTTGTGCATAAAAATCCTTAGCATGGCTTCCTTCAGAAGAGAAATAAAGCCGGTGCTCCCCTGTCGTAGATTACGGGACAAAAGCCTGATAAAGAGCCTGTGAGCAAAATTCTCAATCTTTCATGCCCAATATAGAATGGGAGACTAAGGACCACATTAAAGTGCTTCTCATGTATTTTTTTCATCTTTTGCAGGTAACTGAACTTTAAAATGGGAACCAAAAGAGGAATTTGGCTGCTAGAAAAGGTGCCTAGTGGTGAGTGTTTAGGAGCTTGGCTCCTTTCAAAGAAACAAGTACTTTTAGTTTTTATTTATCATCACAAGGAAATGAAAGGAACGCTTTTGGATGCTGCTAAATCTAACAGTACTATACTCAGGAAGTGTGGAGGAAAGAAAATATCCCTGTTAAGACAGAGGAGAATATCTGTGCTGGTATACAGAAGCTGTATAAAGAATACCAAAATCTAGGTAAAGAGAAATTGAGAAACACGGATAAAGCAAATGTGAAACAACAGATTTGGAAAGGTGATCCCGTTGAGTTATTTGACATTTCCTGGCCAAATTGTGATGGACATGACTAGCATATCACAAAAAGATCAAGAATTCCTTAGGTCACAAAGAGAAGATCGTATGAGTTCATCAATGAGTGGAGTAGACAGGGATTTTGCCTCGAAAATAACAACTAAGTGTACAAAAGAAGAAAAAAAAAAGATTCATATAAGAATAAACATTACAAAGCTATCGTCAAAATCAATAAGACACTTATACTAGAGAACTCATCAACATCATCAGCACCTAGTGACGAAGAGACCAAGTTTTAGCCTCCAGCAATGAAACAAATTATGTTCAAGTCCTAGATCCGATACGTCTACTTGGGATCGAGAACAGCTCTCTATTCAACAAGCAAGTACTTCATTTATAGCAACTGCAAAGAGCCTTGGCCACAATGTTTCAAAAATTCCCTATCTCCAGCTACCGTTTACCGAACTTGGGCGATCAATAGAAGTAAAATGGCAAAGAAAACCGAAGAGTCACTGTTTGGAAATCCTCCTTATTTAATCTTGCATTGGGATAGTAAACTGTTGCCCTTAGTTGCCCATGGGAATGTCAAAACTTTGGAAGATAGAGTTGCAGTTCTAGTGGCAAAGATTTTGAGCATTTGTTTAGTGTACCTGTCGCCCTGAAGGGCACTGGTGAGCAAATGTCTGAAGTAGTTATTCGGGAAGTGGACCGATTTTGGCTACATGACAATATCATTGCTATATCTTTTGATACTACAGCAATTAATACAGGACTGATCCAACAGGCATGTACCAGAATTGTAAGGGAATTCAAACGAATATTGTTGTAGTTGGCTTGCCGTCATCTCGCACATGAACTAATATTGAAAGGAGTCTTTGAGGAGTGTTGTGGCATAACATCAAGTGGTCCTGACATCCAGATTTTTTGAAAGTTCCAAAGTCTATGGGCTTCACTTGATAAGAAGTCATACATGACAATGCTGGATGAAGAAAGTCCCATTCAAGGCTTTCTAGAAGAATAGTGAAGATGGTTTATTACATCCAAAAGTCCTAAAAGACAGAAGTCATCCAAGAGAAGACTACAAAGAGTTATTACAACTCTCTCTACTGTACCTAGGAGATTGGTCTAAAAACGACTTCAGTTTCAGGATCCCAGGATCAAGCAAAGAGCAAGGTAGAATCATTTCATTACTAATAAAACAAAGACCTTTGAACTGTTTGGGATTCACGATGTGACAGAATACTGCAGTGATTCTCTAAGAAGCCATGTGAATGCTCTTAAGGTGGTCAATGATACCGCAGAAAGAGGAACTGTTCTGATAAAAAAGTTTAACGAATCGAACAGGGACAAACAACAAAGACAATTCCTGTTGAAGACAGTTGAGCAACACAGAAAAGTCGTAACCAAGTGAACAAAAGAAGGTATTGCAACGTTCAAAGTTGATTAATATAACACATGTTTTGCCTATCATGTTGTTGTTGATCTAATGTGCAGGATTTTGATCCATCAATTTTTCCCTTGCTATCCAATATAAATTGTGTATCTTCCCATCTGGTACAGCTTTCCTCAATTCTGGGCATTCTAGGTGTTCTCCATTCAAAATCTTGTCACCATTGCAAATGTTACAGGCTTTGTCATTCATAAAACCAAATCTATGTAGATGTTCCACCAGACAGTCCTGTCTAGTGGCCAATCTGAAGTGAGCAACGGCTTCTTTCCTTGGGACATTTTTTATTTTTTGTACTATTTCTTTTATGTTGGAGTAACTTTTGTTAGTAATTTCCTTTTGAATATTATATTGGTATTTTTGTTCTATATTAATTTTGAAATTTTTTAGTTTCATATCTAGTCCACAAGACTTTATAGATTTTGAATATAACACTGCACCCTTTTTGGCCATAAAGTCTGCTGTCTCATTACCATTCACTCCCACATGTGCTGGTATCCACAGTAATACTATCTGTTGGAATTTTATTTGGAGTAATCTATAATAAGATCTCAATGCTTAATATTATAAGATTCATCTGGACTACCATATCGTTCTATTGCTTGAATGGCAGAAACTGAGTCTGTGAGAACTACTACTTTATTTTCTTTTATATCAGTCCTATAGTATATCTGTTCTAATGCTCGTATTGCAACAACTTCACATCAAAATTTGTGGATTGTCTAGGCAATGTAAAATAATGTGAAAAGTATTTACAGTATATACCACCTCCCACATTATTTCTCAATTTATCTGCAGAACCATCTATATAAATTCTAAGCCACTCTGTTTCCGGGAATTGATTATGTAGATGTTCAAGTATAGCAATTCTGCATACTTCTGGTGAGTCTTCTTGTTTATTTAGTTGTTCTATCAGCTCTTTATTTGTTACTATCTTGATAAAATCCATTGGATTAGTTCTAGGAGGATGAGGAGTGCATTTTTCTGATAAATTTAGGTAATTATAATTCTTCTCTAAAAAGGATTTGTTTGTAATCTGTGTTTTTAGCTTGTATTCTCTAAGTAGTTTTGAAATCATTGATGTTTGCTTGGGTTTGTTTTTAATTTTACATATAATTGAGCAGCTTGTACTTCAATGTTGGCTTTCATTGGGTTATTATTTGTTCCAGCAAGAAGTGCACTAACTGGCGTTGTTTTCACTGCTCCTGTTATCAATCTTAAACACTGATTTTGTCCATCATACTACCTATTAATCTCAATGACTAGTTTTAATATTATTTTAAGTTTGTGATTTCTAGTTTTCCCAATCAAAAATTGTATTTTTTGCCTACTTTTACAAAACTAATCAAACCTCTAAATATTATCCAATCTTTTTGAAATTTGCATATATTTTACATCACTGAGACTCACGGCATAAGCAAAGTCTGCAATAATTTTACATTTTATTTTTTGCCTACAAAATTAAACATGTTAGGCCGCAACAATTGCAAAAGCTGAAGTATTAATCATTAAGATTAGTGGTAAATAGAAGATGGATGAGCCAGTAGTGCTGCATCAGCCAAACTCTTATTAAAAGCATCAAATACTTGTCAAAGAGGTTCCTTCCATTCGATTACTCTTTTATCATTCATCCTGGCACTGTGAAGCAATTCTAGGAGAACTGCTTGCTTGCTTGCTTGCTTGCTTGCTTGCTTGTTTGCTTGCTTGCTGGTAGAATATGGTAGTGCTCTGCAATAAAAGTTGATTATTCCCAGAAGTCAACGTAGATCTTGAACTGTTATAGGCAATGGATAGTTAGTAATAGTCTGCACTCTCTCTGGAATTGGTCTGATGCCTTCTGCAGATACTAAGTATCCCAGAAATGGAACACTCATGATACTAAAAACACATTTGCTTAGGTTAAATCTTATGTAAAATTCACTCAAATGTGGAAAAAGCATGTGGTGTTTCTTATGCTCATCCTCATTGTCCAATGCACCAGGATGTCATTAATGTAGCAGTAGACAAAGTCTAGGTCTCTCAAGATGTTGTCCATGAAGCTTTGAAATGTTTGAGCTGCATTGCAGAATCCAAAAGGAAGTTGAAAGAATTTGAATCCAAATGGTGTTAGACTGCTGTCTTGATGTATCAGGGTGAACTGGAATGTGATGATAGGCTTTCACTAAGTCAATTTTAGAGAAAGATCCATTTATCCATCCAGTTGGCTATTAAAATCTAGCAAATTAGATACAGGGTATCGTCTAGTTAAGGGCATGGTAGTCTCTGCAAGGTCTCCAGGAGCCATCCCTTTCAGGTACTAAATGGAGAGGGTTCACCAACAACTTTTAGAAGTTTAACATATTCCTAAGTTAACCATTTCTTGGAACTCAGCCTTGGCTGCCTTTAATTCATTTGGTGATAACTGCCATGGGCCCGCTGTTACTGGATGTCCTTCAGTGACAATTGGGCAACTGACTACAGTAGATGGAAATGTCCAGATGAAAGTTTTCTTACAGCAAGTTACGAAAGTTCCTGAGGATGTCAACATACTTCTGACTTGGAAGCATAATGTGAACAGATCCAATGCTTGAGACTTTGAGAAAAGTACCCAGATATTGTTGCATTGACGAACCATCTCCTTTGTAGGTCTACTAGAAGATTGTAGTGATGAAGAAAATCTACACCTATGATAGATGATTGCACATCTACTACCATGAAATTCCAGAAGTTACAGCGTAGATCAAAGTCGAAGTCTTATTAGATGTCCACCAAAGGTCCTAATGCATGTACCATTAGATGCATAAAGTTTCTGTTCAGACATGTTATGACAGTCAGCTCTATGTGTAGGAATTACAGATATATCAGCACCTGTGTCCAGGATATTTATATCTGCTAGATCAGTCATTAAAGAAGAGGTGGCAAGAAATATAATGCCCATCACATGCCTGACGTATCATGAACCATATGTGGTTGAAAAGAACATGGACTCTTGGCACTTCTTTACTCTGTGACGAAACTTAAACTAATACCAGCATAGAGATCCCCTGGGATTGAAATGTTGAAAGGTTCTTGAATGGGATCTATTTTGAGATGAATTGCGTGATGAACTTGATTGAGTTTTTAATTCATTGATAGTCGTGGTTAACTCGGCAATCTGCACTTCAAGACCAGATACTCGATTGAGCATATGTTGCTGGTTGCATGCTTGGTAAGCAAATTATACAGCTGGACAGTGAAAACTCCACGATTTTATCTGACATTACTGCTAAAGAATAATGTGCTGTGACAAGAAGCCCCTCCGGATGAAAATTATTTTTAGAAAAACATCTTTAACCTGTGTGCTTGATAACTTTCAATCTCTCTTAACAGCTGAGATGGCTTCTCGTCACTTAATTCTAATTCTGTCAATTAATTTGTTAACCTTTCTGCCCTTGAACTCTTCAAATTCCTGTATTAACCTATTTTCGAGATCTGTGTATGGATTAGTGGTTGTAGGTCGCGTGAAAAAATCTGAAATTAGCTCAGCCACATCAGCTTCCAATGATACATTAACATGGTTAAATTTTAATATCTGCAGTAGCAAATTGTGCTTCAATCCACAGAAATTATACCTAAATGTTTTTCCTCCATATAGGTGGCATTTTCAATGAAACTTGTGCCAATTTGCTATATTTGGTGTAAGCTTTTCTTTGCCACTTTAATAACATATTAACAAAACATATTACGATGTAACCATTAACAAGGTGAAATCAATACCCAAATGACAATCAACATTTGCAAAGAGTAAATATACTATGTGTAGTTCCTATATGTGACATAGGTTACTCACCACAATGCTATCAATAATAAAAAAATTGGGGGGGGGGGGGGGGTTAAGTTGCTTTGCATTTTGTGGAACAAAGCAATGAATCAACAGCAACAGATATGATGCTTAATAAATAGGCATGATACGAGAGTGGTCTGAAAAGTTTCCGACCTAATTAAGATACAAGACATTTTTTTCAGAATTTTTTTTTTGTTATTTTTCAACATAGTCTCCTTTTAACTCTACACACCTCTCCCAGTGATGCTCCCATCTCTGTAACCCGTCCAAATAGTACTCGGCGTTTTTCTCTGCAAAATAATTATTCACGAAGGTGATTGCCTCTTCATTTGACGAAAATCTCTGTCCTCCGAGCGCAATTTTCAGATGAGGGAACAAAAACAAGTCACTTGGGGCTAGATCTGGTGAGTAAGGTGGATGGTCAAGCAGTTCAAACCGTAATTCGTGGATTTTTGCCATTGCACTCACTGAGGTGTGAGACGTCTTGGTGAAACAAGATTTTCTTTTTCTGCAAATGTGGCCGTTTTTCCACAAGTTCTGCCTTCAGCTTGTCAAGTAATGATGCATAGTATGCTCCTGTAATGGTTTTTCCTTTTTGAAGATAATCGATTAAAATAACTCCATGACTATCCCAAAAAACTGTCGCCATCACTTTCCCAGCCGAAAAAACAGTTTTTGCTTTTTTTGGAGCCGGTTCCCCCTTTGCAGTCCACTGTTTGGACTGTATTTTTGTTTCGGGCATATAATGATGTATCCAAGTTTCATCTACAGTAATTAATCGGCACCAAAACTCAGATTTATTGCGCCTAAAGTACGCCAACAGAGCGTTGGAAATGTTCATTCGAACGCGTTTTTGGTCAAACGTGAGCAAACGTGACGCCCAACACGTGGACAGCTTTCTTATGTCTAAATGGTGATTTAATATGTGAGAAACACATTCTTTTGACATGTTCATACCCTCTGCTATCTCTCTCACTTTAAATCGGTGGTCGTCTAGCACCATTTGGTGAACTTTGGCGATGTTTTCGTCGGTAGTTGCAATTTTTGGACGTCCCGAATGTTCATCATCTCCCAAGCTCTTACGGTCACGTTTAAATTCAGCTGCCCAAAATTTCACTGTGGTAAATGATGGAGCAGAGTTCCCATACACAGAATCCAACTCATCTTTGATTTGCATAGGCGTATTGCCTTTCAAAAACAAATATTTAAAGACAGCTCGATTCTCGATTTTGTCCATTTTCATAAAAACACTCACATCACCTCACTCAAACAACTGTTACATAACAACTGAGCGTCCAAAATGACTGAAACTTTGGTGAGTAACTGTCAACAGATGAACAACAAAATTCACAGGCTTTTATTTACGAGTGCTGCCATCTTCATGTTGAGGTCGGAAACTTTTCAGACCACACTCGTACAGGTGCTTGCAAGCATTGTAAGAAGAAAGTTCAGAAAAAATTACTGATTTTATGAAATAGCCTTTGTAAGTATTGAAATGCATATTTTAATACTGAAAACAGTAGTAGTTTTTTATTAAACGCTATTATACGCATTTGGAACAGAAATGTTTTCTTAATTTTGCAGCTTAAAATCGTTACCATCGATTATCCCAAATAAATGTTATCCAAGGCTCTGCCTCCTATAGTTCAGTTAAGCGGGGTTCTACTATATAAGAGTACCAATAAGTTCATAACTCTAAGCACACACTGAATTCACAAATGAGTAAATAGTTTTATAGTCAATTTTATTAAAATTCAACACGATGCTATTAACAAAACAGCAATTTAAGATTACAGATTTAAGCTCTATTTCTCTATAAAGAATGCCAGATCCAAAGCTACGAAATTAAAATGTTTCCTCATCTAGTTTTTTCACTCGCAAAAGTCAATTTTTCTATACTGGGCAGAAGGGATATAGACGCCAATGTTTAAACAAGAGAGAGAACCTCCCCATATGTACACTGTAAAAGTTTATGAAGACTTATGTTCTATATTTCATAGATTGTAGAAAATGGCATTAGAAAGTAGAAATGTTTGGCAACCACACGTTTTACTTTGTAGGTGAGAGAATTCACACTTGAGGAGTAAGTCATTGCAAAAAGTGGCTGCCTCAAAGTAGAATGTGTAATGATTCTGGGAAGGGGCCCGTTTCTGCCTTAAATTATATTCAACTTCTTTGTGGTTTTTAAGTCCCAAGGCAGTTCTTAGGTGATTTTCAGCGTAAGGTTTAATAAAGACAATTACAGCTGAAATATCTGCTTTGAGGTAAATGAGGGAACCAAAGAAAATAAATTATTCAACTTAAATATTTACTTATGTGTACAAAGTTGAAACTAGGGATGTGACAGTTATTTTTGACTAATGGTTATAACTGTCACAGTTACACTGCATTAACGGTTACCAGTAATAATTATATGTAATTATGTTTCAATATGAATGATGTCATCACTTGAGCAACAGCATTAACTGTTTATTTATATCCTACGAAGTATAAAAACTCATGCACATATAATGCATGTGAATAACCATTTTAATGCAATGCAGTGCTGACTATCTGTGGCCTGTGACCTAATTTGAAGCAATAAGCAACACGCTGTAATAAACAAATATGTACTTGCAACTCCATGTGATGACGACTCAAAGCTGTAAACAAATATTGAGGTAACTAGTTCCCAATAACTGATACCAATGCTGTGCACATGTAATGAATGTCATCCAGGGTCAGTAACCATCTCATTTCTTCAGTAACTGTTAACGCGATAACCACTGTTCCATTCCAAACCAGAGTGCCTCTCACTGTAAACAAACTCTTTGTATTATCCGCATGAAAGTAGTTTGCAATCCCCACCCCTAATGGCTGCTTGTTCCCCTCTCATGTGCTTGTTGAACATTGTTTCAATCTATGAAAAGGCGACCTGGTGAGAATCATAGTTCAAAATGCAACCTGAGGTAACAATCAATTTTATAAGTATGCAGAAATGAACATTTTACGTACGTTAATCACAATCCTCGGGCAAAAGTGCAACACCCAAATCCGAATCCTCCGAAGATGACTCAGCTGCCATATCAAAATCAGAACTACTCTCCAAAATAATGACAAGCTTATCCACAATTCCACAGCACTGTCACACACAAAACAAGTTCCCACATTTGATTCTCTTATCCTATGTTGTATTATGTCTGTTTATATTTCCTGCACGCTTTGGTTACACTTCTCACTGAAACGCCTGTAAAATTGGATATTAGTTTCGTAATATGCACTAATGCAAGTGTCGGGTATTTTTCTAATAATGAGTTGAATATATTAAGTATTGTTTGTTTTTCGCCACTTTTTAACTGTTTCCCGCTTTTGTGTCTGTCATGAGAACTCAAATACCAACTGACTAAATCACAAGACTTGACCTGAGCTGAACATACGTGCGCTAGCATATTATGAATGCCTGTTCGCTTATTATATTTCCTGTGTAACGCAAAGTATTTATTTGGTACTCAGATAGCACCTCTGGGAATTCTTTGCTGCACTTCTTGTATATGCAAGAGAATGGCAGTCATGCATACAGTTGGTAATTAACAAGCAAGATACTCCCAGTGTTAGCGCAAAAGCAGACGAAAATAATATTTTGTAATCTCTTAACAGTTATCCATTACCTTTAGGAATGAGTTCTTATGATAACCGCAATAAAATTTGCACTTCTATACCTTTCCTGCCCTAATATTTCATGATACAATACACGTATTATGGAACTATTTATGTTGCCGTAAGACTGTGTTCTTGGGTTCATGACAAGTAGAAGCACATGCTTTTTGTTTACAAGAGGGAACTCTAGTTTGGAATGGTCAATAGTTATCTTTGTTACTTTGGTAACCGTTGTTGGGTAACTAGTTACTTTGTAATCATTACTTTAGTAACCGTTACATTAAAGTAACCATTACATTATTTCAATAACCACGAAAGGAGAAAAGAAGAAATTAGAGAGGAAGATCCAACAGCCATGGAGGGAGAAGAGGAGATAACATTGGTAGCAGAGGTGGGGTGGGAAGAGATGCAAAGAAGGAGAAATGGGGAGAAGCTGACAGAAGAATATAGGGAGGAAGAAGCAGCAGCTATGGAGGGAGACAAGCTAATATCGGTTGCAGAGGCGGGGTGAGAAGAAATGCAAAGAACAAGCGGGGAGAAACCAAGTGAACAGTTGATAAATAGTGCAGCAAGAAATACATATGCAGAGGAGGGAGGGGCATGAGTGAGAAGTAGGGAAATAATAAGAGTGAGAACGGTGAGTGAAGCAGAAGAAATTGCAAGAAGGACAAGGGGACGGTATAAAATAATAGATTTGAGAGAAGGGAGGTAAGGCTACAAGGGGAGGAAAGTGTCGACCCGGTATCCAGGCGTACTAGATTCAGAAAAGCAATGGAGAAATTTACGTAAAGGGAAAGGAAGTAAATTGATACAAAAGAAAATAAGAGTTAGACAGGGATGTAAATTGACCTCATAATGATATTAGGAGTAAAAATAAGAAATTAGCATTATCCAGTAATAGGAGATAAGGAGATTCAGGTTCAGATTCTATATGTGTAGACGATTTTATGGTAGGCACCATATCATTGATAGGGCTACAAAAGTGATAAATGAAATTCAAGAAAGTGTGAAAAATGGGGAATTGGGGTAAAAACCATAAAGATGATTGACTTAATAAAAGGCTCTAAAAAACAAAACCAAGAACTTGAGAGAATAATAAAGAAGGTAAAGGGAAGAAAATGGTATAGAAAAGTAAGAGAAGTAAGGGCCGCTCAGTGAGCGAAAAGGCCAGGGAGCCAAGCAATCTGAGTGGCCCAACAAAGAAACAGGCACCAGACAAATTGTACAACAGATGTAGGGGTATAAATGAATATACTTTGTATGTATTGTAATTATGTAGAACAAATTGTACAATAAATCTATCTATCTATCCACATTATTTCTGCCCATCCCTAGTAGAAACCAATATGTATACTTCTAACTGTCAAGTACAAAAAAACTAGGTTTATGTTGAGCATTCAATAAAACCAAGGTATTTTTGTTTAATAATTTACAGAAATAAAATAAATAAAAATGAATTCCTTTGTTGAAGCATTTAATAGAAGAAACCTAAGATCTAAATTATCTCACTTTTACTTAAACCTACAATAAAAGAAAACAATGATGTGGCATAGTCATGCCCTACACATTAAGTGATACTGCAACTGTCAAGATGCAGTGATGTCATGGCAGTGCAAGCTCTCAACATTAGCGAAAACTGCAATTTATACAAATCAAAAATGTTAAGCTGTGAAAAAACTGGACACTAGGAGGGAAGTGAAGATAAGGTGTAGATCAGCTACTATTCTATCAACCAGTTCAATAACACTTGCCTTAATCCCTCTGTATTTGAATTATGATGCAATGAATTGAACTTGAAACTTTCTTTTCTTTGGTGAAATAAATGCATGAGGACAAATAATACTATAATCTTTCATTCTTCTTTGTATGTAAAACCACCTCCTAAAAGAACGACCTCTATAATCTTCCATCCAGTATAATAAAGAGAACAGGTACCCTTTATGATATCCAATAATGTAATTTCATTTTTCATCATTATAAATGAAGGGCTAAAGGTAATACTGACTGTAATTCATTGAAACTGAGATATTAACATGGCTATGATATAGTGTATCACAACATACCATAGTCAGTTATTGTCTCTACTTACTTCAGATTTATTCCATCTTTCAGCTTCACTGGGACATAATCCTCCTTATCACTATCATAATCATCAGTAACCAGTTTTGGGTCAAGTTCTACTGTATCTGCAACATCCATGCTCAACTCTTCTTGATATTATGCAAAGCTTCAAATGTGCTTATTATCTATTTCTTTCTGCTGGCTCAGTTTATCTTGAGCACATTCACTGCATTCTCCTACAAAGAAGTAAAATTTGTGTTAATAAACAACACTACATAAAAGCATGGAGGAAATAAAGTCCATTTCTTCCTTATTTTTGTTCTACATATTATCAACACAACCGTATTTCAACAACAAAATGTATTGTGAATTATGTGATGGTTATATTGCTTCATTTTAAATTTTTATAAGATGTACTGCAGTCTGTTATTGTGATGCTGCCTTCCATTACAACTTCTAGATCCACAGCCAGAAAGACCTTTTCATTTCATAGCAACTCCTTTTCATTAAGTCATAAGCTAGGTTTGTGGTTAGCAACACAAAATGTTACTTAGTTTATAGTAGGTGATACCCTGTTCAGAAACAAACATCTAGTCATTTACCTTTTCTACTCCTTAACTAAGGAAAATAAACTTTCATGAGGTAATTTGTATACCCACTAATAAATGATAGAGGGTTGAGAAAGTCATATTAATATAACCCATCAATTTTCTCTCTTTTTTTTTTTTTTAAGTTTAACATTCTTTAACCTGGTAGGTCATATCAAACAATCAATGAATGAAATGGGTAAAATGACACTCAAATAAGCTGGTTGCTATGAGATGGCTTTGAAATTCTGTTCTCTTTGCATTACGAGGAAAGAAAAAGAAAAAAAAAATTCCACTTGAGAAAAGTATAAGTATTGGAAAATTCAAATAACAACAAATACCTCAGAAATAGTTAACTAAAAAAGTCAATAATTTGTATGCTTTAACGAGCTCTACATTTTTTGTGTATCAAGCTTTTCTCTTCTTTTATGGTTTACCAGTTATGCAAAAGTAATCCAAAATGAAGAGAATATCAGAGGCTATTACCAGGAATTTCAAAATATACATTTCATTTGTTATGAAAATATCTTAATTATATGTATTTTAATCCAAAGGAGTTATAGAGTCATTTTTGAGAAAATCAAAATTTTCACCAAATTTTCCATGTAAAGGGAGTTTAGGGGAACATTTTCTCGAAAATCTTTGTGTCGCATCCTTTGAAGAAGGAAAAGTTAAACACTAAGTTGCATATTTAAACGACTTTTTGTTTTTCAGTTATGCTGTTCACCCTCAACAGGTGCTGCTGATATGGATAAAGGACAAGACCTTTAGGCATATCAGGTCCTTTTAGTGGTGAGGGGGATCAATACTCCTCTCTTGGGATGTTGAGTGTACCATTGGGTAGACAATATACAAGGAGGAAACGAAAGCACTCACCCAACACTAAGGTGTCACGCGATCCATGCTGATGGGGTGCATGGTACATGTGAGATGTACCATTAACAGAGTCTCAAGGATACCAGATGACCTCCCTTAGTAATTAGCCTTGCACCAGAGATCGGGGTCCCTTTGATGTGGACCCACATTTCCCCAGTACTCATGGAAACATTGGCAACACAAAATTCTAATTTAAGGCTGAGGTAAAAGAGGGACTTGCTGAGCAAGATACCTTGAAATCCCAGCCTGCAACATCGGGAGTCAAATCGATGGAAACAGACCCAGCTATATCAATGGGGATAAGACTAGAGGATACAGCTGAGGAAATAGCATAGCAAATACACCTGATTAAGATTAAAGGCTTATCAGGCACTCAAAGAAGGGCACGCCTTAAGGAATGAAGATTTAAGGAAGGAAAAAGAATGGCTGCCTCAACACAAATGGAGGGCAAAGCACAGGATTCCAACCATCCTCCAAAAAGGCAGCCAAAGAAACTCCCTCAACATCTACAGGGATAAAACAACCATAGAGGACAAGACACCAGATACTCCGAGCTCAGGAGGGGAACTGCCTTCAAAGAAGCTGAAATAAGAAATGGGGAAACAGTTCTATAGTACTTGGTCTTGACTCTTCGAATGGCAATAGTCCAGCAGGGGTATCTGTTGATGCAAATAACCCCTGAACAAGAGGTATAACTCCAAATGGCTCTTTTTGAGAAGATTGGGGAAGGTATAGCATCCAGATTCAGAAGTCTATCTGAATAAAGGAGCAGTCATCTTTGTATGCGAAGGGGTGGAGACCACTGAATGGCTGCAGGAAATGGTACCCAAGGTATTCCTGTGGGAGGATGCTAAATTGCTGGTTAAGACAGCAGAGGAGCTCCTAAAGACTGCTACGATATCCTTATGGGTACCCAAATTATTGAAAAATGTTCCTTCGACTCTGTTTGATAAGATTAGGAGCCAGAATCCAGCAGGGGAATGGAGAGTTATCAACTACAAAGTGGACGAGAAAGGCAGACCATTGTGGTTGACACTGATGAAAAGTTCCCGAAAGCCCTGCGAACAGGACACATGTATCCTGCTAATAACTTGTGGTACAACCAGTTTTCATTTTATAAGGGTGCTTTTTATATGAGTATTTATCCAGCTGCTGTTTGTTAACAGGTTTGTTACTAACTGGTTGAGGATAATTTCAATGAGACCAAATTTTTATAACTGTGTAGTAAACATTAATTATATGACTTATGCAAATTAATAAATATAGACTAATGCAAAGTGTCATTTTATGCAACACAGGAAAACATTTCATTTCTTAAAAATTACAAGGTCTACAAGAGAGAAGCCAAAATGGTTTCAGCAAGATAGTGCCACACACTTTAGAATTTCCATGGCAGCTATCTGTTACTCTTGAGAAATCAAATCATCTTGAAAAACAGAAACATTATATTGACTCCAAGCTCTCCAGATTTCATTGTCTGAGACTACTTTTGCCAGGATGTTTGAAGAGCAATTTTATTCAAATCATCCACAAATCTTTTCTATCAAGGTTTTGTAAATTTTAAAGAAGATCATTTTTAAAGTTTGGTGAATAATAAGTTCAAAACCAATAAAGGTTTTTAAAACTATCCTGCTAGTTTGTAGGTTACACTAATTGTTTCTGATTTCTTGAAAACAAATTGTTCAAAACACATTTCCTTGGTGGTGAAATGAAATAAAGTAAAATAGAATGGCTGACCTCATATAGAACCTTTTGTTTCCAAACTGTGATATTTTACTCTCAGGTAGTACTTTGATTTTTCTGAGGTGTGAATATTTTAGTTTCCCAATTTTTTTTATGAAACATAAGACATGGTCAGTCATTCTTGGAGAATATTTTTATATAATAGCTTATATTCCCCTATGATTAATTAGGGATTAATTGTTAAGGCAATTAACGAATATTTTATCAATATTTCAACTAAGACAAATAAATACTGTAAATACATTTATTGGTTTAATTATGTTTGTGAACATAAAATACATAAACAATATGATTGGTAATCATTGATTACTCTCCCAAGATTATAACATTAACATATTCTGCTCTTGCACTAATAACACCAATATTAGAACAAACAGCTGTAGCAACTCCCTACATTTTTTTTACTGACACAAGTAGCTGAGGTCGTTAGGTACAGACTCGCGAACAGGTCTGCAGTTCAAATCCTGCCAGGACCATACTTCTGATGGAGGTTTATTCCAGGTTTTCCTCAGTCCTCATAACTGGCAAATGTCAGAGAGATAACCTAAACTTAGGCCTGGGACATTTCCTTCCCAATTATTTAACTTCATGACACGTCACTGCCTGTGGTGTCATATAAAGTAAGAGCTGGCATAAAACAATTAAAATTTACTGCCTATTTTACTCTTTTTACTTTCTCTACTATGTATAGTAAGTAGGGGAAGTATTGTATTCCACCCAAAAATTTGATACCGAGATTTCACCGGAAATACATGTTTTGAGGCCCCCTGAATCAAAAAAAAGCATTTGGAAACATGACCGTGTGTGCGTGAATGTGCATGTGCGTGTGTGTGTGTGAACAGCATAACTCAGAAACGAACAGTCGGATAAACACCAAACTTGGTATTTAGGTTCAGTATCTTCCAGAGATGTGACACGAAGGTTTTCAAGAAACTACCCCACCCCAGATTACCCTTTACATGGAACATTTTTCGAAAATTTTAATTTTCTCAAAAATGGCTCTAATGATTTTGATTAAAATATCATGTTTAAGATATTTTCATGACAAATAAAATGTATACCTCGAATTTTCTGGGAATGTCTCCAAAAGTATTCTTCATTGTGAACGACTTTTGCATAATTGGTAAACCATAAGAGATAGACAAAATGTTACTACACATAAAATGTAGATCGCGTTAAAATATACAATTTATGTTATACACATTTTTTTTGTTGAGTGAACCATTTTCGAGATATTGCTTGTTATTCCCTTAAATTTTCCAATACTTATACTTTTTCTCAAATTCGTTATTCATTTTTTGTCCTGGTAATGCAAAGAGAATGGAATACTCCACATAGCAACCAGATCTTAAAATATTTGACTATCGCTTAAAGCCTACCAATTCCCCTTGCATCTACAAGAAAATTAGCAATAAGATTAACATCTCGATTAACATGAAGCATATGGAGAATAAGCGTTTGTAAAAATAGTTTGTACAAGAGTAGAGAAAGTCATGTGAGTGTAACACATCAGATTTTTTATATTGTACTGTACTGTACTTTCAAAATAAATTTTATCGATTTGTGGCATTTACTTATACATGGATCAAATATTAGCTACTTTATCTTTTGTAAGTTTGGTTCCATTTACTGTATATACGAAAATCTATTTCATTATTCTCTCATGTTTTCACCACATAACCCAAATTTGCCGTATGAAATTTGGATTCTCCCTGGAATACCTGTTCTAACATTGATTAACTTTATTAAAGGAACATTATTTACATACGAAATGGCATTCGTACTAGTAGCTATTTTTTAATCCCTAAAGTGTGGGGCTAATATTTCAATAATTGCATAAGGATTTTGCAATTAATGTCTTACGCATTCTCAAAACCCTATGAAAACCACACTTCAGAATGTTATGGTGTCTTTTCTATATTAGAATGTATGTTATCTCTTCCTGGAGTTGAATATTTCATATGAAATACTTGATTTGATCATGTATTTGTAAAACAATCAGTCACTGCTAGCGAAACAATTGAATTACGATTTTGGGAACACAGTTACCGCTCAATGTTCACTTTCTCAACATCGGGGTGATCTTCAAGAATTTTTTTCTACCACCTTCACAACAACCCTAGCAATGTCATTAGCCAAAAGTCCAACTAAAACCAGTCCATACTGCACAATAACCGTACCTAGAAATTGATACATGAGCTATTACATTGTATTTACTCATGTTTCCTCTTATAAAATGAAGCATTTGATTGTTGAATATTAATAACATTCTTTATGTCAAAGCAAACAACAATAGTAACTAATTTGTTATCTCTATTCTTTTGTCATTCAATAAGCATTAGGTTTTTTTCCATGATATGGTTTTCATATTCGATTCCCACCTTGTGAGAATGTGTTTATTTTTTGAAACTTAAAATTCTTCACAAACATCACACCTTTCTTGCTTAGGCTGCAAGAAAGACAAATTAAATTTTGTACAAAATAATCATGCCTGTACACGGATATCTTAACTGGTTCTACCCTCCTTAGCATTACTGCCTTCAACATTCTTTGCTGATTCAGACCTGGAATGAAGTACAGTTTTTTTTTACTATCTGCTCAACAGTAATGTGTCTCAAGATGGGAAAAACTGAATGTTTTCTTACCACACTTGACTAATGTAGTGATGGAGTCTGGTTGTAATTGCCCTTAACACTGAAGCCTAAGGGTTTGTTGTATTATCTCCTATCATTATTGTTTTAGTTAGTTCTGTTCCTTTAATTAAGGACAATGGTTCATTAAGCTCTCTTTAGGAAAATCGTCATTTGGGTTTGTCAGACCCAAAAGTTCATATTTTTTCATACACAATGCTTCACATTTGAAGATTATATGAGAGGCTGTTTCTTATCGCATCTTTTGGTTCTTTGGAAGCTTTAGCAGTTATTCTTCTGCCTTTTGATCTGGTTTTGGTGTGCATAATTATAAATTTAATTTTGAAATGCTCTAGTATTGTTGTTCCTTAACTCAGCAATTTCATCTTTTAACATTGTAAACCAATAGTATTATTGGAAACAGATTCCATCTATCACCACGGAAAGCTATTTAAAAATCGTATAATTGGTTATGTTGTTTTACATGTTAAAAACAGAGTCAAATAGAATCTTGTTATTCTGTGGCAGCTAGATAATGTGTAATTAGTATTTTAGAACACTGGCTTTATAATTGAGATATTAACATATTCTTTATATGCCTGATAGCTGTGATAATGTTGAACTTAATGCAGAAAAAATCCTGATTTTGGTAAAAATATGAGATAGAACCTTGTCATTCTGAGCTCGCAAAATGTTGAAGACCTTATAGATCTTCAATTTCGTAAAGAAATTAATGTTTTTAAGTTGAAATATTACAAAAGTTGTTTGACTACATGCATTACAGGCTGACAGATTTCATCACAGAAATGGAGGCCATTTGCTGGACATAATTTCAAGAAATTAGCATTTTCCTATTTGCATAAAATGCAGTTTATAAGCATTTATCTTATATATTTTTAATGTACATCAATTACATAATTAATATCTTTTACATGATTGTAAAAACTGGATCACCCTGTACTTGGTATTTCAAAGTCCGTGGATTTTTGGAAGGACATGTTTTTGTTGTGCCTGCTGAAAATTGTGACAGTGCTTCTCCCTTAGTGGTGATCAAAGAATATATCCTAGTTGGGAGTGGAGTCATAAGTGTTTGCTGGAAAGCTTAAGACTGTCTTTCTCCAGAGGGATTTATCCCTTTACGGTTGACCATAACTTAAATTTCAGAACATGCTCAAAATATAGAACGGGCGTGGAGAGAAGTGCATTGCAAAGTCAGAGGTATGGTTATAAAACAGCGTATTACAGCAGATACCTGGCTGAACTTATGTTCAAAAGGGCATATCCAGACTACCAGCACAACTTCACGCTTTCCTCAAAGATGTTGGACAGCTGTATACTCCACAGCATGTATAAAAGGTAACAATAACACAGATAGTTTATTCATTTACAATAAATACTGCACTTCAGTATTCAGAATATGCTGACACTTTCCCAAGCAGTTGCTCTATACATGCATTTAATGCATTACATAATTACAATAACATAAGTTCATATATACCTACTAAATCTCAGGATCCCTTGGTTTCATTGTGGCTCACTGCCACCTACAGTCTCCACTTGCCTTTTACTCATTCTAAGGCTAAAAATGCTTATATGGTTCCCATCCGTCACATATTTTAGCAAAATGTCAATGTCAATTTCTTTCGGGATGCCCACATACCCTCCCCCCCTTGGAGCAATTTGTTTTATTAGAGTACTGTGATGCCCAGAATTCTCATTTATTTTTATACACAATTCTATTAAAATAGTTGTTTTGTTGATATTTTATAACGTTGCTGGCTTTAGCATATACAAAGTGTATTCTTTAGTGATGTGAAAGAAATGAAATTGAATTTTATTTATGGACACTCTTTAACTGCTGTGGTCCTTAGTGTCCCATTCTATATTGGGTGTGAAAGATCGGTAATTTTCCTCAGAGGCCTCTTTATCAGGCTTGAGGTTCTTTTACGTGCCGTAAATCTATGACACGGGACTACCAGACTTACTTCCCTTCCGAAGGAAGCCATGCTAAGGATTTTTACGCCCAAAAAAATCCATCGTCCTCCACCGGGTTTGAACCCGCGACCTTGGAAATTAGAGGCTAGCATGATAACCACTAAACCACGGAGGATGACATTGGTGATGTGATGTTATCTTCCTGTACAGTTGCAGGAAAATGGAATTCAGGGTAATAACAGTTCCAATTCAAAGAATGTGCTCTGAAGTTATCATTATCAATCGACATATAAGCATAGTTATGCCGAAAAAAAATGTAGCATAAATGATAACACAGATGCACATTTTGTAACACTAATTTTTATACTGCACATGGTGGAAGGCCAGATTCATAGCCACGTGAAACAAAGAAACACAAAGTGAATGTTCAAAGCAGAAGTTTGAAGTGTAACATTATTAATTTATTAGTGTAAAACAAATTAGTGATATGGAAAGACAATTGGCAGCCTAGGAAGCAACATTTGCATATCATGCAGCTGTCCACAATTAGTTTCAGATCTATGGATCATACCACAGCTATTGTAAAACATCTCTTCAACCAGAGATTCATGTGTTCACAAAGTGTAAATCAATAATGACAAATGTTATTGCTCCATTTGCAACTCAACAAGTTATTAAAGAGTTAAAAGAAACCAACTCATTTCAATAAAAATGGATTCATCCAACCACTTTGATGTAAAGCTGATTCCACTGCTTTCCTACATGCTAGAAGTATTAGAAAATCTGATGTGTTACACTCACATGACTTTCTCTACTCTTGTACAAACTATTTTTACAAACGCTTATTCTCCATCTACTTCATGTTAATTGAGATAAACATTTGCAGACTCTTATCTAATTGCTAATTTTCTTGTAGATGTAAGGGGAATATATATTTACAAGGGCAATATAGAAATACAGTAGCCTTTAAGCATAGACATATCTCTTAGCTGGTTGCTAGGTGCAGCACCATTCGCTTTGCCACAGATTAATATTCTTTGCATATCCAAGACAAAAAAAATGAATAACGAATTCCCATTTGAGAAAATAACTATTGAAAATTTTAAGGGAATAACAAGCAATATCTCGAAAATGGTTCACTCAACAAAAAAATGTATATGACATAAGTTGTGTATTTTAATGTGATCTACATTTTTTGTGTAGTAAAATTTTGTCTATCTCTTATGGTTTACCAGTTATGCAAAAGTCGTTCACAATGAAGAATACTTTTGGAGACATTCCCAGAAAATTCAAGATATACATTTTATTTGTCATGAAAACATCTTAAACATATAAGATTTTAATCAAAATCGTTAGAGCCATTTTTGAGAAAATTAAAATTTTCGAAAAATCTTCCATGTATAGGGTAATCTGGGGTGGAGGATTTTCTTGAAAACCTTCGTGTCGCATCTCTGGAAGATACTGAACCTAAATACCAAGTTTGGTGTTTATCTGACTTCGTTTCTGCGTTATGCTGTTCACAGACAGACACACACACGGACATGTTTCCAAAACTGCTTTTTTTGGATTCAGGGGGTCTCAAAACATGTATTTCCGGTGAAATCTGGGTATCGAATTTTTGGGTGGAATACAATACTTCCCCTACTTACTATACGTAGTAGAGAAAGTAAAAAGTTTAACTTTATGAAAAAGCTGTCATTATTTTGACTGACACAAATACTAATTTTGGTGGGGAAAAAGAACAGGAAAGAACAATTTGTAACACAAGCTACAAGAAAAAGTAACTAATAACTTGATAGGTATTGAGTATCCTGAACATGTGCTGCATGACTCAGTTCAGACTGGGGCAGACTGTTGATCAAGTTAATAAAATATCAACATTTTCATATTTATACTGTAAGATTTGAGCCTCTGAAATCATTTTGTGATTTTGCAACTGAATATAAAACCATTTCAGGCCGCCACACAAAAACAAGATGGGTATCACTTCTGCCAAATGTGGAAAGGATTATAGATATAGTGTTACCAACTAGTCATATTTCCTATCCAAGGCACACTGTCACACTGCAGAAGTAGATTAAATTGTGGAGGAGTGAGTATATTTGTTAAAAGCATGACAAAGTTCACCAGCATAAATGTTGAATCGTTTTGTGAAGAAAAGGAATTTGAATACTGTTCAGTACAAATAGGATTTGGTAGGGAGACATACATAATTTTAGCAGTATATAGAGCTCCCACAGGAACTTCCAAGGATTTATAAATAGATTAGAAAGAACTATTTCATACATTTACACTCAAAATGCTAAAATAATAGTTTGTGGAGATTTTAATGTTTACACGCTTAATGACAATGAAATGAAAACTCATCTCACCTATTACATACATTTAATTTGGAATATGTGGTTCATTTTCCCACTAGAACTATATGAACACTGCAACAGCTATAGACAATATATTTCTAGACTTAGAAAAAATTCCAAATTATACCATAATTCCTATTGTAAATGACATGTCAGATCATGATGCTCAGGTATTGCTGGTGCCTGTCATAGCCAACAAACAAATTGTTAATACAAAAAGTAAAATTACAACAAGAATAATTAATGTTTATTGTATGTATTTGTATTTTATTTCCATAATGCTATACAAAATTCTTACAAATTTTAATACATTACTTTGAGTTGCTATTTTTTCTTTCTTTGATCCATCACGCATTTTAACACCGTGGTTATTTATGCATGGTGGGTCATAACAAATTCATATTGCTTTATTTTTCTAAACCATTTTTCTCTTACTCTTCCCATATATTCTCCTATTCTTTTTACATCCCTCTCATTTTGTATTTTCATTATCCTAACTTTTAATACTTCTTTGTTAACATTCTCCCATTCTTTAGGTAAAAACTGATCTCTCCACAACTTAGTTTCTTCACATTCATTTATATAATGCAAATCATTATCTCCCTCTCCACAAAGAGGACATCAACAGATAAATTCCAGAAAGCTTGAAAACATTCTGATTACTTCTGACTGATGAGCTTTATACAGCTTGAATATAATGGACATACAACTTTTAAGCACTTCTACAAATACTCCATTAACTTCTATGATGCCATTGTTGAGTATATTGAGGGCAGTGTTTGCCCTTTATACCACTTCAATCTATGGAATGGATCAACTTGAAATGTGAATTGAAGTGGCACTCTTTACAAGAAACCTGTACTTTCATAAAGACAGTTGTATCAAGTTTTTCGTGTGTGAAGAATTATTTGGACAGTCAGTCAGCAAATTCAGAGGGAAAAGTGAACAGTCAAAAGTGTGCAGGAAAAGTGGATTGACATACTTTAGAGCTGAAAATATGTGTTACAAATAGTTAAATGTGATAGGTTTTTGTTTAGCACTGCCAGGAAGCAATGCACCAGTAGCACATATATTTTCTTTAGTAAATTCTATGTGGTCTGAGGAGAGAAACGGACAAAGTCGAGACTGCAAAAGCATTAATAGTTGTAAAAACCCATTTTAACCCATTACCATGTAAAGAGTTTTCGACATTCTGCTCTTAGTGTATCCTCCACAGCGATGAAAATGATGTGTTGAATAACTAATGCCGCCAAAACTGGTAAGATACTCAGCCTCAAGGCGTAGCCGAGAGATTGAGGGCTCTCAGCCTCAAAGCGTAGCCGAGAGATTGAGGGCTCTCAGCCTCAAAGCGTAGCCGAGAGATTGAGGGCCCTCAGCCTCAAAGCGTAGCCGAAGGATGTTTTTTAGGAGAGGAGTGTAGCAAGTTGCGGCCTTCGAAGCGACGATAGGGCGTAGCCGAGGGATCTGCGCGTCTCAAACTCGAATGATTCATGTTTCGACATTTTGCTCTTAGTGAAGAGATCACATTCACTTCTAAACTCACTCCTAAGGTAATTTATTCCCTTTCCTTTTGCTTTTATACACTAAGAGCAGATTCGCCAGTTTTTATGATATAAGATCAAAAGAAATCAAAATGTCTGAAGACATCTGTAAATCTGACATGTACTGTAGGTACCGGAAATGAATGTTTCTGAATATTGTAAAGAATAGCAATTAAGTTATGTGTTCAGCAATATCAACTAACAGGAGAACAGATCCTCGATGATTTGCATGTGCAAATGACCTAGACCTGATGATTTTTCGCACTTGATGGCAGGGAGTTTATAACCTCATGCGGATATGACAGTACATGGCTACCATCAATTCTTTTGCTAAAAAAGTTAGCACGATAACTGGGCCGGAGAGTGTGTCTATACTTTGATGATAAATATGATCGACATATGTCCTAACTTGCAGTCACAGAACTCAAACATTGAATCAACTTTGCTCTAAAGCGATTTCAAATAAATCAAGCTACTTAACTCTAACCGCACTTCACACACTGGGCTCTGACACTTTCATCAATGAAATCAAAAGTGCTGCAAACCTGTGATGGGATAAAGCAAATAAGCCGTCAAAAAAGGGAATATAGCAAGTAGATAAAGTCGGGAACTCACGGCGTATCTGTCAATCAGTAACTAATTCTATTTCTGCAACAACTTTGCTACAATACTTAAACTGATAGACACACAAGCTGTACACATGGTGCATGCCGCCGCCAAGACAGTGTTGCCACCAACAGTAAATTTTAATATTGAAGAAACAAGGACAAAATAATGGAATTCTCCAAAACTGCTGCATATTTATTTATTTTATCGTTAAAATACAGTAATTATCAATATATATTAGTGAAATAATGTTTTCTTAGCATTTATTTTAGTAGGAATTAGGACACGTCAACGTGCAGCGCGTTGCATAACTTGCAAAGCGAATATATATAGTAGTATCAGAGCTGCCAATCAGAGATACCAATATTCGCAAAGAGTCATGGATGTATATTACCTTCGACAATTTGGTATTGTGTAAGTTATTACGAGGTATTCAGGAAGAATTGATTTAAATATCGAACCGCAAGAAAATTTGGATGTACTTTCGAATAAAGTGTAGCACCGCTAAGCTATGCAGGGCCTTATGCTTCGTTCATCAGCGTTGTTTCGTAAGCATTTTATGATGTTTAAGAAAATTAAATCAAGTATTTACTCTTCAGTCCCTTTATTTACTTTTACCTCTTTATTTCAGGTAACACTGCAGCTATAAACATCATACCATCAGCCGGAATCAAGTATTTTCCACCTCCAATATCTTATGACCGTGAGTTTTTAACTTTGCTCCATAAAACTCTTACAATTTGCCCATTCTAATTCATAGTTAAAATTCTTTTACATGTAGTTTTTTGGGTAATTTTGCTGCTTTATAATCCCATGATCAGAGACACTAGTGATGTGTCTAGTTCCAATCTTTTTGTTTATACCTTTATTTTCAGATGTGGAGTTTCCAGAAAGAAGTAGGCTCACTTTCATGCCAAAAGTACCTCCATTGCCACCGCACATCAAGCCACCAAAGATGATGAAGAATTTGAAATTTATGAGGGGACCGGAAGAAGTTCACAATTTTCTAATTCATAAACAATTTGGCATTATAGTAAGAATGATTTTTAAATAATTCCTTTGGTTTAGTTGTAATATTACGCTTCCAATTCCCTATTAAATGTGTGTCTAATATTTATATATCTGAAGTATATGAGCAGCTTAATTTACAAAATGTTAGACTCTTAAATGTGTATTATTTATCAAGGAATGATTTAAGTAAAGAAGCTACTTAACATCCTTGTTGGCAAAATATACACAAATTTAACCGTCCACACTGATGAGAAATCATCTTTGAAACTGTTTAATACATCACATGTGTATGCAATAGTATGCCACAGTGTAGCATATCGGATTAAAAATGTTGCTTTCAGGCTTCAAATGTAAAATGCAAATTATGATTTTTAGAAGGTTATTTTCTTCTTCTGCAAAGCATTGTTTCAAAACCACTTTTGATATTTGCAGGCATTGCATGGAGGTCGCCTAAAATGGGGTCATTTTGAGGTGATACGTATGGGAATTCTAAGAAAAATGAAAGAAGATCGAATGTTTGCAGTATGGAGAGTGGACTCACCATGGCAACCAGTCACTAAAAAGGTAAGCAGGAAAGAAAAAAAAAATCTGATGTGTTAAATTCACATGAGTTTCTCTACCCTCATATCATTTATTAGATTATTGTAACAAAAGCTTATCTTTCTATCTACTTCATTTTAATTGAGATAAACCTTTGCAGAAATAGCTAAGTTACACATTTTGTTATAGATACAAAGGGAACAAGGATAATCAAATGTTAAGAACTGGTCGCTGTATGCTGACCTTAAAAGTCCATACTCTTTCTCTATCCGAGCAATTGCAAGAAACAACTGAATATCAACAGGACTTTAAAAGAATGACAACAAGTTAATACCTTCCGAATGAAGAGGACTTCACAGGTTGTTCCCAGAAAATTCAAGATATATGTTTTATTTGTTATGTAAATATCTTTAATATATGCTATTTTAATCAAAATGTTTATAGCCATTTTTCAGAAAATTAAAGATGTCAAAAATCTTCCGTGTAAAGGGTAATTTGGGAAGATTTTCTTGAAACCTTCTGTGTCTTATCCATGGAAGATACTGAACTTAAATACCAAGTTTGGTATTTATCCAACTTTTCATTTTTGAGTTATGCTGTTCACGGACACACACACATGCAGACCTTTTTCTAAAAATGCTTTTTTTTTTAGGAATCTCAAAATATGTATTTCCGGTAAATCTCAATATCAAATTTTTGGGTGGAATGCAATACCTTTCTCTATCTACTCTGTACAAGGTAGAGAAAGTAAAAAAGGATAAGAAAACGAGTTTGAAATGGAGTCATTCTTAAATACTCAAACACACTACAGTACAGATGAATACTTAACATGAATTTCATGTTAATAACAGATATCGATGAACTACTAGTTATGGATCACTGCACAAATTTGTTTTTATTGGATAA
This sequence comes from Deroplatys truncata, assembly GCA_030765065.1. NCBI lineage: Eukaryota > Metazoa > Arthropoda > Insecta > Mantodea > Mantidae > Deroplatys > Deroplatys truncata. The sequence continues at coordinate 178,706,154 of CM060983.1, read as the reverse complement.
CTGTAAGCTCTACGGACATACTCATTTGAGCAATCATTTCATGCATCATCCTCCATGGACTAGTGGTACCGTGCTAGCCTCTAGTTCCCAAGGTCGCGGGTTCAAACCCGGCGGAGGGCGACAGATTTTTTCGGGCGTAAAAATCCTTAGCACGGCTTCCTTCGGAAGGGAAGTAAAGCTGGTGGTTCCGTGTCATAGATTTACGGCACGTAAAAGAACCTCAAGCCTGATAAAGAGGCCTCTGAGCAAAATTGCCGATCTTTCACGCCCAATATAGAATGGGACGCTAAGAACCATAGTAGTTAAAGAGCGTCCATAAATAACATTCAATTTCAATCATTCACCAGTGATAGACATGCTGGTTAAAGGATGTTATACTTGTTACTGAATACACAAGACTTTCTTTTATTTATTTATGAACACTCTTTAACTACAATGGTCCTTAGCATCGCATTCTATATTGGGCGTGAATGACTGGAAATTTTGCTCAGAGGCCTCTTTATCAGGCTTGAGGTTCCTTTTTGTGCTGTAAATCTACAACATGGGACCACAGGCTTTACTTCCCTTCCAAAGGAAGCCATGCTAAGGATTTTTACACTGAAAATATCCATCGCCCTCCGCCGGGTTTGAACCCGCGACTTCGGGAACTGGGGGCTAGCATGATAACCACTTTATCACAAGACTGATGTATTTATTAACCATGTAACACTTTGAATAATAATGCATATGCGTGTGCATGCATATTGAATGTTAAATGTTTGGTGATGATGCTATGTGTTATAAGACATGTTCAGTATTCCTTAATACCAAACAAACAAATAAATCAAAGAAAAATGTAGGCACAACAAATGATTCCATTTGTGTTTGTTGAAAATAATGTTAATGAATCTTTTTAAAATAATATAGAATGGGAAAATAATTTAGCTCTAAGCTGTTAAAAATAAAGGTAGAATCAGACAACTGAAAAATTCAATGCCATAGCCGGGATTTGAACCACGGATCTCCCGGTCTCTGTCCGGTTGCTCTAACCACTGAGCTACCATGGCAACATGCCGGCACGCCATTAAATTCTCCAACTGATTCACATTTTTTCCGGTAAACCACAAGGAAATCTCAAATTGTACTGAGATGACATACTCCAATTGCGACTTACAATTTTGTAAGTACTTTAAGTCCTGGGCTTCATAGTTAGACCAACCAGATGGAGACCGGGAGATCCGTGGTTCAAATCCCGGCTATGGCATTGAATTTTTCAGTCGTCTGATTCTACCTTTCCAACCCTGTCCAACACAGGGCTTGTGTGAAAGAACAATTGATTTCATTAATTGACCTAATAATGGTTGAAACTATGAAGCCCGGGACTTAAAGTACTTACAAAATTGAAGTCGCCATTGGGGTATGTCATCTCAATACAATTTGAGATCTCCTTGTGGTTTACCGGGAAAAATGCGAATCAGTTGGAGAATTTAATGGCGTGCCGGCATGTTGCCATGGTAGCTCAGTGGTTAGAGCAACCGGGCGGAGACCGGGAGATCCGTGGTTCAAATCCCGGCTATGGCATTGAATTTTTCAGTCGTCTGATTCTACCTTTCCAACCCTGTGCAGCACATGGCTTGTGTGAAAGAACAATTAATTCTGTTAAAAATAAACTTTGATTATATTCATGTATTCAGGATAAGTATAATTTTAATACATTTTTATTTTAACCACTGCCTGTTGGATCGTATCATAAGGCCCAAGACATTTATTTTACATTATTTTTTTTGCAAAGCAATTTTTACTTTCTCTACTACGTATAGTAAGTAGGGGAAGTATTGCATTCCACCCAAAAATTCGATACCGAGATTTCACTGGAAATACATGTTTTGAGACCCCCTGAATCCAAAAAAAGCATTTTTGGAAACATGTCCGTGTGTGTGTCTGTGAACAGCATAACTCAGAAACGAACAGTCAGATAAACACCAAACTTGGTATTTAGGTTGAGTATCTTCCAGAGATGCGACACGAAGGTTTTCAAGAAAATCCCCCCACCCCAAACTACCCTTTACATGGAACATTTTTCGAAAATTTTAATTTTCTCAAAAATGGCTCTAACGATTTTGATTAAAATATCATATGTTTAAGATATAAATACATGACAAATGAAATGTATATCTCGAATTTTCTGGGAATGTCTCTAAAAGTATTCTTCATTGGAACGACTTTTGCATAACTGATAAACCATAAGAGATAGACAAAATTTTACTACACAAAAAATGTAGATCGCGTTAAAATACACAATTTATGTCATATACAGTTTTTTGTTGAGTGAACCATTTTTGAGATATTGCTTGTTATTCCTTTAGATTTTCGAATACTTATACTTTTTCTCAAATACGTTATTCATTTTTTTATGTCCTGTACATGCAAAGAGCATAGAATGCGCCACATATCAACCAGTTTTTAAAAGATTTGACTATCGCTTAAATACTACCATATTCCCCTTGCATCTACAAGAAAATTAGCAATAAGATTGACATCTCGATATCTCGATTAACATGAAGCATATGGAGAATCGGCATTTGTAAAAATAGTTTGTACAAGAGTAGAGAAAGTCATGTGAGTGTAACACATCAGATTTTTTTAGAATGCAGCACTAAACATCGCAAATAGCCATAGAAGGATGTACAATATCTGCCATGGTGCAAGAATAAAAAACAAATACCTAAATCACAGACAGCGGTAATAGTAATCTTGTACATATTTTGTATTAGACTGTGCTGTAATGCAAAAAGATGACCATTGAGTAATAAATGATGCTGCATTACTACATAGGGGTTCCATCTGAGGACACGCTGTGAAGAGCAACTAATAGAATACAATCCCTAGGGCAGAAGTTTTAACATTCCAGTAAGGGAGAAGAGAAGAGACATTGATTGAAAGCTTTTTTTAAGGCCCCTTGAGCTTCTATGGTCATATCAGGGGCTTTGACTTGAGAAACAACCATATAAACTACATGGGAATAATATTTTTTTTAACTAGTTCGATTGGAAAGCTCTGACTGCTTACTAGATATGGAGACAGGAGCTCAGATTACCAGTTTCTGTGTCTGCCTGTCTGAGTGATGCACAGGAGTAGGTACAATGGAGAACTACAGATCTCTATAGAACTAGGATTTTTGTGCTACTGCAAACATAAGCACAAAGGAAAGGAAGGTGGATCAATATGCGATACAATTCATTGAAACTGATTATGAAAGATTTCACCATTGTGAAGAGATTGTTCTTAAGATACATGATAATAGTGAAAGTGGTTCTGGCAATACTGATTATGAAAGTCATTCTTTGATCGCAGGTGTTTGATACCACAGTCTGAATCACAGGAGTTCATTGATGCAAGTCAGTCACCTTGTAGTTCCAGTTATGTTGATAGTCTGGTAAAAAAACTTTCATGTAAATAAAGGCGATGTCTACAAGAAGAAAGCTGTTAATTCCTGGCTGAATGAAGATGGCAAGGAGCAATGTTTCGTACCACACATCTATACACAGATATATCAAAACTCAACTGCAAAACTTCAGAAATGAATTACTCATATAGAGTGAAGAAAAAAAAATGTGTTACAACATGGGGCTATTGTAAACTTAGTTGGTCTTCATTGAAAATGCTTATAAAAGCAAAAGGAAAGGGATTAAATTACCTTAAGAGTGAGTTTAGAAGTAGATGTGATTTCTTCAATAGCTGGTGCCCACCTGCCCATCCCTTATAGATGTTTTACTTTTATAGGAAAATTGCATTATGAACACAACAAACGTAGCCATCTTTTCATTAAAATGCATGCAAGATGGGAACTGCCAACCTAAATAAAAAGTGAAATCTGCTAAGCAAACAACAAGGAATTTCTGCAAACGTGAATCATTCGAGTTTTAGACGTGCAGATCCCTCGGCTATGCCCTGTTGTCGCTTCACAACTGCTACACTCCTCTCCTTATAAGAAAACATCCCTCGGCGATGCCTTGAGGCTGAGTATCTTACCGGCTTTGGCGGCATTAGTTATTCATATGTTGCCAGCATTGCATTAGAGCTAGTGTATGACATAGAGTGACATCTATAGGACATATAAGGCATCACTTCCATTGCTGTTGAAGACTGACTAAGAACAGAAAGTCCCAACTGGCGGCGCCGTGGCCGAGTGGTTAGACCGCTCGCCTCCCACCGAGGCGGCCCGGGTTCAATCCCAGGGATCTGCATGTGGGATTTGTGGTGGACGAAGCGGCGTCTGGGCGGGTTTTCTCCGGGTTCTCCAGTTTCCCCGCCATTCATTCCACCAACTGCTCCATCATCACCTTTCCTTTCCTCCATTTCACCAACATTTCGTTTCATCTACTTCCTTCATCCCATACCAGGCATCGGGCTGATCACCCATCCTGGATGCTCTGTCTGATCCATGAGTGTCTGCTCCTCGACGGGCCTCTGACCCCAGGCACCTGCTTGTAAGTCCCGGGGGTGTAAGTCCTACATAAGAGGAGGGTAAACAGATAATGAATGAATGAATGAATGAAAGAAAGTCCCAACATGGGTCTGAAAATGCGTAATTACAGAGTTATCCGAACTTTATGAATGTTAGTGCATGGCGACATGCCTTGATAATTGGACTAAAATGCAAGACTCTGGTTACTATTGTTACATGAGAAAACATGTTGCAAATAAATTGATATTACTTGAATGCCTCTTAGCACTTGCAAATGATTTCCTGTCATGTCTGATAAGTGTTTAGCCATATCTGATCAGTTTGCATAAAGTCTGTTTTCTGTGGTTTTCAGTCTGCTGTGATGTACACACATGAACATGTGTATATATGGTTTGGTGGATAGTAATGCTTTGAGGGTGCTACATTTGTATCAGGAACGATATCCAGTGCGCAGATTGCCAGACTGAAAGACTTTTGAAAGAACACATGAGGTATGAGAACACAGGAGTTTTGTATGCCCATCAAGCACTGAGGGATGGCCAAGAAGCACAACCCCTGAAAAGGAGGAAGCTGTTTTAAACATTGTGGAGCAAAGTCCTGGAGTCAGCGTCAGCTTAAAGTAGTTAGACTGCAGAGGAGTTTGTCGCACATGATGATATGGAGACTTTTATCAGAACAACAGCTAAATACACATCATCTGCAGCAGTGTACACAAGCCTTTTCTCGTGTGGACTATCCCGCAAGATTAACATTCTGCCGGTGGTTCCTCCAATAGATCCTAACTTTGCACCTGTTGTGTTGCTCACAGATGAGGCAATATTCACAAGGGATGGAATCCAGAATTTTCACAACCAGCACACGTGGTCAGACACAAATTCCAATGCAACTATGCAATCATCTCATCAACAGAGGTTTTCCATAAACATATGGTGAGGCATTGTTGGTGATTGCTTGTTGGGATAGCTACTTTTTCCAAACAGGCTTACTGGACAGAACTATACAGATTTGTTACACAATACATTACCTGATTACTTTGAAGACATCCCAACTACAGCTGTTCTTCATGCATGATGGTGCTCCCACACATTTAAGTCTTTCTGCTCACAGACACCTTAATACACATTTTCCTGGGTGCTGGATTGGTAGAGGTGGACCAATTGCTTGGACACCAAGCTCTCCTGATTCAAATGCCCTGAACTTTTATCTTTGGGGACACTTAAAATCTTTAATGTATTCGAATGCATGCATGATGAACTAAGTTTCCGTGCACACATGTGGCAGCATGTCAGACAGTAGGCACTACACCTGGATTGTGTTCAGTACTCAATGCAAAGAAGATTGGAGGCCTATATTCAAGCAGGAGGACATTTCATCTGATACATGAACATAGCACTCCAGCTAGTACATGTGGTAACTCTAATTATGCACTTCTGGACCCATGTTGTAATACACTTCCTTTTTCCTCTCTATAAGAGGAATTCATTTCTGAAGCTTTGCCTTCGAGTTTTGATACATCCTATGTATATGTATATACATTCCAAAAGATTTCGTCAGAGGCCCACAAATTGCTCTTCTTTTTGGCCAGCTAACCAGCAAATTATGCCTACATATAAAACAACGTTATATGATAATCAGCAAATAGATACATATGATGCTCTTGCATACCTGTATTTTCATCGCATTCTGCTAGCCTTAAAACCAATTTCTTCTGTATAAATACAGTGTACATGCAATAATTTCATCACAAATACATTTAAAAACCATTTTTGCCCATACAATACTAGTTTATAAAGAAGAATTTATCAGTGTTCCAAGTAGGATTTAGAGCAGGTAGAATAACACCAGATAATGTATCCATAATCAAGGCAATTGTGGACAAATATTTGAGCAACAAAAGGAGAAGCGTATATATGGTATTTGTTGAACTTGAGAAGGTATTTGATACCATAAACAGAGAAGTATTATGGATAAAATTAAAAAGTAAAGGGTTAAGTCATACATTTATTTAACCTGTATATTGATGACATCCTAAATGAGACCTTGAAATATAAGTCCACTTGTCAATATTAATAATAAAGAAATTCCAGAGCTATTGTTTGCAGATGACTTACTAGTTGGATCCATATCTTGCAAAGATCTGAGGAGGGCAATCGAGGTAGTAAAGAATTTCTGTAGAAAGTGGGAACTGAAAGTAAATGAAAAGAGAACAGAGATCATGGTTTTTAAAATAGGTTATCGACTACATAAGGATGAAAAATGGCAGACAAATGGAAGAGAAATTGAAGTGTTAAGGAGATTTGATTACCTGGAATTAAGACTAAGTTCAAATGGAAGTTGGAGTGAACAAAAAAAGATGTCTATAGCAAAAGGTAAAATAGCCAAAATGGCTTGAAAGAATTTACAATGCCACAGTCGGAAGCAAGTTGTTGCACGGAGCAGAGGTAACCTCTCATGCTTGGAGAGAGGTTGACAAAGTCAATAGATCTTTTTGCAAATATGATTTAGGTCTACCAATAGCATCATCAAATGGGGCAGCACAGTTAGAACTTGGTAAGTATTCCACCAAGATCAAAATTTTCAAAGAGCTATGAAATATTTATATAAAATTTACAATCCGGAAAACTGATATTATCAAAGAATGTTTACAAAAGAAAACTAAGTGGAAAGGGTCATGGTTATTAAAAATTCAGGAAGTTATGGAACAGATAGGTATTGGAGATGAGCGGACAAATGCAGAATATTGCATTAGAGGCTTTTGGAAAGAAGTAGAAATAAGGCTGGAAAATATTGACAAACAAGATATTTTTGGCAGTACAAGAGAGAAAAGCTCCTTGAGGATATATATGGAAATAAAAAAGTATGGGAAAGGGAAAATTACATAGAGATATGTAATAAATTAGGATGAGAAGGATTTGCATGGGTGAGAACAGGAGTTAGAAACTTGAAAGGCATAAGCATGATGATATAGTAAAATGTCCAAGTGCGGGGAAGTGAACAAGGATTTCCACTGTATATTATACCGTAATCAAACAAAAACATGTAGAAAACAAGTTTGACAACAAAATGGAAAAGCTTGGATGGAGAAGTATTAATAAGGATGAGAAAAGCTGTGGGTAACTATTTGGGTAAAGTCAAAGAGAAATGCTTAAGAAAGACTACAAAGAAGATAGGGCAAAAGGCAGATGAATAATATAAGCAAGTAGACAGTGGATCATCGATACACAGAAAACCACGGGTTGTGTGTATTGTAATTTTGAATATTGAGAAATAATTCTTACTAGTTTATAAATAGTTTGTAAATATCAATTGTTCCAACATACATAATAAACAAACAACTTCTCTGCGAAATAAAACTTCCAAAACCATTATCAGAATAAAGATCTATTGATCACACTGTTCCATTTGTTTTTTTCGAGCACCCTTTTCTGCATAATTAATCATTATGCACAGTGGAAAATGGCTTTGTGTTATTATCATTCAATTAACAACAGTCACTTGTGCTTTTTTTTAATTGCTGAATGAAAGAATGGTACAATAGTGAAACAGTTCATGCCATCTCATCTCACACAGCAGTATGTTGGGAACCTTGCTGTTAAAACTGCAGCAGATGTTTTGGGTAGGGCCAGCTTATACTACATCATTTTTGTCTCGGCAACTTCAGGGTGGGTTTCAGCATGATGGGTCTGATACTTCCCTTTTAAGAATTATTGTTTATTCTGATTAGCTCCATTTCTGCACATTGTTTGTTTTAATACAATCTTTTATTTTAATCATAGTGTTCACTAGCCTAAGGCAAACACAAAAACAGAGATAATGCCCTTATTATTCAAAATATTCATATGTATTACTGAGTGAATTATTTCTCCAGTCTCTTAAAACCAAAATGTGTTATACCTATAAATAGAGTCTATCATGTAAATGCATATTCATGAATAATAATCATTAATTTAAAAGGGATAGGTTTCAACAGAAATAGAAATTCACTGAATTAAAATGTTCTTGTTTCAATAAATTTTTGGAGTAAAGAAACAGAAAAAACAGACAGTTAATCTTTAGAGAAAGAACAGTTCCAAAACAGAATATATGAATGAAATACTGTATTGTGAAGTTTACTCAGTAGATTTGTTGCTGACACATACAGTGACTCCAGAAAGTGATCAGCTCCATTTAAAAGATTATGGCATTAAATTAACAGATAGAAAATTCTCAGTTTTAATATGTAGAAAGAACCAAGGATATTACAGTTTATGTATTCTGTCATTTTTCCAGGTTTTTCATTTTATTATTTTTTATATTGTTTTTGAAAATTGCATTGACTTTTCAAATTTTTCATGTTTAGTGCTTACAGAATTATTTTATATACATTTAATGGGACTTATATACATAATAGCTGTCACCAACATATACTTTCACTTCAATTTCAGGCATTATACCAAAAAATGTGCTCTCCTAAATGCATGTAAAACAATTTTATAAACACCACACATAAAAAATTTAATATGTTACATTCAAATGACTTTCTCTGGCCATTGTTGTTTATTTTGATCTCTCTTCCACAAACTACTCATACAAAATGTACTATTTTTTTTATCTACCTCACATTATTGAACATAAGCCTTTGCAGAAATTTTTTCATTAGACATCTCTTGCAGGGTAACAGGAGGTTAAATCAGTTGTCAAAGTTTGTTAAAAGTGGGTCGTAATATGCTGGCTTTAATATTATACTCTTTTTCCATGTCGTCCTTTGTGGTTTAGAGATACTATGCTAGCCTCTACTTCCCGAGGTCATGGGTTCAAAACCAGCAGAGGGTAATGGATTGTTTTGGGCATAAATATCCTTAGCCTGGCTGCTTAAGGAAGGGAAATAAAGCTGTGATCCCGTGTCATAGATTTACAGCACATAAAAGAACCTCACGCCTGATAAAAGAGGTCTCAGCAAAATTTCTGGTCTTTCACGCCCAATATAAAATGAAACGCTAAGAACCATAGTAGTTAAAAGAGCGTCCATAAATAAAATTCAATTTTACTCTTTCCATGGCATCATGACAAACAACTAAATGGTGACAGCACTTAAAAAATTAAAAAAGTATTGAAATATTCAAACCAATAACCAAAAATATCTCGGAAATTATGCCACAATAAAATCTATTTAAAATAAATAGTGTGTTTTAAAGGGATCTACATTTTTTTGTGAGTAGGCTTTTGTCTATCTCTCATAGTTTACCTGCTATACAAAACTCATTCTAAATGAGGTGAACTTAAACAGGCTGTTTGGAGTAAATTCAAGGTACCAATTTTTGAGAAAATCAGTAATAATGAAAAGTGTTCCAAGTTAAGGGTAGTTTAAGAATGGGCAGAATTTCTTGAAAATCCTCCTATCACATTCATGAAATATACTGAATATAAAACACCAAGTTTGGTATTTATCTCACTTTTTGTTTTTGAGTTATGTTGTTCACACACACGCACTGACCTTTTTCAAAAAATGCTGTTTTTTAATTCAGGGAACCTCAAAACATGTATTTCTGGTGAAGTCTCAATAACAAATTTTTTGGGGAAATGCAATACTTCCTCTTCATACTGAAGTGGGTGCTAGTGAAAGTAAAAAGTTTAAAAATCGATGCAGTTTTCAAAAATTATAAAACTATAAATATGAAAATTTTTATCAATAGCAGAACATGTGGACTGTAATATCACTTGTTCTTTCCGTATATTAAAAATTTTTAAGCAGGCTCTGGAAGAAAGTGCGGAGGGGGGTACATGGAGAGATAGAGAACTAAAAGAAAGAGGATTCTGGAATCAGATCAAACTAAGAATGGATAATATTGAAATTCAAGAACTTTTTGGTAGTTTTAATAACAAAAAATCATTGAATATTTACAGGGAAGTAAAGCTAGAATGGGGAAAGGAGACATATGTGGAAAAAGGAGATAAAGTCGCCAGGAAAGGAATTGCATAGACGAGAACAGGGGTAGTAAAATTGAAAGGTATAGGACAGAGAAGGGAGGTAGACAAATGTCCAATGTGTGGAAAGATGGACAATTATTGGCATGCAATTTTGTAATGTGAAGAAACTAAAGAAATGAGGGATAAATCAATACTGAGGAAATGGGCTAACTTACCAATAGAAATAATAGGGAAAAAGATATTGAAAATAAAAGCAGATGAGGGTGTTAAGGAAATTGGTAATTTTTTAGGTAGGGTAAAACAGAAATGGATGAGAAAATTATATATGGAAGAGATATAGGCACAACAGAGGTAGATAGTAGCCAAAGAATTGTAGATATAATGGTTTCAGCAGCGAGATAACCGCTGTGTTGAAGCTTGCTGGAACCAAGGATAGGTAGGCAGCAGCTCACAGGTTGGGAGTTATTGCATTCAGGATAAAAGAATCTGTAGTGTTAACAAGTAGGTTCAGGGTTAGTAGTAGAGCTGACTGAATGTAATTATACTATGTATATGTATTTTGATAGATATGGTGAAATAAATTATCTTATCTTATATTAAAAATTAGAATTTTCTCCCCATTAATTTGGCTGCTAAATTTTTTTAAAGTGGAGATGAATATTTTCTGAAGTCTTGCATCTTTTATAATTGTGTATATTATCATGGAACCCTATACATAGTACTTGAAAATTGATATAATATATGGCTGCACTTACTTCCAGGGACAAGGGCAACGCATGGGAGGCGGCAAAGGTGCCATTGATCACTATGTCACACCTGTTAAAGCTGGAAGAGTGATTGTGGAAATGGGAGGAAGATGTGAATTCAGTGAAGTAAGTCATACTCCTGTGAAATTTATGGGTAACACAATATTACTATTGAAGTGTCTGCACTGATAAATTGTCATCAAAATGCATTATTCTGCAACTAACTGTTTTCATTAGAGTGTATACAGAATCATAATTTTGAAAGAGAGATATTCTTTAAAATATATGATACTCAACGCAATAATGCCGTTTTTTTCTTATTTAATTATGCTGAAATACAAACAGTGTGGAAGGGGGTATGCTGCTTTCTTATGAGACAATTCTGTATAATAAACTGAACAAAAAGTTTAATTTATTTTTAAATTAAAATTTGATCATTTATATATGTATGAACATTTTCTAAGAACCTTCAACAATTAGATGATGATAACTGCTCTGGTGACACTGGATGATAATTGGAATTAACACTGTAGAGCACATTGATAATTATTATGTAATCAGCTGAGTCTACTTACACTATTTTCCCCACATACATTAATATAAATTGGACATGTTTTGTGGGCACCTGCTCACATCCACAGCTTCTTGTCAACTGTCAGAAGTTCTGGTGCAAACCATGATTGGTATGTGGAGGAAAACATGCTGCATTTAGATTCGGGGTCCTAAAACGTTTATTTATAGTGAAATCTCCACATCAAAGTTTTGTGTGCAAATTCGAGGTTCTGTTAAATCGGAGCTACTTGAAGACACTTTTACCAGAGACTAGTCATCAGTTTACATGGTCCTGATTCATATCAACGTACAATTGCACCTCTTGTCTGTAGAGGATTAACTTCCTTTCAATTAGGGACCAGCTGAAAACTGGGAAAACCCTTCCATAATATGTATGTACATATATTGTAGCAAGCATTCCCCACTGGAAATACTTTTCAGCTGCAATAATAACACACTGAGGACCGGTTTCACCAACAGATGCTAAATTTTAACACAATGTTAAACTGATTTAACACTGAAGTTAACACAAATTCTGTTTCATCAAACAATGTGTTAAAGTCGGTGTTAAATTAACATCCTTATATCCCTGTGTTAAGGAGTTTAGCAAATGTTAGAAATTGGAAAATGGCTGTCGCAAACCAAGCTGTTGATGCGAGTTTGCTACAACTGGCATTTTTTAATGTCATTCCTAATGTAAGAGTAATCGTACGTCATAATAAATTTGAAACCCTGCAAAAGGAGGAATTTTTAAAGCAATATAGACTGTCCAAGAGATCATGAGGCGGTTTTATGGGAAATGCAAGAGGTTAGAATACTACAAACAGAAGAGTGTTAATTAGGTACTTAGATTTTATGCTACTAACATTTTTCATTTACTTGTAATAATGTTGGTATTTCCAAAACTACTGTTTGTGGGTTGATCTGGAAGGCTTTCAAAGCAATTGCTTTAAGTAGCAAAATATTTATTTTTTTGGGCCTGCTTGATTAATCAGCGATAACACGTTTTCATCCACTTTAGTTGCAATGCAGTGTCCACCACCAGTTTTAAACCAGCTTAAACGCTCTTTGCACCTAACATTTCTGGTGCAGCACTTTATGTTAGCATAAAATTGCCATAGTTGCTTACTGGACTTAAGAGAAATGCATTCATTCCAATTAAATTACTCGTGGATTTTGTCCTAGACTGCAATCTTATCCTTTAATGTAAGACCGTCAGCTTTTTCGCACTTCACAATACGTCTATACTTATTAACCAGATGTAAATTAATGCGTTTCAAATGGTGAAACCGTTATTTCATTTTACATCGTTATTCTAACCTCAAACAACTGGGAAAAACACATGGCCATTGCCATGAATGTAAATAGTTGTCGGCTGCTGACACAGAGAGCGCAACTATACGTAGACAAAAGTACATCGGAGTACGTTCAGAAGCAGTGTAGTTGGACCACCGCCTTCTCGAAAGCTAGCATTCGCAGTTGTCTTTGATGTTAACAAAATGTTAATTAACAATTTGCCGTAAAAGCTTGATGAAACGCAAAACTTTTAACCTTATGTTAAATTTTGAACACCTTGTTAACAAACCATAAGTTAGAGTATTTTTAACATCAGTTGGTGAAACTGGCCCTGACTAGTTTATGACTGCAAATGTTTGGCAGATATTGTAAGAAAGCAGCTAACCTTAATAGTTAACATATGTTTTGTTGAGTGGAAAAGTATCCCTTGCAATCCAAGCAGCAAGCCAGGGTTGTGTCAAGTTAAAGGAGTGTTTTATTTTAGTATGTTTGTAGCTTCTTTGTGGATAGGGTACATTAGAAGTGGTTGCACATCTTACTCCTAATTTGTTTTAACAATAAGTGCTAAATGTAAGAGGAAATTTGTACTATTAAAGGTGAAATTACAGGCTTTAAAATGACTGGATAATGGGGAGACAATTAAAACGCTTGCAGTGGAATACAGTGTTGGGGAAGTAACAGTTGGAGACTGGCAACGAAACAGGGAGAAATATTCTTCAACAACTCTTTTAAAAGAAAAGTATGAGGAGGTCAGAACTAGTGAAGCAGTGTTTATCTGTTTCAGTCAACAAAGGCAGAAGGGAAGTCCAATTTCTGGCCCAATGTTGCAAGTAAAAGCATTATTTTTTTTTAGAAACAAGTGTAAAGAAGATGACAATTTCAGCGCAAGTGTAGATTGACAAGATGGAAGAATAGGTATGGTGTATGACAGCTTGAGATTTGTGGAGAAAATTTCCGATGATTCGGAAGCTGCAGTAAACTTCTGTAAAAAATTTGAACAACTCATAAAAAGTGAAAACCTCACAAATGATCAGTTATACAATTGTGACAAAACAGGGCTCAACTTTAAAATGTTACCTTCTAAAACACTTGCTTCACATGAACACAATGGTCCTGGCCACAAAAAAACTAAAGAAAGAGTGACATTACTTGCTTGCATCAAATGCATCAGGTGCACACAAATTAAAGCTTGTTATAGGCAAGTCCGTGAAGCCTAGAGCTCTCAAAGACATTTCCTTGTTTGCACAGCATATCTCTTACAAGAAACAAAAGAATTCCTGAATGGACAGAAGTATATTTAAGAAGTGGTTTTATGAAGAATATATGTTGGAAACTAAAACTTTTTTGAAGAAAAATGGTTTGCCTAGTAAAGCAATCTTATTGATGGACAATGCTGGATTGCATCCAGACGAAGAGGAACTATAATGTGATGGAATTCAGGCTTTGCTTTTGCCGCCTAATGTCACAAGTCTGATACAATCGATGGATCAGGGGCTTTGGAATGCTTAAAAAAAAGTGCTGCCTGTTGCAGTCACTTCTACAAGCAATGGAAGAGGACAGAAACATCACAATTTTCTAAAACAAGTAACCATGAAGGACATAGTGTATTGGTTAGCAGAGTCCTGGGATGAAGTGAAGCCTGAGACACTTATAAAATTGTGAAAGAAAAGTTTAGAGAGCAAATCGACTGGTGAGGGTGAATTTGATGATGATGCTGAAGATGTTGAGATATTGAATGAGCCGACAGAAGAAAGGGAGGAGAGAAGAGAGAAGAGAGAAGACCAAAGATGAGTCATAATGAGAGTTTTGCTGTGTTGGAGGCGGCATTGCGCTACGTAGAGCAACAACCAGAAACAACACCATGCGACATCATGTTATTCAAATGACGGTGTGACATTGCCATGCAAAAGCGATTCAATATCCTGAAACAGAAGATGCTTAAAGGCTTTTTCAAAATAATAACCCCATGTATACAGGATGTATCTTTATTGGTGTCATATGTTTGAGGGACATGTTCCTAACATCAAAACATGTTCATATGTTCATGGGTCTGAAAATCAACTGTTTCGTTGTTATAGGCCAAAGAAGATGTATTCCATGAGTGAACAGACAGATGTGCACTACACGTATGGCTGTGCAGACGGCAATGCAGCTCGAGCACATGAACTTTATGCAGAAAGGTACCCTGACAGGCAGTTACCGTGTGCAAGAACATTCGCACGAATTCACCAACGCTTGAGAGAGAATGGCGCATTTGAGAGGAGTACTAGGGATGTTGGCGGACCAATATCGGTACGAGGAATTGAGCTTGAAGAACGAATTCTTCGTGCTGTGGATGCAGACCCATCACAAAGCACAAGACGTATGGCTGTAAGGGAAAGAGTTAGTCATATGACCATCTGGAGAATTCTGCATGAAAATCTTCTGTACTCGTATCACCTTCAACATGTGCAAGGATTAAATGAGGCCGACTTTGAGCCAAGAAGACATTTCTGTCAATGCATGTTACAGCAATGTGCTGTGTTCATGAATTTCCTAGCTTGTATCTTATTCACAGATGAGGCTGGTTTTACTCGCGATGGCATCTTCAATTTTCATAACACTCATAACTGGGCATTTGAATATCCTAATGAACTACGGCAGGACAACCATCAACAGAGGTTCTCTCTCAACGTTTGGGGTGGAATCATTCATGATCACCTTATTGGTCCCTACTTCTCTCCGCGTCTGAATGGACAAACCTATCTCCAGTTACTCAGAAATGAGTTGCATCACTTAACTGATAATGTGCCTCTGGACATCATCCAACGAATGTGGTTTTTACACAATGGTGCTCCAGCTCATTTCAGTATGATAGTTCATAAGTTGGTGAATGATCGATTTCTGCAAAGATGGATCTGTCAAGGGGGAACCATTGCATGGCCTGATTTGAATCCAATGGATTTCTTCATCTGGGGACATTTGAAGTCCTTGATTTATGCAACTCCTGTACCTGATGTTGACATTTTGAGAGGACGTATCCAAACTGGATTTGACCAAATACGAAACACACCAGGAATTTTCAACAGAGGAAGCCACTTCGAGCAATTTTTGTAACTTTGGATTTTATGTTGTAATTCTGAAATAAATGATTTTCAGACCCATGTTCATATGAACCTTTTTATTGTTTTGATGTCAGGAACATGTTCTCCAAATATATGACACCATTAATGATACAGCCTGTATATGTATATATTGTTTATTTCTATACAAAACCTTTAATAACTTACAGTAAGTAACTTCACCTTGATTTGTTACTGGTTTCATTTCATCTTTAATGAGTTTTCCTATGGTGCTCAGTAGTCTGAGTTATCCCAAATTCAAGGTACCTACACCCCCCATTACCTCGGATTAGCAAAACTGTAATGCAATACTTCCTCTGTGTATAGTGATGTAGTAAAGAAAGTAAAAATTGGAGTGATTTCAACTAACTGCATGGAAATGCTCATGGCAACAGATAAGAGAATGTGAATGCTTTTTCTTGTGACTGAACCTCTTGAGCATATAAGTTAGTATTGTAAAAGATTATTAATAACTCTAAAACTATAAAAGATATAACAAAATTAATAGAATTTTGGTTCCTCTTGACTGTTTCCTGTACACTCCTAATATGAGCATATCCTAGCTCCTTCCACTAGGGATATTGCCAAGTAGATACTTTTGAATATGGCACTTGAAAGGCTGGGGAAGGGGATAACTTTAAAAATATTTTAAAATTAGTGTTTCTATGAAACATCAACTATTAGGCATTCCTTTGCTCAGGGCCTCAAAAATGTTCATATAATATTCAACTTTGGAATTCAAGTCAAGATAAAAGCACTCAAGTTCCACTTACATCATGGTCTTAAAAATCTGATGTGATACATTCACATGACCTTCTCTACCCATTCTTCAACATATTCTTACAAAAGCTTATTCTCGTATCTACTTCATGTCAATGGTGTTATTACATATTTCCTTATAGGTACAAGGAGAAGGGAACACGGTGGATATAAGCAATAGATCGTTTAAAAGCGGGTCGGTATGTGATAGCTTAGAAATTCTATTCTCCTTGCATGACCATGGGAAACAAACAAAGCGATTTTGTAGTTGAAAAAGTATATAGTATTTGACAGTTCATACCAATAATAAAGAATATCTGAGAAATGGTTAATGCCACAAAAAATCTTGTTTGATATAA
The DNA here is from genome assembly GCA_030765065.1 of Deroplatys truncata. Lineage (NCBI taxonomy): Eukaryota > Metazoa > Arthropoda > Insecta > Mantodea > Mantidae > Deroplatys > Deroplatys truncata. The sequence goes on along the minus strand of CM060983.1, from coordinate 178,688,987 downwards.
ATAGTGTCATTTAACAAGATCTACATCTTTCGTGCAGTAAGTTTTTGTCTATCTCTAATGTTTTACAAGTTATAAAAAAGTTAATTCAGAATGGAGAGCTTCACAGGCTATTACCCCCAAAGAAATTCAAAATGTACATTTAATTTATTATGTGATTATCTTAAGCTTATGTATTTTAATCAAAATTAAGAGCTATTTTTGAGAAAATCAAACATTTTGAAAAATATTCCATGTAAAGAGTAGTTTATGGTAGGGAGATTTTCTTGAAAATCTTTGTGTTGCATCTTTGAAAGATGCTGTTCACAGATGCATGGACCTTTTTTCTAAAATTGCTTGCTTTGGGGCCTCAAAATATGTATACCAGTGAAATCTGAACTTCAAATTTTTGGATAGAATGTAATGCTTCCCCTGCTTACTGTAAGTACATACTAGAGGAAGAAAAAAAGACTGTTTCAGGAAACATCTTCCCCACCAAACTGATTATAAGAGTAAAGCTTGAGTGCTCTTGACACAGCATTAATTAATGTTACTCTATTATATATACACTACTGAAATAATATTTTAGATTCTTTTAACATTTTATATACTAGCTGCTACTTTGTAAAAATTAACATAATTAATTTTGTTGCCCTTAACAGGTTAAACCAATACTGGATTTGGTTGCAGACATTCTTCCTTTTGCAGCCAAAGTTGTGAGCCAAGAGATGATGGAAAAAGCGGCAGAAGAGGAAAAATGGAAAGAAGAAAATAATCTAAATCGATATACTTTTAAATATCTAGTTCAGAACAATATGGGTGGTTGCCTTCAATGGACATCCCCATATGATAGGGTTTGGTTTGGAAAATATAGATAAATGTATGCTTTTATTTCATTTGTATTAAATATATATGTTCTTAAGATGTACATTTAATTATAAATCCTGAAATCCCACTTCATTCTATATTTTGATTCCTCCAGAATCCCTTTCAAAGTCTAGTAAACACTTCTTTTAAAACACTACCAGATGCATTAATAAGTAAAATACTACAGCCGAAGGTTATCGGGAGTTCAGTGCCGAGTGGTCCGAGTAAAGAACAATAACGCTACTTCCCAGTGTAAACACCAGGCATACTATCGGGAGATAACTAGAATTTTCTGGAAGGTTTATCTCCCCCTCCTCCAGAAGGTGTGTGGAAACAGTTCTAGAAGGTTCAAGAACCCTCTTGGAAGGTTCCACGGCCTATATAAAGCGAGCACTCTCCCAAAGTTGTCAGTTCAAACCCGGTGGAGGGAAATGGATTTATTTGGGTGTAAAAATCCTTAGCACGGTTTCCTTCAGAAGGGAAGTAAAGTCAGTGTCCCATGTTGTAGATTTACGGCATATAAAAGAACCTCAAGCCTGATAAAGAGGCCTTTGAGCAAAATTTCCGGTCTTTCACGTCCAATATAGAATGGGTTCTAAGAACCATAGCAGTTATAAATAAAGCTCAGTTTAATTTTTTCTCAGGAGCAGTCAGTTGCAAGGAAAGCGCGACAATGCAGTCAGTGGCGAGGTGAAAGCGAGTCAAGTAGAGTTGAGCGAGTTGGTGCATGTCAAGTTGTGAGTTGAGTGTGCATCAGTGGAGTTGAGTCAGTCAGTGTACAAGCAAACAACTTCATTTTTGGTGTGACATCAAGAGCAATTCTCCAAGCAAGTTGGTGAAGGCTTCTGTGATGTGCAGTGAGCACTATGGAGTGATGGTTGTGGATGGCTTGTGTTAGACACCTGAGTGAAGTGAACCATTTTGCGTGAAGAGGCTGCATCATGAAGGAAGTGAAGTGACGAAGAATTGAACTAGTTCACTTAGTGAAGTGATAGTATGAACGAAGTGAACACCACAGTGGCATTAGTGAAGTGAACTAGATAAAACAAAACGGTGACAGATAAGAATTGAGAGAAGTGATATTGCAAACTTAGTGACAGTAGAAAAACTGGACAGAGTTACACTGGTGTCAGAAGTGGGATTAAAAAGCCAGGATGGAGGAAAGGCTTAAAAATGTTTTAGCTGGAATGGAGGAGAGAATAATTTACAAAATGGAGAAATTGAAATCCGATCTTGTTGGTGACATTGACACTGTAAGATCTGAGATAAAGGCAATTGTGAAAGTCCTGAAAGACAACATTGCAAAGTAGTTAAAGGACACTAAATCTGACCTGGAAGAAGACATTAATATGGTGGAAGAGGTTCTAGATTAGCAAGAAAAATGGCTGGATGGGCAGACAAAAAAACAAGAGAACGAACATCTGGACCAGCAGATGATGGCAGCCCTATGCCCAGTCACAGTGCAACCTGCAATTAGTTGAGATGGGCAAACTTTGAGGAGGGGCCAGCTGGAGGGATGACACATGGGGCCAATCTGAAGGATAAAGAATCTGGTGTACAATTCACGTGGACGGATGTTTCTTCCAGGGGACTGAGCTATGAGAGATGTTGGATGCAGTGAGACTCCTTTGTGGTCAGGAACGGCATACCAAAGGGAGTGTGGAGGATTGTAGCCAGGAGGGACTAGGGTGAAACAGCTGGTGCTCCTAAAGAAAACTGTGAAGGAAGTCCTCAATGAGACCCATGCCAGCACTACTGGGGGTGCCTGGATGTGAACAAGATCCTGAAGAAGCGCTGTCACCGATATTATTGGTTCCATCTTCGAAACAATATGGAGAGGTGGTGCCCACCATGCGACATTCTTGTCATAGATCCTGGGCTTTGAGAGGATCCCCTCCCCTGATGGTAGTTCATTGTGTTTGCCCTGCTACAGAGAGGGATCTGTGCCGAAGGTTATCGGAGGTCAGTGCTGAGCGGTCCGAGTAAACAACTATAACACCACTTGCCAGCGTAAACACCAGGTGTGCTATTGGGAGATAACTAGAACTTTCTGGAAGCTTTATGTCCTCCCTCCTCCAGAAAGTGTGTGGAATTAGTTCTGGAAGGTTCGTGAATCTCCTGTGGAAGATTCCACTGCCTATATCGAGTGCTCTCTCGGCCAGGCAGTTGCGAATTGAAAGTGAGGTGAGTGCGACAATGGAGGCAAGTGCGACAAAGTGGAGTCAGGCAAGGTGAGAGGTTGGTCAATCAGTCATGAGTTGAAAGTGAGGCAAGTGCAGCAGAGTTAGCCAATTGATGCAGTAATTTGTATCACAAATTATTTAAATGTAAAGAGTGATTATAGTATGAATATGCTTTATTATGTGACATTGATTTGAAATGTTTGTTGATTGTAATTATTGTTGGGAAGTAAGTTTATACTGCCTTACTGAAACTGACAATAATAGCGTGCAATAATGCAGCGAGGGGGTGAGCTGTTTATCATTATTGGAAATGAGGAAGTTACGTAATGTTGGCGCGTTTTCCTTTAGAATCTTCTGGAACATGTCCCTTGAGCATATGTATTCATAATTTTCATTGGATATAAAAATAGACGCTAATGTTGGCGCGTTTTATTAGCCAATTGCAGCTCAGTTATAATCTTTAGGCATATCGGTGTGTAGGAGTATAAATAGAGGCTAGGTTAGAGGTAAAGTCCTTCGGTCCGTCAGTTCATCAAAATTCTTTGTGCACTACACGTCGCACTCCCGTCAGTTCGTCGAAAATATTTTGTATGATACACGTCGCCTTCAGTCCAGCAGAAATATTATACGTCGGCTATCGATTCGCAAGTTACGCGTATAAGAGTTATGAAAAATCTCAAGTATGGTAAAGTTAATTATACAAAAGGTTGAAGTACGTGAATTAAAAGTGATCAGTAAGAAGTTGTTATAACAGTTTCAGTTTGGCGAGTGTCAAGATCAATGTGTAAATGTGATAGCAAATGTGTTCGACAATAAAAGTGTAAAACAAATTCTTTCATCAGTGTTATTTTTGGATAAGAGACTCCCTTCCGTTTACACAACCTGTATAAAGAGAAGTGCTTGACCAAAAGATAATAGCTAGCCGGAGGACAGAGAACCAAAATTAAATAAAATAACAGTAGCATTCTTTCAAACGAACACTAATACTGCCGCAAATTGCTAACACCAGATGGAGCTAACAAGCCTAACAAATGAATCACGTCACAAGATGGCTTCACCATGTTGAGTAAACACATACACAAATAACATAAGTAATACCGTTACAAATTGGCTCCCAAACGTGGGGCTCAATAAATAAATATAACATTAAACTACCACAAATTCGCGCCCAACGTGGGGCAGAGTGACCAGGAAGGAGCAAAGGAATCAGGACGTGGAGCGAATGGAGCAGTGAACTGAACTACAAGACGCAGATTCCAGAAACAACTATAGGAACGACAGACTACGCGGATGATTGGACATCGTAATTCCGAGATTAAAAGGCAACAGGGGAATTCAAATACAGAACACCAAAACGACGTAGATTCATCATGATACGACGCAGAAGCGACATACAAACCTAGGAGAGAGGGGCAGGAAGCTGGACATTAAAGTAACAGCAACAGACAGCATCACAAAGGTCAGAGTATCGTAATTTTTTTTTAGAAAACAAAATTGTAACAATCAAATGTACTTAAGGAGCGGTAGGATAAAGAAAACAATGGCTACTAATAATACAGAAGAAATAATTATGGAGGGAGATAGTGTAACAGTTAGCTGTAATTCAATACAGGTTACAGAAAATAGCTCAAACAATGTAGTATTTGAGGGAGGAAATGTTAGTGCAGAAAGTGAGAATAGAATAGCAGGAAATGTTAATTTTGATGCTATAATGATGATGGAAATGCTGAGAAATATGAGTAGGGAATTGAGGGAAGATATGCAAAAGAATTTTGGGAGATTAGAAAAGAAATTAGATCAAATGAGTGAAGATATTGGTAGGAGTAATGAGATATTAGAGCAAAAAGTTGATCAAAGCAGGGAAGAAATTGTAAAGAAAGTTACGAAGCTAGATAGTAGTATGCCAAAAATGAGTGATGAAAAGGAAATAATAGCAAGTGAGATAGGAGAAGTTTCAAAGAAAATGTCAGATATGAGCAGGGAAATAGGTAACAAAAAAAGTGAGGTTAATACTAAAAGTGAACATGTTGATGTAGAATGTACAGAGTTAGGTAGTAGAATGAGTAACATTTCAAGTGAGGTAAGAGAGATGAAAGAGGTTATGAATGTAGATGTGAATCTGGCGCAAGTTAATTTCAGAGGGGAGATATCAGAAATACAGAATGAGTCAGTAATGCAAAGAAATAAATTGTACGAAGTAGTTAAAGTTTTGCCTGTAAATAATCAAAAGCTAACTTCTGAAGTTAACAAGTACCAAGATGTTCAAATTGAAAACTCCAATCCAGTACAGATTATTACAGACTTGTCAGAGTACTCTCAAATTACAAAGATACCAGAAGAATTGAAAATGACAATTGTTAAAAGATGTGTAGTTCCAAAAACTTTAGATTGGTTTCAAATAGTATCAGGTGGTGAAATATCATTTGAATCCTTTAAAGGTTATCCATGAACAAATTTTGGAAGGTTAGGATACGGCTACGAGCAATGTTTAGCCACAGACAATTTGATCCAGGAGGGTAAATAGCAATGAGATGTAAAGTAAATGCTGGATAGTTAAAGACAAAATGCAGAGCAATGTATTGGAACGTAAGAGGGTTAATTATGTATGTACGTCATAAGAAAGGAGAAATAAATTTTGGACATAACAAAATTTTTAAAAGGAAAATAACATATTTTTAGTAACTGTAACAGCATTTGAAATGAAGCATGATGTTATATTAAAGTAAAAGTACGTAAATATAATTCCAAGAGTATTGTGAATATAATGTACAAAACAACAAAAATGGGGTAAAAATAATTAAAAAAAACAAATACTTATGTAGCAAACAGAACATGTGAAACAGTGTCTAGATTTAAGAGATGTAAATATATTTGTGTAGACGGTGAATATTTTAGTAAATATGTATAGTAATTACAAAAATTCTTAAATGCACAAATTTTTGTCAACAACTTAAGAAAGTAAACAATTTTGTAACAGTAATTAAATAATTCAGGGTACAGTATAGGCTATAAAAAAAAAAATTTGTAATGTTAGATTAATGTCTAAACACATTAGACCAGAGCCAATAAGTAGTGGCAAGATAAAGACAAAACATATGTCATGTGTTAAATGCGTGTGAAGTGTTAAGTGAAAGTCATAGCGTGTGTTCCAAGATTTAGGAGACTAAAAACCCAATTATAGAATTTCCAAACAAGTTGTAAATATTTATAATTATGTTTCTAGTGGGGCATATGATGCAGTAATTTGTATCACAAATTATTTAAATGTAAAGAGTGATTATAGTATGAATATGCTTTATTATGTGACATTGATTTGAAATGTTTGTTGATTGTAATTATTGTTGGGAAGTAAGTTTATACTGCCTTACTGAAACTGACAATAATAGCGTGCAATAATGCAGCGAGGGGGTGAGCTGTTTATCATTATTGGAAACGAGGAAGTTACGTAATGTTGGCGCGTTTTCCTTTAGAATCTTCTGGAACATGTCCCTTGAGCATATGTATTCATAATTTTCATTGGATATAAAAATAGACGCTAATGTTGGCGCGTTTTATTAGCCAATTGCAGCTCAGTTATAATCTTTAGGCATATCGGTGTGTAGGAGTATAAATAGAGGCTAGGTTAGAGGTAAAGTCCTTCGGTCCGTCAGTTCATCAAAATTCTTTGTACACTACACGTCGCACTCCCGTCAGTTCGTCGAAAATATTTTGTATGATACACGTCGCCTTCAGTCCAGCAGAATATTACACGTCGGCTATCGATTCGCAAGTTACGCGTATAAGAGTTATGAAAAATCTCAAGTATGGTAAAGTTAATTATACAAAAGGTTGAAGTACGTGGATTAAAAGTGATCAGTAAGAAGTTGTTATAACAGTTTCAGTTTGGCGAGTGTCAAGATCAATGTGTAAATGTGATAGCAAATGTGTTCGACAATAAAAGTGTAAAACAAATTCTTTCATCAGTGTTATTTTTGGATAAGAGACTCCCTTCCGTTTACACAACCTGTATAAAGAGAAGTGCTTGACCAAAAGATAATAGCTAGCCGGAGGACAGAGAAACAAAATTAAATAAAATAACACTAGCATTCTTGTGTGTGTGTGTGTGTGCGTGTGGGTGTGGGTGTGCGCGTGCGTGTGTGTCACTATCTTTAAGCAATAGTCCAATCTTTTAAGAGGTGGTTGCTATGTGGGGCATTCCACTCTTTAACATGTCCAGGATATAACAGAGCTAGTGCGTCTGTCTCTCTCTTTAAGCAATAGTCAAACCATTTAAGAACTGGTTGCCATGTTGGGAATTCCACTCTCTTCCCATGTCCAGGAGATATAAATATGAAGAGCGAGGGAGTGTGTGTGTAAGTGTGTGTATGTCTCTTACTCTCTCTCTCTCTGTCTCTCTCTTTAAGCTATAGGCAAATCTATTAAGAGATTGTTGCTATGTGGCGCATTCTACTCTCTTCTCATGTCCAGGACATAACGATATGAAGAGAAGGAGTGAGAGAGTAACTGTGCGTCTGTGTGTGTGTGTCTCTCTCTCTATCACACTCTCTCCCTTTCTCTGTGTGTTATGTGTCCCTCTCTCTCTTTAATCAATAGGAAAAGCTTTTAAGAGGTGGTTGCTATGAGGGCATTCCACTCTGTTTGCAATTCCTAGAAATAAAGAGAGTGAGTGTGTCTCACTCACCTTAAGCAATAGTCATATCTTTTAAGCGCTGGTTACTATGTTGGGCATTCCACTATCTTCTCATGTCCAGGACATATAGATATGAAGAGGGATAGAGAGCGTGTAAGTGTATGTCTGTCTCTCACTCTCTCTCTCTCTCTCTCTCTTTCTCTCTGTTTAAGCAAAAGGCAAATCTTTTAAGAGATGGTTGCTACGTGGGGCATTCCACTCTCTTCCCATGTCTAGAATATAACGTTATGAAGAGAGAGCGTGAGAGTGTGTGTGTTTCTGTTTGTGTGTGTCTCTCTCTCTCGCTCTCTCTGTGTGTGTATGTGTTTCTCTCCTTAAGCAATAGGCAAATCTTTTAAGCGGTGGTTTCTATGAGGGAGATTCCATTCACTTTGCATTTCCAGAATATAAGAAATGGAGTGTGTCTCACTCTGTTTAAACAATAGTCAAATCTTTTAAGAGGTAGCTGCTACGTGGATGTATTGCGCTCTCTTTGCATGTCAAGGATATAATTGAGCTAGTGTGTGTGTCTGTCTCTCTTTAAGCAACAATCAAACCACGTGCGGCAGGTTACTATGTGGGGCATTCAACACTCTTTTCATGTCGAGGATGTAAGAGCGCTCGCGCGCCCTGTGTGTGTGTGTGTGTGTCTGTGTGTGTGCGCGCGCGTGCGTGCGTGTGTGCCTGCGTGCGTGTGTGTCACTCTCTTTAAGCAATAGTCCAATCTTTTAAGAGGTGGTTGCTATGTGGCGCATTCCACTCTTTAACATGTCCAGGATAGAGAGAGCTAGTGTGTCTGTCTCTCTCTTTAAGCACTAGTCAAACCATTTAAGAACTGGTTGCCATGTTGGAAATTGCACTCTCATCCCATGTCCAGGAGATATAAATATGAAGAGCGAGGGAGTGTGTGTATGTCTCTTACTCTCTCTCTCTCTCTCTCTCTGTCTCTCTCTGTCTCTCTCTTTAAGCTATAGGCAAATCTATTAAGAGATTGTTGCTATGTGGCGCATTCTACTCTCTTCTCATATCCAGGACATATAGATATGAAGAGGGATAGAGAGCGTGTATGTGTAAGTGTATGTCTGTCTCTCACTCACTCTCTCTTTCTCTCTGTTTAAACAATACGCAAATCTTTAAAGAGATGGTTGCTACGTGGGGCATTCCACTCTCTTCCCATGTCTAGGATATAACGTTATGAAGAGAGAGAGTGAGAGTGTGTGTGTTTCTGTTTGTGAGTGTCTCTCTCTCGCTCTCTCTCTGTCTCTGTGTGTATGTGTTTCTCTCCATAAGCAATAGGCAAATCTTTTAAGAGGTGGTGTCTATGAGGGAGAATCCATTCTCTTTGCATTTCCAGAATATAAGAAATGGAGTGTGTCTCACTCTGTTTAAACAATACTCAAATCGTTTAAGAGGTAGCCGCTACGTGGATGTATTACGCTCTCTTTGCATGTCAAGGATATAATTGAGCTAGTGTGTGTGTCTGTCTCTCTTTTAGCAACAGTCAAACCACTTACGGCAGGTTGCTATGTGGGGCATTCAACACTCTTTGCATGTCGACGATGTAAGAGCGCTCGCGCGCCCTCTGTGTGTGTGTGTGTGTGTGGGGGGGGGGGTTGTGGGTGTGGGTAGGTGGGTGCGTGCGTGCGTGCGTGCGTGTGTGTCACTCTCTTTAAGCAATAGTCCAATCTTTTAAGAGATGGTTGCTATGTGGGGCATTCCACTCTTTAACATGTCCAGGATATAAGAGAGCTAGTGTGTCTGTCTCTCTCTTTAAGCAATAGTCAAACCATTTAAGAACTGTTGCCATGTTGGGAATTCCACCCTCTTCCCATGTCCAGGAGATATAAATATGAAGACCGAGGGAGTGTGTGTATGTCTCTTACTCTCTCTCTCTCTCTCTCTGAATCTCTCTTAAAGCTATAGGAAAATCTAATAAGAGATTGTTGCTATGTGGCGCATTCTACTCTCTTCTCATGTCCAGGACATTACGATATGAAGAGAAGGAGTGAGAGAGTAACTGTGCGTCTGTGCGTGTGTCTCTCTCTCTCTATCACACTCCTTCCCTTTCTCTGTGTGTTATGTGTCCCTTTCTCTCTTTAATCAATAGGCAAAGCCTTTAAGAGGTGGTTGCTATGAGGGCATTCCACTCTCTTTGCAATTCCTAGAAATAAAGATAGTGAGTGTGTCTCACTCACCTTAAGCAATAGTCATATCTTTTAAGCGCTGGTTGCTATGTTGGGCATTCCACTCTCTTCTCATGTCCAGGACATATAGATATGAAGAGGGATAGAGAGCGTGTATGTGTAAGTGTATGTCTGTCTCTCACTCTCTCTCTCTCTCTCTTTCTCTCTGTTTAAGCAATAGGCAAATCTTTTAAGTGATGGTTGCTACGTGGTGCATTCCACTCTCTTCCCATGTCAAGGATATAACGTTATGAAGAGAGAAAGTGAGAGTGTGTGTGTTTCTGTTTGTGTGTGTCTCTCTCTCGCTCTCTCTCTCTCTGTCTCTGTGTGTATGTGTTTCTCTCCTTAAGCAATAGGCAAATCTTTTAAGAGGTGGTGTCTATGAGCGAGATGCCATTCTCTTTGCATTTCCAGAATATAAGAAACGGAGTGTGTCTCACTCTGTTTAAACAATAGTCAAATCTTTTAAGAGGTAGCTGCCACCTGGCTGTATTACGCTGTCTTTGCATGTCAAGGATATAATTGAGCTAGTGTGTGTGTCTATCTCTCTTTAAGCAACAGTCAAACCACTTACGGCAGGTTGCTATGTGGGGCATTAAACACACTCTTTGCATGTCGAGGATGTAAGAGCGCTCGCACGCTCTGTGTGTGTGCGTGCGCGTGCGCGTGCGTGTGCGTGTGTGTGGGTGGGTGGGGGTGGGGGTGCGGGTGTGCGTGTACGTGTGTGTGTTGCGTGTGTGTCACTCTCTTTGAGCACTAGTCCAATCTTTTAAGAGGTGGTTGCTATGTGGGGCATTCCACTCTTTAACATGTCCAGGATATAAGAGAGCTAGTGTGTCTGTCTCTCTCTTTAAGCAATAGTCAAACCATTTAAGAACTGGTTGCCATGTTGGGAATTCCACTCTCTTCCCATGTCCAGGAGATATAAATATGCAGACCGAGGGAGTGTGTGTATGTCTCTTACTCTCTCTCTCTCTCTCTCTCTCTCTCTCTCTCTCTCTCTCTGAATCTCTCTTTAAGCAATAGGCAAATCTAATAAGAGATTGTTGCTATGTGGCACATTCTACTCTCTTCTCATGTCCAGGAAATTACGATATGAAGAGAAGGAGTGAGAGAGTAACTGTGCGTCTGTGTGTGTGTCTCTCTCTCTATCACACTCCTTCCATTTTTCTGTGTGTTATGTGTCCCTTTCTCTCTTTAATCAATAGGCAAAGCTTTTAAGAGGTGGTTGCTATGAGGGCATTCCACTCTGTTTGCAATTCCTAGAAATAAAGAGAGTGAGTGTGTCTCACTCACCTTAAGCAATAGTCATATATTTTAAGCGCTGGTTGCTATGTTGGGCATTCCACTCTCTTCTCATGTCCAGGACATATAGATATGAAGAGGGATAGAGAGCGTGTATGTGTAAGTGTATGTCTGTCTCTCACTCTCTCTCTCTCTCTCTTTCTCTCTGTTTAAGCAATAGGCAAATCTTTTAAGAGCTGGTTGCTACGTGGGGCATTCCACTCTCTTCCCATGTCAAGGATATAACGTTATGAAGAGAGAGAGTGAGAGTGTGTGTGTTTCTGTTTGTGTGTGTCTCTCTCTCGCTCTCTCTCTGTCTCTGTGTGTATGTGTTTCTCTCCTTAAGCAATAGGCAAATCTTTTAAGAGGTGGTGTCTATGAGGGAGATGCCATTCTCTTTGCATTTCCAGAATATAAGAAACGGAGTGTGTCTCACTCTGTTTAAACAATAGTCAAATCTTTTAAGAGGTAGCTGCCACCTGGCTGTATTACGATCTCTTTGCATGTCAAGGATATAATTGAGCTAGTGTGTGTGTCTGTCTCTCTTTAAGCAACAGTCAAACCACTTACGGCAGGCTGCTATGTGGGGCATTAACCACACTCTTTGCATGTCGAGGATGTAAGAGCGCTCGCACGCCCTGTGTGTGTGTGTGTGTGTGCGAGCATGCGTGCGTGCGTGAGAGTGTGTGTGTGTGCGTGCGGGCGTGCGTGCGTGTGTGTGTTGTGTGTGTGTTATGAGTGCGTGCGTGCGTGCGTGTGTGTGTCACTCTCTTTAAGCAATAGTCCAATCTTTTAAGAGGTAGTTGCTATGTGTGTGTGTGTTGTGGGTGTGGGTGTGGGTGGGGGTGGGTGGGTGCGTGCGTGCGTGCGTGTGTGTCACTCTCTTTAAGCAATAGTCCAATCGTTTAAGAGGTGGTTGTTATGAGGGGCATTCCACTCTTTAACATGTCCAGGATATAAGAGAGCTAGTGTGTCTGTCTCTCTCTTTAAGCAATAGTCAAACCATTTAAGAACTGGTTGCCATGTTGGGAATTCCACTCTCTTCCCATGTCCAGGAGATATAAATATGAAGACCGAGGGGGTGTGTGTATGTCTCTTACTCTCTCTCTCTCTCTCTGAATCTCTCTTTAAGCTATAGGCAAATCTCATAAGAGATTGTTGCTATGTGGCGCATTCTACTCTCTTCTCATGTCCAGGACATAACGATATGAAGAGAAGGAGTGAGAGAGTAACTGTGCGTCTGTGTGTGTGTCTCTCTCTCTATCACACTCCCTCCCTTTCTCTCTTTAATCAGTAGGCAAAGCTTTTAAGAGGTGGTTGCTATGAGGGCATTCCACTCTCTTTGCAATTCCTAGAAATAAAGATAGTGTGTCTCACTCACCTTAAGCAATTGTCATATCTTTTAAGCGCTGGTTGCTATGTTGGGCATTCCACTCTCCTATCATGTCCAGGACATATAGATATGAAGAGGGATAGAGAGCGTGTATGTGTAAGTGTATGTCTGTCTCTCACTTTCTCTCTCTCTTTCTCTCTGTTTAAGCAATAGGCAAATCTTTTAAGAGATGGTTGCTACGTGGGGCATTCCACTCTCTTCCCATGTCAAGGATATAACGTTATGAACAGAGAGAGTGAGAGTGTGTGTGTTTCTATTTGTGTGTGTCTCTCTCTCGCTCTCTCTCTGTCGCTGTGTGTATGTGTTTCTCTCCTTAAGCAATAGGCAAATCTTTTAAGAGGTGGTGTCTATGAGGGAGATGCCATTCTCTTTGCATTTCCAGAATATAAGAAACGGAGTGTGTCTCACTCTGTTTAAACAATAGTAAAGTCTTTTAAGAGGTAGCTGCCACCTGGCTGTATTACGATCTCTTTGCATGTCAAGGTTATAATTGAGCTAGTGTGTGTGTCTGTCTCTCTTTAAGCAACAGTCAAACCACTTACGGCAGGTTGCTATGTGGGGCATTAACCACACTCTTTGCATGTCGAGGATGTAAGAGCGCTCGCACGCCCTGTATGTGTGTGCGTGCGTGCGTGTGTGCGTGTGTGTGCGTGTGTGCGTGGGTGCGTGGGTGCGTGGGTGCGTGCGTGCTTGCGGGCGTGCGTGCGTGTGTGTGTTGTGTGTGTGTTGTGTGTGCGTGCGTGCGTGCGTGTGTGTGTGTCACTCTCTTTAAGCAATAGTCCAATCTTTTAAGCGGTGGTTGCTATGTGTGTGTGTGTGTTTTGTGGGTGTGGGTGTGGGTGTGGGTGTGGGTGGGCGTGGGGGTGGTGGTGGTGGGGGGTGTGTTGTGTGTGGGTGTGGGTGTGTGTGGGTGTGTGGGGGTGTGTCACTCTCTTTAGGCAATAGTCCAATCTTTTAAGAGGTGGTTGCTATGTGGGGCATTCCACTCTATAACATGTCCAGGATATAAGAGAGCTAGTGTGTCTGTCTCTCTCTTTAAGCAATAGTCAAACCATTTAAGCACTGGTTACCATGATGGGAATTCCACTCTCTTCCCATGTCCAGGAGATATAAATATGAAGACCGAGGGAGTGTGTGTATGTCTCTTACTCTCTCTCTCTCTCTCTCTCTCTCTCTCTCTCTGAATCTCTCTTTAAGTTATAGGCAAATCTAATAAGAGACTGTTGCTATGTGGCGCATTCTACTCTCTTCTCATGTCCAGGACATTACGATATGAAGAGAAGGAGTGAGAGAGTAACTGTGCGTCTGTATGTGTGTCTCTCTCTCTCTATCACACTCCTTCCCTTTCTCTGTGTGTTATATGTCTCTTTCTCTCTTTAATCAATAGGAAAAGCTTTTAAGAGGTGGTTGCTATGAGGGCATTCCACTCTCTTTGCAATTCCTAGAAATAAAGAGAGTGAGTGTGTCTCACCCTACCTTAAGCAATAGTCATATCTTTTATGCGCTGGTTGCCATGTTGGGCATTCCACTCTCTTATCAGTTCCAGGACATATAGATATGAGGAGGGATAGAGAGCGTGAATGTGTAAGTGTATGTCTGTCTCTCACACTCTCTCTCTTTCTCTCTGTTTAAGCAATAGGCAAATCTTTTAAGAGATGGTTGCTACGTGGGGCATTCCACTCTTTTCCAATGTCAAGGATATAACGTTATGAAGAGAGAGAGTGAGAATGTGTGTTTCTGTTTGTGTGTGTCTCACTTTCTGTCTCTGTGTGTATGTGTTTCTCTCCTTAAGCAATAGGCATATCTTTTAAGAGGTGGTGTCTATGAGGGAGATGCCATTCTCTTTGCATTTCCAGAATATAAGAAACGGAGTGTGTCTCACTCTATTTAAACAATAGTCAAATCTTTTAAGAGGTAGCTGCCACCTGGCTGTATTACGCTCTCTTTGCATGTCAAGGATATAATTGAGCTAGTGTGTGTGTCTGTCTCTCTTTAAGCAACAGTCAAACCACTTACGGCAGGTTGCTATGTGGGGCATTAACCACACTCTTTGCATGTCGAGGACGTAAGAGCGCTCGCACGCCCTGTGTGTGTGTGTGTGGGTGTGCGTGCGTGTGTGCGTGTGTGCGTGTGAGCGTGGGCACGTGGGTGCGTGGGTGGTAGCGTGCGTGCGTCCGTGTGTGTGTTGTGTGCGTTGTGTGTGCGTGCGTGCGTGTGTGTGTGTGTGTGTCACTCTCTTTAAGCAATAGTCCAATCTTTTAAGAGGTGGTTGCTATGTGTGTGTGTTGTGGTTGTGGGTGTGGGTGGGGGTGGGGGTGGTGGTGGGGGGGTGTGGGTGTGTGTGGGTGTGTGTGCGTGGGTGCGTGCGTGCGTGCGTGTGCGTGTGTGTGGGTGGGTGGATGGGTGGGGGTGTGGGTGTGGGTGTGGGTGGGGGGGTGCGGGTGTGGATACGGGTGTGCGTGTGCGGGTGTGCGTGTGCGTGTGTGTGTTGTGGGTGTGGTTTTGGGGTTGTGTGGGTGTGTGGGTGTGTGGGTGTGGCTGCGGGTGTGTGTGTGGGCGTGTGGGGGTGTGGGTGGGTGCGTGGGTGCGTGCGTGCGTGTGTGTCACTCTCTTTAAGCAATAGTCCAATCTTTTAAGAGGATGTTGCTATGTGGGGCATTCCACTCTTTAACGTGTCCAGGATATAAAAGAGCTAGTGTGTCTGTCTCTCTCTTTAAGCAATAGTCAAACAATTTAAGAACTGGTTGCCATGTTGGGAATTCCACTCTCTTTCCATGTCCAGGAGATATAAATATGAAGACCGAGGGAGTGTGTGTATGTCTCTTACTCTCTCTCTCTCTCTCTCTCTCTCTCTGAATCTCTCTTTAAGCTATAGGCAAATCTAATAAGAGATTGTTGCTATGTGGCGCATTCTACTCTCTTCTCATGTCCAGGACATTACGATATGAAAAGAAGGAGTGAGAGAGTAACTGTGCGTCTGTATGTGAGTCTCTCTCTCTATCCCACTCCTTTCCTTTCTCTGTGTGTTATATGTCCCTTTCTCTCTTTAATCAATACAAAAAGCTTTTAAGAGGTGGTTGTTATGAGGGCATTCCACTCTCTTTGCAATTCCTAGAAATAAAGAGAGTGAGTGTGTCTCACTCACCTTAAGCAATAGTCATATCTTTTAAGCGCTGGTTGCTATGTTGGGCATTCCACTCTCTTCTCATGTCCAGGACATATAGATATGAAGAGGGATAGAGAGCGTGTATGTGTAAGTGTATTGTTTTCTCTCACTCTCTCTCTCTTTCTCTCTGTTTAAGCAATAGGCAAATCTTATAAGAGATGGTTGCTACGTGGGGCATTCCACTCTCTTCCCATGTCAAGGATATAACGTTATGAACAGAGAGAGTGAGAGTGTGTGTGTTTCTGTTTGTGTGTGTCTCTCTCTCGCTCTCTCTCTGTCTCTGTGTGTATGTGTTTCTCTCCTTAAGCAATAGGCAAATCCTTTAGGAGGTGGTGTCTATGAGGGAGATGCCATTCTCTTTGCATTTCCAGAATATAAGAAACGGAGTGTGTCTCACTCTGTTTAAACAATAGTCAAATCTTTTAAGAGGTAGCTGCCACCTGGCTGTATTACGCTGTCTTTGCATGTCAAGGATATAATTGAGCTAGTGTGTGTGTCTGTCTCTCTTTAAGCAACAGTCAAACCACTTACGGCAGGTAGCTATGTGGGGCATTAACCACACTCTTTGCATGTCGAGGATGTAAGAGCGCTCGCACGCCCTGTGTGTGTGAGTGTGTGTGTGTTGTGGTTGTGGGTGTGGGTGTGTGGATGTGGGGGTGTGGGGGTCTGAGTGGGGGGGTGTGTGGTTGTGGGTGTGGGGGTGTGGGTGGGTGCGTGCATGCGTGTGTGTCACTCTCTTTAAGCAATAGTCCAATCTTTTAAGAGGTGGTTGTTATGTGGGGCATTCCACTCTTTAACATGTCCAGGATATAAGAGAGCTAGTGTTTCTGTCTCTCTCTTTAAGCAATAGTCAAACCATTTAAGAACTGGTTGCCATGTTGGGAATTCCACTCTCTTCCCATGTCCTGGAGATATAAATATGAAGACCGAGGGAGTGTGTGTATGTCTCTTACTTTCTCTCTCTCTCTCTCTCTCTCTCTCTCTCTCTCTCTCTCTCTGAATATCTCTTTAAGCTATAGGCAAATCTAATAAGAGATTGTTGCTATGTGGCGCATTCTACTCTCTTCTCATGTCCAGGACATTACGATATGAAGAGAAGGAGTGAGAGAGTAACTGTGCGTCTGTGTGTGTGTCTCTCTCTATCACACTCCTTCCCTTTCGCTGTGTGTTATGCGTCCCTTTCTCTCTTTAATCAATAGGCAAAGCTTTTAAGAGGTGGTTGCTATGAGGGCATTCCACTCTCTTTGCAATTCCTAGAAATAAAGAGAGTGAGTGTGTCTCACTCACCCACAAGCAATAGTCATATCTTTTAAGCGCTGGTTGCTATGTTGGGCATTCCACTCTCTTCTCATGTCCTGGACATATAGATATGAAGAGGGATAGAGAGCGTGTATGTGTAAGTGTATGTCTGTCTCTCACTCTCTCACTCTCTCTCTCTCTCTGTTTAAGCAATAGGCAAATCTTTTAAGAGATGGTTGCTACATGGGGCATTCCACTCTCTTCCCATGTCAAGGATATAACGTTATGAAGAGAGAGAGTGAGAGTGTGTGTGTTTCTGTTTGTGTGTGTCTCTCTCTCGCGCTCTCTCTCTCTGTCTCTGTGTGTATGTGTTTCTCTCCTTAAGCAATAGGCAAATCTTTTAAGAGGTGGTGTCTATGAGGGAGATGCCATTCTCTTTGCATTTCCAGAATATAAGTAACGGAGTGTGTCTCACTGTGTTTAAACAATAGTCAAATCTTTTAAGAGGTAGTTGCCACCTGGCTGTGTTTCGATCTCTTTGCATGTCAAGGATATAATTGAGCTAGTGTGTGTGTCTGTCTCTCTTTAAGCAACAGTCAAACCACTTACGGCAGGTTGCTATGTGGGGCATTAACCACACTCTTTGCATGTCGAGGATGTAAGAGCGCTCGCACACCATGTGTGTGTGTGCGTGCGTGCTTGCGTGCGTGCGTGTGTCCGTGTGTGTGTGCGTGTGTACGTGTGTGCGTGTGTGCGTGGGTGCGTGGGTGCGTGCGTGTGTGTATTGTGTGTGTGTTTTGTGTGCGTGCGTGCGTGCGTGTGTGTGTCACTCTCTTTAAGCAATAGTCCAATCTTTTAAGAGGTGGTTGCTATGTGTGTGTGTGTTGTGGTTGTGGGTGTGGGAGGGGGTGGGGGTGGGGTTCGTGGGGGGGGGGGGGGTTGGTGGGTGGGTGGGTGCGTGCGTGCGTGTGTGTCACTCTCTTTAAGCAATAGCCCAATCCTTTAAGAGGTGGTTGCTATGTGGGGCATTCCACTCTTTAACATGTCCAGGATATAAGAGAGCTAGTGTGTCTGTCTCTCTCTTTAAGCAATAGTCAAACCATTTAAGAACTGGTTGCCATGTTGGGAATTCCACTCTCTTCCCATGTCCAGGAGATATAAATATGAAGACCGAGGGAGTGTGTGTATGTCTCTTACTCTCTCTCTCTCTCTCTCTCTCTGAATCTCTCTTTAAGCTATAGGCAAATCTCATAAGAGATTGTTGCTATGTGGCGCATTCTACTCTCTTCTCATGTCCAGGACATTACGATATGAAGAGAAGGAGTGAGAGAGTAACTGTGCGTCTGTGTGTATGTCTCTCTCTCTATCACACTCCTTCCCTTTCTCTGTGTGTTATGTGTCCCTTTCTCTCTTTAATCAATAGGCAAAGCTTTTAAGAGGTGGTTGCTATGAGGGCATTCCACTCTCTTTGCAATTCCTAGAAATAAAGAGAGTGTGTCTCACTCACCTTAAGCAATTGCCATATCTTTTAAGCGCTGGTTGCTATGTTGGGCATTCCACTCTCTTATCTAGTCCAGGAAATAGAGATATGAAGAGGGATATAGAGCGTGTATGTGTAAGTGTATGTCTGTCTCTCACTCTCTCTCTCTTTCTCTTTGTTTAAGCAATAGGCAAATCTCTTAAGAGATGGTTGCTACTTGGGGCATTCCACTCTCTTCCCATGTCAAGGATATAACGTTATGAAGAGAGAGAGTGAGAGTGTGTGTGTTTCTGTTTGTGTGTGACTCTCTCTCTCTGTCTCTGTGTGTATGTGTTTCTCTCCTTAAGCAATAGGCAAATCTTTTAAGAGGTGGTTTCTATGAGGGAGATGCCATTCTCTTTGCATTTCCAGAATATAAGAAACGGAGTGTGTCTCACTCTGTTTAAACAATAGTCAAATCTTTTAAGAGGTAGCTGCCACCTGGCTGTATTACGCTCTCTTTGCATCTCAAGGATATAATTGAGCTAGTGTGTGTGTCTGTCTCTCCTTAAGCAACAGTCAAACCACTTACGGCAGGTTGATATGTGGGGCATTAACCACACTCTTTGCATGTGGAGGACGTAAGAGCGCTCGCACGCCCTGTGTGGGTGTGTGTGTGTGGGTGTGTGTGTGCGTGTGCGTGCGTGTGTGCGTGTGTACTTGTGTGCGTGGGTGCGTGGGTGCGTGCGTGCGTGCGGGCATGCGTGCGTACGTCCGTGTGTGTGTTGTGTGTGTTGTGTGTGCGTGCGTGAGTGTGTCAGTCTCTTTAAGCAATAGTCCAATCTTTTAAGAGGTGGTTGCTATGTGTGTGTGGGTTGTGGGGGTGGGTGTGGGGGTGGTGGGGGGCTGTGGGTGTAGGTGTGGGTGTGTGTGTGGGTTTGTGTGTGTGGGTGGGTGCGTGATGGCGTGCTTGCGTGCGTGTGTGTCACTCTCTTTAAGCAATAGTCCAATCTTTTAAGAGGTGGTTGCTATGTGGGGCATTCCATTCTTTAACATGTCCAGGATATAAGAGAGCTAGTGTGTCTGTCTCTCTCTTTAAGCAATAGTCAAACCATTTAAGAACTGGTTGCCATGTTGGGAATTCCACTCTCTTCCCATGTCCAGGAGATATAAGTATGAAGATCGAGGGAGTGTGTGTATGTCTCTTACTCTCTCTCTCTCTCTCTCTGAATCTCTCTTTAAGCTATAGGCAAATCTAATAAGAGATTGTTGCTATGTGGCGCATTCTACTCTATTCTCATGTCCAGGACATTACGATATGAAGAGAAGGCGTGAGAGAGTAACTGTGCGTGTGTGTGTGTGTCTCTCTCTCTATCACACTCCTTCCCTTTCTCTGTGTGTTATGTGTCCCTTTCTCTCTTTAATCAATAGGCAAAGCTTTTAAGAGGTGGTTGCTATGAGGGCATTCCACTCTCTTTGCAATTCCTAGAAATAAAGAGAGTGAGTGTGTCTCACTTACCTTAAGCAATTGCCATATCTTTTAAGCGCTGGTTGCTATGTTGGGCATCCACTCTCTTCTCATGTCCAGGACATATAGATATGAAGAGGGATAGAGAGCGTGTATGTGTAAGTGTATGTCTGTCTCTCACTCTCTCTCTCTTTCTCTCTGTTTAAGCAATAGGCAAATCTTTTAAGAGATGGTTGCTACGTGGGGCATTCCACACTCTTCCCATGTCAAGGATATAACGTTATGAAGAGAGAGAGTGAGAGTGTGTGTGTTTCTGTTTGTGTGTGTCTCTCTCTCGCTCTCTCTCTGTCGCTGTGTGTATGTGTTTCTCTCCTTAAGCAATAGGCAAATCTTTTAAGAGGTGGTGTCTATGAGGGAGATGCCATTCTCTTTGCATTTCCAGAATATAAGAAACGGAGTGTGTCTCACTCTAAACAATAGTCAAATCTTTTAAGAGGTAGCTGCCACCTCGCTGTATTACGCTCTCTTTGCATGTCAAGAATATAATTGAGCTAGTGTGTGTGTCTGTCTCTCTTTAAGCAACAGTCAAACCACTTACGGCAGGTTGCTATGTGGGGCATTAACCACACTCTTTGCATGTCGAGGATGTAAGACCGCTCGCACGCTCTGTGTGTGTGTGCGTGCGCCTGCGAGTGCGCGTGCGTGCGCGTGTGCGTGTTCGTGTGTATTTGTGGGTTGGTGGGTGGATGGGTGGGGGTGTGGGGTGTGGATGTGGGTGGGGGTGGGGTTGCGGGTGCGGGTGCGGGTGTGCGTGTGTGTGTGTTGTGGGTGTGGGTGTGGGTGTGTGTGTG
Organism: Deroplatys truncata; assembly: GCA_030765065.1. Classification (NCBI taxonomy): domain Eukaryota; kingdom Metazoa; phylum Arthropoda; class Insecta; order Mantodea; family Mantidae; genus Deroplatys; species Deroplatys truncata. Next base: position 178,668,249 of record CM060983.1, on the reverse strand, counting down.
GGCGTGGTGGGGGTGGGTGGGGCTGGGGGTGGTGGGGGGTTTGGGGGTAGGTGTGGGTGTGTGGGGGTGTGGGGGTGTGGGTGGGTATGTGGGTGCGTGCGTACGTGCGTGTGTGTCACTCTCTTTAAGCAATAGTCCAATCTTTTAAGAGGTGGTTGCTATGTGGGGCATTCCACTCTTTAACATGTCCAGGATATAAGAGAGCTAGTGTGTCTGTCTCTCTCTCTAAGCAATAGTCAAACCATTTAAGAACTGGTTGCCATTTGGGAATTCCACTCTCTTCCCATGTCCAGGAGATATAAATATGAAGATCGAGGGAGTGTGTGTATGTCTCTTACTCTCTCTCTCTCTCTGAATCTCTCTTTAAGTTATAGGCAAATCTCATAAGAGATTGTTGCTATGTGGCGCATTCTACTCTCTTCTCATGTCCAGGAGATTACGATATGAAGAGAAGGAGTGAGAGAGTAACTGTGCGTCTGTGTGTGTGTCTCTCTCTCTATCACACTCCTTCGCTTTCTCTGTGTGTTATGTGTCCCTTTCTCTCTTTAATCAATAGGCAAAGCTTTTAAGAGGTGGTTGCTATGAGGGCATTCCACTCTCTTTGCAATTCCTAGAAATAAAGAGAGTGTGTCTCACTCACCTTAAGCAATTGTCATATCTTTTAAGCGCTGGTTGCTATGTTGGGCATTCCACTCTCTTATCATGTCCAGGACATATAGATATGAAGAGGGATAGAGAGCGTGTATGTGTAAGTGTATGTCTGTCTCTCACTCTCTCTCTCTCTCTCTTTCTCTCTGTTTAAGCAATAGGCAAATCTATTAAGAGATGGTTGCTACGTGGGGCATTCCACACTCTTCCCATGTCAAGGATATAACGTTATGAAGAGAGAGAGTGAGAGTGTGTGTGTTTCTGTTTGTGTGTGTCTCTCTCTCGCTCTCTCTCTGTCGCTGTGTGTATGTGTTTCTCTCCTTAAGCAATAGGCAAATCTTTTAAGAGGTGGTGTCTATGAGGGAGATGCCATTCTCTTTGCATTTCCAGAATATAAGAAACGGAGTGTGTCTCACTCTGTTTAAACAATAGTCAAATCTTTTAAGAGGTAGCTGCCACCTCGCTGTATTACGCTCTCTTTGCATGTCAAGGATATAATTGAGCTAGTCTGTGTGTCTGTCTCTCTTTAAGCAACAGTCAAACCACTTACGGCAGTTTGCTATGTGGGGCATTAACCACACTCTTTGCATGTCGAGGATGTAAGACCGCTCGCACGCTCTGTGTGTGTGTGCGTGCGCGTGCGAGTGCGCGTGCGTGTGCGTGTGCGTGTTCGTGTGTATTTGTGGGTTGGTGGGTGGATGGGTGGGGGTGTGGGGTGTGGATGTGGGTGGGGGTGGGGTTGCGGGTGCGGGTGCGGGTGTGCGTTTGCGGGTGTGCGTGTGTGTGTTGTGGGTGTGGGTGTGGGTGTGTGTGGGCGTGGTGGGGGTGGGTGGGGCTGGGGGTGGTGGGGGGTTTGGGGGTAGGTGTGGGTGTGTGGGGGTGTGGGGGTGTGGGTGGGTATGTGGGTGTGTGCGTACGTGCGTGTGTGTCACTCTCTTTAAGCAATAGTCCAATCTTTTAAGAGGTGGTTTGCTATGTGGGGCATTCCACTCTTTAACATGTCCAGGATATAAGAGAGCTAGTGTGTCTGTCTCTCTCTCTAAGCAATAGTCAAACCATTTAAGAACTGGTTGCCATTTGGGAATTCCACTCTCTTCCCATGTCCAGGAGATATAAATATGAAGATCGAGGGAGTGTGTGTATGTCTCTTACTCTCTCCCTCTCTCTGAATCTCTCTTTAAGCTATAGGCAAATCTCATAAGAGATTGTTGCTATGTGGCGCATTCTACTCTCTTCTCATGTCCAGGAGATTACGATATGAAGAGAAGGAGTGAGAGAGTAACTGTGCGTCTGTGTGTGTGTCTCTCTCTCTATCACACTCCTTCGCTTTCTCTGTGTGTTATGTGTCCCTTTCTCTCTTTAATCAATATGCAAAGCTTTTAAGAGGTGGTTGCTATGAGGGCATTCCACTCTCTTTGCAATTCCTAGAAATAAAGAGAGTGTGTCTCACTCACCTTAAGCAATTGTCATATCTTTTAAGCGCTGGTTGCTATGTTGGGCATTCCACTCTCTTATCATGTCCAGGACATATAGATATGAAGAGGGATAGAGAGCGTATATGTGTAAGTGTATGTCTGTCTCTCACTCTCTCTCTCTTTCTCTCTGTTTAAGCAATAGGCAAATCTTTTAAGAGATGGCTGCTACGTGGGCCATTCCACTCTCTTCCCATGTCAAGGATATAACGTTATGAAGAGAGAGAGAGTGAGAGTGTGTGTGTTTCTGTTTGTCTCTCTCTCGCTCTCTCTCTCTCTCTCTCTGTCGCTGTGTGTATGTGTTTCTCTCCTTAAGCAATAGGCAAATCTTTTAAGAGGTGGTGTCTATGAGGGAGATGCCATTCTCTTTGCATTTCCAGAATATAAGAAACGGAGTGTGTCTCACTCTGTTTAAACAATAGTCAAATCTTTTAAGAGGTAGCTGCCACCTGGCTGTATTACGCTCTCTTTGCATGTCAAGGATATAATTGAGCTAGTGTGTGTGTCTGTCTCTCCTTAAGCAACAGTCAAACCACCTACGGCAGGTTGCTATTTGGGGCATTAACCACACTCTTTGCATGTCGAGGACGTAAGAGCGCTCGCACGCCCTGTGCGTGTGTGTGTGGGTGTGTGTGTGCGTGCGTGTGTGCGTGTGTGCGTGTGTGCGTGTGTGCGTGGTTGCGTGGGTGCGTGGGTGCGTGCGTGCGTGCGTGTGTGTGTTGTGTGTGTGTTGTGTGTGCGTGCGTGCGTGCGTGTGTGTGTCACTCTCTTTAAGCAATAGTCCAATCTTTTAAGAGGTGGTTGCTATGTGTGTGTGTGTTGTGGGTGTGGGTGCGAGTGGGGGTGGGTGTGGGGGTGGTGGGGGGCTGTGGGTGTGTGGGTGTAGGTGTGGGTGTGTGTGTGGGTTTGTGTGTGTGGGTGGGTGCGTGATGGCGTGCTTGCGTGCGTGTGTGTCACTCTCTTTAAGCAATAGTCCAATCTTTTAAGAGGTGGTTGCTATGTGGGGCATTCCATTCTTTAACATGTCCAGGATATAAGAGAGCTAGTGTGTCTGTCTCTCTCTTTAAGCAATAGTCAAACCATTTAAGAACTGGTTGCCATGTTGGGAATTCCACTCTCTTCCCATGTCCAGGAGATATAAGTATGAAGATCGAGGGAGTGTGTGTATGTCTCTTACTCTCTCTCTCTCTCTCTCTCTCTCTCTCTGAATCTCTCTTTAAGCTATAGGCAAATCTAATAAGAGATTGTTGCTATGTGGCGCATTCTACTCTATTCTCATGTCCAGGACATTACGATATGAAGAGAAGGCGTGAGAGAGTAACTGTGCGTGTGTGTGTGTGTCTCTCTCTCTATCACACTCCTTCCCTTTCTCTGTGTGTTATGTGTCCCTTTCTCTCTTTAATCAATAGGCAAAGCTTTTAAGAGGTGGTTGCTATGAGGGCATTCCACTCTCTTTGCAATTCCTAGAAATAAAGAGAGTGAGTGTGTCTCACTTACCTTAAGCAATTACCATATCTTTTAAGCGCTGGTTGCTATGTTGGGCATTCCACTCTCTTCTCATGTCCAGGACATATAGATATGAAGAGGGATAGAGAGCGTGTATGTGTAAGTGTATGTCTGTCTCTCACTCTCTCTCTCTCTTTCTCTCTGTTTAAGCAATAGGCAAATCTTTTAAGAGATGGTTGCTACGTGGGGCATTCCACACTCTTCTCATGTCAAGGATATAACGTTATGAAGAGAGAGAGTGAGAGTGTGTGTGTTTCTGTTTGTGTGTGTCTCTCTCTCGCTCTCTCTCTGTCGCTGTGTGTATGTGTTTCTCTCCTTAAGCAATAGGCAAATCTTTTAAGAGGTGGTGTCTATGAGGGAGATGCCATTCTCTTTGCATTTCCAGAATATAAGAAACGGAGTGTGTCTCACTCTGTTTAAACAATAGTCAAATCTTTTAAGAGGTAGCTGCCACCTCGCTGTATTACGCTCTCTTTGCATGTCAAGGATATAATTGAGCTAGTCTGTGTGTCTGTCTCTCTTTAAGCAACAGTCAAACCACTTACGGCAGGTTGCTATGTGGGGCATTAACCACACTCTTTGCATGTCGAGGATGTAAGACCGCTCGCACGCTCTGTGTGTGTGTGCGTGCGCGTGCGAGTGCGCGTGCGTGTGCGTGTGCGTGTTCGTGTGTATTTGTGGGTTGGTGGGTGGATGGGTGGGGGTGTGGGGCGTGGATGTGGGTGGGGGTGGGGTTGCGGGTGCGGGTGCGGGTGTGCGTTTGCGGGTGTGCGTGTGTGTGTGTTGTGGGTGTGGGTGTGGGTGTGTGTGTGGGCGTGGTGGGGGTGGGTGGGGCTGGGGGTGGTGGGGGGTTTGGGGGTAGGTGTGGGTGTGTGGGGGTGTGGGGTGTGTGGGTTGGTATGTGGGTGCGTGCGTACGTGCGAGTGTGTCACTCTCTTTAAGCAATAGTCCAATCTTTTAAGAGGTGGTTGCTATGTGGGGCATTCCACTCTTTAACATGTCCAGGATATAAGAGAGCTAGTGTGTCTGTCTCTCTCTCTAAGCAATAGTCAAACCATTTAAGAACTGGTTGCCATTTGGGAATTCCACTCTCTTCCCATGTCCAGGAGCTATAAATATGAAGATCGAGAGAGTGTGTGTATGTCTCTTACTCTCTCTCTCTCTCTCTCTGAATCTCTCTTTAAGCTATAGGCAAATCTCATAAGAGATTGTTGCTATGTGGCGCATTCTACTCTATTCTCATGTCCAGGACATTACGATATGAAGAGAAGGAGTGAGAGAGTAACTGTGCGTGTGTGTGTGTGTCTCTCTCTCTATCACACTCCTTCCCTTTCTCTGTGTGTTATGTGTCCCTTTCTCTCTTTAATCAATAGGCAAAGCTTTTAAGAGGTGGTTGCTATGAGGGCATTCCACTCTCTTTGCAATTCCTAGAAATAAAGAGAGTGAGTGTGTCTCACTTACCTTAAGCAATTGCCATATCTTTTAAGCGCTGGTTGCTATGTTGGGCATTCCACTCTCTTCTCATGTCCAGGACATATAGATATGAAGAGGGATAGAGAGCGTGTATGTGTAAGTGTATGTCTGTCTCTCACTCTCTCTCTCTCTCTCTTTCTCTCTGTTTAAGCAATAGGCAAATCTTTTAAGAGATGGTTGCTACGTGGGGCATTCCACACTCTTCCCATGTCAAGGATATAACGTTATGAAGAGAGAGAGTGAGAGTGTGTGTGTTTCTGTTTGTGTGTGTCTCTCTCTCGCTCTCTCTCTGTCGCTGTGTGTATGTGTTTCTCTCCTTAAGCAATAGGCAAATCTTTTAAGAGGTGGTGTCTATGAGGGAGATGCCATTCTCTTTGCATTTCCAGAATATAAGAAACGGAGTGTGTCTCACTCTGTTTAAACAATAGTCAAATCTTTTAAGAGGTAGCTGCCACCTGGCTGTATTACGCTCTCTTTGCATGTCAAGGATATAATTGAGCTAGTGTGTGTGTCTGTCTCTCCTTAAGCAACAGTCAAACCACCTACGGCAGGTTGCTATTTGGGGCATTAACCACACTCTTTGCATGTCGAGGACGTAAGAGCGCTCGCACGCCCTGTGCGTGTGTGTGTGGGTGTGTGTGTGCGTGCGTGTGTGCGTGTGTGCGTGTGTGCGTGTGTGCGTGGTTGCGTGGGTGCGTGGGTGCGTGCAAGCGTGCGTGTGTGTGTTGTGTGTGTTGTGTGTGCGTGCGTGCGTGCGTGTGTGTGTCACTCTCTTTAAGCAATAGTCCAATCTTTTAAGAGGTGGTTGCTATGTGTGTGTGTGTTGTGGGTGTGGGTGTGGGTGGGGGTGGGGTGGGGTTGGTGGGGGGGCTGTGGGTGTGTGGGTTTAGGTGTGGGTGTGTGTGAGTGTGTGGGTGTGTGTGTGGGTGGGTGCGTGGGTGCGTGCGTGCGTGTGTGTCACTCTCTTTAAGCAATAGTCCAATCTTTTAAGAGGTGGTTGCTATGTGGGGCATTCCACTCTTTAACATGTCCAGGATATAAGAGAGCTAGTGTGTCTGTCTCTCTCTTTACGCAATAGTCAAATCATTTAAGAACTGGTTGCCTTGTTGGGAATTCCACTCTCTTCCATGTCCAGGAGATATAAATATGAAGACCGAGGGAGTGTGTGTATGTCTCTTACTCTCTCTCTCTCTCTCTCTCTCTCTAAATCTCTCTTAAAGCTATAGGAAAATCTAATAAGAGATTGTTGCTATGTGGCGCATTCTACTCTCTTCTCATGTCCAGGACATTACGATATGAAGAGAAGGAGTGAGAGAGTAACGGTGCGTCTGTGTGTGTGTCTCTCTCTCTATCACACTCCTTCCCTTTCTCTGTGTGTTATGTGTCCCTTTCTCACTTTAATCAATCGGCAAAGCTTTTAAGAGGTGGTTGCTATGAGGGCATTCCACTCTCTTTGCAATTCCTAGAAATAAAGAGAGTGAGTGTGTCTCACTTACCTTAAGCAATAGTCATATCTTTTAAGCGCTGGTTGCTATGTTGAGCATTCCACTCTCTTCTCTTGTCCAGGACATATAGATATGAAGAGGGATAGAGAGCGTGTATGTGTAAGTGTATATCTGTCTCTCACTCTCTCTCTCTCTTTCTCTCTGTTTAAGCAATAGGCAAATCTTTCAGGAGATGGTTGCTACGTGTGGCATTCCACTCTCTTCCCATGTCAAGGATATAACGTTATGAAGAGAGAGAGAGAGAGTGTGTGTTTCTGTTTGTGTGTGTCTATCTCTCGCTCTCTCACTCTCTGTCTCTTTTGTGTATGTGTTTCTCTCCTTAAGAAATAGGCAAATCTTTTAAGAGGTGGTGTATATGAGGGAGATGCCATTCTCTTTGCATTTCCAGAATATAAGAATCGGAGTGTGTCTCACTCTGTTTAAACAATAGTAAAATCCTTTAAGAGGTAGCTGCCACCTGGCTGTATTACGATCTCTTTGCATGTCAAGGTTATAATTGAGCTAGTGTGTGTGTCTGTCTCTCTTTAAGCAACAGTCAAACCACTTACGGCAGGTTGCTATGTGGGGCATTAACCACACTCTTTGCATGTCGAGGATGTAAGAGCGCTCGCTCGCCCTGTATGTGTGTGTGCGTGCGTGCGTGTGTGCGTGTGTGCGTGTGTGCGTGGGTGCGTGCGAGCGTGCGTGCGGGCGTGCGTGCGTGTGTTTGTTGTGTGTGTGTTGTGTGTGCGTGCGTGCGTGCGTGTGTGTGTCACTCTCTTTAAGCAATAGTCCAATCTTTTAAGCGGTGGTTGCTATGTGTGTGTGTGTTTTGTGGGTGTTGGTGTGGGTGTGGGTGGGCTTGGGGGTGGTGGTGGTGGGGGGTGTGTTGTGTGTGGGTGTGGGTGTGTGTGGGTGTGTGGGGGTGTGTCACTCTCTTTAGGCAATAGTCCAATCTTTTAAGAGGTGGTTGCTATGTGGGGCATTCCACTCTATAACATGTCCAGGATATAAGAGAGCTAGTGTGTCTGTCTCTATCTTTAAGCAATAGTCAAACCATTTAAGAACTGGTTACCATGTTGGGAATTCCACTCTCTTCCCATGTCCAGGAGATATAAATATGAAGACCGAGGGAGTGTGTGTATGCTCTTACTCTCTCTCTCTCTCTCTCTCTCTCTCTCTCTGAATCTCTCTTTAAGTTATAGGCAAATCTAATAAGAGATTGTTGCTATGTGGCGCATTCTACTCCCTTCTCATGTCCAGGACATTACGATATGAAGAGAAGGAGTGAGAGAGTAACTGTGCGTCTGTATGTGTGTCTCTCTCTCTCTATCACACTCCTTCCCTTTCTCTGTGTGTTATATGTCTCTTTCTCTCTTTAATCAATAGGAAAAGCTTTTAAGAGGTGGTTGCTATGAGGGCATTCCACTCTCTTTGCAATTCCTAGAAATAAAGAGAGTGAGTGTGTCTCACCCTACCTTAAGCAATAGTCATATCTTTTATGCGCTGGTTGCTATGTTGGGCATTCCACTCTCTTATCATTTCCAGGACATATAGATATGAGGAGGGATAGAGAGCGTGAATGTGTAAGTGTATGTCTGTCTCTCACACTCTCTCGCTTTCTCTCTGTTTAAGCAATAGGCAAATCTTTTAAGAGATGGTTGCTACGTGGGGCATTCCACTCTTTTCCAATGTCAAGGATATAACGTTATGAAGAGAGAGAGTGAGAATGTGTGTTTCTGTTTGTGTGTGTCTCTCTTTCTGTCTCTGTGTGTATGTGTTTCTCTCCTTAAGCAATAGGCAAATCTTTTAAGAGGTGGTGTCTATGAGGGAGATGCCATTCTCTTTGCATTTCCAGAATATAAGAAACGGAGTGTGTCTCACTCTATTTAAACAATAGTCAAATCTTTTAAGAGGTAGCTGCCACCTGGCTGTATTACGCTCTCTTTGCATGTCAAGGATATAATTGAGCTAGTGTGTGTGTCTGTCTCTCTTTAAGCAACAGTCAAACCACTTACGGCAGGTTGCTATGTGGGGCATTAACCACACTCTTTGCATGTCGAGGACGTAAGAGCGCTCGCACGCCCTGTGTGTGTGTGTGTGGGTGTGCGTGCGTGTGTGCGTGTGTGCGTGTGTGCGTGTGAGCGTGGACACGTGGGTGCGTGGGTGCGAGCGTGCGTGCGTGCGTCCGTGTGTGTGTTGTGTGCGTTGTGTGTGCGTGCGTGCGTGTGTGTGTGTCACTCTCTTTAAGCAATAGTCCAATCTTTTAAGAGGTGGTTGCTATGTGTGTGTTGTGGTTGTGGGTGTGGGTGGGGGTTGGGGTGGTGGTGGGGGGGGTGAGTGTGTGTGGGTGTGTGTGTGTGGGTGCGTGGGTATGTGCGTGCGTGCGTGCGTATGCGTGTGTGTGGGTGGGTGGGTGGATGGGTGGGGGTGTGGGTGTGGGTGTGGGTGGGGGGGTGCGGGTGTGCGTGTGCGGGTGTGAGTGTGCGTGTGTGTGTTGTGGGTGTGGGTGTGGTTTTGGGGTTGTGTGGGTGTGTGGGTGTGGCTGCGGGTGTGTGTGTGTGTGGGCGTGTGGGGGGGTGCGTGGGTGCGTGCGTGCGTGTGTGTCACTCTCTTTAAGCAATAGTCCAATCTTTTAAGAGGATGTTGCTATGTGGGGCATTCCACTCTTTAACGTGTCCAGGATATAAAAGAGCTAGTGTGTCTGTCTCTCTCTTTAAGCAATAGTCAAACCATTTAAGAACTGGTTGCCATGTTGGGAATTCCACTCTCTTTCCATGTCCAGGAGATATAAATATGAAGACCGAGGGAGTGTGTGTATGTCTCTTACTCTCTCTCTCTCTCTCTCTCTCTCTCTCTGAATCTGTCTTTAAGCTATAGGCAAATCTAATAAGAGATTGTTGCTATGTGGCGCATTCTACTCTCTTCTCATGTCCAGGACATTACGATATGAAGAGAAGGAGTGAGAGAGTAACTGTGCGTCTGTGTGTGTGTCTCTCTCTCTATCACACTCCTTCGCTTTCTCTGTGTGTTATGTGTCCCTTTCTCTCTTTAATCAATAGGCAAAGCTTTTAAGAGGTGGTTGGTATGAGGGCATTCCACTCTCTTTGCAATTCCTAGAAATAAAGAGACTGTGTCTCACTCACCTTAAGCAATTGTCATATCTTTTAAGCGCTGGTTGCTATGTTGGGCATTCCACTCTCTTATCATGTCCAGGACATATAGATATGAAGAGGTATAGAGAGCGTATATGTGTAAGTGTATGTCTGTCTCTCACTCTCTCTCTCTTTCTCTCTGTTTAAGCAATAGGCAAATCTTTTAATAGATGGCTGCTACGTGGGCCATTCCACTCTCTTCCCATGTCAAGGATATAACGTTATGAAGAGAGAGAGAGTGAGAGTGTGTGTGTTTCTGTTTGTCTCTCTCCCGCTCTCTCTCTCTGTCGCTGTGTGTATGTGTTTCTCTCCTTAAGCAATAGGCAAATCTTTTAAGAGGTGGTGTCTATGAGGGAGATGCCATTCTCTTTGCATTTCCAGAATATAAGAAACGGAGTGTGTCTCACTCTGTTTAAACAATAGTCAAATCTTTTAAGAGGTAGCTGCCACCTGGCTGTATTACGCTCTCTTTGCATGTCAAGGATATAATTGAGCTAGTGTGTGTGTCTGTCTCTCCTTAAGCAACAGTCAAACCACCTACGGCAGGTTGCTATTTGGGGCATTAACCACACTCTTTGCATGTCGAGGACGTAAGAGCGCTCGCACGCCCTGTGCGTGTGTGTGTGGGTGTGTGTGTGCGTGCGTGTGTGCGTGTGTGCGTGTGTGCGTGTGTGCGTGGTTGCGTGGGTGCGTGGGTGCGTGCGTGCGTGCGTGTGTGTGTTGTGTGTGTGTTGTGTGTGCGTGCGTGCGTGCGTGTGTGTGTCACTCTCTTTAAGCAATAGTCCAATCTTTTAAGAGGTGGTTGCTATGTGTGTGTGTGTTGTGGGTGTGGGTGCGAGTGGGGGTGGGTGTGGGGGTGGTGGGGGGCTGTGGGTGTGTGGGTGTAGGTGTGGGTGTGTGTGTGGGTTTGTGTGTGTGGGTGGGTGCGTGATGGCGTGCTTGCGTGCGTGTGTGTCACTCTCTTTAAGCAATAGTCCAATCTTTTAAGAGGTGGTTGCTATGTGGGGCATTCCATTCTTTAACATGTCCAGGATATAAGAGAGCTAGTGTGTCTGTCTCTCTCTTTAAGCAATAGTCAAACCATTTAAGAACTGGTTGCCATGTTGGGAATTCCACTCTCTTCCCATGTCCAGGAGATATAAGTATGAAGATCGAGGGAGTGTGTGTATGTCTCTTACTCTCTCTCTCTCTCTCTCTCTCTCTCTCTCTGAATCTCTCTTTAAGCTATAGGCAAATCTAATAAGAGATTGTTGCTATGTGGCGCATTCTACTCTATTCTCATGTCCAGGACATTACGATATGAAGAGAAGGCGTGAGAGAGTAACTGTGCGTGTGTGTGTGTGTCTCTCTCTCTATCACACTCCTTCCCTTTCTCTGTGTGTTATGTGTCCCTTTCTCTCTTTAATCAATAGGCAAAGCTTTTAAGAGGTGGTTGCTATGAGGGCATTCCACTCTCTTTGCAATTCCTAGAAATAAAGAGAGTGAGTGTGTCTCACTTACCTTAAGCAATTACCATATCTTTTAAGCGCTGGTTGCTATGTTGGGCATTCCACTCTCTTCTCATGTCCAGGACATATAGATATGAAGAGGGATAGAGAGCGTGTATGTGTAAGTGTATGTCTGTCTCTCACTCTCTCTCTCTCTTTCTCTCTGTTTAAGCAATAGGCAAATCTTTTAAGAGATGGTTGCTACGTGGGGCATTCCACACTCTTCTCATGTCAAGGATATAACGTTATGAAGAGAGAGAGTGAGAGTGTGTGTGTTTCTGTTTGTGTGTGTCTCTCTCTCGCTCTCTCTCTGTCGCTGTGTGTATGTGTTTCTCTCCTTAAGCAATAGGCAAATCTTTTAAGAGGTGGTGTCTATGAGGGAGATGCCATTCTCTTTGCATTTCCAGAATATAAGAAACGGAGTGTGTCTCACTCTGTTTAAACAATAGTCAAATCTTTTAAGAGGTAGCTGCCACCTCGCTGTATTACGCTCTCTTTGCATGTCAAGGATATAATTGAGCTAGTCTGTGTGTCTGTCTCTCTTTAAGCAACAGTCAAACCACTTACGGCAGGTTGCTATGTGGGGCATTAACCACACTCTTTGCATGTCGAGGATGTAAGACCGCTCGCACGCTCTGTGTGTGTGTGCGTGCGCGTGCGAGTGCGCGTGCGTGTGCGTGTGCGTGTTCGTGTGTATTTGTGGGTTGGTGGGTGGATGGGTGGGGGTGTGGGGCGTGGATGTGGGTGGGGGTGGGGTTGCGGGTGCGGGTGCGGGTGTGCGTTTGCGGGTGTGCGTGTGTGTGTGTTGTGGGTGTGGGTGTGGGTGTGTGTGTGGGCGTGGTGGGGGTGGGTGGGGCTGGGGGTGGTGGGGGGTTTGGGGGTAGGTGTGGGTGTGTGGGGGTGTGGGGTGTGTGGGTTGGTATGTGGGTGCGTGCGTACGTGCGAGTGTGTCACTCTCTTTAAGCAATAGTCCAATCTTTTAAGAGGTGGTTGCTATGTGGGGCATTCCACTCTTTAACATGTCCAGGATATAAGAGAGCTAGTGTGTCTGTCTCTCTCTCTAAGCAATAGTCAAACCATTTAAGAACTGGTTGCCATTTGGGAATTCCACTCTCTTCCCATGTCCAGGAGCTATAAATATGAAGATCGAGAGAGTGTGTGTATGTCTCTTACTCTCTCTCTCTCTCTCTCTGAATCTCTCTTTAAGCTATAGGCAAATCTCATAAGAGATTGTTGCTATGTGGCGCATTCTACTCTATTCTCATGTCCAGGACATTACGATATGAAGAGAAGGAGTGAGAGAGTAACTGTGCGTGTGTGTGTGTGTCTCTCTCTCTATCACACTCCTTCCCTTTCTCTGTGTGTTATGTGTCCCTTTCTCTCTTTAATCAATAGGCAAAGCTTTTAAGAGGTGGTTGCTATGAGGGCATTCCACTCTCTTTGCAATTCCTAGAAATAAAGAGAGTGAGTGTGTCTCACTTACCTTAAGCAATTGCCATATCTTTTAAGCGCTGGTTGCTATGTTGGGCATTCCACTCTCTTCTCATGTCCAGGACATATAGATATGAAGAGGGATAGAGAGCGTGTATGTGTAAGTGTATGTCTGTCTCTCACTCTCTCTCTCTCTCTCTTTCTCTCTGTTTAAGCAATAGGCAAATCTTTTAAGAGATGGTTGCTACGTGGGGCATTCCACACTCTTCCCATGTCAAGGATATAACGTTATGAAGAGAGAGAGTGAGAGTGTGTGTGTTTCTGTTTGTGTGTGTCTCTCTCTCGCTCTCTCTCTGTCGCTGTGTGTATGTGTTTCTCTCCTTAAGCAATAGGCAAATCTTTTAAGAGGTGGTGTCTATGAGGGAGATGCCATTCTCTTTGCATTTCCAGAATATAAGAAACGGAGTGTGTCTCACTCTGTTTAAACAATAGTCAAATCTTTTAAGAGGTAGCTGCCACCTGGCTGTATTACGCTCTCTTTGCATGTCAAGGATATAATTGAGCTAGTGTGTGTGTCTGTCTCTCCTTAAGCAACAGTCAAACCACCTACGGCAGGTTGCTATTTGGGGCATTAACCACACTCTTTGCATGTCGAGGACGTAAGAGCGCTCGCACGCCCTGTGCGTGTGTGTGTGGGTGTGTGTGTGCGTGCGTGTGTGCGTGTGTGCGTGTGTGCGTGTGTGCGTGGTTGCGTGGGTGCGTGGGTGCGTGCAAGCGTGCGTGTGTGTGTTGTGTGTGTTGTGTGTGCGTGCGTGCGTGCGTGTGTGTGTCACTCTCTTTAAGCAATAGTCCAATCTTTTAAGAGGTGGTTGCTATGTGTGTGTGTGTTGTGGGTGTGGGTGTGGGTGGGGGTGGGGTGGGGTTGGTGGGGGGGCTGTGGGTGTGTGGGTTTAGGTGTGGGTGTGTGTGAGTGTGTGGGTGTGTGTGTGGGTGGGTGCGTGGGTGCGTGCGTGCGTGTGTGTCACTCTCTTTAAGCAATAGTCCAATCTTTTAAGAGGTGGTTGCTATGTGGGGCATTCCACTCTTTAACATGTCCAGGATATAAGAGAGCTAGTGTGTCTGTCTCTCTCTTTACGCAATAGTCAAATCATTTAAGAACTGGTTGCCTTGTTGGGAATTCCACTCTCTTCCATGTCCAGGAGATATAAATATGAAGACCGAGGGAGTGTGTGTATGCTCTTACTCTCTCTCTCTCTCTCATAATCTCTCTTTAAGTTAAGGGCAAATCTAATAAGAGATTGTTGCTATGTGGCGCATTCTACTCTCTTCTCATGTCCAGGACATTACGATATGAAGAGAAGGAGTGAGAGAGTAACTGTGCGTCTGTATGTGTGTCTCTCTCTCTCTATCACACTCCTTCCCTTTCTCTGTGTGTTATATGTCTCTTTCTCTCTTTAATCAATAGGAAAAGCTTTTAAGAGGTGGTTGCTATGAGGGCATTCCACTCTCTTTGCAATTCCTAGAAATGAAGAGAGTGAGTGTGTCTCACCCTACCTTAAGCAATAGTCATATCTTTTATGCGCTGGTTGCTATGTTGGGCATTCCACTCTCTTATCATTTCCAGGACATATAGATATGAGGAGGGATAGAGAGCGTGAATGTGTAAGTGTATGTCTGTCTCTCACACTCTCTCGCTTTCTCTCTGTTTAAGCAATAGGAAAATCTTTTAAGAGATGGTTGCTACGTGGGGCATTCCACTCTCTTCCAATGTCAAGGATATAACGTTATAAAGAGAGAGAGCGAGAATGTGTGTTTCTGTTTGTGTGTGTCTCTCTTTCTGTCTCTGTGTGTATGTGTTTCTCTCCTTAAGCAATAGGCAAATCTTTTAAGAGGTGGTGTCTATGAGGGAGATGCCATTCTCTTTGCATTTCCAGAATATAAGAAACGGAGTGTGTCTCACTCTATTTAAACAATAGTCAAATCTTTTAAGAGGTAGCTGCCACCTGGCTGTATTACGCTCTCTTTGCATGTCAAGGATATAATTGAGCTAGTGTGTGTGTCTGTCTCTCTTTAAGCAACAGTCAAACCACTTACGGCAGGTTGCTATGTGGGGCATTAACCACACTCTTTGCATGTCGAGGACGTAAGAGCGCTCGCACGCCCTGTGTGTGTGTGTGTGGGTGTGCGTGCGTGCGTGTGTGCGTGTGTGCGTGTGTGCGTGTGTGCGTGTGAGCGTGGACACGTGGGTGCGTGGGTGCGAGCGTGCGTGCGTGCGTGCGTCCGTGTGTGTGTTGTGTGCGTTGTGTGTGCGTGCGTGCGTGTGTGTGTCACTCTCTTTAAGCAATAGTCCAATCTTTTAAGAGGTGGTTGCTATGTGTGTGTTGTGGTTGTGGGTGTGGGTGGGGGTGGGGGTGGTGGTGGGGGGGGTGAGTGTGTGTGGGTGTGTGTGTGGGTGCGTGGGTGCGTGCGTGCGTGTGCGTGTGTGTGGGTGGGTGGGTGGATGGGTGGGGGTGTGGGTGTGGGTGTGGGTGTGGGTGGGGGGGTGCGGGTGTGCGTGTGCGGGTGTGAGTGTGCGTGTGTGTGTTGTGGGTGTGGGTGTGGTTTTGGGGTTGTGTGGGTGTGTGGGTGTGGCTGCGGGTGTGTGTGTGGGCGTGTGGGGGTGTGGGTGGGTGCGTGGGTGCGTGCGTGCGTGTGTCACTCTCTTTAAGCAATAGTCCAATCTTTTAAGAGGATGTTGCTATGTGGGGCATTCCACTCTTTAACGTGTCCAGGATATAAAAGAGCTAGTGTGTCTGTCTCTCTCTTTAAGCAATAGTCAAACCATTTAAGAACTGGTTGCCATGTTGGGAATTCCACTCTCTTTCCATGTCCAGGAGATATAAATATGAAGACCGAGGGAGTGTGTGTATGTCTCTTACTCTCTCTCTCTCTCTCTCTCTCTCTCTCTCTCTGAATCTCTCTTTAAGCTATAGGCAAATCTAATAAGAGATTGTTGCTATGTGGCGCATTCTACTCTCTTCTCATGTCCAGGACATTACGATATGAAAAGAAGGAGTGAGAGAGTAACTGTGCGTCTGTATGTGTGTCTCTCTCTCTATCACACTCCTTTCCTTTCTCTGTGTGTTATATGTCCCTTTCTCTCTTTAATCAATAGTAAAAGCTTTTAAGAGGTGGTTGCTATGAGGGCATTCCACTCTCTTTGCAATTCCTAGAAATAAAGAGAGTGAGTGTGTCTCACTCACCTTAAGCAATAGTCATATCTTTTAAGCGCTGGTTGCTATGTTAGGCATTCCACTCCCTTCTCATGTCCAGGACATATAGATATGAAGAGGGATAGAGAGCGTGTATGTGTAAGTGTATGTGTGTCTCTCACTCTCTCTCTCTCTTTCTCTCTGTTTAAGCAATAGGCAAATCTTATAAGAGATGGTTGCTACGTGGGGCATTCCACTCTCTTCCCATGTCAAGGATATAAAGTTATGAACAGAGAGAGTGAGAATGTGTGTGTTTCTGTTTGTGTGTGTCTCTCTCTCGCTCTCTCTCTCTGTCTCTGTGTGTATGTGTTTCTCTCCTTAAGCAATAGGCAAATCCTTTAGGAGGTGGTGTCTATGAGGGAGATGCCATTCTCTTTGCATTTCCAGAATATAAGAAACGGAGTGTGTCTCACTCTGTTTAAACAATAGTCAAATCTTTTAAGAGGTAGCTGCCACCTGGCTGTATTACGCTGTCTTTGCATGTCAAGGATATAATTGAGCTAGTGTGTGTGTCTGTCTCTCTTTAAGCAACAGTCAAACCACTTACGGCAGGTAGCTATGTGTGGCATTAACCACACTCTTTGCATGTCGAGGATGTAAGAGCGCTCGCGCGCCCTGTGTGTGTGAGTGTGTGTGTGTGTTGTGGTTGTGGGTGTGGGTGTGTGGATGTGGGGGTGTGGGGGTCTGGGGGGGGGTGTAAGGGTGTGGGTGTGGGGCTGTGGGTGGGTGCGTGCATGCGTGTGTGTCACTCTCTTTAAGCAATAGTCCAATCTTTTAAGAGGTGGTTGCTATGTGGGGCATTCCACTCTTTAACATGTCCAGGATATAAGAGAGCTAGTGTTTCTGTCTCTCTCTTTAAGCAATAGTCAAACCATTTAAGAACTGGTTGCCATGTTGGGAATTCCACTCTCTTCCCATGTCCTGGAGATATAAATATGAAGACCGAGGGAGTGTGTGTATGTCTCTTACTTTCGCTCTCTCTCTCTCTCTCTCTCTCTCTCTCTGAATCTCTCTTTAAGCTATAGGCAAATCTAATAAGAGATTGTTGCTATGTGGCGCATTCTACTCTCTTCTCATGTCCAGGACATTACGATATGAAGAGAAGGAGTGAGAGAGTAACTGTGCGTCTGTGTGTGTGTCTCTCTCTCTATCACACTCCTTCGCTTTCTCTGTGTGTTATGTGTCCCTTTCTCTCTTTAATCAATAGGCAAAGCTTTTAAGAGGTGGTTGCTATGAGGGCATTCCACTCTCTTTGCAATTCCTAGAAATAAAGAGAGTGTGTCTCACTCACCTTAAGCAATTGTCATATCTTTTAAGCGCTGGTTGCTATGTTGGACATTCCACTCTCTTATCATGTCCTGGACATATAGATATGAAGAGGTATAGAGAGCGTATATGTGTAAGTGTATGTCTGTCTCTCACTCTCTCTCTCTTTCTCTCTGTTTAAGCAATAGGCAAATCTTTTAAGAGATGGCTGCAACGTGGGCCATTCCACTCTCTTCCCATGTCAAGGATATAACGTTATGAAGAGAGAGAGAGTGAGAGTGTGTGTGTTTCTGTTTGTCTCTCTCTCGCTCTCTCTCTCTGTCGCTGTGTGTATGTGTTTCTCTCCTTAAGCAATAGGCAAATCTTTTAAGAGGTGGTGTCTATGAGGGAGATGCCATTCTCTTTGCATTTCCAGAATATAAGAAACGGAGTTTGTCTCACTCTGTTTAAACAATAGTCAAATCTTTTAAGAGGTAGCTGCCACCTCGCTGTATTACGCTCTCTTTGCATGTCAAGGATATAATTGAGCTAGTGTGTGTGTCTGTCTCTCTTTAAGCAACAGTCAAACCACTTACGGCAGTTTGCTATGTGGGGCATTAACCACACTCTTTGCATGTCGAGGATGTAAGAGCGCTCGCACGCTCTGTGTGTGGGTGCGTGCGCGTGCGCGTGCGAGTGCACGTGCATGTGCGCGTGCGTGTGCGTGTGCGTGTGTGCGTGTGGGTGGGTGGGTGGGGGGTGGGGGTGTGGGTGTGGGTGTGGGTGTGAGAAGGGGTGCGGGTGCGGGTGTGCGTGTGCATGTGTGTTGCGTGTATGTGTTGCGTGCGTGCGTGCGTGCGTGTGTGTGTCACTCTCTTTAAGCAATAGTCCAATCTTTTAAGAGGTGGTTGCTATGTGGGGCATTCCACTCTTTAACATGTCCAGGATATAAGAGAGCTAGTGTGTCTGTCTCTCTCTTTAAGCAATAGTCAAAACATTTAAGAACTGGTTGCCATGTTGGGAATTCCACTCTCTTCCCATGTCCAGGAGATATAAATTTGAAGACAGAGGGAGCGTGAGTATGTCTCTTACTCTCTCTCTCTCTCTCTCTCTCTCTCTGAATCTCTCTTTAAGCTATAGGAAAATCTTATAAGAGATTGTTGCTATGTGGCGCATTCTACTCTCTTCTCATGTCCAGGACATTACGATATGAAGAGAAGGAGTGAGAGAGTAACTGTGCGTCTGTATGTGTGTTTCTCTCTCTATCCAACTCCTTCACTTTCTCTGTGTGCTATATGTCTCTTTCTGTCTTTAATCAATAGGAAGAGCTTTTAAGAGGTGGTTGCTATGAGGGCATTCCACTCCCTTTGCAATTCCTAGAAATAAAGAGAGTGAGTGTGTCTCACTCACCTTAAGCAATGGTCATATCTTTTAAGCGCTGGTTGCTATGTTGGGCATTCCACTCTCTTATCATAACCAGGACATATAGATATGAAGAGGGATAGAGAGCGTGAAGGTGTAAGTGTATGTCTGTCTCTCACTCTCTCTCTCTATCTCTCTGTTTAAGCAATAGGCAAATCTTTTAAGAGATGGTTGCTACGTGGGGCATTCCACTCTCTTCCCATGTCTAGGATATAACGTTATGAAGAGAGAGCGTGAGAGTGTGTGTGTTTCTGTTTGTGTGTGTCTCTCTCTGTGTATCTGTATGTATGTGTTTCTCTCCTTAAGCCATAGGCAAATCTTTTAAGAGGTGGTGTCTATGAGGGAGATGCCATTCTCTTTGCATTTCCAGAATATAAGAAACGGAGTGTGTCTCACTCTGTTTAAACAATAGTCAACTCTTTTAAGAGGTAGCTGCCACCTGGCTGTATTACGCTCTCTTTGCATGTCAAGGATATAATTGAGCTAGTGTGTGTGTCTGTCTCTCCTTAAACAACAGTCAAACCACCTACGGCAGGTTGCTATTTGGGGCATTAACCACACTCTTTGCATGTCGAGGACGTAAGAGCGCTCGCACGCCCTGTGCGTGTGTGTGTGGGTGTGTGTGTGTGCGTGCGTGTGTGCGTGTGTGCGTGTGTGCGTGGTTGCGTGGGTGCGTGGTTGCGTGCGTGCGTGTGTGTGTTGTGTGTGCGTGCGTGCGTGTGTGTGTCACTCTGTTTAAGCAATAGTCCAATCTTTTAAGAGGTGGTTGCTATGTGTGTGTGTGTTGTGGGTGTGGGTGTGGGTGGGGGTGGGGGTGGGGTTGGTGGGGGGGCTGTGTGTGTGTGGGTTTAGGTGTGGGTGTGTTTGAGTGTGTGGGTGTGTGTGTGGGTGGGTGCGTGGGTGCGTGCGTGCGTGTGTGTCACTCTCTTTAAGCAATAGTCCAATCTTTTAAGAGGTGGTTGCTATGTGGGGCATTCCACTCTTTAACATGTCCAGGATATAAGAGAGCTAGTGTGTCTGTCTCTCTCTTTAAGCAATAGTCAAATCATTTAAGAACTGGTTGCCATGTTGGGAATTCCACTCTCTTCCATGTCCAGGAGATATAAATATGAAGACCGAGGGAGTGTGTGTATGTCTCTTACTCTCTCTCTCTAAATCTCTCTTAAAGCTATAGGAAAATCTAATAAGAGATTGTTGCTATGTGGCGCATTCTACTCTCTTCTCATGTCCAGGACATTACGATATGAAGAGAAGGAGTGAGAGAGTAACGGTGCGTCTGTGTGTGTGTCTCTCTCTCTATCACACTCCTTCCCTTTCTCTGTGTGTTATGTGTCCCTTTCTCTCTTTAATCAATCGGCAAAGCTTTTAAGAGGTGGTTGCTATGAGGGCATTCCACTCTCTTTGCAATTCCTAGAAATAAAGAGAGTGAGTGTGTCTCACTCACCTTAAGCAATAGTCATATCGTTTAAGCGCTGGTTGCTATGTTGAGCATTCCACTCTCTTCTCTTGTCCAGGACATATAGATATGAAGAGGGATAGAGAGCGTGTATGTGTAAGTGTATATCTGTCTCTCACTCTCTCTCTCTCTTTCTCTCTGTTTAAGCAATAGGCAAATCTTTTAAGAGATGGTTGCTACGTGTGGCATTCCACTATCTTCCCATGTGAAGGATATAACTTTATGAAGAGAGAGAGAGTGAGAGTGTGTGTGTTTCTGTTTGTGTGTGTCTATCTCTCGCTCTCTCACTCTCTGTCTCTGTGTGTATGTGTTTCTCTCCTTAAGAAATAGGCAAATCTTTTAAGAGGTGGTGTATATGAGGGAGATGCCATTCTCTTTGCATTTCCAGAATATAAGAAACGAAGTGTGTCTCACTCTATTTAAACAATAGTCAAATCTTTTAAGAGGTAGCTGCCACCTGGCTGTATTACGCTCTCTTTGCATGTCAAGGATATAATTGAGCTAGTGTGTGTGTCTGTCTCTCTTTAAGCAACAGTCAAACCACTTACGGCAGGTTGCTATGTGGGGCATTAACCACACTCTTTGCATGTCGAGGACGTAAGAGCGCTCGCACGGCCTGTGTGTGTGTGTGTGTGTGTGGGTGTGCGTGCGTGTGTGCGTGTGTGCGTGTGTGCGTGTGAGCGTGGGCACGTGGGTGCGTGGGTGCGAGCGTGCGTGCGTGCGTCCGTGTGTGTATTGTGTGCGTTGTGTGTGCGTGCGTGCGTGTGTGTGTCACTCTCTTTAAGCAATAGTCCAATCTTTTAAGAGGTGGTTGCTATGTGTGTGTGTTGTGGTTGTGGGTGTGGGTGTGGTGGTGGGGGGTGTGGGTGTGGGTGTGGGTGTGGGTGTAGGTGTGGGTGGGGGGGTGCGGGTGTGGATACGGGTGCGGGTGCGGGTGTGCGTGTGCGGGTGTGCGTGTGCGTGTGTGTGTGTGTTGTGGGTGTGGGTGTGGTTTTGGGGTTGTGTGGGTGTGTGGGTGTGGCTGCGGGTGTGTGTGTGGGCGGGTGGGGGTGTGGGTGGGTGCGTGGGTGCGTGCGTGCGTGTGTGTCACTCTCTTTATGCAGTAGTCCAATCTTTTAAGAGGATGTTGCTATGTGGGGCATTCCACTCTTTAACGTGTCCAGGATATAAGAGAGCTAGTGTGTCTGTCTCTCTCTTTAAGGAATAGTCAAACCATTTAAGAACTGGTTGCCATGTTGGGAATTCGACTCTCTTTCCATGTCCAGGAGATATAAATATGAAGACCGAGGGAGTGTGTGTATGTCTCTTACTCTCTCTCTCTCTCTCTCTCTCTCTCTCTCTCTCTCTCTGAATCTCTCTTAAAGCTATAGGCAAATCTAATAAGAGATTGTTGCTATGTGGCGCATTCTACTCTCTTCTCATATCCAGGTCATTACGATATGAAGAGAAGGAGTGAGAGAGTAACTGTGCGTCTGTGTGTGTGTCTCTCTCTCTATCACACTCCTTCCCTTTCTCTGTGTGTTATGTGTCCCTTTCTCTCTTTAATCAATCGGCAAAGCTCTTAAGAGGTGGTTGCTATGAGGGCATTCCACTCTCTTTGCAATTCCTAGAAATAAAGAGAGTTAGTGTGTCTCACTCACCTTAAGCAATAGTCATATCTTTTAAGCGCTGGTTGCTATGTTTGGCATTCCACTCTCTTCTCTTGTCCAGGACATATAGATATGAAGAGGGATAGAGAGCGTGAATGTGTAAGTGTATGTCTGTCTCTCACTCTCTCTCTCTTTCTCTCTGTTTAAGCGATAGGCAAATCTTTTAAGAGATGCTTGCTACGCTTGGCATTCCACTCTCTTCCCATGTCAAGGATATAACGTTATGAAGAGAGTGAGAGTGTGTGTGTTTCTGTTTGTGTGTGTCTCTCTCTCGCTCTCTCTCTGTCTCTGTGTGTATGTGTTTCTCTCCTTAAGCAATAGGCAAATCTTTTAAGAGGTGGTATCTATGAGGGAGATGCCATTCTCTTTACATTTGCAGAATATAAGTAACGGAGTGTGTCTCACTCTGTTTACACAATAGTCAAATCTTTTAAGAGGTAGCTGCCACCTGGCTGTATTACGATCTCTTTGCATGTCAAGGTTATAATTGAGCTAGTGTGTGTGTTTGTCTCTCTTTAAGCAACAGTCAAACCACTTACGGCAGGTTGCTATGTGGGGCATTAACCACACTCTTTGCATGTCGAGGATGTAAGAGCGCTCGCACGCCCTGTGTGTGTGCGTGCGTGCGTGTGTGTGTGCGCGTGTGCGTGGGTGCGTGTGCGCGAGGGTGCGTGGGTGCGTGGGTGCGTGCGTGCGGGCGTGCGTGCGTGCGTGTGTGTGTTGTGTGTGCGTGAGTGCGTGTGTGTGTAACTCTCTTTAAGCAATAGTCCAATCTTTTAAGAGGTGGTTTCTATGTGTGTATGTGTTGTGGGTGTGGGTGTGGATGGGGGTGGGGTGGGGATGGTGGTGGTGTGTGGGTGTGTGGGTGTGGGTGGGTGCGTGCGTGCGTGCGTGTGTGTCACTCTCTTTAAGCAATAGTCCAATCTTTTAAGAGGTGGTTGCTATGTGGGGCATTTCACTCTTTAAAATGTCCAGGATATAAGAGAGTTAGTGTGTCTGTCTCTCTCTTTAAGCAATAGTCAAACCATTTAAGAACTGGTTGCCATGTTGGGAATTCCACTCTCTTCCCATGTCCAGGAGATATAAATATGAAGACCGAGGGAGTGTGTGCATGTCTCTTACTCTCTCTCTCTCTGAATCTCTCTTAAAGCTATAGGCAAGTCTAATAAGAGATTGTTGCTATGTGGCGCATTCTACTCTCTTCTCATGTCCAGGACATTACGATATGAAGAGAAGGAGTGAGAGAGTAAGTTTGCGTCTGTGTGTGTGTCTCACTCTCTATCACACTCCTTCCCTTTCTCTGTGTGTTATGTAACCCTTTCTCTCTTTAATCAATCGGCAAAGCTTTTAAGAGGTGGTTGCTATGAGAGCATTCCACTCTCTTTGAAATTCCTAGAAATAAAGAGAGTGAATGTGTCTCACTCACCTTAAGCAATAGTCATATCTTTTAAGCGCTGGTTGCTATGTTGGGCATTCCACTCTCTTCTCTTGTCCAGGACATATAGATATGAAGAAGGATAGAGAGCGCGTATGTATAAGTGTATGTCTGTCTCTGTCTCTCTCTCTTTCTCTCTGTTTAAGCAAGAGGCAAATCTTTTAAGAGATGGTTGCTACGTGGGGCATTCCACTCTCTTCCCATGTCAAGGATATAACGTTATGAAGAGAGAGAGTGAGAGTGTGTGTGTTTCTGTTTGTGTGTGTCTCTCTCTCGCTCTCTCTCTCTCTGTCTCTGTGTGTATGTGTTTCTCTCCTTAAGCAATAGGCAAATCTTTTAAGAGGTGGTATCTATGAGGGAGATGCCATTCTCTTTGCATTTCCAGAATATAAGAAACGGAGTGTGTCTCACTCTGTTTAAACAATAGTCAAATCTTTTAAGAGGTAGCTGCCACCTGGCTGTATTACGCTCTCTTTGCATGTCATGGATATAATTGAGCTAGTGTGTGTGTCTGTCTCTCCTTAAGCAACAGTCAAACCACCTACGGCAGGTTGCTATTTGGGGCATTAACCACACTCTTTGCATGTCGAGGACGTAAGAGCGCTCGCACGCCCTGTGCGTGTGTGTGGGTGTGTGTGTGCGTGCGTGTGTGCGTGTGTGCGTGTGTGCGTGTGTGCGTGGTTGCGTGGGTGCGTGGGTGCGTGCGTGCGTGTGTGTGTTGTGTGTGTGTTGTGTGTGCGTGCGTGCGTGTGTGTGTCACTCTCTTTAAGCAATAGTCCAATCTTTTAAGAGGTGGTTGCTATGTGTGTGTGTGTTGTGGGTGTGGGTGTGGGTGGGGGTGGGGTGGGGTTGGTGGGGGGGGGCTGTGGGTGTGTGGGTTTAGGTGTGGGTGTGTGTGAGTGTGTGGGTGTGTGTGGGTGGGTGCGTGGGAGCGTGCGTGCGTGTGTGTCACTCTCTTTAAGCAATAGTCCAATCTTTTAAGAGGTGGTTGCTATGTGGGGCATTCCACTCTTTAACATGTCCAGGATATAAGAGAGCTAGTGTGTCTGTCTCTCTCTTTACGCGATAGTCAAATCATTTAAGAACTGGTTGCCATGTTGGGAATTCCACTCTCTTCCATGTCCAGGAGATATAAATATGAAGACCGAGGGAGTGTGTGTATGTCTCTTACTCTCTCTCTCTCTCTCTCTCTAAATCTCTCTTAAAGCTATAGGAAAATCTAATAAGAGATTGTTGCTATGTGGCGCATTCTACTCTCTTCTCATGTCCAGGACATTACGATATGAAGAGAAGGAGTGAGAGAGTAACGGTGCGTCTGTGTGTGTGTCTCTCTCTCTATCACACTCCTTCCCTTTCTCTGTGTGTTATGTGTCCCTTTCTCTCTTTAATCAATCGGCAAAGCTTTTAAGAGGTGGTTGCTATGAGGGCATTCCACTCTCTTTGCAATTCCTAGAAATAAAGAGAGTGAGTGTGTCTCACTCACCTTAAGCAATAGTCATATCTTTTAAGCGCTGGTTCCTATGTTGAGCATTCCACTCTCTTCTCTTGTCCAGGACATATAGATATGAAGAGGGATAGAGAGCGTGTATGTGTAAGTGTATATCTGTCTCTCACTCTCTCTCTCTCTTTCTCTCTGTTTAAGCAATAGGCAAATCTTTTAGGAGATGGTTGCTACGTGTGGCATTCCACTCTCTTCCCATGTCAAGGATATAACGTTATGAAGAGAGAGAGAGAGTGTGTGTTTCTGTTTGTGTGTGTCTATCTCTCGCTCTCTCACTCTCTGTCTCTTTTGTGTATGTGTTTCTCTCCTTAAGAAATAGGCAAATCTTTTAAGAGGTGGTGTATATGAGGGAGATGCCATTCTCTTTGCATTTCCAGAATATAAGAAACGGAGTGTGTCTCACTCTGTTTAAACAATAGTAAAATCCTTTAAGAGGTAGCTGCCACCTGGCTGTATTACGATCTCTTTGCATGTCAAGGTTATAATTGAGCTAGTGTGTGTGTCTGTCTCTCTTTAAGCAACAGTCAAACCACTTACGGCAGGTTGCTATGTGGGGCATTAACCACACTCTTTGCATCTCGAGGATGTAAGAGCGCTCGCACGCCCTGTATGTGTGTGTGCGTGCGTGCGTGTGTGTGCGTGTGTGCGTGGGTGCGTGGGTGCGTGCGAGCGTGCGTGCGGGCGTGCGTGCGTGTGTTTGTTGTGTGTGTGTTGTGTGTGCGTGCGTGCGTGCGTGTGTGTGTCACTCTCTTTAAGCAATAGTCCAATCTTTTAAGCGGTGGTTGCTATGTTTGTGTGTTTTGTGGGTGTGGGTGTGGGTGTGGGTGGGCGTGGGGGTGGGGGGTGTGTTGTGTGTGGGTGTGGGTGTGTGTGGGTGTGTGGGGGTGTGTCACTCTCTTTAGGCAATAGTCCAATCTTTTAAGAGGTGGTTGCTATGTGGGGCATTCCACTCTATAACATGTCCAGGATATAAGAGAGCTAGTGTGTCTGTCTCTCTCTTTAAGCAATAGTCAAACCATTTAAGAACTGGTTACCATGTTGGGAATTCCACTCTCTTCCCATGTCCAGGAGATATAAATATGAAGACCGAGGGAGTGTGTGTATGCTCTTACTCTCTCTCTCTCTCTCTCTCTCTCTCTGAATCTCTCTTTAAGTTATAGGCAAATCTAATAAGAGATTGTTGCTATGTGGCGCATTCTACTCTCTTCTCATGTCCAGGACATTACGATATGAAGAGAAGGAGTGAGAGAGTAACTGTGCGTCTGTATGTGTGTCTCTCTCTCTCTATCACACTCCTTCCCTTTCTCTGTGTGTTATATGTCTCTTTCTCTCTTTAATCAATAGGAAAAGCTTTTAAGAGGTGGTTGCTATGAGGGCATTCCACTCTCTTTGCAATTCCTAGAAATAAAGAGAGTGAGTGTGTCTCACCCTACCTTAAGCAATAGTCATATCTTTTATGCGCTGGTTGCTATGTTGGGCATTCCACTCTCTTATCATTTCCAGGACATATAGATATGAGGAGGGATAGAGAGCGTGAATGTGTAAGTGTATGTCTGTCTCTCAAACTCTCTCGCTTTCTCTCTGTTTAAGCAATAGGCAAATCTTTTAAGAGATGGTTGCTACGTGGGGCATTCCACTCTTTTCCAATGTCAAGGATATAACGTTATGAAGAGAGAGAGTGAGAATGTGTGTTTCTGTTTGTGTGTGTCTCTTTTTCTGTCTCTGTGTGTATGTGTTTCTCTCCTTAAGCAATAGGCAAATCTTTTAAGAGGTGGTGTCTATGAGGGAGATGCCATTCTCTTTGCATTTCCAGAATATAAGAAACGGAGTGTGTCTCACTCTATTTAAACAATAGTCAAATCTTTTAAGAGGTAGCTGCCACCTGGCTGTATTACGCTCTCTTTGCATGTCAAGGATATAATTGAGCTAGTGTGTGTGTCTGTCTCTCTTTAAGCAACAGTCAAACCACTTACGGCAGGTTGCTATGTGGGGCATTAACCACACTCTTTGCATGTCGAGGACGTAAGAGCGCTCGCACGCCCTGTGTGTGTGTGTGGGTGTGCGTGCGTGTGTGCGTGTGTGCGTGTGAGCGTGGACACGTGGGTGCGTGGGTGCGAGCGTGCGTGCGTGCGTGCGTGCGTGCGTCCGTGTGTGTGTTGTGTGCGTTGTGTGTGCGTGCGTGCGTGTGTGTGTGTCACTCTCTTTAAGCAATAGTCCAATCTTTTAAGAGGTGGTTGCTATGTGTGTGTTGTGGTTGTGGGTGTGGGTGGGGGTGGGGGTGGTGGTGGGGGGGGGGTGAGTGTGTGTGGGTGTGTGTGTGGGTGCGTGGGTGCGTGCGTGTGCGTGTGTGAGGGTGGGTGGGTGGATGGGTGGGGGTTTGGGTGTGGGTGTGGGTGTGGGTGGGGGGGTGCGGGTGTGCGTGTGCGGGTGTGAGTGTGCGTGTGTGTGTTGTGGGTGTGGGTGTGGTTTTGGGGTTGTGTGGGTGTGTGGGTGTGGCTGCGGGTGTGTGTGTGTGGGCGTGTGGGGGTGTGGGTGGGTGCGTGGGTGCGTGCGTGCGTGTGTGTCACTCTCTTTAAGCAATAGTCCAATCTTTTAAGAGGATGTTGCTATGTGGGGCATTCCACTCTTTAACGTGTCCAGGATATAAAAGAGCTAGTGTGTCTGTCTCTCTCTTTAAGCAATAGTCAAACCATTTAAGAACTGGTTGCCATGTTGGGAATTCCACTCTCTTTCCATGTCCAGGAGATATAAATATGAAGACCGAGGGAGTGTGTGTATGTCTCTTACTCTCTCTCTCTCTCTCTCTCTCTCTCTCTGAATCTCTCTTTAAGCTATAGGCAAATCTAATAAGAGATTGTTGCTATGTGGCGCATTCTACTCTCTTCTCATGTCCAGGACATTACGATATGAAAAGAAGGAGTGAGAGAGTAATTGTGCGTCTGTATGTGTGTCTCTCTCTCTATCACACTCCTTTCCTTTCTCTGTGTGTTATATGTCCCTTTCTCTCTTTAATCAATAGTAAAAGCTTTTAAGAGGTGGTTGCTATGAGGGCATTCCACTCTCTTTGCAATTCCTAGAAATAAAGAGAGTGAGTGTGTCTCACTCACCTTAAGCAATAGTCATATCTTTTAAGCGCTGGTTGCTATGTTGGGCATTCCACTCTCTTATCATGTCCAGGACATATAGATATGAAGCGGTATAGAGAGCGTATATGTGTAAGTGTATGTCTGTCTGTCACTCTCTCTCTCTTTCTCTCTGTTTAAGCAATAGGCAAATCTTTTAAGAGATGGCTGCTACGTGGGCCATTCCACTCTCTTCCCATGTCAAGGATATAACGTTATGAAGAGAGAGAGAGTGAGAGTGTGTGTGTTTCTGTTTGTCTCT
This sequence comes from Deroplatys truncata, assembly GCA_030765065.1. Taxonomy (NCBI): domain Eukaryota; kingdom Metazoa; phylum Arthropoda; class Insecta; order Mantodea; family Mantidae; genus Deroplatys; species Deroplatys truncata. The sequence continues at coordinate 178,640,250 of CM060983.1, read as the reverse complement.
CTCTCGCTCTCTCTCTCTGTCGCTGTGTGTATGTGTTTCTCTCCTTAAGCAATAGGCAAATCTTTTAAGAGGTGGTGTCTATGAGGGAGATGCCATTCTCTTTGCATTTCCAGAATATAAGAAACGGAGTTTGTCTCACTCTGTTTAAACAATAGTCAAATCTTTTAAGAGGTAGCTGCCACCTCGCTGTATTACGCTCTCTTTGCATGTCAAGGATATAATTGAGCTAGTGTGTGTGTCTATCTCTCTTTAAGCAACAGTCAAACCACTTACGGCAGTTTGCTATGTGGGGCATTAACCACACTCTTTGCATGTCGAGGATGTAAGAGCGCTCGCACGCTCTGTGTGTGGGTGCGTGCGCGTGCGCGTGCGAGTGCACGTGCATGTGCGCGTGCGTGTGCGTGTGCGTGTGTGCGTGTGGGTGGGTGGGTGGGGGGTGGGGGTGTGGGTGTGACAAGGGGTGCGGGTGCGGTTGTGCGCGTGCATGTGTGTTGCGTGTATGTGTTGCGTGCGTGCGTGCGTATGTGTGTCACTCTCTTTAAGCAATAGTCCAATCTTTTAAGAGGTGGTTGCTATGTGGGGCATTCCACTCTTTAACATGTCCAGGATATAAGAGAGCTAGTGTGTCTGTCTCTCTCTTTAAGCAATAGTCAAAACATTTAAGAACTGGTTGCCATGTTGGGAATTCCACTCTCTTCCCATGTCCAGGAGATATAAATATGAAGACCGAGGGAGTGTGAGTATGTCTCTTACTCTCTCTCTCTCTCTCTCTCTGAATCTCTCTTTAAGCTATAGGAAAATCTTATAAGAGATTGTTGCTATATGGCGCATTCTACTCTCTTCTCATGTCCAGGACATTACGATATGAAGAGAAGGAGTGAGAGAGTAACTGTGCGTCTGTATGTGTGTTTCTCTCTCTATCACACTCCTTCCCTTTCTCTGTGTGCTATATGTCTCTTTCTGTCTTTAATCAATAGGAAGAGCTTTTAAGAGGTGGTTGCTATGAGGGCATTCCACTCCCTTTGCAATTCCTAGAAATAAAGAGAGTGAGTGTGTCTCACTCACCTTAAGCAATGGTCATATCTTTTAAGCGCTGGTTGCTATGTTGGGCATTCCACTCTCTTATCATAACCAGGACATATAGATATGAAGAGGGATAGAGAGCGTGAATGTGTAAGTGTATGTCTGTCTCTCACTCTCTCTCTCTCTCTTTCTCTCTGTTTAAGCAATAGGCAAATCTTTTAAGAGATGGTTGCTACGTGGGGCATTCCACTCTCTTCCCATGTCTAGGATATAACGATATGAAGAGAGAGCGTGAGAGTGTGTGTGTTTCTGTTTGTGTGTGTCTCTCTCTGTGTATCTGTGTGTATGTGTTTCTCTCCTTAAGCCATAGGCAAATCTTTTAAGAGGTGGTGTCTATGAGGGAGATGCCATTCTCTTTGCATTTCCAGAATATAAGAAACGGAGTGTGTCTCACTCTGTTTAAACAATAGTCAACTCTTTTAAGAGGTAGCTGCCACCTGGCTGTATTACGCTCTCTTTGCATGTCAAGGATATAATTGAGCTAGTGTGTGTGTCTGTCTCTCCTTAAGCAACAGTCAAACCACCTACGGCAGGTTGCTATTTGGGGCATTAACCACACTCTTTGCATGTCGAGGACGTAAGAGCGCTCGCACGCCCTGTGCGTGTGTGTGTGGGTGTGTGTGTGTGTGCGTGCGTGTGTGCGTGTGTGCGTGTGTGCGTGGTTGCGTGGGTGCGTGGTTGCGTGCGTGCGTGTGTGTGTTGTGTGTGTGTTGTGTGTGCGTGCGTGCGTGCGTGTGTGTGTCACTCTGTTTAAGCAATAGTCCAATCTTTTAAGAGGTGGTTGCTATGTGTGTGTGTGTTGTGGGTGTGGGTGTGGGTGGGGGTGGGGGTGGGGTTGGTGGGGGGGCTGTGGGTGTGTGGGTTTAGGTGTGGGTGTGTGTGAGTGTGTGGGTGTGTGTGTGGGTGGGTGCGTGGGTGCGTGCGTGCGTGTGTGTCACTCTCTTTAAGCAATAGTCCAATCTTTTAAGAGGTGGTTGCTATGTGGGGCATTCCACTCTTTAACATGTCCAGGATATAAGAGAGCTAGTGTGTCTGTCTCTCTCTTTAAGCAATAGTCAAATCATTTAAGAACTGGTTGCCATGTTGGGAATTCCACTCTCTTCCATGTCCAGGAGATATAAATATGAAGACCGAGGGAGTGTGTGTATGTCTCTTACTCTCTCTCTCTAAATCTCTCTTAAAGCTATAGGAAAATCTAATAAGAGATTGTTGCTATGTGGCGCATTCTACTCTCTTCTCATGTCCAGGACATTACGATATGAAGAGAAGGAGTGAGAGAGTAACGGTGCGTCTGTGTGTGTGTCTCTCTCTCTATCACACTCCTTCCCTTTCTCTGTGTGTTATGTGTCCCTTTCTCTCTTTAATCAATCGGCAAAGCTTTTAAGAGGTGGTTGCTATGAGGGCATTCCACTCTCTTTGCAATTCCTAGAAATAAAGAGAGTGAGTGTGTCTCACTCACCTGAAGCAATAGTCATATCGTTTAAGCGCTGGTTGCTATGTTGGGCATTCCACTCTCTTATCATGTCCAGGACATATAGATATGAAGAGGGATAGAGAGCGTGTATGTGTAAGTGTATATCTGTCTCTCACTCTCTCTCTCTCTTTCTCTCTGTTTAAGCAATAGGCAAATCTTTTAAGAGATGGTTGCTACGTGTGGCATTCCACTCTCTTCCCATGTGAAGGATATAACGTTATGAAGAGAGAGAGAGTGAGAGTGTGTGTGTTTCTGTTTGTGTGTGTCTATCTCTCGCTCTCTCACTCTCTGTCTCTGTGTGTATGTGTTTCTCTCCTTAAGAAATAGGCAAATCTTTTAAGAGGTGGTGTATATGAGGGAGATGCCATTCTCTTTGCATTTCCAGAATATAAGAAACGAAGTGTGTCTCACTCTGTTTAAATCTTTTAAGAGGTAGCTGCCACCTGGCTGTATTACGATCTCTTTGCATGTCAAGGTTATAATTGAGCTAGTGTGTGTGTCTGTCTCTCTTTAAGCAACAGTCAAACCACTTACGGCAGGTTGCTATGTGGGGCATTAACCACACTCTTTGCATGTCGAGGATGTAAGAGCGCTCGCACGCCCTGTATGTGTGTGCGTGCGTGCGTGTGTGCGTGTGTGTGCGTGTGTGCGTGGGTGCGTGGGTGCGTGGGTGCATGCGTGCGTGCGGGCGTGCGTGTGTGTGTTGTGTGTGTGTTGTGTGTGCGTGCGTGCGTGTGTGTGTCACTCTCTTTAAGCAATAGTCCAATCTTTTAAGCGGTGGTTGCTATGTGTGTGTGTGTTTTGGGGGTGTGGGTGTGGGTGTGGGTGGGCTTGGGGGTGGTGGTGGTGGGGGGTGTGTTGTGTGTGGGTGTGGGTGTGTGTGGGTGTGGGTGTGTGTGGGTGTGTGGGGGTGTGTCACTCTCTTTAGGCAATAGTCCAATCTTTTAAGAGGTGGTTGCTATGTGGGGCATTCCACTCTATAACATGTCCAGGATATAAGAGAGCTAGTGTGTCTGTCTCTCTCTTTAAGCAATAGTCAAACCATTTAAGAACTGGTTACCATGTTGGGAATTCCACTCTCTTCCCATGTCCAGGAGATATAAATATGAAGACCGAGGGAGTGTGTGTATGTCTCTTACTCTCTCTCTGAATCTCTCTTTAAGTTATAGGCAAATCTAATAAGAGATTGTTGCTATGTGGCGCATTCTACTCTCTTCTCATGTCCAGGACATTACGATATGAAGAGAAGGAGTGAGAGAGTAACTGTGCGTCTGTATGTGTGTCTCTCTCTCTCTCTATCACACTCCTTCCCTTTCTCTGTCTGTTATATGTCTCTTTCTCTCTTTAATCAATAGGAAAACTTTTAAGAGGTGGTTGCTATGAGGGCATTCCACTCTCTTTGCAATTCCTAGAAATAAAGAGAGTGAGTGTGTCTCACCCTACCTTAAGCAATAGTCATATCTTTTATGCGCTGGTTGCTATATTGGGCATTCCACTCTCTTATCAGTTCCAGGACATATAGATATGAGGAGGGATAGAGAGCGTGAATGTGTAAGTGTATGTCTGTCTCTCACACTCCCTCTCTTTCTCTCTGTTTAAGCAATAGGCAAATCTTTTAAGAGATGGTTGCTACGTGGGGCATTCCACTCTTTTCCAATGTCAAGGATATAACGTTATGAAGAGAGAGAGTGAGAATGTGTGTTTCTGTTTGTGTGTGTCTCTCTTTCTGTCTCTGTGTGTATGTGTTTCTCTCCTTAAGCAATAGGCAAATCTTTCAAGAGGTGGTGTCTATGAGGGAGATGCCATTCTCTTTGCATTTCCAGAATATAAGAAACGGAGTGTGTCTCACTCTATTTAAACAATAGTCAAATCTTTTAAGAGGTAGCTGCCACCTGGCTGTATTACGCTCTCTTTGCATGTCAAGGATATAATTGAGCTAGTGTGTGTGTCTGTCTCTCTTTAAGCAACAGTCAAACCACTTACGGCAGGTTGCTATGTGGGGCATTAACCACACTCTTTGCATGTCGAGGACGTAAGAGCGCTCGCACGCCCTGTGTGTGTGTGTGTGGGTGTGCGTGCGTGTGTGCGTGTGTGCGTGTGAGCGTGTGCACGTGGGTGCGTGGGTGCGAGCGTGCGTGCGTGCGTCCGTGTGTGTATTGTGTGCGTTGTGTGTGCGTGCGTGCGTGTGTGTGTCACTCTTTTTAAGCAATAGTCCAATCTTTTAAGAGGTGGTTGCTATGTGTGTGTGTTGTGGTTGTGGGTGTGGGTGGGGGTGGGGGTGGTGGTGGGGGGTGTGGGTGTGTGTGGGTGTGTGTGTGTTTGGGTGCGTGGGTGCGTGCGTGCGTGCGTGTGCGTGTGCGTGTGTGTGGGTGGGTGGATGGGTGGGGGTGTGGGTGTGGGTGTGGGTGTAGGTGTGGGTTGGGGGGTGCGGGTGTGGATACGGGTGCGGGTGCGGGTGTGCGTGTGCGGGTGTGCGTGTGCGTGTGTGTGTGTGTTGTGGGTGTGGGTGTGGTTTTGGGGTTGTGTGGGTGTGTGGGTGTGTGGGTGTGTGGGTGTGGCTGCGGGTGTGTGTGTGTGGGCGTGTGGGGGTGTGGGTGGGTGCGTGGGTGCGTGCGTGCGTGTGTGTCACTCTCTTTATGCAATAGTCCAATCTTTTAAGAGGATGTTGCTATGTGGGGCATTCCACTCTTTAACGTGTCCAGGATATAAGAGAGCTAGTGTGTCTGTCTCTCTCTTTAAGCAATAGTCAAACCATTTAAGAACTGGTTGCCATGTTGGGAATTCGACTCTCTTTCCATGTCCAGGAGATATAAATATGAAGACCGAGGGAGTGTGTGTATGTCTCTTATTCTCTCTCTCTCTCTCTCTGTCTCTGAATCTCTCTTAAAGCTATAGGCAAATCTAATAGGAGATTGTTGCTATGTGGCGCATTCTACTCTCTTCTCATATCCAGGACATTACGATATGAAGAGAAGGAGTGAGAGAGTAACTGTGCTTCTGTATGTGTGTCTCTCTCTGTATCACACTCCTTCCCTTTCTCTGTGTGTTATGTGTCCCTTTCTCTCTTTAATCAATAGGCAAAGCTCTTAAGAGGTGGTTGCTATGAGGGCATTCCACTCTCTTTGCAATTCCTAGAAATAAAGATAATGAGTGTGTCTCACTCACCTTAAGCAATAGTCATATCTTTTAAGGGCTGCTTGCTATGTTGGGCATTCCACTCTCTTATCATGTCCAGGACATATAGATATGAAGAGGTATAGAGAGCGTGTGTGTGTAAGTGTATGTGTGTCTCTCACTCTCTCTCTCTTTCTCTCTGTTTAAGCAATAGGCAAATCTTTTAAGAGATGGTTGCTACGTGGGGCATTCCACTCTCTTCCCATGTCAAGGATATAACGTTATGAAGGGAGAGAGTGAGAGTGTGTGTGTTTCTGTTTGTGTGTGTCTCTCTCTCGCTCTCTCTCTGTCTCTGTGTGTATGTGTTTCTCTCCTTAATCAATAGGCAAATCTTTTAAGAGGTGGTGTCTATGAGGGAGATGCCATTCTCTTTGCATTTCCAGAATATAAGAAACGGAGTGTGTCTCACTGTGTTTAAACAATAGTCAAATCTTTTAAGAGGTAGCTGCCACCTGGCTGTATTACGATCTCTTTGCATGTCAAGGATATAATTGAGCTAGTGTGTGTGTCTGTCTTTCTTTAAGCAACTGTCAAACCACTTACGGCAGGTTGCTATGTGGGGCATTAACCACACTCTTTGCATGTCGAGGATGTAAGAGCGCTCGCACGCCCTGTGTGTGTGTGCGTGTGCGTGTGTGTGTGTGTGGGTGTGTGGGTGTGGGTGTGGGTGTGGGTGTGTGTGTGTGGGGGGTGAGGGGGGGTATGGGGGTGTGTGGGGGTGTGGGGGTGTGGGGATGTGGGGTGGGGGTGGGGGGGTGCGTGCGTGCGTGTGTGTGTGCGTGCGTGTGCGTGCGTGCGTGTGTGCGCGCGTGCGCGCGTGGTTGGGTGGGTGGGTGCGTGCGCGGGTGCGCGTGTGCGTGTGCGGGTGCGCGTGTGCGCGTGTGCGTGCGTGGTTGTGTGGGTGCGTGCGTGCGTGGGTGTGGGTGTGTGTGTGTGTGTGTGTGATGCCGCAAATTGCTAACACCAGATGGAGCTAACCAGCCTAACAAATGAAACACGTCACAAGATGGCTTCACCATGTTGAGTAAACACATACACAAATAACATTATAAGTAATACCGTTACAAATTGGCTCCCAAACGTGGGGCTCAATAAATAAATATAACATTAAACTACCACACAATCACGAGTTTAGATAGTGCGTGTCGAATTGCAAGTCTGTGTATCAGTGGGTTGAGTCAGTCAGTCAGAGTACGAGTGAGTTAGCGACTGCGTTTTTGGTGCAACATCAAGAGTGATTCTCTGTGCCAGTTGGTGAAGGCGTCTGTGACATGCAGCTAGCGCTACCGTGGAGCGACTGTTGTGGAGGACTCGTGTTCGACTCCTGAGTGAAATGAACAAGGCTTTATCCCTAAGAAGGGATTGAAACTTAATGCCTTTCACTTACATTTTCTTACTTGAGATGTTGCAATGAAGTCATTAATAAACTTAGACAGATTTTAATATCCAACTTCACTACTTGATTTTTTTTAATTTTTAAATATTAAAACATACACAAAAAGGTTTTTCCTTCATCATCTGCTTTTTATTGTAACACACGCTTCTCTGCTTGGGTTTTTGTATCCAGAAAATGTTCTAAGGGTCTTTCAGTTCATCTGCTGAGGATTTTAACATATAACATTATTACTGAAGTTCTGGATTAAAAAACATATGGAAGCTGTATCTGTCTCAATTTCTAAATGCCCTTGTTCATGTATTGTAAGTATTGTAAATATTTTAAGAGCTGTTTGCTATGTGGAGTATTCCATTCTCTTTGCATTACCAGGACAAAAAAAACTGAATAACGAATTCCCATTTGAGAAAAAGTATAAGTATTGGAAAATTTAAGGGAATAACAAGCAATATCTCGAAAACGGTTCACTCAACAACAAAAAATGTATATGACATAAATTGTGTATTTTAATGCGATCTACATTTTTTGTGTAGTAAAATTTTGTCTATCTCTTATGGTTTAGCAGTTTATGCCGTTCACATTGAAGAATACTTTTGGAGACATTCCCAGAAAATTCAAGATATACATTTTATTTGTCATGAAAATATCTTAAACATACGATATTTTAATCAAAATCGTTAGAGCCATTTTTGAGAAAATTAAAATTTTCGAAAAATCTTCCATGTAAAAGGTAATCTGGGGTGGGGGATTTCCTTGAAAACCTTTGTGTCGCATCTCTGGAAGATACTGAATCCAAATACCAAGTTTGGTGTTTATCTGACTGTTCGTTTCTGAGTTATGCTGTTCACAGACACACACACACACGGACATGTTTCCAAAAATGCTTTTTTTTATTCAGGGGGTCAAAAAACATGTATTTCCGGTGAAATCTCGGTATCGAATTTTTGGGTGGAATACAATACTTCCCCTACTTACTATACGTAGTAGAGAAAGTAAAAATCTGATGTGTTACACTCACATGACTTTTTCTACTCTTGCACAAACTATTTTTACAAATGCTTATTCTCCATATGCGTCATGTTAATTGAGATGTTAATCTTATTGCTAATTTGCTTGTAGATGCAAGGGGAATTGGTAGGCTTTAAGCGATAGTCAAATCTTTTAAGAGCTGGTTGCTATGTGGAGTATTCCATTCTCTTTGCATTACCAGGCCAAAAAAAATGAATAACGAATTCCCATTTGACAAAAGTATAAGTATTGGAAAATTTAAGGAAATAATAAGCAATATCTTGAAAATGGTTCACTCAACAAAGAAATAAGTATATGACATAAATTGTGTATTTTAACGTAATCTACATTTTTTTTGTAGTAAAATTTTGTTATCTCTTATGGTTTACCAGTTATGCAAAAGTTGTTCACAATGAAGAATACGTTTGGAGACATTCCCAGAAAATTCGAGATATACGTTTCATTTGTCATGAAAGTATCTTAAATATATGATATTTTAATCAAAATCGTTAGAGCCATTTTTGAAAAAATTAAAATTTTCGAAAAATGTATGCAAAAGGTAATCTGGGGTGGGGGATATTCTTCAAAACTTTCGTGTCGCATCTCTGGAAGATACTGAACCTAAATACGAAGTTTGGTGTTTATCCGACTGTTCGTTTCTGAGTTATGCTGTTCACAGACAGACACGCACACACACACACAGACAGTTTCCAAATTTTTTTTTTTAATTCATGTATTTCCTGTGAAATCTCGGTATCGAATTTTTGAGTGGAATGCAATACTTAATATACGTAGTAGAGAAAGTAATTAGATAATGTTATTGCTTTATAACATGTCTTACAAACGCAATATTAAATGACATTACTTAAGCATATGGAGTCAAATTTGAGACACACTTGCTTCACTTACTCTGTTATACAGTGCAGTCATTTTAAGGGAGGCTATGGACGGCTATATATAGGGTAGTTAAATTATATTCGAACCCACTCGCAGCCTCTCTCTACTGCGCGAGGCAGCCGGCAGAGGCGCACTAAAATCCTTACCTTATAATTGTTGACCTGCTCTCAAACAGGCAACATATCTTGTGTAAATATTCTCGCTCACTCTCCGAAGCTCAGCGGCAGGAATTCTTGTTCTCTCTTGCACAATGTTTTCTATGAGTTCCTGTAGTGTGCGTAGATTGGAACGCTACACTTTGTCTTTTACAGAACCCCATAAATAAAAATCACAACTCATTAGGTCAGGAGAACGAGGGGGCCACAAATCAACACCAATTATTCGGTCATCAAACACCTCTCTCATTACATGTAATGATTCGGCAGCCGTATGTGCTGTTGCAGAATTTGCTGGAACCAACCATACGATTTCTCTTCTTCTGTCAAGCGATTGCATAATGGCCTCAGAATTAACCTCTGATATTGCTCTACATTTATTGTTTCATCAAAGAATATGGACTCTATTATTCTTCTAGCACTTATCGCACACCACACTCCAATTTGCAGTTCAGTTCAGTTTGTTAATGAATGTTAATGAATGTACATGGGGCCCGGCTTACAGGCAAAAAATTACATGGAATACACTTAGCTTATTTTCTATGAGATGACTTGTTAACAGTAATAAAAAAAACCCATACGGCAACCATCCATGGGTTGCCGAGAACAGTTTTCAGTTGTATATAACTGAGTTTCTTTTCTGCTTGGTTTAGAAGGTTTTTTTTCTCGCTATTTACAAGCAAGGATACACACACACGCACACATACACACCTGGCCATGCTTTACACGTCCCAGGTCAGCACACGATTTCACTATTCACAAACTATATACACCTCACTATTTACATATTTACAGCCCGCAGTTTGGGTATGCGGCAGCGTGGATCATAGCGGAGCTTCTGCGGCGAATGATGGGGCCTCTGCCGTAAGAGGGTTTTGCCTGGGGCCTTGTGTGCTGGGCGCGCGTAGGGCCGAGCCGACTGTAACCTAGAATTGTCTTATGCGTACATGTTTTCGATGCTTTGGCTCGCCCCTGCCAATACCGGAGATGAGGTTGTTGGAGTGAGTCCTAATGCGCGCCCATGCAGAGGATGCTCGTTTGGTTATTGCGTCGGAGATGGTTGGAATGTTCGCCTCACTGTGAAGGGTTCGGGTGCTGGTAAGGATGGGAGCTCGCAGGATTTTTCTGAGGGAAAGATTTTGGAGGGTTTGAAGCTGTTTTTGAGCGGTGTTGGAGGCGTTGGCCCAGGCTACGCAGGCGTAGAGAACCACCGACAGAATGAAGGATTTATATAGAACTAATTTAGAGTTAAGTTGTAGTTGTTTGCTACGAAAAATGGGGGCGCATAACTTTAGTCGCTGCCATCCTTTGTTGGCGGTATCTTTCAAGTGGGTGGACCACCGCAGCGTGCGGTCCATTGTGACGCCAAGGTACTTGATATGCTGACGGCAGTGCAACCTTTGACCACCGACCGTTAGGTCCATGGCCGGGAGGCGCAGCTTTCGAGTAAAATAGATCAGCTAGCACTTGTTAGCATTAATTTCTATTTTCCAATCATGAAGCCATGAGAGGAAGCGGTCAATGTACCGCTGCATTTCTAGAAGGCCGAAACGTGGATTTTTGTGTTGGTTGTAGATGGTAGTGTCGTCAGCATACATGGCCACTTTGCATTTGGCGTCCACCGGGAAGTCGTTGGTGTAGAGTATGTACAAGAAGGGCGACATGATTGCCCCTTGGGGGACGCCAGCCTGCATAACACGCTCCCGAGATGAGGAGCGGCCCATTTGGACGTAGAAGCGCCGGTTTTCTAAATAATTTTGAAGCAAAAACATGTAATTCCGAAGGCCGAAAAAAATAATAATAAAGGGTTTTTTGGCATGACAAAGCATGCCAAGGCAGTTTAGGGATATTCCCTCTTCAGCCTAGGAAAAAGTTTTTGAATAATGGCTTGCAGGCAGTTATCTTCCGCATGTGTCGTTCTTGTCGTGTTTTTTGTGTTTTTTTATATAATATATATACATTTTTTTTAAATTAGGGGGATTTGTGTGTCTGATTTTTTTTTATTTTTTTTATTATTATTATTATTATTATTTTTCTCTCATGTCACACAATCTCTGCCTCCGTGATTTGCTGCCCAAGAAGACCGATTTTATATATATTTGCTTGTTTTCTTTTGTCGTTGGCGCGTGTCGTCACCTCTAGCTTTTGTTTTTCCGTTAACTTTTTAGTTTAATTGGTGCGTGCTGTTTTCACTTGCTTAGTAAGTTTTGTAAATGGTGTTCGATTTGGCGTTGCTCATCTAACTGTTTCTTGTCGTATATTTGTATTAGTGTGATCAGGGGTGGGTTTTTGTCCTTTGATGTTTGTTGGATTGTCTTCATCTGCTGTGCTGTACGTATGAGGTCTCTTCTGTGTTTTCGTGTGTGTGCATTTTCAATGTATTTGAGCATTTGATTTGCAATATGCTTATCAATTGGTTCCGTTCTGGTATATTGGTATAGGCGGTTGGTTTTAAAGTTTGGTAGTAGTTTGTGTGCCGTACGTAGGCATCTCCGTTCGAAAGCTTGCATCTTGGTCATTGTTTCTGTTGAAATAAGTGGCATTGTTGCCACGGCTGCATACGTGAGGTTGGGCCGGATGAGTGCTATGTATAGCTTATGTAATATTCTGGCCGACAGTCCTTGCTTGTTCAGTCTGGCGAGGAAAGTTAGTGTGGAGTGTATTGGCCGTGATTTCCTAAGGAGTTCATTGTAATGTGAAGTGACTGTGAGGTTATATTGTATTTTGACTCCTAGGTATTTGACGGTTTTCTCACACTTTACTGTTTGTCTGTTGAAGTGTAGTGTAACATTGGTGTGCTTATGCTTCATTTTCTTTTTGATTAGTATTGCTTGCGTTTTTTGCACATTTATTGCGATACGCCATTTTCTCGTCCAGTCTAGGTATGTTTTCAATTGTTCTTCAAGTTTTTTCTTGGCTATGGGTGTCTTTGGTGATGTACACCAGTACGCGGTGTCGTCCGCGTACTGCGCAAGCTGGATGCTTGGGTGGACGGGTTGTGGAGTGTCAGCTGTGTAGATGATGTACAGGAGGCCGGATATGGCGCTCCCTTGCGGTGTGCCTGCTTCTAAGGTGATGGTCGATGACAATACGTTATTTATGCGTATTTGTGCTGTTCTGTCCGTGAGGAAGCTGGCGACCCACCTCGTGATGCGAGGGGGAATCTGAAAGTCTGTGAGCTTATAGAGTAGTCCGTTGATCCAACATTTGTCAAACGCTGATTGCACATCCAAGAAGGCTGCTACTGTTGTATGACCTCTGTTGTACGCGTCTTTGAAGTTGGAGAGTACTCTGACAAGTTGGTCTTGGATTGTTACGTCACTCCTGTAGCCTGCTTGGGTAGTTGGGAGAAGTTTCTTGTGCTGGCAGACTTGTGTGAGGCGCTTTACTATCACTCTTTCATATATCTTTGACAGAGCTGATGTGAGGGAGATTGGTCTGTAGTTTGTAAAATTTGTTTTATCCTTTCCAGGTTTTTCAAAAAGTAGGATGTGTGCTCTTTTCCATGCTGTTGGGTGATATCCATGCTGAAATATCAGGTTGTATAAGCTGGCTATTTGTCTGATCGTTTCTACGGGTAGTTGTTTTATTAGCTTGTATGCTATTTCGTCGGGACCTGGAGCTGTATTTTTTGCTTTGCTGGCTATGGTGATAATGTCTTGTGCCGTGATTGGTCGTTCGATTTCGTTTGTGGGGTCTAGATTTTCTATTTGTATTTGAGGTGTATAGAGTTTTTGGTTCAACGACACATGGTAGTTTATTCTGTCGTAGTATAGCTTATCGAACTGTGGATCTTGGGGGCTCTGGAAGACGGTGCTGTAGTGGTTTTTAAAAACTTCTAGTTTCTCTTTGGTGTTATGAATAGATTTTCCATCTTTTTGTATGGGGTACGTAGGTGTGGCTTTTTTTCTTGTACATTTAATTAGTCGCCAGAATTTTCCTGGGTCCTTATTATGGCTTTCATTTATTTTTTCGAGCATGTCTACCCAGCGTTAGCGGGCATGATCAGCTATGGCTTCCTTTACCTCCTCTTGTAGTTTATTCAGTATGCGTTTATCTGCTGGATGGTGTGTTTTTAAATATTGCCTATGCGCTTTTCTTTTCCTTTTTATTAGCTGAATGATTTGCGGAGGAAGAGGTCTGCTGTATGGGTTGGTATTTATTGTTTTTTCTGGTATGGCGACGCCGCTAGCTGTTTTTATTATCTCAGTTATTTGTTGCGCATACTGATCTTTGTCGTGCGTTGTTGTGATTGGTGCGTGGGTGATATTGCTTGTAAGATGCTTCGCAGTCTGTGCGTACAAGATCCAGTCAGCATTTTCATAATCACGTATTTTTATGGTGTTTCTAGCTTCTGACAGCCAGGGCTGTGTTCGAAGGGTCACTATGATAGGCATGTGATCTGTATCTGGGGGTGCGTCCGTGATGATGTTTTCTATGTAAGAGTATGTGCGCTTGGAAGTGAGCACTTTGTCGGGCGAGCTTGGCTGTTGTGCGACATTGCCTATCCTGGTTGGGCCCGGTGTAAATATGAGTTTAAGTTCTGTTTGGTCGATGACTTTCTTGAGCTCTCGTCCATGTGCGTTTGTATGTTCATCCAGAAGTTCTGTGTTGTTTGCGTTGAGGTCGCCCAATATGATTAGTTCCGTGTATGTGTCGTTTAAGTACTTGAGTAAATCTGCTGGAAAGGCTGCTTGAGGGGGAACGTATACTGTGACTACGTATACCTTCTTTCTGTGGATTTGTATCTGTACTATCAGACATTCGTATCGCTGGAAGGCCGGGGGCGTGGCTATCTGGTTCGGCTGTAATTCGTGCTTTGCAAGTAACATGACTCCGCCTCCAGTTCTTTGAACTCTGTCTTTTCTAAACGTTATTAGTGGTTGGAAGATAAAGTTCCTGGCCGGAGTGAGCCATGTTTCGTTTATCGTGATGATGTCAGCGCCATGATGTGTTATGAGCTCTTGCAATTCTTGTCGTTTTCTGATGATCCCGTTGATGTTGATGTGAAGTAGTTTTACGTTGTGGCGCATGTGGGTGTGCACTACTGCTGCAGTCGCCATTGCGTTGATGTTGTTGAGTTTGTTATGCTTTCTTTACTGTTTAGGTTTTAAGGTCATGAATGAAAATGACTAGCTGATTTCCAATTTTGACAGTGTTCAGTGCTCTTTTGAGAGCTTTTTGTGCTGTATGCCTGAGGTTGTTCAGGAGTCTGGTGCGCTGTCCTGGAGACGTTGAGTCATACATTGGTGGAATGATTGTCGTTAGGACTTGCTCTACCACGTGCGTGGCAGTTTCTTGTACATATTTGGTCATGTTGGCCTGCAGGTTGTTTATTTGTTGTTGTAGTGATCGTACTTGATCTTCTGTGTGTTTAACTATTTTCCTGATGGTGCTGGTGGTTTCCTTCAGGGTCATTTCTTTCTTCGTTGTTGGTATTTGGGGGTAGCTAAGCTCTGGCCAATCATCGTTAAGCTTAGGTTTCGGAGCTACTGGAATGTTATGCGGGAATATAGTAGTTTCCGCGATCTGGGAGGCTGTGGTTGGTGGTGCTCTGGGATACAGTGGACACTTTACCTGCCCAGTGTAATGTCCGGTGTGATTACACGTAGCGCAGAATGGTGTTGTGTGCTTCAGATTATGCTGGCATTGTCTTGTGTCATACTTGTCACCACAGTGAAAGCATGAGGGGGCTTCTGTGCAGTCTTGCTTTTGATGTCCATATTGATGGCATTGCTTGCAAGGAATGTGTCTTTCTGTGTTCCTGGAGGGTTCGGCTCTAAATATCTGGTTTTCGATTATTGCGCCTTGGGCTAGTATCGTATTGATAGTGGCAACGCAGGTGGTGAAAACCCGAACTAATGGTGTTGGTCTTTCTCTACTGAGAATTCTCGTAGCTCTTGTGATATCTGGGTAGTTTTCCTGAATGCTGCTAAGCAAGGTTTCGTTGCTAATATCATAAGGTACATTTTTTAGAACGGCTGTGAGCGTTTTCTTAGGTTTCTGTGCAGCACTCTCTGTGATCTGCGTTTCTGGCAGTTTAGCTGTGAAGTGTGCTGCTTTCCCGAAATGGTGGCTAGGTACGCCTTGTTGAAACGTGACGGACAAAGTTGTGCAGTTTATAAAGAAGGCCACTGTGCCAGCACCGGTCGAATGCGGCTTCTACATACAAAAATAACGCCAACGTTGAAGCCCCATTGTTAAATTGCTCGGTTATGTCATCTGTGAGGCGTAATAACTGTAATTCAGTGGAATGACCTTTTCTAAAACCAAACTGAGATTTTGACCAATCATGAGTTTCCGAAACTTGTTTTTGGAGTCGACAAAGTATAATTTTCTCGAGCAATTTTCCAATAGTAGACGGGAGACTAATGGGGCGGTAATTTTGAGGTTGCCTGGTGCTTTTCCCTTGCTTCGTTAGCATAATTACCTTGGCTCGTTTCCAAGTGTGCCAATTTTCTGATCATAATGAGGCGTTTTATCCAGTAGCACAGGTTTTTCTGAAGCCCAGTATAGACTGTTGTGAGTATTCACACGTCCACTTAGATGAAACCAAGATTCATCAGTGAAAAACAAAAGCGGCGGGCTAATGAAACCCCTTTCTGCGAATTGGAAAAATCAGTTACATAATTCACATGTTTAGCGGGATCATTTGGCTTTAACGCTTGCACTCGTGTGTAGCGATAGGACTTCAGTTTCAACAGACGTGTAGCATTTCTCGCAGAAGATTGAGGTACACCTGTTTGCTGCGTTAGTTTTTTCAGCGATTTTCGAGGCGAACACCCCAAGAATTCCTGCTGCTGAGCTTCGGAGAGTGAGCGAGAATATTTACACAAGATATGCTGCCTGTTTGAGAGCAGAAGGTCAACATTTCCAGCATCTATTATAAGGTAAGGATTTTAGTCCACTTCTTCCGGAGTAATTTCCCCTGCGACTGCGGGCTGTCTCGCGCAGTAGAGAGAGGCCGCGAGTGGGTTCGAATATAATTTAACTGCTCTATACATAGCATGCTCTACAGTAGTGACCTCAGTACTTTCCCAATGCACAACTGGCAGTGCATGATGCATTCAAGGTTACTTTATCAGTTGTGCTTCAGTCACTGCTGTGTTCATACTGTAAAGAGAGTTGACATTGTGTATCTCAAAGGTGAAAGTTTATTCAAGACATCTGTGTTGTGCGTGATTCACTTTAGAGTGTTAATGTCTTGTTATTTAGTCTACTGCAATGCCTGCCGACAAATTAACCTTGAACAACGTACACTACGTAATCAGAAGTATCCGGACACCTGGCTGAAAATGACTACAAGTTTGTGGTGCCCTCCATCGATAATGCTGGAAGTCAATATGGTGTTGGCCCACCCTTAGCCTTGATGACAGCGTTCACTATCACAGGCATACTTTCAATCAGGTGCTGGAAGGTTTCTTGGGGAATGGCAGCTTATTCTTCACGGAGTGTGGATCTGAGGAGAAGTATAATCGGCGCAACAGTTCTAGACACGTGAAAATCTTAACGAGAGCTATGAAGCTAGTTGCTTACCAGATCAGGAGGTGACCGGTCGTCTGCATGCTGCAGGAGTGCGTGCGACAATCATTGTCAAATATCCACACACCGGTTATGCACTGCGTTGCGCTGATAAACTTAGTTATATACAGTATATTAAAATCCACGCTGTAAAAAGTGCTTAATATAAAAAACGCTGTCAATCATTGCCTCCAATTCTTCCGCATCTAACAACCCTTCCTCTTCTGCGCAATCACTCACATTATTGCCGTCATCACTGCTGTCACTACTTTCTACACCGTAATCCTGGATGAGAATTATCTCTATTTGATTTTCTGCAATTCCGTATTTTTCGAAATAATTATTCTTAATTTATTCAACATGTCGACATACATTTTCCCATTCTGGCCTTCCAATTTCAGCAAATTGCTGGCGTTATAACTGCTCCACATATTTTAATTTAAAAGTGATATTTCTGCATGCCACCCATTTTTTGATATCAGCCCAGAGTAATTCGATTGGGTTTAGATCTGGGCGATACGATGACAGTCTAAGTACATTATGGCGATGTTGTATTACTATCTGGTCAAGTATGTATGACTTCTGAAGCTGTTTGTTGGCTTTAATTAAGTTATATAGCTTTGTTTTATTCATGCTTTCATCTAAAGCTTTATTATGTCTAATAACCAAGCTCTCATTTCTTCTTTCAAGGAAGTTGAGGTAGGTGGTTTGTGAATTTGAGTGTTGACGCATTGTGAAGCATTGTCGATGACCAGAACAGACCCAGCAGGCATATTAGGTATCAACATGGCGTTGATTCACTTCATGTAATTTTCTGTATTCATTTCTTTATGAAAATCTCCTGTTGTTTGTTGGGACTTGTAAAAGAAGGGCATTTGGAATGAAGCCGATCTTTCCAACAGCATGAACGATAATAAGTTGCCCTTTGGCAACAGGTGCCTGCAAACCTAATTCGCTATCGTCACTCCAACTTTTAGATGCTGTATGACTGCTGTGTATGTATGACTCATCTTCATACACTATAGTATTTTTCTGAAATTTGTAGCACCACCTTTAAAATTGATGCTGATATTGTCACGAACATGATTGTTGTGACTGGGGGAATAGCTTTGGGGAATTAGAAGAATTGTAGAGACAACTCAAAGCTTGGCTTAAATAAGACTATTATATTTTATATTACTTTAAAGCCTTCAGTTACGAGGTTTGGCTTACAAACGATACAATATTGTTAAAAGTAGGGGAGGCCGGGGCAAGTTGACGAGCGGAGCAAGATGACGAATGACTTAGTTTAACTTTATATTATTAGGTAACACCACCTTACGAATACTATCAGCGCTCCACACTGTTAGACACTAAAAACTCGTACGCGAAGTCGCTGCCGCCATTTCATTGTTTGTTAGATGACGTTCATGTATTTTGTCTCTGGTGTTGTAATTTTCAAGACCTTCTCCATAAGATCTCGTGGTCTAACAGGTAAGATATGTGGTTATTCTTTGCTATACATTGATACCTCAGATAATATGCTTTTCACAACCGCTATTTATTTAAATTTAGTTCTTGTTAATCCTACCACAAAAATTAAAGACGTCTAGCGTTCCCGATCGGGGCAAGTTAACTGGGGCAAGTTGACGATCTCGTCATTTTGCCCCAAGTGCTTTTCACTGCTTTCTTTTTGTGTTTATATGCATTTTATTTCGTTTTGTGATTTTCTTGAGCTACATGATCCCCAAGCTGTTCCATAACGCGGCGTATGGACACACACATAATATTTTAATTCTCTCTTTTGGGCTATTTTAGTAATTTCTGCGATTTTGAATTTTCAGATATGGTTAGGAATTATAAAAAAAAGTCTTCTAAAGGGAGCTGGGACAAAAATGATATGGCTGCTTTTTTGTTAGAGATCAAAGAGGGAAGAATGAATTGCTTGGGTGCAGCAAAAGCCCGAACTTCTGACTCCTATGACGTCAGCCCAGACTTCCAAAGAAATAGTGCAATGTCCTGCTTGTAATGAGATCTATGTTGATCCTCCATCACAAGACTGGATAGAATGTTGCAAATGCCACATATGGTGGCACGAGAACTGCTCAAACTTTGAAGGAGGAATATTTTGTTTGTGACTTTTGTTAATGAAAAACACAAATGAGTTATATTAATTTATTATGGGTAAAATGTTCAACATATTAACCATTTAATTGTCTGCTATTCAACATAGGATACGTAATAATGTATAAAATAATTACTGTACTGTTATGCCCGTCTAATAATAAAAATGTATTCAACTTGTATCAGAATTGTCATCTTGCCCCTTGGTCAAAGTCATCTTGCCCCGATACCGGGGCAAGATGACACTTTTGCCGATTTTTTTAAATGGACAAAATAATTCTGATTATATCAAAATAAACTTTTATCCAACTAGATACAGTACAACAAAAGGCCATCCTAATAATACATGCAAAGGAAAAGAAATTACCTTAAAATGAATTTATTAAAATTGGTTTACTATTAACATCGTCAACTTGCCCCGGTCTCCCCTACGTGGTACCCGTAGGTCTTACCTTAAGAGATGTGTCGAGGATGTGTCAGGGCAACTACGTGGTAAGATGTCCGGAGCACCGCACCGAGATGCGCCGAGACGCAGCGACAAGAGCTCCCAAATCGGAGTTTGCATCTCCTTATATAACCTAAGGCTACCCAAGAAGGGGTTTCC
Source organism: Deroplatys truncata (assembly GCA_030765065.1). NCBI lineage: Eukaryota > Metazoa > Arthropoda > Insecta > Mantodea > Mantidae > Deroplatys > Deroplatys truncata. Next base: position 178,620,838 of record CM060983.1, on the reverse strand, counting down.
ATTATGGCGGCGGCTAATACCAAATATGGAATGCCGACGCCCTGGTTTCGAATTATGGCGGCAATACATAGATGTTCTAGAACTTCCTAGTGACGCATGGCGATCAGGGAACAGCTCTCTATATGTGCAAATGTGCACGTACGCCAGAGGAAGCTGATGTCATGGTAAAGTTCTTTAGAATTATCATAGGAAGTGGTTACTCTTGCTGTTCCTGTTACATATTATAAGTACTCGGCTTCACAAAGAAGGAAGAATGTTAATTTATGATTTTACCAGAAAATATAAGAATTCTATTGTTACCCAAACATCCAAAATATACCGTAATTAACGCATCCCACAGTAGTATACGTGACAATATAAGTACATATACAATTATACTCATTTGGAAAGGTAGAATCAGACTGAAAAATTAAATGCCATAGCCGGGATTTGAAACCACAGATCTTAGGCTTTCCGTGCCGTTGCTCTAACCGACTAAGCTATCATGGCAACATTTATTGTTTATTTTTTTATTTTATTTATTTATTTATTTTGTTAGAACTCTACTATTTGATTTCGGTTTCTGCCACTTGAACCCTAAATCTTTAATAATTTTTCTGAGATTTGTAGCACCCCCTTGAAAGTTTCTGCTGTCTTTCAGCTTGATGAGCAATCTGCTTATTGTTAGCACAGTTTTTTCTTCCACATAGGAATTGTGAATCATGCGCCAAATGACGCATTCGAAATCGTCTATTTCTGTAATACGTTTAGGGACCTTATGTTTCTTCCCAGGTGTGTCAAATGACACTCTTTCATCCATATGTTTTTTTTTTACTTTCTCTACTACGTAGTAGGGAAAGTATTGTATTTCACCCAAAAGTTCGATACCGAGATTTCACCGGAAATACATGTTTTGAGACTCCCTGAATCCAAAAAAAGCATCTTTGGAAACAAGTCCGTGTGTGTGTCTGTGAACAGCATAACTCAGAAACGAACAGTCGGATAAACACCAAACTTGGTATTTAGGTTCAGTATCTTCCAGAGATGCGACGCGAAGGTTTTCAAGAAAATTCCCCCACCCCAGAGTACCCTTTACATGGAACATTTTTCGAAAATTTTAATTTTCTCAAAAATGGCTCTAACGATTTTGATTAAAATATCATATGTTTAAGGTATTTTTATGACATATGAAATGTATATCTCGAATTTTCTGGGAATGTCTCCAAAAGTGTTCTTCATTCTGAACGACTTTTGCATAACTGATAAACCATAAGAGATAGACAACATTTTACTGCACAAAAAATGTAGATCGCTTTAAAATACACAATTTATGTCATATACATTTTTTTGTTGAGTGAACCGTTTTCGAGATATTGCTTGTTATTCCCTTAAATTTTCCAATACTTATTACTTTCTCTACTACGTATAGTAAGTAGGGGAAGTATTGCATTCCACCCAAAAATTCGATACCGAGATTTCACCGGAAATACATGTTTTGAGACCTCCTGAATCCAAAAAAAGCATTTTTGGAAACATGTCCGTGTGTGTGTCTGTGTGTGTGTGTGTGTGTGTGTGTGTGTGTCTGTGTGTGTGTCTGTGAACAGCATAACTCAAAAACGAACAGTCGGATAAGCACCAAACTTTGTATTTAGGTTCAGTATCTTCCAGAGATGCGACACGAAGGTTTTCAAGAAAATTCCCCCACCCCAGACTACCCTTTACATGGAACATTTTTCGAAAATTTTAATTTTCTCAAAAATGGCTCTAACGATTTTGATGAAAATATCATATGTTTAAGATAATGTCATGAGAAATGAAATGTATATCTCGAATTTTCTGGGAATGTCTCCAAAAGTATTCTTCATTGTGAACGACTTTTGCATAACTGGTAAACCATAAGAGATAGACAAAATTTTACTACACAAAAAAAGTAGATCGCGTTAAAATACACAACTTATGTCATATACATTTCTTTTGTTGAGTGAACCGTTTTAGAGATATTGCTTGTTATTTCCTTAAATTTTACAATACTTATACTTTTTCTCACATTCGTTATTCATTTTTTTTATGTCCTGGACATGCAAAGAGAATGGAATGCGCCACATAGCAACCAGCGTTAAAATATTTGACTATCGCTTAAAAGCTACCATATTTCCCTTGCATCTACAAGAAAATTACCAATAAGATTGACATCTCGATATCTCGATTAACATGAACCATATGGAGAATAAGCGTTTGTAAAATTAGATTGTACAAGAGTAGAGAAAGTCATGTGAGTGTAACACATCAGATTTTTTTTTTCTCAAATTCGTTATTCATTTTTTTATGTCCTGGACATACAAAGAGAATGGAATGCGCCACATAGCAACCAGCTCTTAAAATATTTGACTATCGCTTAAAACTTACCATATTCCCCCTTCATCTACAAGAAAATTAGCAATAAGATTAACATCTCGATATCTCGATTAACATGAAGCATATGAAGAATAAGCGTTTGTAAAAATAGTTTGTACAACAGTAGAGAAAGTCATGTGAGTGTAACACATCAGATGTTTTTCTTATCTTTGAGAACTCTGGAAACGGAACTCGGTGAAACACCAGTTGCTTTGACTAGGTACTCTTTCTTTCACTCTCTTAAGGCTTTTGTGGAACTCGGATGAACATATATTTTCTTCCTTCATCTCTGCTTCCTGCTTCATGAAGTCGAGGACATTTACAATTATTTCCCTACTTTGACTGTGTAACACTTTACCACTTAACTTTGAAAACGTAGGAGCCATGGTTATAAATATAACAAATATAAAGTAAGTACTATTTAGATACTGCTCTCTTTAAAATTACAACCAGATGCAGACACTTTCTATGCAGACTGTATGTGTTACGCACTGTGAGTAAGCAAAGGTATTATATCGCTTTCGTTGAGTAAACTAAACATAAACCACTCCTAGGCTCGGCAGCTGGGGTGGCAATCAAGGTCACGATTCCAGAAGTTTTGCGCGAGTTATATCGATGTAGGTCGATGAGGCCTGGCACGAAGTCGGCGTTCCAAAACATCCCAAAGGTGTTCTATAGGATTCAAGTCAGGACTCTGTGCAGGCCAGTCCATTACAGGGATGTTATTATCGTGTAACCACCCCGCCACAGCCCGTGGAGTATGAACAGGTGCTCGATCGTGTTGAAAGATGTAATCGCCATCAACAGTGGGAAGCAAGAAGGTGCTTAAAATATCAATGTAGGTCTGCGCTGTGATCGTGCCACGCAAAACAACAAGGGGTGCAAGCCCGCACCAGGAAAAACCCGACCACACCATAACACCACCACCTCCGAATTTCACTGTTGGCACTACACACGCTGGCAGATGACGTTCACCGGGCATTCGCCATACCCACACCCGCCTGCCATCGGATCGCCACATTGTGTACCGTGATTCGTCACTCCACACAACGTTTTGCCACCGTTCAATCGTGTAATATTGACGCTCCTTGCACCACGCGAGGCGTCGTTTGGCATTTTCCTGCATGATGTGTGGCTTATGAGCAGCCGCTCGACCATGGAATCCAAGGTTTCTCACCTCACGCCTAACTGTCATAGTACTTGGAGTGGATCCTGATGCAGTTTGGAATTCCTGTGTGATGGTCTGGATAGATGTCTGCCTATTACTCTTTACGACCCTCTTCAAATGTCGGTGGTCTCTGTCAGTCAACAGACGAGGTTGGCCTGTACGCTTTTGTGCTGTACATGTCCCTTCACATTTCCACTTCACTATCACATCAGAAACAGTGGACCTAGGGATGTTTAAGAGTGTGGAAATCTCACATACAGACTTCTGACACAAGCGACACCCAATCACCTGACCACATATGAAGTCCGTGAGATCCACGGAGCGTCCCATTCTGCTGTTTCACGGTGTTTAATGACTACTGAGGTCGCGGATAATGAGTACCAAGCAGTAGGTGGCAGCAAATGCACCTAAGATGAAAAACGTATGTTTGTGGGGGTGTCTGGATACTTTTGATCACATAGTGTATGTACGATACATACGTAAATCCAAATCATGAGACAGGTATGTAGACAATTTTATTTCAGGAGAAATTTCCTGGTGTTCCAGTTGCAGGTAGAGAAACTCTTAAGAGCTTGGTTAATAAGCGTAGGACAACGGGAGTACTAAACCTAAGAAGTGAAAATGAGATGTTCTAACAGAGGAAAAAAAATGATGAAATTGGTGCATCTATTTGTGAGGAACCCTAAAACATTTATGGGAGCAATCCCCACACCATAGATGACCTTCAAGTTAATATAAGAACAGAAATTATGAACATCACGGAAGAACTTATGTGTGTGAATTGAAATTTCATCCGAAGATGCCAGGAATGCCTTCATGCAGATGAACACTTCCAACACCACTTATAACAAGTTTAGTACTCATTATAATGCATGTAACTATCACTCATGAGTTATGGAATGAAAAACCTCCAGTGTAATAGGGTGCAGAGTATCATACATGCAATCGTAGCCTCACCATAAAACATCCACACTGTACAAGATATGTTTCAGAAGCCTTCAGCTGAAGATGGAAATCAAGGCACTTGAAACATGTCCTGTGATAACAAGTAAGTGAAGCAAGTGAGTCCCAAATGCTCAAGTAATCAACCTCGGCTTCACTGTTAAAAGCTTATAAATAAAGTAACTATTAAATAACACATTGAAATTATGAGTGGATTGATGATTAACACTTAGGTATGTTTATCTCCATCATCAGCTATAATGGAGACTAACGTCTTCAAAACATGATCTGAGTGAAACTTAGCACTTAAGTAAAACTTAAGTATTAATATTAGTCCACTCATCATTTCAGTATATTAAAAAGTTTTGCTGTTTATATTCATTTTCAAAAACTTAGCATGTGATTAAATCACATATGTTGTTGTTCACCAATGGCACTGGGATTAATTGAACTGCATCATTTTCCCTCTGGCTTCCCAATATAAAGTCTGTAAGTTATCACTTTTAAGGCCTTTGCATTTGGTGAGATGCTGTTTGTTCAGGATGACATCTTCACAGAGAGTGCACTTGGGTGTAGGTAGGCATCCTATCTTGTAGAGGTGTTCTGCGAGGCAATCGTGGCCAGTTGCCATCCTAAATAAGGTCACTGCAGTCTTCCTTGGCAGTTTTTGTATCTCAACTCTATCTTTAATATTCTTATAATCTTTATCTTTTAATTTATCTTCTTCAACAAGTCTCTGCTGTCTTTTGAAATGTTGTTTAATGTTATTTAATTGTTTATTTATTTCTATTTGTCCTACAGGTTTTATTTGTTGTATTGCACCTTTCTTTGCTAATTGATCCACATGTTCATTGCCCAAAAGTCTGACATGAGCTGGGATCCATTGTAGAGTGACATGATTTCTAGTTTCAACTGCTTTAATTAGGCTTCTTATTTCTTTAAAATTTCTTGTTGTTTTATTATTGTAATTTAATATTCCATCTATGGCTGATTTTGAGTCTGAAAAGATGACTATTTTTTGTTTTATGTATGGTCTATATAAAATGTTCTGTAATGCTGCTTTTATAGCTGTTAATTCTCCATCATAGTGGTTTGACGTTTCATTTAATGTTAGATACTGTGCAAAATGTTTACAGTATACTCCTGCACCAGTGTTTTTATTTTCTCTACTACGTATAGTAAGTAGGGGAAGTATTGTATTCCACCCAAAAATTCGACACCAAGATTTCACCAGAAATGTATGTTTTGAGACCCCCTGAATCCAAAAAAAGCATTTTTGGAAACATGTCCATGTGTGTGTGTGTGTGTATATGTATGTCTCAGAAACGAACTGTTGGATAAACACTAAACTTGGTATTTAGGTTCAGTATCTTCCAGAGGTGCGACAAAGGTTTTCAAGAAAATCCCCCCACCCCAGATTACCCTTTACAAGGAACATTTTTCGAAAATTTTATAATTTTCTCAAAAATGGCTCTAACAATTTTGATTAAAATATCATATGTTTAAGATATTTTCATGACAAATAAAATGTATATCTTGAATTTTCTGGGAATGTCTCCAAAAGTATTCTTCATTGTGAACGACTTTTGCATAACTGGTAAACCATAAGAGATAGACAAAATTTTACTACACAAAAAATGTAGATCGCGTTAAAATACACAATTTATGTCATATATTTTTTTGTTGTTGAGTGAACCATTTTTGAGATATTGCTTGTTATTCCCTTAAATTTTTCAATACTTATTTTCTCAAATGGGAATTCCTTATTCATTTTTTTGTCTTGGATATGCAAAGAGTATTAATCTGTGCCAAAGAAAATGGTGCTGCACCTTAGCAACCAGCTATTAAGAGATATGTTTACGCTTAAAGGCTACCGTATTTCTATATTGCCCTTGCAAATACAAAACAAGGGGAACATAGTACGCCTTAAGGCGATAGTCAAATATTTTTATAACTGGTCGCTATGTGTAAAATGTAACTCTCTTTGCATGTCGAAAGATCCTTTCTGCAAATGTTTATCTCGATTAATATGAAATAGATGGAGAATAAGAGCTTGTAAAAATAGTTTGTACAAGAGTAGAGAAAGTCATGTGAGTGTAACACATCAGATTTTTTTTTACTGATGAGGGATCCATCTGTATATTTTCGGAGCCATTCTTTTTCTGGATGTCTTTCATTTTCCGTAGCTATTGCTATGGCTTTCATTTCATCTGGTATATTGTTTCAATATATATATTGAACAGAATAGCACTTGTAACAGGCCCTTGAGGTAGTCCAACTCTCGTTTGTTTCCATTTAGATGTGGCTGTTTTGTATTGTACTGCAAACCATCTTTGGGATAGGAAGGTTTGAAACCAGTTTAGCAAGTGGCCTGATATGCCATATGTCTTCATCTTGTATAGTAGCATTTCTCGCCATACTATGTTAAATGCATCTTTGAAGTCGACAAACAGTGCTAGAGTAGTCTTATTATTGAAATTTTCTTTAATGTCCTCTGTGAGTCTCACAACCTGGTGTATTGCTGGGGAACAACGTAGTCCGCCTCCACGTGGTGTTCCCTGGGTAACGCTAAATGGACTACAACACAGGCATGCTTTCCAAGCCAAAAAAGTTATTACATCACATATTTTCATTAAAGTTCTGCCTTATACTTTGTTAATGAGCTAGATGATTTAAAAAGTTATGTGTGAACTATTTACATGCAACAGTAATGACATACATCTTGACTCTTGGGAAGTGGAGTGTAATTCACAAAATGTTTCAAATATTGGAAGTCAGATTTCCTGTATTCTCAAACAATCACAAAATATATTTTTTGAAGTATCCAGTTCTATGAAAAAGTATATCATAAGTATTTACACACTCCTTTAGCCTGAGACATATTAAAAGGATGAGTGTTTCGGAAGGGAGATATTGTTTGCAAAATAAAATGGAGACTTTGTTTAAAAATATCAAACATTTTAAATATTTGTTAATTTGAGATGAGTTAGTCATTTATTATGATTTTAACATATCTTTATTTATTCTAAATTATCTTTGCATATATTTTGGATAGTTGAAACATCCAGAATATTGAGAAAAGAGAGAAAATATTAATTACTTTAAAAATTACAGAGCCTACTATGAAATAGCTGATCATTGAGAAAAAATTTATATCACTTGATTTAGCTAAGAAGAGGGGTCAGACAATACTTATTGATTTGTAACCATAGCAATGATGATCACTATATAAGTTTTTTCCAGAAAGTAGGGGACATCTTGGCATCAGTGGCACCCAAAATTCCGGATAGGCAACTTTGGTAGCAATATTCCAGACAGGCATCATAAATTGACTTGAAAATTAAGTCATTAAATCAGGAAACAATAATAATTCAGTTATTATTTTTGTGCAGTAATATGTTTTTCAGAATAAATACAAGTTTTCTGAGAATATGTAATCTTATTTCACAATAACTTCCCGTGACACGGCCCTAGATAAATATAGAGTTCTCATAGCTTGTGTGAAAACAAAATCTACGATGCAGCAAGAAAGGCAACAGAGAAATAAAATCAGAACCCAATGAGAGAAACAAACGCTTCCAGGTCTCCGACTCCAGTGAGTATATTAGATTTAAGGATACTGCTGAAGCCAGCCACTCAATGCAATGTACCAACATCATTTAAAATCATATTCTAAATGGATCCCGAATGAGGAACAGTAGCATATTAAAAATTGCATCTTAAGCCTTATGCACCAACAATTGGAACTTTTCATTAAGACTGGTGAATATCATGAAAGGAAATAGAGGGTATTAATTTCTTTCACATCTTACTGATGGAGGTGCTTGGGATAGTGAAGATGTGGCTCCTTATAATATGAATTAAAATTGGATGTAGTATACAGCGATGTGAAATCATTTTATAGAACATTATTTGAGTCAAATTTATACTTAATAGCTTCAGTGGTTCTTGCTCGAGGGTTCCATATACTTCTGACTGGAGCTGAAACCATTTTTCTATTTCATACACTCAGATATATGCACAAACAAAACAGGGTTATAGATTATACAATGGAGGCGGATACCTCGCACTGTGGCCTACATATAGCTGCTGTGGTTACCACCCCCAGGAGGAAGGAATGAAGTGAAGGAACCATAGGAGGCTACAGACTTCCAGGCTCAAAGACCCATCCCCACTGGGGACAATAAACAACTTGTCAACCAAGTAACCCTGTAGTGTCCACAGGGAGCATTCTTTCCTTTGAGCAAGCATCCAAGCCATCTGCCCAGCTCCGCCATATGCTACAAAACCTAGAAGCACACCTGAAAGATGAGAATGAAAGGGAATGGTGGAAAGGAAATCGTGGTAGATTAGAAACCACCCCAGCATTTGCCTATCAACCATGAAAACCCAAAGTCGGAGTGGGTGGTCAACGAATCGAGTCCTGGACCTCTTGAATGCGAGTCAAATTCGAACTATGAGTTGATGTAGTAACACAAATTACTTCACTTGTTTGTTTAAAAATCAGGATATGTTTCAAAAGCTCTTGCTTTTATCTTCAGCTATGGTTTGACTGATATGTTGTCCTCACGTGTGCTGCTGCATTGCATCTTACGCTTAAAAGGCAGTACAGATTAAATGTAATTGACTATTGTTACATGTACTAATGGGAGAGCCAAGAAACTATGAACTGTCTGCATGGTGTTTTTCCACTGGGCATGTGGAAACATAATAACGCACTGCTGCTATAAACAAAGTCACGCTGTTCACGTGGTTTTGCTCTGCAGTATGACATTTAGTATTAAGTTGTCAGTGATGTGATGTAGCTCAGTTATAATTAGTTATTTATTAAATGTCCTGTACTTAGTCACAAAGTATATTATGGCTCAGTATATGTTTTCTACTGCACAGCGTGTTCTGATAAACCTAATATTGTACATGAAGTACCCCTTCATGATGAAAAAATTGGCGTATGGTGCGCCATGAGCAGAGAAAGAGTTATAGTGCCAATTTTTTTCAAATCAACAGTTGACGCCCGTACATACGTGAATACAATATTGCCCCCTTTTTTAGAGAATTAACAGACAGCGAGCATGATTTTGTCTTTTTTCTACAAGACTCTCAACAAGTCATATGGCCAATATTTTGATGAGAACAATTGAAAGTGTGTTTTAGGACAGAATTATTAGTAGAGATTTTGGTCCCCTTGGTCCCCTGAGATTTCTATCTCTGGGGTAACTTATAACATAAAGACAAACTCACACACCCTGGAAGAATTAAAACAAAATATCCGCCAGGAAATTGGCAGCATTTCTCAATGTGAACTACGGCAAGTGATGGATAGTTTCCTAAAGAGATGCCAAAAGAGTATGGACAATGATGGTGGCCAGTTTCAGCATCTCCTTTCATAAAGTTGGTAAGTAAAGCCTTTAAAAGTAGTTTTAAAAATGTAGTATAGTTTCATCCGTGCCTATCTATGATAGCAGCAGACGGTGAGTGCCAAGGACACGGACAGGAAAAACACCGCACAGCCGGTTCATAATTTTTTGGCTCACCTTGTATATGTACACTTGCAAATTTGGCATCCAGCTGCGATTGGTCTACCAATTTAATGTTATCTTGTGAATGATACATCACCAAATAGTGAAATCTATACTGCTATTTAAGACTGTTGTAAGACATTTAATTTTTGCCTGCACTTTATGTCTCCTCTGTATTTTTAGTACTTCATAATAGGATTTTACAGGCATAAAAATATGTATTATCAAAGAAATATGGAGATATAAAATGATAAATCTATAATTTGGTAGGGTATCATCACCGTTAACTCTTGACAAAATCACATTCAACGTGGATAGAATGTTTTCAAATTGCAAAGAATGAAGGATATGCCACACTCTGTTTTGTACTATTTCATCATATTACATTAAACTAACAGGATTTGTTTCTCCCATCCTTTTTTGCTTTCTTTTTTATGGGTTCTTAGAGGTCCTTTCATTTGTTCCTTTTTTATCCTATACACTACTGTTTCTTTTACTGCTTAACTAACACTCATTTTACTTGAATAATTCATTTTTTACATTCACTATTAATTTTCATTTTTTCTTAGTTTACCAACATTTCATCTCTTCCTATCTTCTCCCTCCATAAGCATAAATATTTACACAAAATGTTAAATAAATAACCTATATAAAACTTCAGTGTTTCATATGCTGTAAATGTACATGCTTCCTTACAACTCTGCCTTTAGCCCCACGCCAGGTGCCTGTTATCTGAATAGATGGATAACTTGTTTGTCATAAACAATGAGTGCAAGATGTTACTTTTAAAAACTGTCTCACCATCTTCAACATTTTCTCTTGCTTGGTCCCCATTGTAAACACAATAACAAAAAAGTTTCTCACTGGCTGACCTTTTTACTGCATAGGTACAGAATTTTCCAAAAGTATTTAATTTAAAAAACTATAATGCTCATATTATTAAACATACAGAATTTAAACTGGATGAGTATCGGCACTCTAGTTTATTAGTTACTGTATGATAAGCATAGAAGTAGCAAATATTGGACTTTTACTGAAAAACTCATTTTATTTAGAAATTGGTGCCTATATAAATCTATAAGGGCCCTAAAAATGATATAATCTGATAGAGAAAAATATTCTGTATAGAATAACGTATTCAAAGCTGAAATATAACAATTGAATATTTAAGCCATGTTATTTGCAACCTGGCGACAGCTCGTGAGTAGAAAAGGACAAAGCTAATATCAACATGTATGCATTAGATCGAGACAGGGATATCCCATTTACCTCCATACTGCCTTTTAAGGTTGAAACAAACTATAGTAATTGGCGTGATGAGCATGACGAATATGTGTGGTGACAAAACTTCAAAATTCATAACTTTGCATTTGTTCTTACAAATAAAAATCTTTAACCATATGGAGAGTTCTAGAGGGTGACTTGCTTTTGTTTTAGTAACTGTTTTTTTGTTAATTTCATAATTGGATTTCCAGAAGTTTACTGCAACTGTCGCTTTATCTTGTTTATGTTTTATGTTGCCCATGTATTCTTTGATCTCGATATTATGTTTCTTTTGCTTTTGCCTATGTTCATTTTATTGCAATCCCTGCAGTTTATTCTATATATTCCGGTTTTACATCCTATGGTATTGGTTCTTTGGTGGGGCTCTTAATAAATTTGTAAAACTGCTTTGTTTCAGGAATGCAAGGATGATATGCTTTAAGAAGGCTTTTTGGAATTTATTATGGAAAAGTGGGTGATATGAAAATTTCTTGAACTTCTCTACCACAGGTATTAAGAGTGGCCATTCTTTGTAAAAGAAACACTGTTAAGTGATATCTACTGAAAAAGCAACATTATGATTTCCATGGAAGTTTCAGAAACTCCAATGATGATAATGGCAGCAATTACAACACTATTGATAAAAGCAACTTGCATATCACTAATTTTTCCCATTAACATAGAGCATGAATATTGTAGGCTCTTTTGTTTTGTATAACAATATAAAACAATTTCATGTTTGTTCCTGTCCATTTTGGCACAGCTGTAATTGTTCACTGCTATCAATTTAATAAGCATTCAAGTGTTTACCTAGTAACTTTTCTTATACCTTTATTTAACTATGTTGCTTATTTTATATAACTGCTTGCTAATTTATAACAATCAGTAATTCTATTATGCTAAGGTGATCATATTTTTGAAACAAGAAAACGGGTCATTTTAAATTATTCTATGAAGCAAGGGATGAAACAGAATGCATAAAATTGTTTCATCATAAATACAAGATTTCAAACCTAATAATAAATAAATATATAAAGTGTAACTTACTTATGTAGTAGCTCCGAATACAATCCCGCCAAACAATCCTGTAGAATTATTAGTGCAGGAGTCATTCCATACATTGGATAAGTTCAGAAGTACAGTCCATTCATCTGAAAGAATGGTTGTGGTGGACAGTATGGTAAGCAAATGCTCCTTCAACAGCTGCTAATTTCATATCTTTATCACCAAAACTTTCACTTTTAAAAAAATCTGATGTGTTACACTCACATGACTTTCTCTACTCTTGTACAAACTATTTTTACAAACGCTTATTCTCCATCTACTTCATGTAAATCAAGATGTTAATCTTATTGCTAATTTTGTTGTAGATGCAAGGGGAATTGGTAGGCTTTAAGCTATAGTCAAATATTTTAAGAGCTGGTTGCTATGTGGAGTATTGCATTCTCTTTGCATTACCAGGACCACAAAAAAAAAAAAAAAAAAAAAAAATGAATAAGGAATTCCCATTTGAGAAAAAGTATAAGTATTGGAAAATTTAAGGGAATAACAAGCAATATCTCGAAAACGGTTCACTCAACAAAAAAAAAAATGTATATGACACAAATTGTGTATTTTATCGTGATCTGCATTTTTTGTGTAGTAAAATTTTGTCTATCTCTTATGGTTTACCAGTTATGCAAAAGTCGTTCACAATGAAGAATACTTTTGGAGACATTTCCAGAAAATTCAAGATATACATTTTGTTTGTCATGAAAGTATCTTAAATATATGATATTTTAATCAAAATCATTGGAGCCATTTTTGAGAAAATTAAAATTTTCGAAAAATGTTCCATGTAAAGGGTAATCTGTGGTGTCTAATCTCTGGAAGATACTGAACCTAAATACCAAGTTTGGTGTTTATCCGACTGTTCGTTTCTGAGTTATACGCACGCACGCACTCTCTCTCTCTCTCTTCCAAAAATGCTTTATATGCATTCAGTGCACCTCAGAACATGTATTTCCTGTGAAATCTCGGTATCAAATTTTTGGATGGAATGCAATACTTCCCCTACTTACTATACGTAGTAGAGAAAGTAAAAATTAGTCAATACGGTGCTTGAAGAAGCACTTGCATGCACCATTCTTTTATGTTTTTCACTGTTTATATGTTGTGATATATCCAACGCCCCCTCCCCCCCAATTGCTTATACTGAAAGTAGATGCACACTTATTGCATGGAACATCTGAGTCAGAAATTATTTTTTAATGTATGGATAGGTCACTATTAAAAAAAACACTTCCTTTTTGGCATATTATTAACTTCAAGTGTTTTAGCACTTGCAGTTTACAAAAGTTCACTGTATTTTATTATTTATTCTTCTTCTTTATATGTTTAACCTCCCTGGGGTGCCTGGGGTAAGAGGCCCGTCGAGGAGCAGACACTCATGGATCAGACAGAATATCCAGGATGGGTGATCAGCCCAATGCCTGGTATGGGAGGAAGGAAGTAGATGAAACGAAATGATGGTGAAATGGATGAAAGGAAATGCGATGATGGAGCAGTTGGTGGAATGAATGGCGGGGGAAATGGAGAAAACCTGCCCAGATGCCGCTTTGTCCACCACAATCCCCACAGGAGAGTCCCTGGGATTGAACCCAGGCCACCTCGGTGAGAGGCGAGCGGTCTAACCACTCGGCCACGGCGCCGCCTATTTTATTATTTCACAAATGTAAAATACAGTATGGTCTTCTAGCAAAGTCATAACTGTAATGAATTTCATTCGACTTATTGTTGGCAACATTCTCATCAAAGACACATAATTACGATTTGTTTGTTGTTAGCGCAGATTGGCATCTGCAACGGTACTTTTCCAAGCAAAGTCTCCACACGGTTGTATTGTATACTCATAATATAAACATCGCTTTGCTTTGTCAGCTGTTAATATCTTAACATTTTTTCATCAAACTGATGCAAAACACGACATTTTGAATTTTTGAGAATTATAGTTAATGGTGTTTTATACTGATAAGTCATTGCCACAAAAAAGGGACATTTTGACATCCCGTTTCTACCTTAAAAAAAGACGGGAGACTCAAAAAAAGGAGGGACATCTGGTCACCTTCTGTTCTCCACTTGAAAGTTGATGCTAGAACTAAGTGGCCATATTGTTGTTGCAGCTCCTTGAAACAACTAAGGGTGTGTGTCAACTGCCAAAAACAATAAACACCCAGACATGAGAGAGAAAAAAGAGAAATTATTTTTTTAATTCAGTGCTGCAACTTGCCTCATGATCTCTTGAGGAAGCACGTAGAATTGTGAATGGCTTGGATGAGATGGGAGATCTATATATGCTACGAGCTATTACATTGTTGTGTTATGTAAACAATTCATTGACAATTCACAAATTCCATCAAGGTGTTTGCAGAGGGGATAGATGACATGAACTAGCTTCCAAATTCTGTGTTCCAGTTCCACATCTCTGCTCTAAGATATGTATCACAATACATGTTGAATTTGAAGCTTGCATATAAGCCACAGATAGATTTGGGAAGATCTTTAATGATACTCCTGTTCAGTAAATGAGAGAGATGTTTGAAGAACCCTCATAAGTCATAATGGGAGCATTCCTTCCCTGCTCCTATTTACAGAATTGCAACATCTTTTAACATATCTTTCTAGACTGACTTTCTTTCTCTAAGCAACAATCTGCAATCCTTGTATGACTAATGCATTTTTCCTCTGGTTCCAAACTATTACACAGTAATCTTTTGCCAGTTACCAAAACAAAAAATACAGAAGCTTAGCAGTTCAGACTCCATGTGAAGTCAACATGTAGTTGTCACTCCCTTGAAGTGAGGTTGTGATTGGTTTTCAAAGACAAGAAATTACAATTTCCTTCTGTGGGTGTGAAGACTGATTTATGAGTCATTTGTTTGTAATTTAGGCACATTATCTTCATGGAGCAACCGCACTTATGTTTACTGAACAGACTTTAATATGAAACGTCTTAATTACACTCGTAAACAGAGACTGGATGTTAGGCATTAAAATTTTTTGAAGTAGGCAGGCATAAAGCACTAAAAATCTAAACATAGGCATTATTTTTAAATTTGGTGTAGTATTTTTTAAACAATGTACTGCCTTTTACAACAATGTATGCCTACTGGATGCAATTCATGTGAAATACAAACATACACTATGTGATCAAAAGTACCTAACACCCAACAAACATACATTTTTCATCTTAGGTTCATTGTACTGCCACCTACTGCCTGGTACTTATTAACCACGACCTCAGTAGTCATTAGACATCATGAAACAGCAGAATGGGGTGCTCTGTGGAACTGACGGACTTTGAACGTGGTCAGGTGATTGGGTGTCACTTGTGTCAGAAGTCTGTATGTGAGAGTTCCACACTCCTGAACATCCCTAGGTCCACTGTTCCTGATGTGATAGTGAAGTGGAAACGTGAAGGGACATGTACAGCACAAAAGCGTACAGGCCGACCTCGTATGTTGACTGACAGAGACCGCCGACATTTGAAGAGGGTCATAAAGAGTAATAGGCAGGCAGGAATTCCAAACTGCATCAGAATCCACTCCAGTTGGCGTGAGGTGAGAAACCTTGGATTCCATGGTCGAGCGGCTGCTCATAAGCCACACATCACCCAGGAAAATGCCAAATGATGCCTCGCTTTGTGTAAGGAGCGTCAACATTACATGATTGAACAGTGGCAAAATGTTGTGTGGAATGATGAATCACGGTACACAATGTAGCGATCCTATGGCAGGGTGTGGGTATGGCAAATGCCCGGTGAACATCATCTGCTCCGATGGCAGGGTGTGGGTATGGCGAATGCCCAGTGAACGTCAGTGTAGTGCCAACAGTGAAATTCGGAGGGGGTGGTGTTATGGTGTGGTCGTGTTTTTCCTGGAGGGGACTTGCACCCTTTGTTGTTTTGCGTGGCACGATCACCACAGACCTACATTGATATTTTAAGCATCTTCTTGCTTCCCACTGCTGAAGAGCAATTTGGGGATGGCAACTGCATCTTTCAACACGATCGAGGACCTGTTCATACTGCACAAGCTGTGGTGGAGTAGTTACACGACAACATCTCTGTAATGGACTGGCCTGCACAGACTCGTATAGAACACCTTTGGGATGTTTTGGAATACCGACTTCGTGCCAGGCCTCACCGACCTACATCGATACCTGTCCTCAGTTCCGCACTCCGTGAAGAATGGGCTGCCATTCCCCAAGAAACCTTCCAGCACTGATTGAAAGTATGCCTGCGAGAGTGAACGCTGTCATCAAGGGTGGGTCAACACCATATTGACTTCCAGCATTACCGATGGAGGGCGCCACGAACTTGTACGTCATTTTCAGCCAGGTGTACGGATACTTTTGATCACGTAGCGTATGTTACATACTACTTGCTACCAAATAAAATAAATATTTAAATATATGTGGTAAATCAAAATAAAATAATTCATGTTTCTTGACGCTTTGAATGCAACACAAAATGCTATCAGTATGCTATAGTTCTTGGCAGTCATTAAGAAAATAAAATGCCATTGATTGCACATGACAAGATATTTTTGCAAATTTTCCACTTTTAAGTCTTGTCCCTTGTCAGACAACACATTTTTCAGAGCAGAAAATGATCCCACCACATCTACAGATGTTACTGGAGCATATTTGAACAGAGCTGCAGTGTTTGGGTCATTGTTAGTTGAAACATTGTTTTCACATTGCAGAATCATCCCCAATGTCTTTCAACTGTTGAAAGTACCAATTGTCAGCAAGAACCTGGTCACATTTTTCCCATGAATTTTGGCCTACATTACCTGGAATCGCACAAATGTTTTGCACAATGTAGTCTACAATATTCAGTGCATCCTCAAGTGTTTTGCTTCTCTCTTCTAAACACTTAATAGTAGTTGGCAGCAATGAAAGTCAAGTCATTTCTTAGTGTCCTTCATCAACAACTTTATAGATGATGCATCTTTTTCATGCAGATTATCCCTTGATCAAATTGCTGGCATAGTATAATGCTGCGGACAACCACCCCATCTAGTTAATACTGGCTGCAGAGGCAAGGGTAGTTCAGGGGCAACTTCTTTGAACAACTGAACCCTGGTTGGAGATTTAAGAAATAGTGTTTTTGTTGTGAAATTCTTTGTGTTGGAAATCAAAGCACCTACTTCTGGAGATAGACTTTTCATTTCTTCACAAATTCTGTGCAATGCATGGTTGAGACACACAACATGAAGCATGTAGGGAAACAGGTCTTTTAAGAACCTTGCCAGCTTTTGTCATATATTTTACAGCATCAGAAATAAACAGAAGAATGTTTTCATGTTTAACTCCATTCTGGCCATAATATATTCAATGAAGAGGTTAACATTTGAACTACAGTTGTACTGTCTGTTTTATCCAATTGTTCACATGCAAAGAGATATATTTTAGAAGGTTGATTGTAGTCCATTGTACTAATCACATCATTTGCAATGAAACAACCATAGGAATCTGCACTTTTGTCAACCGATATCCATATTTTCTTACCACTGACTACTTCCCTAATTTGATTTATTGTATCACTGTAACAATTGTAAGTAATTTCACTTGGGACTTGTTCTTTAGTGTACTTTTTCAAGAAATTCTTTAGAGTTGTATTTTCTATCTTTCACAAAGGAATACCAGCATCAATAAGGGCTTTGCAGAGATCTAGTGAAACTATGATTGGCACTGGGAGATTGTGTAAGAAGAAATCAGAGTTGTTTTTGTCATTCAACACAGAGAAAATTTACGTTTTTGTATATGCTGAGAAACATGATACTTTTTAGCACAGTTCACCGATGTTTCACAGACTTTGCAAACAAGACTGATTCATCTGTCGAAAATACATCACCAAATTCTTTCACAAATTTATTTGGTTTTATTTTTAATCCTGTCAGTTTCTTTTTTTTTTTTTTTTGTCATACTGAAGCAATTGTCCAGTGTATCTCAACAAGAAACCAGCTAACACTACGAGGGTGGTCTGAAAAGTTTCCGACCTCAACATGAAGATGGCAGCACTCGTAAATAAAAGCTAGTGAATTTCATTGTTCATCCGTTGACAGTTACTCACCAAAGTTTCAGCCATTTTGGATGCTCAGTTGTTATGTAACAGTTGTTTGAGTGAGGTGATGTGAGTGTTTTTATGAAAATAGACAAAATTGAGTATCGAGCTGTCATTAAATATATGTTTTTTAAAGCCAATACGCCTACGCAAATCAAAGATGAGTTGGATTCTGTGTATGGGGACTCTGCACCATCATTTACCACAGTAAAATTTTGGGCATCTGAATTTAAATGTGGCCGTAAGAGCTTGGGAGACGATGAACATTCAGGATGTACAAAAATTGCAACTACCAACGAAAACATCGCCAAAGTTCACCGAATGGTGCTAGACGACCGCCGAATTAAAGTGAGAGAGATAGCAGAGGCTATGAACATGTCAAAAAGAACATGTTTGTCACATATTAAATCAACATTTAGACATGAGAAAGCTGTCCACGCGTTGGGTGCCGCATTTGCTCACATTTGACCAAAAACGTGTTCAAATGAACATTTCCAATGCTCTGTTGGCGCACTTTAGGTGCAATAAATCTGAGTTTTGGCGCCGATTAATTACTGTAGATGAAACTTGGATACACCATTATACGCCCAAAACAAAAATACAGTCCAAACAGTGGACTGCAAAGGGGGAACCGGCTCCAAAAAAAGCAAAAGGTTTTTTCGGCTGGGAAAGTGATGGCAACTGTTTTTTGGGATAGTCATGGAGTTATTTTAATCGATTATCTTCAAAAAGGAAAAACCATTGCAGGAGCATACTAAGCATCATTACTTGACAAGCTGAAGGCAGAGCTTGCGGAAAAACGGCCACATTTGCAGTAAAAGAAAATCCTGTTTCACCAAGACAAGACCTCATACCTCAGCGGTTGCAATGGCGAAAATCCACGGATTACGATTTGAACTGCTTGACCATCCACCTTACTCACCAGATCTAGCCCCAAGTGACTTCTTTTTGTTCCCTCATCTGAAAATTGCACTCGGAGGACAGATTTTCGTCAAATGAAGAGGCAATCACCTTCGTGAACAATTATTTTGCAGAGAAAAATGCCGAGTACTATTTGGATGGTTACAGAGATGGGAGCATCGCTGGGAGAGGAGTGTAGAGTTACAAGGAGACTATGTTGAAAAATAACAAAAAAAAATTCTGAAAAAATGTCTTGTATCCATATTAGGTCGGAAACTTTTCAGACCACCCTCGTATTTCCACAAAATATCAGTCTTCTTTGGATGAGAAAAGTGAACTGAGAATAAGATCAACAATGTCCCTCTTGTCCTTTCCATAACATCCACACAAGTTTACAGTCAGGCGACAGCTTAAGAAAGGGATAAGTGTGTTAATAGTGCCACTTTTTTTTTTTTGGGCTAAAATGGTGAATGACCGCATTTGGTCTATAAACCCCTTCCCACCATTCGCCAAGCCTTGAACCCACCATAGTGTACAATAGAGGTCAAGAAGAGGGGAAAAGTACCCTTCCAGGAATAAGTTTGGGTCGCCAAAAGCTAAGCAAAATATGAAATGGAGATTTTATGATCTGGAGTAAAAGTAAGGTATAACGCATTTAGAAAATATTGGTCAGCAGCCAAACATATATTTCCATTTTGTTTTAATGCAATGCAAAGTTAACTTTAAAAAAATCAATAAAATAGGCACTTATAGGCATTAAAAGCAAAAATAAGCAAAATTATCTTTGCTGTACACAATCCTAATGTTGATATGAACTTATTTTAAGTCATTTTTATGATATCTGTAATAATAAAGTATAGGCCTTTTGCCTAAGGGTAAGTGTGATTTGAAGGAAAGTGTGATTTGAAAAAATCTGAAGTGTTGCACTCACATGACTTTCTCTACTCTTGTACAAACTATTTATTCTCCATCTACTTCATATTAATCAAGATAAACATTTGCAGAAACTATCTTATTGCTAATTTTTTTGTAGGTGCAAAGGGAATATGGTAGGATTTAAGCAACAGGCAAATGTTTTAAGAGCTGGTTGCTATGTGGGACCTTCCACTCTCTTTTCCATGTCCAGGACATAAAAAAACGAATAATGAATTCGCATTTGAGAAAAAGTATAAGTATTGGAAAATTCAAACAAATATGAAGGAATATCTCAGAAATGATTCCATATGCAAACACACAAAAGTGATATAAGTTATGTTTTAACGAGATCTAAATTTTGTGTATCTCTTACAGTTTACCAGCTATGCAAAAGTCATTCAGAATGAAGAGGACTTTTGGGAACATTCCAAAAAATTCAAGATATATATATTTCTCATGTCATGAAAATATCCTAAACATATAATATTTTAATTAAAATCATTAGAGCCATTTTTAAAAACAATAAAAAATTTCGAAAAATGTTCCATGTAAAGGTTAATCCAGGGTGGGGGGATTTTCTTTAATATCTTCGTGTCGCATCCCTGGAAGATACTTAACTCAAAAAACAATTTGGTATTTATCCGACTTTTTGTTTGAGTCCTGCTGTTCACAGACAGGCACACACATGGACATGTTTCCAAAAATGATTTATTTGGATTCAGGGCACCTCAAAACATGTATTTCCAGTGAAATCTCAGTATCAAATTTTTGGATGGAATGCATTGCTTTCCCTACTATGTAGTAGAGAAAGTAAAAAGGCAGAAGTAACTGATCCATGGCATTTATAACCTTTATTCCATTATTACACAGGAAGGCCCAAAAATAGATATACAGTACAGATTGGACATTTTCTTCAGATATCGGGAATGTTGTAGTTACAAGTCACTAATTATTGTAAATTCACCTCCACATCCTCAAAATTTATCATCAGTAATAAATTTAATGCAGCACTGACTGCTGTCCAGTTCACCTGATATTTGAGAGGATACTCTACAGAGTGAATGAATTAGAAATTCATGTAAGACATGTTTAATATCATTGAAGCTGATGGGAATTTGTCTCTTGACATACGTCAGTGTGCTTGAATAGGCTACAATTCTGACAAAGGTTATTTGAAGTAGTTAGAGATGTATTAAAGGTAATAAATACAATGACTGAGCAATACTGTATACCTACTTTTGGGCTACTGTGTATTAAATGAAACAGAACCAAATGTTTGTAAACAGAAAGAAGGTTTTCGAGAATAATAAAGCAGCACTGAAAACCACACATAAAGTTTTGTTTATTTTTACGATTTATTTATGCATTTACAATTACATTCAGTGGGCACTGTACCACATCTACATACACCCGCTGGCCTGGCCCACCTGTACAGGAGCTGCAGGCAACCCCACAACAAACACTGGTTCATCAATTAAGAAATCATACTGGGGGTTACCACACAAATTACCCCAGTTGCAAAAGTCAATAATCAAAATGTTCAAGATCACATATTCACATCATAAAAACAATAAACTTTTAGACAGCAGGGGCAGGGAGTAGGAAAGAAAAAAGGGCTTACACTTATAAAACCAGGGAAGGCTCTACAATTTTATGATATATGACAAGTTGACTGTACACTAGAAAGAGCTAATGTTTGGAGTTTGTTTACAGCTAGCATCTCCTCAGGTTTAATATTAATATATAAGTATTTTTAAGTGATTGATTGTAGCCTGGTCACTCTTAATAACCACTGAATATATTGCTAAATTTGAGAGGCAAAGTGTTTTTGACTTGCAAAAAATGGGGGATGCAATGAAACAGACACAAAACAATTACATAAAAATGTTTACAACAGCTCCCTATTGCACAGGGTTTCCTGGTACTTCGATATGGTCAATTATTTCTGCTCATTCATGCTGTTTGTAGCTTGGTACTAGTTCTGCTTCAGAAAACCCACAACCAAATGCTAAACATCCTTCACCATGGTAAAACATTTTAAATATGCTGAAACAAAAGGGACTGGTTAAAGAGGGAAGCCTGTAATCTGAGGAAGCCGTGATACTGTAAATTTACTTTCCAGGTCCATGAAGAAACTAGTCTATATATTGTCAGTCTCCGAGTGCACAGAAGTTGGAGCTGCAAGCAAGATATTTTGCTTTTCTCTTATAGGCAGAAAAAAGGGTTCCACTCAAAGATATGTACAATTCTTGCTACAGTTCAGATTATAATGAAAAACATAAACAGTATTGCCTTGTTATAAAGTGGGAGATGAGATGTATGAACGATGTGAGCCACCGGAAATCCAAGGCACTGTCAGAAGACACAAACTTCTGGGATAGTATACTTAATTTTGTAGTGACTGAAAATCTAAAAATGAAAACTTTCTGGCAGCAATGTTAACTCATATTTATGTTAAGGACTAATGGAACATTTTCAACCAAGGGACATGAGCAAAACTAGAGCTTTGAGATTAAAAAATACGTTTGGAATGCTTTTAACACAGAGTAGAAACAATACCAAGAACTGCTTCCCCAACTGTATGTGCACAAATTGTTAAACTACCCTTTCAGTCAAGATATGTGATGAAGCAGAAAAAAATTTAAGAATTTTAAGGACAAAAAGAAGCTTTGTACTTTACAAGAGTACTTTAAAATAACTGAGAAGGAATTGTCAGTTGGTCCAACTGGTTTCTTAACACTATAGACTCTGACCAGTTTTAAACATTTCTCATCATTCAAACTAAAGAGAAATCTCCACAGAAATGAAGATATCTACTTTCGAATTCATTCAACCATCTAAGTAATAGCATTATAACACCTCCTACCTTATATGGAATACAAATATCAATAAATAGCAGTATACTGCCTAAGAACATTTCTGAAAATCCTTCAGAGATGTCATTAACTGCAACAGTGCACATGTAATGCTCATGTTGTCTCCAAGACAGCATTACATATTTCACACAGCTGTTTAAGAACATTATACAATAATGTACTCTTTAAATAAAACAACAAGAGCCATCAGTAAACTTCTCCTTTTGAGCAGGCTATGCCTGGAGATATGTCTCCATGTTTGTCAAATGTGTTTACACTACTTTTTCTGGTATTAAAGTGCTTTCTTCCATCATTAATGTATTCATTGCTACAGAGGTGCGGCAGCAAGCTTTTCTCTAGATATTATTCCCTTTGTACAAGTGTTTACTTTTACAACTTCTTTCAGTGCAACAATCAAAGAAGCTAATAATGTCAATACATGTACAATTTTGAGGGTATTATCTACTATTAAGTTGTCCCCCTTTCTCTCGTGTTATCATTGGTGATACAATATAAAAATAAGCCCTCCAATGTTCTTGTTTGTATGTTGTCCTTAATACATTTCCTCGCTACAAAATGAGGAAAGACAATATGCTAATCGAGGAACAGGTCTTTGGGGAAAGGATCCCCCATCACATATCCACAGCTATGCTACATTATTAGTATTTATAATCTGTTATAGACTCCAGGAAATCAACAGCAACATTTATATGATTGGGGCAAATAGTTTTTTCTTCAAAAAAGATTTTTTTTTTCCTTTTTCTTATTTACTTAATGCTTTGTTTAAATATACCACAATTAAATGAGGGAGGTACATTTTCTTATTACTACATTTAATTAAAAGAATCAAACATGCAACAAAAGACAGCCTATTTTGCTGTCTGTAGAAGTATACAAGTTTCAGGATATATATATTTATATAATCTGTACTTATCTTGCTCATTGTCTTCTTTCTCTTTGTGAATGATAAACCACTTTATTTCCCGACAAAACCAGGATGAAAAAGAGCAAGAATTGCATATCTTTTCAAGTTATGTTCTTCAGTCTGTAAGGTTCTCTATTGTTTTAATATACTGGACAACAATCCGTGCCCATTTATATGTTTAAGTATACCAAGAAAATTTATAATTAATATTTATATACATTTATGAGTAGTAACCAATTCTTCCAAGTAACAATGATGATAACTTTTTCTCAGTAAACTCTGCACTTCATTCCAGGGTGTGTGCTATGAGGCCATAGTAGAATCACACACCAGCTCTACCCTTCTTACTTCACTGTTGAGAAGTTCTGTGTTTGGTTTTGATTGGATGCCACCCAAGAACTGAAGACGTCTCTGCAACAAGAGCATTAGGGAAACATCAATATTTAGTTTTAGTTTTACGTCACACTGAAGTAACCAAACATAAAAACCTAATTACCACATTTTGCATAATATTAGCAGTTATATGAGCTCTGTGCTTTCATCTTAGTTTATTTATAAAGTTATAACTGGCGCAAAACTTCTGGAATCGTGACCTTGATTGCCACCCCAGCTGCCGAGCCTAGGAATGGTTTATGTTTAGCTTAATCAACGAAAGCGATATAATACCTTTGCTTACTCACAGTGCGTAACACATACAGTCTGCATAGAAAGTGTCCGCGTCTTGTAATTTCAAAGAGAGCAGTATGTAAATAGTGCTTATTTTATATTTGTGATATTTATAACCATGGCTCCTACGTTTTCAAAGTTAAGTGGTAAGGTATTACATATTCAAAGCAGGGAAATAATTGCAAATGCCCTCAACTTCATGACGCAAGAAGCAAAGATGAAGGAAGAAAATATATGTTTACCCAAGTTCCACAAAAGCCTTAAGAGAGTGAAAGAAAGAGTAGCCAAAGCAACTGTGTTTCACCGAGTTCCGTTTCCAGATTTCTCAAAGATAAGAAAAACCATATGGATGAAAGAGTACCATTTGACACACCTGTGAAGAAACATAAGATCCCTCAACGCATTACAGAAATAAACGATTTCAACAAATGCATCATTCGGTGCACGATTCACAATTTCTATGTGGAAGAAAAAACTGTGCCAACAATAAGCAGATTGCTCATCAATCTGAAAGATGTCATAAATGTTCAAGGTGGTGCTACAAGTCTATGGCACTGAATTTTGCAGTCTGATACTAACTTTCCAAATGACTATAATTTTATATGTACTTATATCAACATAAATTTTCAAGATGCTGCTACAAATCTCAGAAAAATTGTAAAAGATTTAGGGTTTAAGTGGAAGAAAACGAAACCAAATAGGAGAGTTCTAATAGAAAAGCACGACATACGATCTCAGCTGGAAGAGTACCTTACGCAGCGGTACAAATTAGAGGGTCAAACTGTAGTGTATGAAGATGAGTCATACATACACAGCAGTCATACATCTAAAAGTTGAAGTGATGATAGCGAATTAGGTTTCCAGGCACCTGTTGCCAAAGGGCAAATACTTATTATCGTTCATGCTGTTCGTTCCAAATGCCCTTCTTTTACAAGTCGCAACAAAAAACAGGAGATTTTCATCAAGAAATGAATACAGAAAATTGTATGAAGTGAATCAACGCCATGTTGATACCTAATATGCCTGCTGGGTCTATTCTGGTTATCGACAATGCTTCACAATGTGGCAAAACTCAAATTGACAAACAACCTACCTCAAATTCCTTGAAAGAAGAAATAAAAACCCGGTTGCTTAGGCATAATATAGCTTTTGATGAAAGCACGAGTAAAACAAATATAACTTAGTTAAAGCCAAAAAATCCCTTCAGAAATCATAACTCATAATACTTGGCCAGATATTAATACAACATCGCCATAATGTACTTAGACTGCCACCGTATCACCCAGATCTAAACCCAATCAAATTAATCTGGGCTGATGTCAAAAACTGGGTGGCCTGCAGAAATATCACTTTTAAACTAAAAGATGTGGAGCAGTTATGTCGCCAGCGATTTGCAGAAATTGGAAGGCCAGAATGGGAAAATGTATATCGACATGTTGAATAAATTGAGAATCATTATTTCAAAAAATACGGAATTGCAGAAAATAAATTAGAAAAAATTCTCATCCAGGATAATGGTGCAGAAAGTAGCGACAGCAGTGATGGCAGCAATGATGTGAGTGATTCCGCAGAAGAGGAAGGGCTGTCAGGTGTGGAAGAACTGGAGGCAGATGGTTGACAGTGTTCTTATATTAAGGGCATCTTACAGCGGTGGATTTAAATATACTGTATATAACTATAAGTTTATCATGTAGTGCAGTGCATAACTGGTGTGCGGATATTTGACAATGACTGTCCCACGCACTCCAGCAGCACGCAGACGACTGGTCACCTCCTGATCTGGTATGTAGCTCGCTTCATAGCTGTCATTAAGATTTTCACATGTCTAGAACTGTTGCGCCAGTTATACTCATTTCCCAAAATGATTTAACCCAGTCATTGACATCTAAGTGACATTCATTTTAACACTGTTCCATTCCAGAAATCTGTGAATTTTGCAAGCAAAATCTATTTGCATATCATGCATAAACAATCATAGCAGCAACAAAAACTAAAATTAAGCTATTTAGGTCATAACTCCAACTTGTGTATTGCATTATGATTCCGCACTAAAGCTCCATCCACATAATCCACTGTTGCAGCTGAGTGATTCAAGCTCTATGTGCTATCCCTGCACTACTTTTTACATTTTGAAAAATCTGATGTTCTTATTAAGGCTTATCTTTTTATTTACTCCACGTTAATCGAGATAAACCTATGAGAAATAGTTTCATTATACATTTCGTTTTAGGTAAAAGGCGGATAGAGGAAACTGAATCTACAATCAGATGTTTGAAAGGACACTATATACTGGCCTTAAAATTCCATATTTTTCCGTGGCACCATGAGAAGCAATTGAATAGCAACAGCACTTTAAAAATGTGACAAAGTACTGAAGAATTAAAACCAATACTAAAAGATATCTCAGAAAAAGTTATTTAAAATAAATTGTGTGTTTTAAAGAGATCTATTCCTTCCAAATGAAGTGGACTTCACAGGTTATTGCCACAAAATTCAAGATATACATTTTATTTGTAATATAAATATGTTAAATATATGGCATTTTAATCAAAATCGCTAAGAGCCATTTCTGAGAAAATCAAAAGCATCAAAAATTATTTCATGTAAAGAGTATTTTGGGGTGCACATAAATCGCAAGTCATATTTTTGAAAGATAGTGCACTTAAACACCAAGTTTGGTATTTATCAAACATTTTGTTTTAGAGTAACACTATTTACAGACACACACAAAATACTTTTTTTTTTGGATACAGAGGCCTGAGAACTAGACATCAAACTGTTGCATGGAATAAACTATTTAATTTAAAATTTTACAGTGCCATTCAAAGCTCAGATAAACTACTACAATGAATGAAAGGATGACAAAGACAGTAATTTCACTTAAATTATTTTATAATACTATGCCTCCTTGCCTATTATAGGCTCTCTCTCCTCAAGGCTCACTGCAATTGTTAATTTCTGTAAACAACTGCATCAGGTCAAAGCAATTTTATCTGCAGATATCAGCAATACATACAAGTCAAGAGACAACACTTCCAGCACCTGAGGTTAAGAACTGTATGTCTCACAACAGACCCTTTTATATCAGCTCATGGTCCAAAGCTGTTCATGGTCGGCAAGCAGCTGAGCTATTACGGGCTCATTTGACAGTTTGGGACACTTGCCAAAATTGACAATGTATTTGTAGTATTCACACTATAGTACTCCCTTATTGATATAGTTCACAAGTATCTCTCTTCTGCATAAAGCAAATATGAATTCTTATGAGTATATAAATCATATGATGAAAGCATAAAACGTGTGCAAATAAGCTATTTAATATTCATCCTAAGGAAGCCTTGAATAAAATTCTGCTGGGCAGCTTGACTCATCTGTGATTGAGGTTAGAATCAGAGCACTAGGTCAAAAGTGTTACCCCTATTTCACCATTGATCCTGTAGTGATCTTGTGTCTTCTTCCTCAATTTCTAATTTGATTACATATTGCAAAGCAGTGCTGCTGTTGCTGAAATTGTTTACAGGTGGAATGTCAATTCATTATTTTCCTTTGGTTTTAGTCGTAATATGTACCTAATAGGCAATCTCTCAGTCAAAAAAAATCACTCCTCCAAACAAAGTTGTTAGAATAAATAGCAAGGAAGAAATCACAAGATCAATGATGATAGAACAATACTTCCTGAAATGTGTTCTTAAGTACGAGAAACAGCATAAAAAATTAATTTTAATGAAGAATGGAGTAGAAGCATTTAGGATTATTAATAGTTTCCAAGATATGCAACATAATGCTCATGATCAAAAGGAACAGTACAAAGATTTAACTGAGTTGCATGCATAAAAGAACTTCCACCCATAAAGGAAGAAAATAAGCTTAAAAAGAAAGGCATAAAAGGCAAGCCTTGGAGTGACATTCTAGGTACTATTGCTTAGCACCAATAACAGATTGAAAGGAACAAAAACATGGAAAGAGACTACATTCTGATTCTAAAACACTAACACAAGCATATTACACTAATATAAGCTGATAACCATAAACAGAAACATAGCTTCTGAACTATATGTTGCTGTTTCTTTGCAAAAGCAAGCTTTTCAAAATCAGAAAAAAAAAGGCTGACATGTATGTAACAAATCAATGCAAATTGCATAAAAAGGCAATTAAAATGAATAAGAAACTAATATCTGCGATGGATAAAAATAACGTCCACTGAGCATCCTGCAGGTTACTGACCTCATGTAGTAAGTCACTGCATTATCAACGTCACCATCCTATTACGTACACCAGGGGTGCCCAAGCTGGCCTGTCGACTCGTATCCGGTAGACCATGCCATTCTGCATTTTTAAAAACTAAGTCAACTTCCCAATTCTGCATTTTTAAAATCTGAATGTACTAATATAAGTGATCTGTATATTTAAAATAAATCTTAATGTAAGATACAGAGCAGTAATAAAACAAGAACAAAGAAAACCATTTGGGCACCCCTGAAATCATGCTCAGCTTATTTAGTTTCCATTTAATGAAAAGGATTTGCATTAGTTTCTTTAATAAAAAAAAAAAGCTAATAAATGCAAAATTGAATGCTCACATGAGAAGCAATATAAGTAAATTTTTAGGAAAATACCCTTACTATCTTTAAGTATACTAATTATTGTAATGTTAAGACTATCAGAGATAGAGTTATTATAGGCAAGTTTAAAAGTTCATCAATATATACTAAGGACAGTAAATGTACCAAACAAAAACCAAATGCATCCTGTTTGCTAATTGTACTACCTCTTACTAACCTTCCAGTGCCTATAGTTAATTATACAATGTACCATAAACTGCAACTATATTATTACATTAATGCTGGTTTGCAAGAATACTATTCTATAAATTGTTGTTCTGTCTTTGGTCATCACATCTTTAAAGCTATTTTGTTTTTAAATTATAGACGGCTGCAAGTGTGACCATTAACAGTATGGCAACTATTTATTAAGAGAGACACTGCAAAATTACTGATCAAGCATTGTCTCCAAAAAATTGCATCCTGAAACACCATGAAAATACAGCTGTACAGCACCATGAAAATATATGCCAGCAGTATTATCATTAAAAATCTGAGTTTAAGTATAAAGATATGCATTTATAACCAAGTAATGTGTACAAGAAGTATAAAGAAGAAAACAATTCATTGAAAGAGACAAAGTGACTGTTTAATTTTAATTTCAGTTGCAGAGCAATAAAGATACACTGAAACTATGGAAGTGGCACCAAAAGCTAAATGTATCAACATGACCTATAGAGCAAGACAGACAAGTCCAACCTGAATTGCATATGATGATAATAGCTTGTTCACTTGTCGTTTAGATCTTATTATATATTATTGTTGTTACATATGTCTTAAAATGTCTTAAAACAACCCTATGCCATCAACTTGAGCATTACAAATGCTTAATTCTATACGGAAAATGAAAATAACAAGATGCAAGTACAAATTATATAGGTTGACAACAAACACTGAACCTAAACTGAAGTGGCACAGTGTTAAAGCAACCATGATCATACAATTCAGCCAATGCTACCTTGCGAGCTGAGGTTCCTATATGAATTAGTAGTTGCAGAATTAGACCCCACCTCGAATCTTTACACGCTTTTTGCAGCATCATACAGTGTTTTGAGCTCGGTTTGGTAGTTTTAATTCAAACAAATAAACTGCACCAGTCATTACAATTACTGTATGATCTGAAATAAGGCATAGTTTGTGAAATAAGAGAAATTATCTACCTAATACTTTTTTGATAAGGCTGTACATTGACTAACGGCTTAAATCCAATTGGTCGCACTGCATAGATCTGCCATTTTGTTTTCAAATGGTTTTGTTCCTTCAGGGACTTTTCAAAGGGGTGCATGGATGTATGCTAAAGAATAAAAGTTTGTAAAATTGGCTAAAATTGCAACCGCAGCTCCCAAGTCTCAGGGTGGGATTAAAACACTTATGCACTGAGTTATGTATCCCTCCTCTATAAAGTGTTGCGCAAATCAGCCATTAGAAGGCATTCAAGAAAGGCGTAAGTCACATATGTCGCTTAGCACGTTGCATAAATTAAAAAACAAATAGGTGCATCTGACTCACCTGGTATAGAAAACCGACCCATTTGAACAACTACATAAGAACAAACAGTAGTAAGTGCACTCCTAAATCACATCAACATGCAATATTCCACAGCTTAACCTACAGATTGATAAACTTACCACTCCAAGAAAATGAATACAACAGGGAATATCAAAATATTCAATAAGTAGCTACACAGAATGGATTCGGCACACAATAGTGACAAACTAATACAAAAAGACAAAAGCACTGAACAACATTCTCAACAGCAGTGGAGGGCGATGAATTATTTCGGGCATAAAAATTCTTAGCATGGCTTCCTTCAGAAAGGGAAGTAAAGCCGGTGGCCCCAGTCTTTCACGCCCAATATAGAATGGGATGCTAAGAACCATAGCAGTTAAAGAGCATCCATAAATAAAACTCAACTCAATTCAATTCTCAACATTAGAGATATCTCATCAAAAAGATGTAGTAGATTCATGTTCCAACCAAAGATTCATAACAAATTCAATAAACTGTTTCTAGAATATGAGATAAAATTAGCTCCATACAATAAACACACCCTCACAAAACTTACTTCTCATACGCTAAAGGACACTATGGAACACCTAAAGTTAAAACTTAAGCAAATAGACAAATCTGCAGTTGGTGAACAGAACACAACGTTAAATGGGAAATAAAGCTTTTAAAAAATGTCAAAACATAAGTAAACCTCACACTTGTAATGCTGAATTTCAGAAGACAAACGGGATAGTTCTCGTATTGCTACCACTACTACACAATACAGAATAAAACCTCTTACCTCCTTCTACCCCCCTCCAAAAATTGGCCTTGAAAATAGCAGTTTCATGTAAAACATAATGTTTTTATTTATTGCATATGCATCATATGATAAAATTTCAACTTAGAAGGGCTTTCCATAAAATACAACAACTGCAAAATACCTGTTTTCCAACTATTTTAAACCCTTTTGATAAAACAACAAAATAATTTTCACATTTTGTTTCTTGTAAGTATTCTAGCATGACTTGAAATATGATAATGGGAGTAATGAACAAAATTCCATTGTGCTAAGGAGTGAAGTTAATTTTTAACAGACCTGCAGTGGCTGACGACACATTCATTGCTGCAATATTCATCCTCCCACTCTGAGTTGGAAATTGCAGCATTGGGACAGCCATGGCGGATGCAAGTGTTGCCTGGCCGATGACCACCTGGACCAGGCTGCTGTTGCTGCTGCTGTGGCTGTTGCTGCTGTTGTTGCTGCTGGGGTGGTTGTTGCTGCTGTGCTGACTGTTGTTGTTGCTGCTGTTGGGACTGCTGCTGCTGTTGTACAGGTGCTGGAGGACCTCCAGGTGGGCCTGCACCTCCTGGGCCTCCAGGTGGAGGACTGGAAACTAGATGCTGTTCTCCACGTGGAGGACTCATGTGATGTGGAGGTGCAACCTGCAACAGAGGCAATCAACATGTTCATTATGCAAATGCTATCATATATGGAAGCTAGAACAAATCATTTATTTTATATTTAATTATATCTTATATTGCGTAAAAAATTATATTCAGTCTTCTGCTCTGGTAAATAATATTACAGAAAGCTCCAATGAAAATTTGTAGAAATGTAATTATTTGTTACATGTTAGGTCCATGTTTTCATGTAGCTTAGCATAAAAGTAGAGTAATAGCAATTGTTCTGTTCTACAGTGATTGTCTGTCAATGATATAGTTTGCTAAATTAATTTCAAATTCCGAATTATTTCTTAAGAATTGCTACACCTCCACTCTTTCTTGTCATCCTCCTAGGCTAGCCTGTAGTTCCCAAGGTCACAGGTTCAACATGGCGGAGGGTAATGCATGTTTTTGGGTGTAAAAATCCTTAGCATGGCTTCCTTCAGAAGGGAAGTAAAGTCCATGGTCCCGTGTCATAATTTTATGGCACGTAAAAGAACCTTGAGCCTGATAAAGAGGCTTCTGAACAAAATTTCTGGTCCTTCATGCCCAATATAGAATGGGATGCCAAGGACCATAGCAGTTAAAGAGTGTCCTTAAATAAAAATGTTTTCTAATGTGCTGCATTTGATATCAAAGTCAGCAGCCTTAAATACAACTCAATTTAGTTTAATTTAACTCTTTCTAATTTGGACAACATTCACATTCAAGATAACTGCTGATCACTTTTTTTTGGGGGGAGGGTTGGTAGCCCAGCATGTACTAGCCATTTTGTGAATGTTTAAAATTTGGTTGCATAGCCCTGATATATACTGGAAATTAGAAACTGATTAGAAATTGCCAACCTGTTTGCAGCACACGTCAGCAAACTTTAACAATATACTGCATGTAGGAAAAAAGCTGAACTAATACAACATTATTCTTCTTCTTTTTTAAATTAAGCATTAACAGATTTGGAGATGTAAGCGCAGATGAATGAATCAGTGCATGGTTTAAGCTAGAAAATAAAACAATGTTACAAAAATGCACAAATCAAAATCTACATTTGTGCAAAATATAAGTTTGTTAAAATTCTGCTAGTAGAAAATGTTATAAATTGTACTATTGATGAGGGCTTTAAAAGTGAAATATGTGTATATTGAATTCAAGACAACAGTATTCCGCTAAATGAATTATTATTATTATTATTATTATTATTATTATTATTATTATTATTATTATTATTATTATTATTATTATTATTATTATTATATGCACTAACAATGATTCAAACTCTTACTTTGATTTTAATGCCTAAATGTCAATAATTTGTCTGTATGGAAGTTTTCAGACTACGAAGAACAGAAATGTTTTTGGTATAAGTAATTACCTGCTGCAAGTATGTGCCTTGTGGTCCTAGATGAGATTGCTGCATGTGACCTCCCATTGGAGAACCCATCATGCCTTGGGGTGCCTGTCCATTGCCCCTTTCATTCATCATTGACGTGAGCAAGGGCGTCTTCTTTGCCATATTTGTCATCTGTTGCTGCTGTTGTTGTTGTGGAGATGGTCCTGACATTGGGGGAGAGGGTAAAGCTGCAGGTGGAGAGTAGCCACTGTATCCTCCCCCATAGCCCCCATAACCACCATACATGCCTTCTGAATCACCTGCTCCCTGTATGAACAAACGATTATTTTAGCCTACACATCATGTGTGAAATAACAATTTTTGCATATAATGTTCAGATCTCCAAAACCAAAATACTGTGGTTTATTTATATCTATGACTGACAAGATACAATTTCACCTTTTACTTCTGATTACTGGTCCTTTCCTATTCAAATAAGGAATCTTATATTTCTAACACATTTTAGATTGACTGTGTAGCACGTGGATTCAAGGAATTAGAGGGGCAATGATGGATTAGGAAATTGAGGAAGAACAACAGACAAGACTGGAGAAAAATGATAAGACTTAAAAAGCGTAGTCTTGGGTACCGGAAAAATGTTTGTACATTGTAAAACCAGAAAAAATATATATATTCCCCCCCCTAACATTCTCTCCTCACTTTACACTACAATTTCTTTAATATTGAATGTGTAATTAATTATTAATATTTGAATAATTACACATCTTTTTATACACTTGATAGAAAATGATTGGAAAAGTGCAAACAGTTTTTGATGCCTGAGTGATTCATAAAATACCCATTAACCAAGTCTTGATGCACAATGAAAAGTAGCTATATGGAGACTGTGCATTCAAATGGGGCATAAAGTTTAATTTTTTTTCTTTCTTCTATTTTTCAGCATTTATATATGGGAACAATAACACATTAGTTTGAGCTCCTGCTCTTCCTGTGCACCCTGCTGGCTTTGGTTATGCCTTCTATTTCATTTACACAGCTACATACTTGGGTAGCAATTTCTCAAGAACAATTGAAGCTATTTTTATGAAAGTACCTTCTATCTTTAGGGTTATTCAAGAAAATTCTAACTGTATCACTGACAGCCCATGTTGTAGTAATTGTAGTTTGAAAAAGGGGTGGGTTTTATGCCCAAGCACTGTGACCTTAAAGATCTATTGAGCATCCCCCTTTCATCAGTTAAGTAGTTTGTTGCTCGTTATGAACTTAACCAGACTGCTAACTGAGGCTTTTGATAGTTCATCTATCTTTGGAAAGTGATTGCCAAAAATACTTGCTCTTAGATTCGCAAGAGCAGGGCAATCACATAACAGTCTCATCTCCTTCTAGGCATCTACTACAGATAGGGTTGTTAAACAATCCCATTCTGTAGAGATTAAACTTTAGGGCAGAGTGTCCTGTAATGAATCCTGTTGCCCATGCAAGCCTCCTTCTACTAAGATCGTGCAGGTACTTTGCCCTGCTGTTATCCAGGTCTGTAATAAACAACTTGGAATGTCTGCAACCCTCAATGGAGTTCCAGTAGTTCTTGTGTTCTGCTTGAGCCCAGCACTTGATAGCCTGTTTCACTGGTCTGTAGGACACCCCCAGTACAGGCTCCGGACCCAAAAATGGGATTTCACTGCCAATCTTGGCTGCTTCATCTGCTTTCTCATTGCCTGGTATACCTGTGTGTCCTGGCACCCACGTAAGTTGAACCTTATTGTGTTCATCCAGGACAGCCCATGTTAATCTGTTTTCAGTGTCATGGTGATACTCATGAGTAACTTGGAAAATGGGTATCAGTTTACAGCCTGTTGTAGAGTGTGTATCACCTTATTCAACAGAGCTAAGCTTTTAACCAGAATAAGTGAAGAAGTGGGTTTAGCTATGCCAAATGTTTGGACCACTAATAAAGTTGGAGATATAAAACAGAATCTGGGACCAGTAATTGAGGATATAATGTAAACGCTCAAATCCATTTCAAAAGACATCAGTGTAAAAGGATCAAAGGGAAAATAGAAAAGAATACACGTGAATCAATTCTGAGATTTTCACAAAGAACAGAGAGAGAGAGAGATATTAGTGGGTATGCAAATTATTCTTACTAAGGTTATTTTTCTATGTACTACATTCTAATCCAAATAAATCTTTGCAGAAATAGCCACATTACTCATTTCATTATCGATGCAAAGGGAACGGCATAGTCAAATGTTTAATAGCTGGACGCTATATGCTGGCCTTAAAATGTCATGCTGTTTCCAACAATCACGGGAAATTTGATAGTTGATAGGACTTTAAGAGAATGATCAAGAAATGAACAATTTGAACCATTAATAACAGATATCTCAGAAATGGCTTATGCCACAAAAAAACTTATTTGAATTAAATTGCATTTTTAAGAGAGATCTACATTTCTTGTGTAGTACATTTTCGTCTATCGTTTAATGTTTACCAAGATTACAAGATTATACAAAATTCCTTCCAAATGAAGAGGACTTTACAGGCTTTATAGAAAATTCAAGACATACATTTTATTTGTCATGTAAATATCTTTAATATATGGTATTTTAATCAAAATTGTCATTTTTAGAAAATCAAAATGTTCAAAAAATGTACCATGTAAATAGTAGTTAGGGGTGGGGGATTTTCTTGAAAACCTGAAATTAAATACCCAGCCAGTTTGGTATTTATCCGGCTTTTTGTTTTTGAGTTAGGCTGTTTACAGACACAAACACACACACGTTTCCAAAAAATGCTATTTATATGGATTTAAGGGGCCTCAAAACATGTATTTCCGCAAAATTTTGGTATCAAACTTTTGCAATACCTTCTCTATCTACTACGTACATAGCAGGGACAATAAAAATTAAGAGTTGAAGTTAACTAGCTGGAAAATATAGATGCATTTTCAAAAGGGCAAAGCTTAGACCATTATTAATAAAATTGGCTTATATGAGCTTTAAATGGAAAAGCTGAAAGGTACTACAGCCTTCATCAAACATACTTAAAGAGAGAGAGAAGATTCAGGTTATTAAAAGAAATGGAAAAGCTAGAACTGAAAGAAATGTTTGTAGCTGGAATAAAGCTGTGTATTGCTGGAAGTTCACAGGTGCTGAGATGGCGAGAAAGTCAACACACAAATGACACAAATTGGAGTAATTTAGAGATAGAAATTTGAGTTTTAACATTGTTGGAAATAGCAGGAAAGTGTTTCTGAAATGATTTGGTAACAATGCATGGAAAGTAACAGAGAAGTGGTGAAGGAAAGCTATTAAGGCCAAAGAGGAATTATGCGAAATAACTGAAATAAAAAGTATGAAATAAGTAAAATAAGAGCCAGAAGGACAAAATTACTCTGAATAAGGAAAGGCTTTGGAACCCTTATACATAATTATTATGCTGTGTGTACAGAATACATCAACAACAACCACCACCACCTTCTTTATTCATCCAAGGTCAAAATTACATTTGATGAAATTAATAAATCATCATTCATACTCTTATAATAATGTTTAGACAAGTAATTAAAGGTAATGAACATAAGGTCAATAATATAAGATTTCACCTGCTTGGGATACTCAAGTAACAGCAGCATTGATTGCTTTGCGATTATCCAGTACCAAAACAAACTTATTTAATAAGTTACAATTGAATATGGAGGATGTTTAAGGTTTTTCTGAACTTAATATGCATCTGACTAACATGTAAGCAAAAGGTTCTGCAAGAGAATTTAAGCTCTACAAAGCCAATCCTTTAAGAAAGCATGTTTGTATCATACCATTATTGTCCATTATTGTTTACAAGATTTTGTATTCTTTAAACAAACATAATGCATTGTGAATGCATTTTAAATTATTACTGTAATAATGAATTATTGTAAATGAAAAATTAAAGTTGCTAAGTTTCTTTTTCACTCAAGTCTAATACAAGCCAATTGTGAAAAGAATGAAAATTACATAAGTGCATCACATGAAAAATATGCTCCTATAGTGAAGGTATATAGCTTGTAAAAACAACTGAAACACCATCCCTTTTTATGATAATTTCAAATATCTTTTGAAATCATTACACCATGATACTTAAATTTTAAACTATGGACCAAGGATTCTCTATATAATTTTCCCCTCTTTTTTCCAAATTTTTTCTTTCTATCTAATTTCAAGTTCCTCACAAATTTAGCTATGAGTGCAATATGGAATCAGTAATATCAGGAGCATGCTAGTTTATTTAATAGGAAAAACTTTTCTGCAGAGTTTCTTATTTGTGAGCAACATTTATTTAATGTTGATAATTTTACCTTTGACACAAGACTTGCCCTATATGCAGCAAGAGCCTTCAAATACTCCTTCTTCGCAGCCTCTGTCTTCTTTTTGTAAACCTGTAACACAAAGTTTAATATTCAGTATTCATTTCTTGCCTTTGGGGGGAAAAAAACAGTTATCGTATCTTATTATTATTTTCATCCTTACAATTCTGTGTTATATTGTTGTGTTCCAATAATGCTTTAAATCACTAAGTAGGGACATTAAAACAGTTTGCTTGTTTTCCTGCTAAAATTGATATTCTCTCATAGTGTTGATGGCCTTTATTTCTAGTGTAGCGCCATTTTTTAAGTCTGGCATTTTATTTTGTTTTATGCTATCTGGAATTTCAAGCTTTTCCGTCTCCAAACTAGTACGTAAAATTGAATTTTTCCGTTCAGTTACTTTCCACATCAACATAGGAATACATTGGTCCTGCACTGAGCATATGATTGCATCCATGCCCAACATAACATGCAATACAATATTTAACCAATATAGAAAGCATTTCGACATAGCACGAAACAAAATATTATATAACTGTATTTGTTTCGATATTCTGAACTCAGTTCGCTGCAGCCGTATACTTTTTACTCGTCTTGAAAAAAATCACTTTCTATTCAGTTACGTAAATTTTCATTCATTCATTCATTATCTCCTCCTCTTATGTAGGACTTACACCCCCCAGGACTTACAAGCGGGTGCCTGGGGTCAGAGGCCCGTCGAGGAGCAGACACAGCATCCAGGATGGGTGATCAGCCCGATGCCTGGTATGGGATGAAGTAGATGAAACGAAATGTTGGTGAAATGGATGAAAGGAAAGGTGATGATGGAGCAGTTGGTGGAATGAATGGCGGAGGAAACCGGAGAAAACCCGCCCAGACTCCGCTTCGTCCACCACAAATCCCACATGCAGGTCCCTGGGATTGAACCCGGGCCGCCTCGGTGGGAGGCGAGCGGTCTAACCTCTCGGCCACGGCGCCGCCCCAGTTACGTAAATAACTATTTATTTTCATTGTTCACTTGTGCATTCGATGCAAATGTCTTTCTAGACGATCAATGGAATCAATTAGTTATTGAACTGATGGCGCAAATGGTCTTCCGACGCTTACGGTTTTTTGTACTATGGGCAGACATGCTGAATAGGTACGGAAATGGACCTAATGGGGTTCTTGTAAGCATGAGGGAATGATATCAATTTGGCACATCCCGTTCAAATAAACCGAAGTAAATGCTTGTGGATTTGTCAGTATACTTCATGTTCCGCTTCCTCAACTCTGGCGCCCTTCGTGGCCTCTATCACTCTCATAAAGAGGCCATCTTCATCTAGCGACTTATAACTGGAGTGCCGTAGTCTGAAAATTTCCCTCGAACTCGGCTGAAATAGCAACCCAGAGGAAACCTAATTTGAGTCTCAGGCTGTTCTGATGACAGAAAAATTGCAAAGATTATGGAAGGAACGATCAGAATCCGCAATTGATACTGAACTGGTAAGAATAAACACAATAATTTCCACTGGGATAGCATTTTAATCGGGCAGCATTTTTGTACAAAAATATGAATAACATCATTTTTTTTTATTCTCCCGCCTTAACCATGGACCCTCCATTAAATCTAATTTAGGTCAACTTTCTTCTCGTGCAATTTAGCTCCATTTCTCTTCTGTATTCTTTTTCCTTTCTTCTTCGCAACGTTTTATTTCCCTTCCTTTCACTACGATTCCCCACTCGCCATGAACAGCTGAGAGGCGAAATGCCTTGCCTTTATTACCATCTGAATAAGAAATGACTTCAAATAGATTACCATTCCGGGCTCCCCTTCATACCGGTCTGCCTGCTTCTTTGCATTATCTATTTTCATATTTCTCTATCTCTGAGGAATAGAACCAGAGTAATGAATGTTTGATCATCTCCACACTTTTATTATGCTCAAGCTTACACTTTCTGCTATTTGTCATTGACCAAGGTTTAACGTTTTTTAATTTGTAATGCACACATTATACACGTTTCAAGTGTTCATCTTTATTTTCAAATGGAGATTTAGAACTCGCAACTAGGGCTTTATTTGTTCTGACATCACTTTCATTTTTCTACGATTCAAATCTTTGTATCCACCATGAATATCATCCGGCGAATAATTGCGTTAATATACGAGGCGTTCATATAATGCAAAGTTGAGAAAGATTTATTAGCTCCACGTATGGACGACAATTTGAAGAAGATATGTTTGTTATAGCACCAAGTTTTTAAAAATATTAACTTTGTAATTAAACTGTTTCTTTAAATATTAAATATATATGTTTGCCTCGGCTGCGTCAGTATTATTTTAGAGACATGGAAATCTTGGCAGAGCGTGGTGCAACAAGAATGTAGGCTTACACAGATTTTAAGTTTTAATTCACTCCTTTTTATTAATCCTTGACACAAATTAAATAGCACTTCACTGATATCGAGAGCGAGCTGTGAGATGTTTTATATTTAATAATTATACTTTTTTTAATACGTAAACTATTTTTTCGTCTCACACGAATACGTAATTGAATTCTTGAGGATACCTTTTACGTCTGGTTAGCATCTCTCTCTCTCTCTCTCTCTCTCTCTCTCTCTGCAGGCAACTGACAAGGTTCCAGCAATCCAGCAATCGAGAACAGGTCGCCCAGGTTTACCTGGGCGGAATGTAATCGCCACAGTACCTAGCCGCGTATGCGGCTTTACTTGTGCGATAAAGAAGGTTAAAAGAATATACACAAGCTTTTGATGTTTGTCAATCTGTCATGGGCGGGCTTTAGCTTTCTGCGCTACCATTGGCTGGGTCTCGGTGTTCCCTCATGGGCGGACTAGCGACCATGTGGTGACCAAGCCCAATGCTGCTTAACTTGGGCGACCGCTTGTGTGGTCGTCAAGTTAAGCAGGCCGGCATAGCAGCAAAGCAGGATGGGAATACTAGGTAATGGGGAGGGGGGTATTCAAGTCGGCAGCAGGGGGGTCCCTGCTAGATGGTCACTCATCCAGCCAGCGACCGGGCCCAATGCTGCTTAACTTGGGGAAGTTTGCGGAGTGAAGGATTGGCAGACTTCAGCCTCGGGGGCCCAAGCCGTCTTTCGGCAACCGGTAACTCTTCCTCCGCCTTGGCGCCTTGTGGTCGTAGCGGCCCAAAGAGTTCACCAGCTGGTTGGTATGGTAAGTGAGCTTCGAGTAGAAGAAGAAGAAATACGTAATTTAGGTTAGCCTCGGCTAACCATGGCCGGTTAGGGTTTATGTCCCTCTTCAGCCAAATGGTTGTTATTATTTGGAGTGGCTTTGACGTTCCGCAGTTACTCGGCAACAACAGTTTGATGGTAAATGATGGTTTATGTGTGGGGGAGGGGGGCAAAGGAGAAGGTGAGGAGCAAGCAGGTGCTGAGTGTCTAGTCTTGGGGTTTTGTAGTGGTGACCATTGCCTCTTATTTTGTGTGTCTATTTATTTGTTTTTTAATTTTTTTTTATTATTAAGGCTATCATAGTTTTTGTCGTTATTGTGGTTTAAGGCTTTTTTTTTAATTTAAATTTTTTATTATGATTTTTTGTACCTTTTTTTTTTTTTTTTTTTTTTTTTTTTTTTTTTTTTTTGTAAATAGAACACACTTCTCGGTCTGGTGTATTGTATTTGTCCTGGGACTAGGATGAGGGATATTTTGTCTGTGGTTGTTCGTTTTTAATTGGTGGCGTGGTAACCATGGCCAGTCATGTTAGTTGATTAGTTTGGTATTCTTGTTTCATTGTAGGAGATTCTGGAGGTAGAACGCTGCTTCCATTTGGTCTTGTGTCTCTCTCTTCGACTAGTGCCCTTATG
Organism: Deroplatys truncata; assembly: GCA_030765065.1. Classification (NCBI taxonomy): domain Eukaryota; kingdom Metazoa; phylum Arthropoda; class Insecta; order Mantodea; family Mantidae; genus Deroplatys; species Deroplatys truncata. The sequence goes on along the minus strand of CM060983.1, from coordinate 178,579,150 downwards.
TATGCTAGGGGTGGGGTCGTGTTTTTTTTTTGCACTGGTTAGGTGCGTCTTTTTTGTAATTTTCAGATTTTTGCAGTAGTTGCTGCCTGTGGGGGAGTTTGCTTGCTTATGCTTCTAGCGTCTAAACTTATAAATTTCTGTATTTCAAGTCTCTGATTGGCTAATCCTACTCCAATAGAATACCTGCATTTAACTAAAGCTTTTTCTGGTTGTTGATTGGCTATTTTTATAAACTGTCTCAAAAATTTACATTATAGCTGCTCTAATAATGACTAGTAGCATTTAAACTTCCTTACTCATTTATTGCCTCAAGGTTATCTCATTGTTAGCAACGTTTAACTTATTATTCTCACAACTCCTACATTATTAAATTACGTAATGCATTCACATAACATTATTGAACATGTTTACAATAATATAAGCATAAACATTGTTATACATTGTTACGTACAAACATTGGTTTAAGGCGGGCTGTTATTGAATTTACATATTATATAATTAAATTGAAATTTTTTTAAGTATTAAAAATACTGCCTCAAAGTATATTTCATTCACCTTTGGGAAAAATTATTGTATAAGCCATAGCTGGGATGTAACATGCAAAACCTAATTGATCCCTTGAGAGTTAAGTTTGTTCTCATAAACATACATTTCTTTATCAGAGTATTTTCTATAAGAATCGGGATCAAAATACTGTAATGCCAACAGGACATACGGCCAGTATTCCCAATAGTGGTTATGTTTAAATACATTTGGACAACTCAAAGACATATTAGTGATATAATCCATAGATAATATCAGCAATAAGGTTAAGGTGTAGAAATTAAAGCACATTTCAGAGTCCTGTACTGCAGCAATGAGTGAAAGCTCTGCATATCACAGCGTTTACGCAGCCGTTCTCGCGTACCTAAGTACTTACATAAAATAAATAACGTAGATGTTTTTATAGGGTGACTGGTAGTTATTTGCACTATTATTATTATTATTATTATTATTATTATTATTATTATTATTATTATTATTATTTTATGAAACCACCAAACACTTTTGGGCCAAAGAACACGTCGAAAACTCGGAAATATTAGATTTGATATTGTTGCCAAACACTCTACAAGGCGAAATTTGAACTCAAAAATTTTTCTAGCCCTTTTTCTAATCTGTATACAAGAATCGCTCTTAAAACGGACGTCAAACCAGTGGAATACAACTTCAACGTATTAGGCAGAAGCAGTGGCAGCTGGAGCACAAGCGCACGTGAACACCAATTTTTGATACCTGGCGGATTTATTGGTTATTTTTTCTTTCATTGCTATTACGCAACGTATAAGTGGTAATTTAGAATCTACGGCGTTTAAACCTACCACTTTCTCCTTTTCAGCTCGAGAAATGGCAACAAGGTCGCTAGCACATCTTGGCAGTGCAAGTTTTAAGGAACTTCTGCGCATGCGCAACGATATGACGTAATTATCTTATGGGGCCAAATGCATACGAGTCGTGCACACCTGAAGATGTGCACGAGCTGGCTAAGCTTTTCACGCAAAGTTTCCATACTATCACTACAATTTTACATCAATGCCACTAGGTGATAGCACACTACGACAGATGTTAAGAGTCATCGTAGCAGAAGTAGGTAATGTGTATAAGCGCGGAGACTTCTCCCGGTTTCTCCAAACCATCCATAATCTCCACTACAATTTAATATACACATTAATTCGCCCTTGTCCTAACACGGTGTACTTATACAGACAACAAACATTTCCAAAAAGCTTTCTTTTGTCAGACAAGTTTTGAATTATTATTACTATTATTATTAATATTAATATCATTAGTAGTATTGTTGTTAGGAGTGGCTGCAGTTATATCAATTTGTTCATAATCATAACTACAGAGTGAGCCAAAAGTCTCCGAACCGCCTGCGCGGTGTTTCTCCTGTCCGCGTCCTCGGCGCTCGTTGCCGTCTGCCGCTATCATAGAAAGGCGCGGATGAAACCATACAACATTTTTAAAACTACTTTTAAAGGTTTTACTTACCAACTTCAGGAGATACTGAAACTGGCCACCGGCGTTGCCCATACATTTTTGGCACCTCTTTATATATATATATATATATATATATATATATATATATATATATATATATATAAACTTAGGTTAAGTAGCAACAATGATTCACGGAAGGTTAGGTTAGGTTAGGTTTAGTTTTTTTATATAAAATTAAGTTAATTAGCAACCAGTGATTCACGAGAGGTTAGGTTAGGGTTTGTTTGCTTGTTTTTGATTTTTTTTTATAAGCTTAAGTTATTTAGCAACCAGTAGCTGCATTAAAGGACGCGAGTGAAGCGTGTGTTCCTTAACCCCACGAGCAATTTTCCTTGTCGTATTGTATTATCAACAATACACTGCCTTGTCTTATCATTTACGTTTATGTGTGCGGGAAGCGAACGATAAAAGCAATAAAATCAAAACATCGGCAATTTAGCGATAGGTTGACAATCCCCTACGCGCTTTATCGACAAAATGGCGAAGTTTGTTGTCGTTAAACAAGAATTTTGCTATAAAAGAAAGGATTGTTAAAAGGATGGGTGGACCACAGGCTTTGAAAGCGTCAACATCTACTACAAAACACAATTATACTGTAATCTTACTAGTTATTTTACGCTTTTTAATATTATTTAGCGAAGTCATAGATATCGTACTTTAGCCTTACTAACATTCAATCACTTATTGGTCATGCATACCCATTTATTTTTGACTCGGTTCAGTTATTCGCATAAATTATTTGCGATTTATCTTCACAAAGTATTGCTACTTCAGATCTTAACCGAACCCATTTTCCTTTATAAATCCAAAGATTCTTTACCCTCGAAGCTTCTCTCACAATTGAGGTTATGTAATCAAAAACAAAATATTTTAATGTCAGTGCCGCCCTGCCTATGTTTTTAATTGTTTTCTTACATTGGAATGTGGTTTTGGTTGCTCACGGATACCTCGGACGCCAAGATGTGAAAATTATCCTCAAGAAGAAATTTATGAAAAATATAATCACATAATATTTGTGTTGGGTAAGTTTTATATACTTTTTAAGTTCCAAGATAGGTGAAAGCATAAACAATATTTTTGGTATGCAGCAGTGCTTACCGCTGAAGAAAGTCTTTTTCTGCATGGTTGCAATAATAGTAATCTTCGTTTATGCTCACATACAGGTTCTGTTTCCTTTTTTATTTTTGACAGCAACGAAGCCAAGCGAATGTTGAGCTATTGTTATGACACAGGACCTATTTCATTAGTTACAACATTGTACTACATCTGCTTGACAAGCAATATACATGTCTTCTCCAACGCTTCAGCTTCCACTATCCATTCAAACTGTCAACCGTGCAGCAATCCCTCAGAATTGTACTAACTGAAAATTATCATCAATGCATTCATAACGGTCCTCCAATCCATCATTCCGACCTGCCTCATAAGGTGACGGAAAACAAACATTGATTGATGAACGTATCGGATGAATGAATGAACTCGACGAATGAATAAAACGCTTGGAAGCTGAAGGCTCGAGCCGGCGGTAAATTAATGAACCACTATTTACCAGAGTATATATATTTTGTGAGGGTTATCGGTCAACATGGCGGAGCATCTAACAACTCGACATAAAGCAATTTAAACCACCGCCGAAGAACATTGTTTAGGAAACAGATGAATGACATTTATGGGCAATAACGACACAATGCGTTAAAAAAAACGGCAGGAAAAATGTGCATGCTTTTGCTCCCTTTTCAATCTGCTTTTCAATCATGTAAATGGGAAGGACGCGTGGCTGTCATTACACTAAAACAACGCCAACTTTTTCTGCCTTTGTAGTTCTGAGTGCTGGTTTTAGGTTTGCTTTTCACGAAAGAAGAATGGACGGTTGCAGTTTTTACTACAATTACCTGAAAACTCTTATTCTGCAAGTGAACAAGTTTCAAATTCATTAACATAATTAAATGAATTATTTTTTAAATTCCGCATAAATTTGCGACTAACGTAGTTGGAGAATTTTATCCAAGAAAGCTCAAAATCACTAGACGCATTTATTAAGACTATTCCACAAATGAAACGTCATGAATTGTATAAATAATAGTCATTACTATAAAATCATATGGCTTTCTCTACTCACTGATCTACAAGCTATTCTCAAAAAAGCTTCTGCTTCTATGTTCTTGTAAATCGAGATAAACTTCATTAAACTTTACACATTTCTTTGCAGATATAAGAAGGATACAGTAGGCTATAGCGAGAGTCAGATTTTTAAAAAAATCTGTTCTCTTTGTATGGCCACGAGAAAAAAAAAAAAAAACAACACAAACAGCGACTTCCCCACTGGAAAATAGTGTAAGTATTTGCAAATCCATACCAATAACAAATATCTCGGAAATCGTTAACGCCACAAAAATTTGTACTTTACATAAATTTGGACTTTACAAGCTTTTGTGCAGCAAGATTTTGCTTTATCTATTACGGTTTATGAATTATATAAAAAAATCATCGGAATGAAGTAGTCTTCACAGACTATTCCAGAAAATTTAAGATATGCATTTTATTTGTCATTAAAATCTGTTACACATATGGTACAGTGTGATTCTCTCGCTAGAGGCCCCAAACATTTGTCTATGCGTTGGCTATTTATGTGAGTTTTGTGATGAAAATTTGTGTACACATACCTTGAACTATGCACTGTCACATCCGATGCTGAAAATGGTCCCTTCCCACATCCAAACACGTTTGCACACGTTGCTCCAAATTCTGGAATACTTTTATTAAAGTCTCCTCGGTAATGGCTTCAATCTCTTGAAGCATCTTTCAACTCTGCAATTGTACGTAGTCTATTTCTGTATACCTTTCCCTTCAGACATCCCCACCGGAAGAAGTCGGATGGTGTTAGATCAGGAGATCTTGGTGGCCAAAGAGTTTTTGAGATGATTCGGTCTTCAAAAAAGCTTTCAATTTCCCTCATGCTTGCACGTGACGTGTGACTTGTTGCACCATCTTGTTGGAAATATCCGTGAGTTAAATCATCATCTGTTAACTGATTGACAAAGTCGATGAATATTCTAATGTATTCTCCAGTGTTTACCTTATTCTTATGGAAAATAGGGCCTATAATGCGCCTACGTGACACTGTGCACCACGCTCCAATTTTCTGTGCATGTAGAGGTTCTTCATGTAGGGTATGAGGATTTGTTTGTGCCCTATACGGGTTCTGAGAGTTTATGTAACCACTCAGTTGAAACCAAGTAAAGTCCAAAATCCCAGGATTCTGATTAATAAAGGTTTGAAACCATACACATAACTGCACATGTTTTTCATCCTGCTGGGTGGGGGGATTCAGGAAACCTCAAAACGTGTATTTACGGTGAAAATTTTGAATGGAATGCAATACTTCCTCTAAAAAATTAAACTGGGTTTTATTTATGGACGCTCTTTAACTACTATGGTTCTTAGCGTCCCATTCTATATTGGGCGTGAAAGGCCGGAACGGATACCTCTATTAGGCTTGAGGTTCTTTTACGTGCCGTAAATCTACGACACGGGACTACCGGCTTTACTTCCCTTCCGAAGGAAGCCATACTAAAGATTTCTACGCCCGAAAAAATCCATCGCCCTCCGTAGTTTGAACCTGCGACCTCAGCGTAGTACCCCTAGACTATGAGGACGACATACTCCCTCTACTTAATACAGATAAGTTCTAGGGAAAGTAAAAATGTTCATGAACGTTGTGTTTACTAACAAAGCTAACGAAAACATCTTGGTGTGAACGCACCTTCAGTATTCCTTCCTCTGGGGAAAGTAGTCAAACAGCCTAGGTATTCTAAGTGGAATCTACAGTACGTTATACAACAAATTTCAATACAATATATTCTGCGATTCTTGAATGAAAAGCTTTATACATACAGGCATGTATACATACATGCAAACAAAAATTTAAAAGTGCGAGTTTTGACTTCAGATTAGCCCCGAAAGAGAGAGAGAGAGAGAGAGAGAGAGAGAGAGAGAGAGAGAGAGAGAGAGAGATGGGGGCATCACTTAATGGGTTAACGGGAACGGAGATGAAAGTTCTGCTGGATTTACAATACAGTGTAGTAGTTTGAAACTACACGCAGAGAGCGCTGTATTGAAGAGCATACGGCTTCTTGGTTTTATCCTCGAAATTTAGTTAACACTTTCGTTTCACAACATTCGGCACATTATTTCCCCAAGCCAGAGTATTCTATTCTCTACGGGCACAATACCATGAAGGTCATTTCGGTGTTCCTTTAGCTGCAACCAAATGCCAGACAAATGCTCCGTCTGCACCAGCTGAGACTGACCATGAAAAGTGACGGGCAGCTAGGAGGCTGGAAGTAATTAACCACAAACTTAATAAAAGTGATTTATGGGTTGAGAGCACTTCGCATTGACCTTCACAAATATATCTTAATTGAAAATTACTAGTCTTCCCTTCTGACCTTTATTACTGCCTCGGGAAATTTACCGGTCACTTCCTTGCCCATACGAGACACTGATCTACATCAGAAAACGTATCTTACTTCGTATATGTCGTCATGTTACGTATAACGCTTTTATGGTAAATCCACATTCACCTATTCAAAATATGCGAATTAGTTGCAGAAGCAATATTTATTATCAAGGACACAAACTATTTTGAAAGGCTATCAAAATGCCGATTAAAGAAATTGGCTGTAAAATGAAAATGTTCCGTTAGGGCAGAATGTATGCAATCCGTATAAGCATTTACCTCACAGAGTACAGGAGGCTGTGTTAAAACTTATGAAAAATAACTCGCCAATTCCAAGAACCTGCATGTAAGTGTTCGCAAATAGCATTACCGGGAAATGGTTTCAACAGGAATTTAAGCAACCGAGTGGTTTAATTCCAATTTATTTTAAACCATTGGTATACTTTTAATTTATTAATTACATTAATATATATTAATAATAAACTAAAATAGCAAATCTACTGCATCTTATTCAATATCCAACGACAACCATTTCGCTGAAGACTTGCAAACATCCAATACTAGGATTTACAAAGCCTGATTTACAAACGACTGTGACGCGGCTATGTGTTATTAAGTGGATGACGCTGACCGTCTGGAGAGAGTAGAAGAGATAAGTAGACGAAGTAGCGCTCTCGCAGCATAAACTCCAGAAGCGCTATCGAGAGACAGCCAATCTTTTCTGGAAGTCTCTCCCCTTCGCCCCGCGAACATTCCAGAAACTCTCACACATGTATATACGCGAGCGTGCTCGCGATTGGGAGCAGTTAGTGAGAGAGTTGAGGTTGTTCTTGATGCGACAATGTGCTATTCTACGAGTGAGATTGTGTCGACAGTTGTGACGTACAGTGAGTGCTGCTATTGCGAGAGCTTGTGTTCGACGCCCCAGCCAGGAAGCGGAAGCAGGAAGAGGCTGCTTACGCCGCTACGAGAGGAAAAGTGAAGTGACAGAGAGAACTGAACTGATCACATTAGTGGAGTGACAGCCAAAAACGAACAAAGTCACAGTACGTTTTGTTTTCTTTCCATTTCCTTCGTTTATGTTTTCTACAGTGGCAGAAGATTCTCAACCGGAAACCGGAAACGAACTGCAACGCCTGCGCATAGCCTCTTAAACCCTCTGCTATAACGGTTAATTTAGTTATAGCTGAATCTGAACAAACACATTTAGTTTCATAAATTTAACTGTTACAATATGAAAATTTTAAATTTCTCTGCACGAGAATAACCACAAAATGTTACGATATGCACCGATCTGTTTTTTTGTGGAGGAAGAGACGACATGCTAAGCGGGAAAGGTTGTAATTTGTCCACCAGCCAATGGGGTGCTGTCTTTTCACGTGTTTTTTGTTTACCAGTCGAGTCCTTAGCACTCGTGGTACTTCTGACGTCACCAGAACATTCGAGCCCCTCCCGTAAGGGAGTTGCTCGGATTGGGTTGGATTCGGCGGGACAGTGGTTCCCGACACCCATGGGTGAGTGGGTACGCTTGGCTGGTTTATCCGCACAGGCGGGGTTGTGAGACGCCTCGAGGTTCCCCGCCACCAGCCATGAGGGATAGCTGGTAGACGGTTGCTAGAAATTTAAGGGAATAACAAGCAGTATCTCGAAAATGGTTCACTCAACAACAAAAATGTATATGACATAAATTGTGTATTTTAACGCGATCTACATTTTTTGTGTAGTAAAATTTTGTCTATCTCTTATGGTTTACGAATTATGCAAAAGTCGTTCACAATGAAGAATACTTCTGGAGACATTCCCAGAAAATTCAAGATATACATTTTATTTGTCATGAAATTATCTTAAATATATGAAATTTTAATCAAAATCGTTAGAGCCATTTTTGAGAAAATTAAAATTTTCGAAAAATGTTTCATGTAAAGGGTACTCTGGGGCGGGGGGGGTTTCTTGAAAACCTTCGTGTGGCATCTCTGGAAGATGCTGAACCTAAATACCAAGTTTGGCGTTTATCCGACTGTTCTTTTCTGAGTTATGCTGTTCAGACACACACATGGACATGTTTCCAAAAATGCTTTTTTTGGATTCAGGGGGCCTCAAAACATATATTTCCCGTGAAATCTCGGTATCGAATTTTTGAGTGGAATGCAATACTTCCCCTATTTACTATACGTAGTAGAGAAAGTAATAATCACTGCTCAGCGTGAATTAGTTTCTGGGAGAGAACAGTCTACAAATGCTTAAATTCATTTCTCTGTATCCTGCACATACATCACAGATGTGTTCTAGGCTCGTGAATTCTGAAAGGAATGTTTACAACAGACATATTATACATAAGCATAAACACAAGATTAAGTTGAAGACAGGCGAAGTTATACAGTACTAACTTATTGTTAAATAATATAGCCTAAGTTTGTATTACTTATGAAACAGTTGGATAAAACATAAGCTGCATTCCTATGGCCCTCTCGGAACAAAGTATAGTAAGTCTCGTGGTGAATGCTGATTCAGATGTTATTGTTTAACGCGCAGTCACTTCTGATATTTAAGACTGTATTTCCTACGCCTATCGCACACTTCACAAGCCCAGAACACTTGCGTACATGCAATTATACTCGGCGCCAATCAAGAAGGTGATTGAGAGTTACTAACCACGTGGCGGAAAGCTTTAAATGAATGGGAGGGGATGAATACGTCACAGCGGTCGTCATAGCAACCAGCAGAAGGACCAATTAGAACTAAGACGTTTCTATAGCAACGATAGACGCAAATGCCTTGTTGCGATATCGTAACACGTGATTGGCATGACGTGCCGGGCGAGCGACCGTTGCAGTCACATGAACTGAGTCTTATTTTCTGCTGTCATAAACAAGTCCTCCTTTTAGCCCCAGCTTGCTTATGTGTCAGTGTTGCCAACTTAGCCATTTTATGGCCAAATCTAGCATTTTCAAAGTATCGTTTAGCCATATAAAATCCTAAAATGCTTATAGCCTGAAATCTAGCCTGCTTAACAAATCTCTTAGCCAAAATCTAGCCTAAATAGTAAAATTTCATGTGTGCTTTAGCTATGCAAAGGAAAAATGGTTAGAATGAATCCCCGCTACCTGTGTGGCTGTATTATATTCCTGGCATGAGTCATGGCATGTGATCAAAATATTTACAAATCATAAGGTAAATATTGAGCATTTAGATAATACGCCATCGTATTATGTTAGACCTTTATTGTTGATTTGCGATTATTCACCGTGGTTACTCCCATGTAATTTTAAAACTGAACTGTGTTGCACTAACTCGGTGGTTCTAATTTATGTTTATATTTTCGTTTGTTCTGCGAGAAAAGGAGAGGGGAAAGACGTAAACTTGTAGATATATACCAGGCCGAACACTACCTACGGTGATGACAATTTAGCCCTTTTATGGCTAAATCTAGCCTTTTTGAAGAGTCTGTTTGCCGCTAGTTTGGCAAAAAGCCACTAAGGCATTTCCAGCCATTTTATATAATGATTGAGCCAAGTGTAGCTATTTTTCTAAATATTCAGCCATTTCTAGCTATTTTTCAGTTTCTATTGTCTAATTTTTAAATTAAAATCGCCAAAGTATCAATGAGAAATATACATATATAATACATACGTTAATCAAAAATTGATCGACTTGTAAAACATCTGATTCACAATCTCTCATTTGTAAATTTCTACACTTTGATGCCTGTGTTTGAGGAGTGGGGACAGGGAGGTTGCAGCCTACAGATATTTGCAAGTTTCAAGTTCATATTTGTGTGGACAATTATTGTCTATATGTGGCATGTCACATGACATTTGTGACCGGCGAGTGCTGAATCCCAATGTTTCATTTCTCTTTGACTGTTTGTCTAGCATGGCCATACTATTCGTGAGCATTTTGAGATGAGAACTCGGAAATCATTTCTGAATGAAATAAATTCTTTTGACAAGCCAGAAAAATGATTTTACAGGGATGGAAAATTTCTGCCGTGTCTTTTATTAATATTAAATCTGAGTTGCGTACATATGACTATTTATAAACTATTCCATACCTAGCCATTTATGGCCTTTTTGACAGTCACTTTTAGCCACTTTTCATCACCAAGAGTTGGCAACAGTGTTGTGTGTTTGTATCAGTTTAGAGAATGCCTGCGTACTGAAAAGTTCTTATGCGTCGTCCTATTTGTATGGTATTTGCCTTGTGTTACGTGTATTTGTGCGTGTGTGTGTTGTGTGAGCATTTATAATTGTGTTTAATGGATATTTAACAATGTCCAAAAATAGTGACAAAGATAGCGTAGCCAAACGAAAAACTGGGCGCACTCGGGAATCGAATAAGTCTATCAAGCGAGCAGCAGCAACAACAACAACACGATGCAAGCGATTCGCAAATCAGTGGCTTTTTTCCATTAGAATAAGCATCAATATTTCACAGGTATGTTTCTTCTGTTAACGCAGATTTTTACACTGATATATTCCTGCATGATCTATCCTCTGTACGTAGATTCATTATTTTACAATTGTCTTCGTACACGAATATAAATAGTATCCGCTCTACAATGCAGGCACCACGCAGTCTCCTTCGACACGCTCTCCACCTGGTCGCGATGAGAGGCAACGTAGCTTCTCTCGCTCCGCGAAATGCCAATCACCTTCTTGATTGGCGCCAGGTATAAAAGCCTCAGCTTATCATCATGGATCGGTCTGTCAATCTGCCGAGAGCCCAGGCAAACTTGGTGGTGAGAGGCAAATGATCGCGCATTGTCAGCGATGCTTAAGAAAGAACCCCCGAAGCGTAACCTTATACTACTACACGATAATAGCATTTCTTTAATAAGTTACTGGTAATGTCTTACTCGATTTATTGTTCAGAAGTTAGCGCTGCTACAGCTAATGTTGCAAAACTTATGTGCACACATGTACATCAAACACGTGGCAGGTTGAGTACTCCACCGCCTTGTTTAGAACAGGATCGTTCTTGTCTGAGACAGAGTATAGCAACCTCTTTCGCATTTTCCTCCGTGTGACTGCTCAACCTCTTGTTGCACTTAAGCATACACTCCAGCAAACACGTGTCTTCATTTTGCTGTTTACATTTTCATTTAAAAGGCTCCATGAATTGCAACATATATGTGGATAACCATCCTACAGCACACCTTTTAGCACAGAGCCTTAAGTTAACAGCCCATCCCGCAACTTATGTGCAAAATTAGAAAGAGCTCTCTAACTGGGCAGTCAGTTATTGTGACTGAGACCTAAGTAAAAAATTTAGCCTGACACTATACTTAAAAATAATTAGGATCACAGCTGTGATGATTTTCCTCCGAAATTCAGATTTTAAAGGAACTTAATTCATTTTAAATATCGTAATGGAATAAGTAAAATTTATTAAATGTGCTAATTACCGAATAAAGGAAACTGCTCCCTTTTTCCAATTGCCATTTCGCCAACCATAACGGTGGTACAAGTGCGTCATAAACATTTCAAGAGAGTACAAACTCCGCAGTTGAAGTTTCCAGAAGAAAGAAAAAAGGGAGAGAGGGTTTATTTTAAAAAAAATTGATTTGGCATTTATACCTCATTTTAGTATAGGTTTCGCATGTTAAACCACTTAGCATTTTATCGCAGTTTTCAAAACACGTTAAAAAGTGGTTTAAAGGTGATGAACATTGAAAATGCAAGAGTACCAACCTTTATTAGCATTTCGCACTATATCCCATTTGCGAAAACTCGCCATCCCTAGTTATAGCTTATTTAGTTAAGTGAAATTATAGTATAATTCAGTTTACATATTTTTGCCATGGCACGTAAATTGTTTATGCTATAGTGATTCTTAGAATACATTTATATGCCCTTATAATGCCAAATCGCAATTTTCAGGACGGAAAAAAAATATACACCACAGAATGTATACTATTTCGAGATATCAAACATTAAAATTTCGAGAGAAAATTCTCAATTTTTTTTTATTATGCAGAAAGAAAAACGATATTACAATTTACGTGTTCTGGCGTTTTTCCAGATGTTATTAGTTTTATAATTTTTAAAAATTGCATGTATTTTTGATTTTTTTTATTTGTGGCGCTTAAAAAAGTATTTTATATGCATAGTAGAGCATTTTTATAATACCTGACATCACCGACACAATATTGAAACTCACGGTAAAATAAATTTGTGTAGTAAAAACGGGGTGTTAATTAGTCCTCCTCCGTGATGTAGTGGTTACCATGCTAGCCTCTAGTTTCCGAGGTCGCGGGTTCAAATCCGGCAAAGGGCGATGGATTTTTTCGGGTATAGAATTCCTTAGCATGGCTTCCTTCGGAAGGGAAGTAAAGCCGGTGGTCCCGTGTCGTCGATTTACAGCAGCAGGTAAAAGAACCTCAAGCCTGATAGGAAAGGCCTCTGAGCAAAATTACCGGTCTTTCACGCTTAATATAGAATGGGACGCTAAGGAACGTAGTAGTTAAAGAGCGTCCATAAATAAAACTCAATTTAATTTAGTTTTTGGGGCGTTAATTAGGAATTTGAATAAAAACGTTCATAATTTCTGACGACACTTTTCCCTCCGTCAGATCAAAAGGTTTCACTATTAGATGCAATGTAAATTATTTTGTAAACATCAAACCGAAAAGGCTGAAAAATCGGTGCAATTTTCAAAGACTGTAAAGCTAATAGCATTAAAAACTTGAAGAAAAAAAAATCGCCAGAACACGTAAACTGTTTGTGCTTTCTGCATATAAAAATGAGAATTTTCTCTACCATAATTTGGTTACTAGAAGCTTTTAAATGGAGATGAATACTTCTTGGAGTCAGTGTTTACTAAAGTGGAGAGAACTTGCTGACTTAAGTGCCGATCGACGGCAGAGGTATTAAAATGTATGTACCTAGCTATCATAGCAGTATCGTATATCTATAGATAAACCTTTTCCCCTGACGCAATGGGACTTAACTTTCTTTTGGCATTAAAATGATACAGTACTTTAACCAGAACTAGCCATGGCAATTAATTGGTAATTATAGCGTTTTCCCCAATAGGCAAAAAAGAGAGGTTAAAATAACGTTTATGAAAATATTACAATGATAGAACAGCCGTCTGTGCCTTTGGTATTCACGCCAGTAACGACACAAATCAAACGCAAACACCCATTAAAAATCTGATGTGTTACACTCACATGACTTTCTCTACTCTTGTACAAACTATTTTTACAAAAGCTTATTCCCCATATGCTTCTTGTTAGTCGAGATATCGAGATGTTAATCTTATTGCTAATTTTCTTGTAGATACAAGGGGAATTGCTAGGCTTTAAGCGATAGTCAAATATTTTAAGAGCTGGTTGCTATGTGAGTATTCCATTCCCTTTGCATTACCAGGACAAAAAAAATGAATAACGAATTCCCATTTGAGAAAAAGTATAAGTATCTATTGGAAGATTTAAGGAAATAACAAGCAATATCTCGAAAATGGTTCACTCAAAAAAAAGTATATGACATAAATTGTGTATTTTAACGCGATCTACATTTTTTGTAGTAAAATTTTGTCTTTCTCTTATGGTTTACCAGCTATGCAAAAGTCGTTCACAATGAATACTTTTGGAGACGTTCGCAGAAAATTTGAGATATACCATTGATTAGCCTTAAAAATGTCTTAAACTTATGGTATTTTATTCAAAATCGTTAGCCATTTTTGAGAAAATTAAAATTTTCGAAAAACGTTCCATGTAAAGGGTAATCTAGGGTGGGGGGATTTTCTTGAAAACCTTCGTGTCGCATCTCTCGAAGGTACTGAACCTAAATACCAAGTTTGGTGTTTATCCGACTGTTCGTTTCTGAGTTATGCTGTTCACAGACAGACACACAGACGGACATGTTTCCAAAAATGCTTTATATGCATTCAGTGCACCTCAAAACATGTATTTCCTGTGAAATCTCGGTATCGAGTTTTTGGGTGGAATGCAATACTTCCCTACTTACTGTACGTAGTAGAGAAAGTAAAAATATTCATAATTAATTATGTATATTTACAGCGAGTTGCAATAAAACTGTTTGTTAAGCAATTTCTATTCTATAGTTAGCTGGCTATCCCGTTAGACTGGAACAATCGCAAAACGATTGAGCCCTTTAGTGAAACGCACAGCAACAAAAAACAATCGCCACTAGTAACATTTACAAGTTAATAGAAAGCAATACAGTTACAATGAGTAACAATGTACAAGAAGAGACATAGGGGAAAAAATTCTCTGAAACACAAGAGACATTATTATATAATTTAACCGCTGAAAATAAAATCAGGATAAAATAAAACCTTCAAAAGTATCGTAAATCTAAATGTCAGTCAATATTCTGATACCTGCTTTATTTTATTTATTTTTAAGTAAACCTTTCGTTACACATCAGTGTCACAGGCTACGATACAGAATGGCAATGGAACATTTGTTTAGGCATCTGCCCAGCGGCAGTTACCAGATATGAAAATTGATTAACTTAATAATCTACAAGCGCGCTCACGCTCAATCGCAGTAAATAAATACAAGAAAATGCATAATCAAGAATGCAGTTGAGGTCCCTCATACAGAATGTAGATGCTGTATACTGATTACGCTATAAAAGTAAAGCACTGGAATATGTTACATAAGAAAACATCTTCGTAATGAACATCGGTAGCTTCATTCATGCACACATACATAAAAATCTAGAGTTAATTGTGATATAACGATAACAGAGCTACATATACATAAGGTAAGGCCACAGACCAGCTATATGCACCACTTATAACAACGTTAGTACTCACTAGTGCACGTTACTATCACTCGAAGTATCACGGTTGTTACGGAACGAAAAACATCCAGCGTAATAGACACTGTGCGGAGAAAGCAAACGCGCAGTCCAAGGCCTCATTATAAAATAACCGTATTGTATTTGTTAACATTCGTGTATTCACTTGAATTTACAAAGTCAATTTCGATGTATGACAGTGTACAACTCTGGTCTATGCTATATATGTGTTTACAGGTCCAATACCTGTAAACAAATTTTTACAATATTAACAAATGAATATGGGCTCTTGTAGTTTACCTTATTGCGCGGTTTTATTTTATATTTTCCCTTCTGAGGTGAAATTTAAATAGTAATAATAGCAAATACAAGAAGCACCATCTCAATTTACCTAACCCCTAACAACTTACCATACATTATTTGTCGCAAAAGAGAAGGAACATAAATTATCGGCTCCATATTTTAATGTTGAAACAAAATTAATTTTTGAGGAATCTTGGAGTGAGCAGAAATGTTAGTTTTGTCGTATAACACATTCGGGGCCTCTTGAATATTGCAACTCTTTTAAAACTAGCAGTTTATTTTTCGAATCAGCTAATTTTAAATCTTATCAGTATTAACCACATAACAAACAAATAGAAAAGAAGGCTGAAATATTGACAAAATTTCTATTTCTATAGCGTACAAAAGAAACTCACGTTCTTGTGTTCAGCATCTAGGGCGTCCCACATGGAAGCGACGATCTTTGATACTT
Organism: Deroplatys truncata; assembly: GCA_030765065.1. Taxonomy (NCBI): domain Eukaryota; kingdom Metazoa; phylum Arthropoda; class Insecta; order Mantodea; family Mantidae; genus Deroplatys; species Deroplatys truncata. Next base: position 178,563,126 of record CM060983.1, on the reverse strand, counting down.
CACCAAAGCTGGCATTGGGATTCTGTCCCTTGATGGCTGCCTGGGTATCTCGAAAAAACAGCGCATATGCAGACACTGGCCTGAAAAATTACAACACATTTATTATAGTGAAGTTTTATGGCTCCCTTACAGTTTAGTTATTAGTATCGTATTCAAAATGTGTCTTCTCACAAAGAACTGTAATCGAAATAAACACACTTGACTGATGCATGGATTCCTAAATGACACTAAAAGTTTTAATACTGTCTTCTAGCTTATGAACAGTAATTTGACCTTCAGCATATTATTTCAAAATAATTGTCAGGATGTCAAAGGTCACAATGCGAATGTGAGCCGCTGGATGACGCAGCCCAGCCTTTTCTGTGAAGTGCAGGATTGGAGCGCATAAATTCTAGGAGTTTGTACATGACGTAATCATGGGTACTGTATTATACAGTGCTTTAATGGGTACTGCTTTCTCCTAGCGGTGAGCAACTTTTTCTGTAGAGAGTATTCCAACACCTTAGTGCTAAAACAACCCAGTTCTGCAGCAATAATGAAATGTGGATAATGCACGGGATGACGCAATTATTTTTTCATATTTGTTGATATTTCAGTCAACCTTAGCAATTGAGTTTGGATACTTTGTTATTGTTAACGGGTAAATATTCATTCACACAGTCCAATGAATTACTTTATCCAGGATATCGGCGACAAAGACTTGACTGCGGATTCTTCAGAGTTACGCTGACGGTGGTTTAAGATACTGAAGATGTAACTCCTCGTTATGATGTGTCCAAGGAGAAACTATCAACCCAGCTTAGCATAGACTATTTGTCACAAAATCTACACTTTTTCTGCAGATTCTACCAATGTTATTGAAAATGCATACCTGTAATGTGACATGATGAAGATGATACTCAATAAATGACATGGAGAGTACTACCGAATATAAGCCCTTAAAGCCCTACTCTATGGTGAATTTTCAGTTGAAAGTTTAACATTTTTTGTTTGTTTTCTTTCACCTTTTTATATTTTAGAGTCTGGATTAACATATTTGTTATTGCAATTACATTACACTGCAGAAGGAAATGTTAATATCCGATCAAAATCAATAAAACAAAATAAAGATTCTGTTTACAAAGAAACAAAATTTTCCACATTTTTCAGTATGCAAAACGTTACGGAGTGGGATGGCTCAGGCGGTAACGTCTGTGGTTCGCATTCGGGAGGTCGTGAGTTTGATTCCCGTGGCCGACCTTCCTGACCCATGGTTTTCTTTCGGGGGTTTCCCCAGTCGCCATGCGAATGCTGGGAAGGACCATTACATCCTCCGAATTTCCTGTCCCTCCATTTCATCTCCATTCTCATTTCACTTCACCCTTCATCTGCTTGCTTTCTTTCGGGATGCAAGTGTCGGCAGGAGGTCTCGGCGCGTGCATGGCGGGGGAAAAGGATGCTCTGAGGAAACCTTCGCTCTCTGGACTGCGAGCTGTCTCCGGGTCCCGGATCCCCAGGGTATGTGTAAGCCCACAGGGGGAGGGGGGCCGGCTACAGCCACAACCCGGAGAGTCCAAATCTGTAAATGATAGGGACCCTCCTCTGCCTGCCATGTCTCCTCTTACCTCATCCCTACCTCCCGGAGGTGCCCCATCAGGGGCATAGACAGAAAAGATCTGTATAGGTTGAGGTGTGAAGTCCCCCTCCGATTCTAGTCCTATCCTACGCAAAATGTTCCATGTTGTTCAATCGTCCACCTATCTTACTGAAACCTTAATGCTAAGGGTTTTTAAAACATATCTCTTCTTAATTATATAACTATTTAAAAATAATACTATGTTAATAATGGAATATCTACCATTTTTCTGACAGTTTTGGCAGAATAGGATTTTGTTTTTAATAAAACTGTTAAACATACGGAAGAAAGAGTCTCTTAGCAAATACTTCAGGCTATTCGCAGGAAAAATTGAACCGTAAAATCTCAAATAATTTAACGCATGCGACATCTTATATAATGAACAATGTTTTAAATAAAATATGTAGATAATAGCTCCTAAACTATTTGCAGCAGCTATATGACAATGTGTATACTATTTTGTTGTAAGATTCCTAGCATATGGTTACGATTTTAAAGTAAGGCTTAAGAGTAATGTAAATTTGAAATTCCTCCATAATCTTATAGCTCCAAAATGAAAGTGCAGCACACGAACGTATTCCATGAAGTGCAAGCGTGCCCCAGCCCAACACTTCCCGCATACAACGGCTGCCGCAAGCCTGAAAATGACATAAAACATTGCCGATGTTTAACCTAGTAGTTTTAATGCAGACCACAACTTTTTGTCTGCACCGCACGAGTTTTACCATACTTTATTTTACAACTCTATATTTCGGATTCTCGCTCCTAGTTTTTATGCTGCGGTAAATACGAAACGTAAGCGTATTTAAGGAAAGTGAAATAAATGTGTTATGAACAGTTTCTTGTAATAAATGTGTTCGATTACCCAACTGGGAAGTGAATGTAGAGCCTAAAGCATGCAGCACCCATACATCTCGATAAACGAAACACAGAAGTAATATTTCTAAGCAGAAAATGACGCCATAAATTTACAAACGTCTAAACAAATGCCCGATCCTAGTTTATGGGGCAATAAAGAGAGTAAGATACAATTCTTTTCCTGTTATAAGTTTCCCACCCACATTCGGTATGACAGTAGAGTGATACATATTATAATAAAACACGAGGCAGCGTTATATTTATCTATACTTTACTCACAGCTGTGATGGATGTATGAGGCAATGAGAGAAGACGTTGCTAGGAATCAAATTATCGGTGTTTTCTTTTTGTACGTCGATCCTCGCGGCGGAGAGAGGGAGAGGAGGAGCAACAGAACGTTCTTTCTGTATAATCAATAAAACATGGCCCATTTGAGTTGCAGCATTTCCACTCTTCTGTCAACCCTACCATTTCCCTTCAATTCCATTCACACTCCTTTCTTCCTTTTTGCTTACAGCGACATGGAATGAAAAAATGACCAAATACATCGGATATTTTTACGCTTTTTGGATATTCTAAACCTTAAAGTCTTGCAACGATTATGTGCCCGTTATTAAATGATTACGGTTTCTTTACCCGCTAATTGGTTCTGAAAAAAACTATTTAATAAAGTAATTCCACAAATAAAACGTAGGTAATATTTTATACACATAATTATCATTAAATATAGTAATAAAATACAGAAATTGATGCAATTTCCTTATAAGAAGAAGTTTACAATCGAGGTGTGAATTTCGATACTTTCTTAGCAATTGCTATTATCTTTTGCTCCAAATTATGGGGAAAAAAACTGTTTTTCTCCGATTAAAATCTGAAATGAACTCTATGAATCCATTTGGCGGGTATTACACTTCTTCTTTATCTGTTTAACCTCCCCATATGTAGGACTTACCTCCCCCAAGACTTACAGGCGGGCGCCTGGGGTCAGAATTCCGTCGAGGAGCAGACACTCATGGATCAGACAGAATATTCAGGGTGGGGGATCAGTCCGATGCCTGGTATGGGAGGAAGGAAGTAGATGAAACGAAATGATGGTGAAATGGATGAAAGGAAAGATGATGATGGAGCAGTTGGTGGAATGAATGACGGGGGAAACCGGAGAACCCGGAGAAAACCCGCCCAGACGCCGCTTTGTCCACCACAAATCCCACACGCGGGTCCCTGGGCATTACACAATAATATAAATATCCGAATGTCGCGTTGTTTGCATTCTGGGAGCTGGTTTCAGAAGGATTTTATAATTTAAGTTCTGTTCGCCAAGCGACATTTTATGTCGCAAATTTCTTCTTTGAGCAGCGATTTAAAAACGCAAAATGTGACGAAGTATGAAATAAACATTGCTCTGTAATTCGTGCCTTTTTATTATCATGAAGCGTCACAGTGTTGTAATCTGAAATATTCCAATATTGCATTTTTACTTTCTTTACTACTTATAGTAAGTAGGGGAAGTATTGTATTCCACCCAAAACTTCGATAACGACATTTCACCGGAAATACATGTTTTGACGCCTCCTAAATCCAAAAAAAGCATTTTTAGAAAAAGGTCGTGTGCGTGTCTGTGAACAGCATAACTCAAAACCGAAAAAAATCGGATAAATGCCAAACTTGGTGTTTAGGTTCAGTATCTTTCAAAGATGCGATACGAAGATTTTCAAGAAATCCCCCACCCCAGACTACCCTTTACATGGAACACATTTCGAAAACATTTTATTTTCTCAAAAATAGCTTTAACGATTTTGATTAAAATATATGTTTAAGATACTTTCATGGCAAATGAAATATATACCTTAATCTGCGAATGTCCCCAAAAGTCGTCTTCATTCTGAATGAATTTTGCATAACTGGTAAACCGTAAGAGATAGACAAAATGTTACCACACTAAAGATGTAGATCTCGTTAAAACACAAATTTGTCATATACACTTTTTTTTCCCAAGTAACCATTTCCGAGATATTCCTTGTTATTTGTTTGAATTTTCCAATACTTATACTTTTTCTTATATGGGAACTCGTTATTCATTTTTTTATGCCCTGGACATGCAAAGAGAATGGAATGCTCCACACAGCAACCAGCTCTTAAAAGATTTGGCTATCGCTTAAATACTACCATATTCCCCTTGCACCTACAAGAAAATTAGCAATAAGATAGTTTCGGCAAATTTTTATATCGATTAACATGAAGTAGATGGAGAATAAGCGTTTGTGAAAGTAGTCTGTACAACAGTAGGAAAAGTCATGTGAGTGTAACACACCAGATCTTTTTTTCTTTGTGTATGTTGAGGATGCAGCTACTGAAGGCAAAGTTCACATTTCCGTACCGTTTTTAGTTTGAAAGCAAGTAAATTTCGATAGCGAGGAACAAAGTACTTATACTCGCTTGCAAATGGAAGTCATGTTGTTTAAAACATATCATTACGATATAGCCATAGAGGAATATGTAATTTATTCGTCCATGAGAGAGTCCATGCGAATAAACAGTGCTGCAATCTGGTGGGAACTAGCGCAAATGGTTGGAGGGAACAATTTTTTCATTCATTGTTTCATTCGCATAGTCCCGTTTAACTTCTGTGATCATAGTATTGTCATCGGGGGCTTTGACTTGAGAAACAACTGATGGTGTTTGTGACTCGATGGACTGGAGATTTTGTAACGTTGATTTTATCCACATTTACACCCGCATTCATATTTGCGGATTCTGCGGCGGGTAGGGAATGGATCTAATTAAAAGAATCATTTCCCTGCCCAGCCAGGAATTAAACCTTGGGCTAGGAAGCCAGAAAAATGGCCTTGCATCACAGAGGCAGTCGAATTATTTTTGTTACCTTGAAAGAATAACTCTCAGTTGATATGACGTAGCATATGTTTCATGATTCTTTGAAACAAAAACAATGTCGTACAATCAATCCTAAGCTTGACGCGAGTGGCAAGCATACTACATTGCATGTAAACGAATGTGTTTGACTGCAATTACATATATGAAAACGGCCTACCCGAACCAAACTTAAAATATATCTGATCAAATTTAATCACACACACACACACACACACACACAATCATTAAGTTTCTTCACACTTCTTTCACTGTTATCGCATAAATGTTTTCCTTTACTTAAACGTTTGCAGTCACACTTTACTGCAGTCATTGCTTATTACCAGAACATAGGGTGGTAATATGTGCTTATTACTTAATGTGATGAAAACGTTTCACACCTAACCTAAATTGCAATGTTGCAGCTTGAAGTTTCCGCCAGTCATTTAGACTCGTTCTACTAGAGGCACTCTTAAGTCAAAAATCATACCCTCTGCACGGCCCTATATCGCATCTAACGAGTTTATCCCAAGTCGAAAGACATGCTAACCTCAAAAGCAAGGGAAGTTAAAATCTTGCAATAAGAAATTAGCATACAAAGACCCTGTATACCATGAGTTAAGACAAACATCTGAAGAGCATATCTTTTATATCGCAGAAGACCCAGGAGAACAAAGCAATTATCAAAGAATTGCTTTTATTTGGAGCGAAACACACCACATTGCTTCCCAAGCATAATTATTGTCCGAAAGCTATCCGGAAAAGAGAATTTTATCTTCAGTTTTATCAGTCCGGCCTGAAACAAAATAAATGTCCACTAAAAATGCATTTTCGACTAAGCATAAACATTTCTTACGCAGCGAAACCTAATGTTTATGTAATACTAAAAATATAGTTCAATTTGTAACAAACGTGATAAGATTACATAAATTGATTAAAATTAATAATTAAAGATATTAAAAGTAAATGAGGAATAGGCTGGGATCAACAGATGTTTTGTTTATTTAACTGTATTTGCATTTTGCTGGGACAGGTTCTTTTTAGGTTAAAACTGGTTTTCTTCCTTAAACTCATTTTTTACTGCTAATGTTTAAAAAGTAAGCACATAGAAGGAATAATGAGGAAAATAAAGCTTAGGAACAAAATGATTTACACATGTTTACAGGGTATTTATGTGCAAAAATACAAAAATCGTAAATTTCATGATTCATGCATATATAGTTTTATTAAAGCAGTACTTGAACGAGGACCCTTTAGTTCATAAAGTAAGTCCTGAAATAACTATGAAACAAAAGTTGCAATAATACATTAATGATGCACTCTTTCTCCGCCGATGCTATCTTTTAGAGTTTACCTGCCTGTTTTACAGCCATCTTCCTGGACATTAGACCCTTACCTCTCTTTCTGGTATTCTTCTTCAAATGAAAATATTTTGTTTGGTGTTTATGTGCGTCAGACCAAGATAATCTTCTGGGAAGTTTAAACGCACTGAGGAAAATCTCAGTGCATGGAGACATAAACAGAACTGTGTCACGTTTATTTCATTTTTATACACCTTTAATGCGTATTGCTCGTTATGCTTTATTTTTATGAGGAGGAATGAAGAATACTACACACTTTTACCCAACTCTTGTACTTCTCTAATCTAAACATGAAAGACCCGAGCTTCAAAAATCGAGGTCTCCATTCCTCACTGCTCTCATCTAGAAATGGTTTTATCTTTCAACTGTTTTCTTTAGGGTCCGAGTAGGGAAAAACGATAAAGGCATATCTGGGCTGTGCAGAGAGCCGGGCGATGTTTCAATCAAATTATCTAGAGCTAATGTCACGACTGAATTTAATCAGTGAAGTTCAAAATAAGATGTTATTTTTATTAGCAATATTCAGGATTAAAATGCAATACTAGAATTATGATATTACAGAATAATATTTGATATTTAAAAATAATACTTGCTTATAAAATCATTATTGTTGCGGTATAGTATATCCAATGAACATACAGCAAAAAAATCTGATGTGTTACACTCACATGACTTTCTCTACTCTTGTACAATCTATTTTTACAAACGCCTATTCTCCATACGCTTTATGTTAATCGAGATATCGAGATGTCAATCTTATTGCTAATTTTCTTGTAGATGCAAGGGGAATATGGTAGCTTTTAAGCGATAGTCAAATATTTTAAGTGCTGGTTGCTATGTGGCGCATTCCATTCTCTTTGCACATCCAGGACATAAAAAAAATGAATAACGAATATGAGAAAAAGTATAAGTATTGGAAAATTTAAGGGAATAACAAGCAATATCTCGAAAACCGTTCACTCAACAAAAAAAATGTATATGACATATATTGTATATTTTAACGCGATCTACATTTTTTGTGTAGTAAAATTTTGTCTCTCTCTTATGGTTTACCAGTTATGCAAAAGTCGTTCACAATGAAGAACACTTTTGGAGACATTCCCAGAAAATTCGAGATATACATTTCATTTGTCATGAAAATATCTTAAACATATGATATTTTAATCAAAATCGTTAGAGCCATTTTTGAGAAAATTAAAATTTTCGAAAAATGTTCTATGTAAAGGGTAGTCTGGGGTGGGGGGATTTTCTTGAAAACCTTCGTGTCGCATCTTTGGAAGATACTGAACCTAAATACCAAGTTTGGTGTTTATCCGACTGTTCGTTTTTGAGTTATGCTGTTCACAGACACACACACAGACACACACACACAGACACACACACGGACATGTTTCCAAAAATGCTTTTTTTGGATTCAGGAGGTCTCAAAACGTGTATTTCCGGTGAAATCTCGGTATCGAATTTTTGGGTGGAATGCAATACTTCCCCTACTTACTATACGTAGTAGAGAAAGTAAAAAGAAATGATTTTGATGTGATACATTCATATGTCTTTCTCTACCCTCTATCGTTTATTAGTGGGTATACAATTATTCTTGCTCAAGTTTATTACTTTCTCTACAACGTATAGTAAGTAGGGGAAGTATTGCATTCCACCCAAAAATTCGATACCGAGATTTCACCGGAAATACATGTTTTGAGACCTCCTGAATCCAAAAAAAGCATTTTTGGAAACATGTCCGTGTGTGTGTGTGTGTGTGTCTGTGTGTGTGTCTGTGAATAGCATAACTCAAAAACGTACAGTCGGATAAGCACCAAACTTGGTATTTAGGTTCAGTATCTTCCAGAGATGCGACACGAAGCTTTTCAAGAAAATCCCCCCACCCCAGACTACCCTTTACATGGAAGATTTTTCGAAAATTTTAATTTTCTCAAAAATGGCTCTAACGATTTTGATGAAAATATCATATGTTTAAGATAATGTCATGAGAAATGAAATGTATATCTCGAATTTTCTGGGAATGTCTCCAAAAGTATTCTTTATTGTGAACGACTTTTGCATAACTGGTAAACCGTAAGAGATAGACAGAATTTTACTTCACAAAAAATGTAGATCGCGTTAAAATACACAACTTATGTCATATACATTTTTTTTGTTGAGTGAACCGTTTTCGAGATATTGCTTGTTATTTCCTTAAATTTTTCAATACTTATACTTTTTCTCAAATTCGTTATTCATTTTTACTTTCTCTACTACGTATAGTAAGTAGGGGAAGTATTGCATTCCACCCAAAAATTCGATACCGAGATTTCACCGGAAATACACGTTTTGAGACCTCCTGAATCCAAAAAAAGCATTTTTAGAAACATGTCCGTGTGTGTGTCTGTGTGTGTGTCTGTGTGTCTGTGTGTGTGTGTGTCTGTGTGTGTGTCTGTGAACAGCATAACTCAAAAACGAACAATCGGATAAGCACCAAACTTGGTATTTAGGTTCAGTATCTTCCAGAGATGCGACACGAAGGTTTTCAAGAAAATCCCCCCACCCCAGACTACCCTTTACATGGAAGATTTTTCGAAAATTTTAATTTTCTCAAAAATGGCTCTAACGATTTTAATGAAAATATCATATGTTTAGGGTAATGTCATGAGAAATGAAATGTATATCTCGAAATTTCTGGGAATGTCCCCAAAAGTATTCTTCATTGTGAACGACTTTTGCATAACTGGTAAACCATAAGAGATAGACAAAATTTTACTACACAAACAATGTAGATCGCGTTAAAATACACAACTTATATCATATACATTTTTTTTGTTGAGTGAACCGTTTTCGAGATATTGCTTGTTATTTGCTTAAATTTTCCAATACTTATACTTTTCTCAAATTCGTTATTCATTTTTTTATGTCCTGGACATGCAAAGAGAATGGAATGCGCCACATAGCAACCAGCGATAAAATATTTGACTATCGCTTAAAAGCTACCATATTCCCCTTGCATCTACAAGAAAATTACAAATAAGATTGATATCTCGATTAATATGAAGCATATGGAGAATAGGCGTTTGTAAAAATAGATTGTACAAGAGTAGAGAAAGTCATGTGAGTGTAACACATCAGATTTTTTTTTATGTCCTGGACATGCAAAGAGAATGAAATGCGCCACATAGCAACCAGCGTTAAAATATTTGACTATCGCTTAAAAGCTACCATATTCCCCTTGCATCTACAAGAAAATTATCAATAAGATTGACATCTCGATATCTCGATTAACATGAAGCATATGGAGAATAGGCGTTTGTAAAATTAGATTGTACAAGAGTAGAGAAAGTCATGTGAGTGTAATACATCAGATTTTTTTTCTATCTACTGCATTTTATTGCACATAAACCTTTACAGAAATAGCCACATTACTCATTTCGTTATAGATACAAAGGGAACGGTGACAGTCGAAAGTTTGAATTGGACGCTATATACTGGCCTTAAAATTCCAAACTGTTTCCATGCAATCGCGGGAAACAACTGAATGTTGAAAGGACTTTTAACTATTACATGAAGCTTGCGGATCTAAAGGCTAGGGAAAACCACGAGAAGGCCTAGTCAGAGTTTTAGGGGTTGAATTATTCCTCCCGAATGCAAGCTTCTGCGTTACTGCTCAGACATTCATGCAACTTTTTCGAATATCAGCATCCAGATCTGAGTATCTTACAGTGCAGCTCATCCACCTGGCTGTCAATAGCACGAGGAAGTCTGTTGTAAATACTCCAAGTGTAAACTGGTTCGTTACCGAATGCCATCGGAGAAAGCAACTTTTAGCTCAAAATCTTAATCCTTGTAAAATACAAGACGAAAAAAAACTATGGTTTCTTCTTCACCAAAGACTCCGCGCAGAGCCGTTATGATGTGCGACTAAGTTCAGCCGACTCGAACTTGTCCATAAATGTCTCTAGTAATTTTTTGGATGATCTTGACAGCATCCACCATGGTGTTTGTTATAAGGATAGTCTGCTTACCCTCCAATCGACCGAGTAAAATGTCTCTGCACCAACCCTACTGATTTTTCAGTAGAACTCCTGATTTTTCTACTTGTCTACTGATATATTTAACGAAGGCGAGCAAATCTAATATTTTAACTCGGACAATTGCTAAAGCCAATAACGAAATTTGTGCTTTGCAAATTTGAAATCACATTAATGTTAGGCAATCTTGATAATTATTGATTATAGGCTAACTGGTTATTAATGTGACTTTGTTCTCTCAGCTCTCACTGTCACTGTTCTTATCTAGTTCAACTTCACTTCGTTCACACTATCACTTCAGTAAGGTGAACTAGTTTAATTCTCAGTCCCTTCGCTTCCTTCGTGACGTAGCCTATTCACGCCGGACGGTTCAGTTCACTCGGTAATCGAACACAAGGCCTCTACAACCCCTCGCTCCACAGTAGCACAACACAACAATCGTCACCAACTCGCTCTTGGTGTCGCACCAGAAACGCAGTTGCCAACTCGCTCGCACACTCACTGACGCGACTCTCTCTGCCGCCGCCACTCGACTCGCAACTGACTGGACTGCGCGTGAACGCTCGCTTATATAGGTAGTAGAATCTTCCACAGAAGGTTCTCGAATGCTCTAGAACTATTTAGACACGCTTTCTGAGGAGGGGGAGAAGCTTACAGAAAGCTCTAGTTACCTCCCGATAGCGCGCCCGATGTATACGCTGGCAAGCGGCGGTTATCTTGTTTACTTCGACCGCTCGGCGCCGACTCCCTATAGCCTCTGCGTCACGTTAAATAACCGGAACACCATATGCTACACAAGCACACTCACACCCATACCCATACGCAGATTCTGGAAACACCTAGGAACCTTCTTTATAAACATAAATAAAGAAACCAAAGCCTGAGTCCAAACAACTGAGCCATGAAGCCAATCTTTGTTATAATATCACTTTTAATGTACACAGTGAAATCTGAAATGCTTCAAAACTTTCTACTGAAATCTTGGCTACTATGGTTGGTAACAATGTGTATGAGGCTCGCATTCGGGAAGACCCGGGTTCAATTCCCTTTAGGCCGGCCACTGTGACCTAGGGTGTTTGCAGTTAGTAGGCGAATGCTAGGGTGGAATATATAATGCCGCGAATTTTCCTGCCCTCCTGTCATTTCATTTCGTTATGTTTCAAGGTCGGAGGGTCAGGCGAATGGACAGCGGGTGAGACATGTGGCGGTGGTGTTTGCTTTGAGGAACTGTCTGCCCTGTCGTTCGATGTGAGCCCTCACATATACTTTACGTTACAAACAGGGGCCATTCTAAGGCTTCGGGTCTCCGAAGAAATCCGATGGATTACGATGCACCTTGCTCCGTCGGGTTCGTAGCCTTGTAGATATTTTCTCTGTTTATTGTTAAGAGTCTAATTTAAGCGAAAAATTGCACTTACAGTGCCCGAGAGTGACTGTTTAACTCAATAGATCGGTAGGCGTACGATTGCTTACTTTTTCGCGTTGTTTTTGCACCAGGAAACAGAGCAACACATAGTATTGTGAATAACAGTGCCAGCATTAACTCCAGGCTTCGGCTTTCTCCGCTGACGTTCGGTGACAAGCCTCAAGACGACCCCTGTCTGTAAGGGTTAGTCTGAGAGGTAGGCCTGCGGAGGATCCTGCCGGCGTCAGGATGTAATATCTGGAGATGTTAGGGACCCCGTCTGTGCCCAGGATCTGGTCACCGTCTGTGTCCTTCGCTTCACCCCTTCCTTCTGGAGGTTTCCGGAAACACAATAGGCCTTCATGCGCGCTTAAGTGCCGAAATCCTCCGCTTCCATTCTACAAGCCTCCTGCTTCACATGTGATCCAATCTATCCATCACCTGCAGCATCTTAATATCGAGCGTTTGGCGCCAGAAGCTGAGCAAAATCCCTATTTCGCTATACTGCTATAGAAGTTGGCAACATTCTATTGTTTGTCATTTTCTTCGTAGCTTTGTAATACGTATGGCAACACAGTCAAAAATATCAAACTGTAATCACCCTTCTAGAGAGACATTTAAAAGGAATCTTCCACCTCAAAATTGATTTTAATCAGATTGCTGGAGCGGATTTGTCTCAAACGCTGACACGCCACACCGCAATGGAATTAAATTTAAACAAGAATTGAGTACAAAGAAATTCTCGAGCCAACGAAAAGTGAAGATGATTTTAATTAAACGCAATCAGCGGCGGCAGGGATGCCAACACTAACCACGGGTATCATACCCTTCCCACAGGCAAACCTCTCTGCCGTCACAACCAGCTACTTCCGTCGCGTTAATTACGTAATAATAAATAATTTATTTTAACTTTTCACTTAATTAAAAGTTTTAAAAGTAGTCATTAATCACTGACGTAATTTGCGACTTGCTCGAGTTGAAAGGAGTAAAACCAGAAAACTTGGGAGCACAAGTCGGAATATTAACACACTGGAAACAAATCAATAGCGTTACGAAAGTTTCGCTCGGAAATATTAAGCGTACTGCACATTTTAAAACAACACAGGACAAATTATGTTAATTGGTCATTACTGAAATTATAAAATTGGAATTCGTTCATTTCTGAGATGAAAGGATTCTGCGAGGTTTGAGTGCAAGACTGGCCTTCGAATAGGACTGTATTTTCGTTGGATAAGTTTAAGTGAACTTAAATATCGCATTTATCCGAACAAAAAATATGTTTAGTAATATACTGGATATTACAGAAATGTCAGTTTAGACCAGAGTGAACGAAATATATCCCAGGTTTTGCTAATAAAAGGCAGCTTTCAATATCTGGGATTCGTGTAACTAATATCTTCATAACAGCAGAATCCATGGTGATCCTCCGAGTGATTTCTGCAATTCAGAGTGCGTGTGGGGCAACTCGCGATTACATTTAGACTTCGTCGCTCTGCCTCTGGCAGACATTTAGCCTAACTTCCATTTGCATTTTATATGCTGCTAAGTGGTATTAAGCATGTTACATATTCCTGTGATTTGGAGATCGAAGGCATATTCACCACGCCTCAAATAGGGTATCCTAAAACTCCATATGGTCTTGAATGATAATAAGCAGTGTTTATTGAGGCAGTATTTTTAACACTTAAATGATTTCAGTCTAATTATATAATATATAAATTGCCTTAAAGCAATGTGTATAAAACAATATACAAAAATTGTATATTACAGCCATATATGTTTATATTATTGTATACATGTGTAATAATGTTATGTGAATGTATTACGTAATATAATAATGTAGGAGCTGTGAGAAAAATAGGTAAAAGTTGCTAACAATGAGGTAACCTTGAGGCAATAATGAATTAGAAAGTAATAATACTACTGGTAACAATATGTAATTTTTGAGACAGTTTAATAAATAGCCAATCAGAAACTGAAATATAGCAAAATTTACAAATTCAGAAGTCAGTTACTTTTGGACAATGTTCCTAACCGGACGCGAGATGCGTCCTCAAGAAATTTAATACGTATTCAGTGTGAAATGAAAAATAGTTTGTGTTAAAAAGTGCAAGTAATTAATAAAATAAAATCTCACAGCTCTCTATATCAGTGAGGCGTTATTTAAATCGTGTAAAGCATTAATAAAAGGAGTGAAGTAAAATTATAATCTGTGTAAGCCTACATTCTTCAGTCGCACCACTCCCTTCTAAGACATTCATGTCTCTAAAAAAAAATATAAATACTGACGCAGCCGAGGCAAACATAAATATATAATATTTAAAGAAACAGTCAAAAATTACATAGTTCATATTTTTTAAACTTTGGGCAAAGGCCACCGGAAAGTACATTTGGGGCGAAGGCTACCGGAAACTTTTTACCACACGTGCGGTTACAACTACTTCAAGTTCGGCTCCCCCACAGTTGAAATACAATACAACAAAATAACGTTCTCATTATAAATATTTATAGAATTTTTTTTCAGCCATTGGACCGGTTTCAAAGACTACCTTGGCTCTTATGTCACATCAATTTGTGGTTCAGTTAATGCAATGCTTTCAAAAGCTCCATAGAGTTTCGTTTTTTCCGAGTGCAGTCATTGTCTTTATTTGGTTAGAGCTCCCTAAATGTACAGCCTAAATTTGGAGGCAGTCACAAAAATCGAATAACAAGAAGGCGGTATCACAACAGCATACAAGGTATGGAAAGACAAGTTCCAAATGCGCCTAAGTTTAATACCATGAAACACGTCCAGAACTGTGTCCCTAACTCAAAATCTCCAAAAGAGAGCCTGCTAACCTCTACGCCACGGTCATGGTTAAGCGTTGCAATCATTAAAATACACTTTTTCCCTCCATCCATTATCACAATTCACCACCAAACCTTTTAGTCAGCATTCGGGATTCAATTTTTGATATTCAATAATTGATAAAATTAAAATATGACGAGTTGAAACAAAGTTGGCTGTACTGTGCTGCGATTTATAAAGCGCTGTTTTCTTTTCGTTCTCAGTAATATAAAATAGCAAATAAGAGCATAAATCATATTTTAATGCGAGGTTCTATTATAATATTTCTGAAAAACAGAGACAATTCATACCGATGTCAACAGTCGGAAAATATTGTACAAGCTTGAGTAAATGGTTGTGTTGTGGGTAACGTTCTTAACTCTCACACCGGGATGGTGTAAACAAAAATACTATTTATTTAAAAGAAGTGTCACATAACGAGAGGAGAATGCGTATTGTTGATTTAGAACATTGCTATTATTATACTTATGTGAGCATGTATGTCAATATGATTTATTCGTGTTATTACGATTTAGCGAGGTAAAAGAATATTACACTAAATAAACAAAATATTTGTGTAATACTGAAACAAAAAGTAATGATTAGTTCCAATTATAATTCTCATGGTTTGAAGGAAGGGGACTATTTACTACACAAATATTCAAAGACGCAAAATAAAACTCAAGTTAATTTTTTATGTTTTTAGCAGTGTTTAACGCCGATTCTTATGAAAAACGGCATCGCAGGCGGTGGACTCTGGCGATACATGAAATGAAATGATAATTGGGAACGGAAATTTAGGGAGGAAACGTCCAGATTTAAATTTAGGGTACTTCCCCGGTATTTGTTACGACTGAAGGAAACCTGAGGGGGGGGATTTGAACCGTGAACCTCCCGTTCACGAGTCCATACCTTAACGATCTCGGCAACCCATGTTGGGGAATGTCACTTTGGTTTAGGGTAACAAATAACGTTTACCATTAATACGTTTTGATTTTTAAAGCTTTGATATAACATAAATAATACCACCCAAACATTCCCTTTGTCTTCTCCGGTTGTTTAATGTTATGAAACAGAAAATAGCTAAAACAAGAACAGCTGTTTCATTCAAATCTGTTTTAATACAAATACAAAAACAATCCTACAAGTACTATGATTCCACTGTGAAGAAGTAAAATAATTCCTTGCGTCATTTACCTCTCAAATAAAACCTACCTTGCGCTGACTTAAAAGACACCCATTTAGCCGGCCGTACAACAGAACACACAACCACCTAAAAGCTACTCTACTTTAGTGATATTTCCCACAAAATTTCGGAATAATAAATTTTAACCACTGCTACCGCATCTGAGATATAACCCCGTAAATCCATACAACATCTTTTTCCTAATATATGCCACCTTTAACCACGGCTTTGACTATGAGACATTGTTCATATGTATACGGATTTTTATGATCTAAAAATGTTTTAAAAATTACTTATAACATTACTGTAAAATTAAGAAAAATCTGATGTGATACATACACATTACTTTCTCTACCCTCTATCGTTTATTAGTTGATATACAATTTATCCTTACACAAGCTTATTTCTCTATCTACTACATTTTAATCCAAATAAACCTTTGTAGAAATAGCTACATTACACATTGCGTTATAGATACAAAAACAACAGCAATAGTCAAATGTTTAAGACCAGGACGCTTTATGCTGGCCATAAAATTCCATACTGTTTCCATGCAATCGCGAGAAACAACTGAATGACCAAGAAATAAACAACTCGAACCTTTAATAACGGCTTATACCACACAAAAAAACTTATTTTAAATAAATTGTGTGTTTTAAAGAGGTGTACATTTTTACTTTCTCTACTACGTATAGTAAGTAGGGGAAGTATTGCATTCGACCCAAAAATTCGATACCGAGATTTCACCGGAAATACATGTTTTGAGACTCCCTGAATCCAAAAAAAGCATTTTTGGAAACATGTCCGTGTGTGTGTCTGTGTGTGTGTGTGTCTGTGTGTGTGTGTGTGTCTGTGTGTGTGTCTGTGAACAGCATAGCTCAGAAACGAACAGTCGGATAAACACCAAACTTGGTATTTAGGTTCAGTATCTTCCAGAGATGCGACACGAAGGTTTTCAAGAAAATCCCCCCACCCCAGACTACCCTTTACATGGAACATTTTTCGAAAATTTTAATTTTCTCAAAAATGGCTCTAACGATTTTGATTAAAATATCATATGTTTAAGGTATTTTCATGACAAATGAAATGTATATCTCGAATTTTCTGGGAATGTCTCCAAAACTGTTCTTCATTCTGAACGACTTTGGCATAACTGGTAAACCATAAGAGATAGACAAAATTTTACTGCGCAAAAAATGTAGATCGCGTTACAATACACAATTTATGTCATATACATTTTTGTTGTTGAGTGAACCGTTTTCGAGATATTGCTTGTTATTCCCTTAAATTTTCCAATACTTATACTTTTTCTCAAATTCGTTACTCATTTTTTTATGTCCTGGACTTGCAAAGAGAATGGAATGCGCCACATAGCAACCAGCGTTAAAATATTTGACTATCGCTTAAAAGCTACCATATTCCCGTTGCATCTACAAGAAAGTTACCAATAAGATTGACATCTCGATATCTCGATTAACATGAAGCATATGGAGAATGGGCGTTTGTAAAATTAGGTTGTACAAGAGTAGAGAAAGTTATGTGAGTGTAACACATCAGATTTTTTGTATAGTGTTTTTCGTCTGCTTAATGTTTACCATTTATAAAAGATTATACAAAGTGTCTTTCAAATGAGGTTGACTTCACAGACTATTCTCAAAAAATTCAAGATAATACACTTTGTCATGTAAGCAGTTTTGTCAGTACTTCAATAAAAATCGTTAGAGCCATTTTTAAGAAATTCAAAGTTTTCGAAAAAATCTTCCATGTAGAGGGTAGCCTGGGGTGGCGAGATTTTCCTGAAAATCTTCGTGTCGCATCTTTGGAAGGTACTGGATTTAATTTTCGTTTTTGAGTTACGCTCTTCACAGACTCACAGACGGACCTTTTTCTAAAAATGCTTTTTTTTTATTCAGGGGGCTTCAAAACATGTATTTCCGGTGCAATCTCGATATAGAATTTTTGGGTGAAATACAATACTTCCCCTACTTACTGTATGTATTAGAGAAAGTAAAAACTGCATAATAATTACAAAAAAGACCTAAAACTGACATTTATTGAATTTGTTAAAATTAGTGTATGGAAAGTTATAAATTAAATTACACAGGGATATAACAGCTATACAAGTAGAATGTGCATGTATAAGAATAATGAAATAATATAAAATACTAATTAAAATAATTTTGTTCCATGTTCTTGTTTGTAGAATCTGAAAAGAAAATTGTTTTTTGAAGCAGGTTTTACAAATTATAGCATTAACTCTCTTGAATTATCAGGTTATACAAAATTCATTGCAAATGAAGAGGACTTAACATAAGGATAAGGACAACAACCAGTCTGTGCCCACTCATTAATGCAAAAAAGGGTAAACTGACCTGTCTTATCCTTAGTTTGGAGCATGACTTCATAATTATCGTGCTCCGTGGTGTAGTGCTTACCATGCTAGCCTCTAATTCCCGAGGTCGGGGGTTCAAACCTGGCGGAGGGCGATGGATTTTTTCGGGCGTAAAAATCCTTAGCATGGCTTCTTTCGGAAGGGAAGTGAAGCCGGTGGTCCCGTGTCGTAGATTTACGGCACGTATAAGAACCTCAAGCCTGATAAAGAGGTCTCCGAGCGAAATTACCGGTCTTCCACGCCCAATATAGAATGGGACGCTAAGGACCACAGCAGTTAAATAAAACTCGATTTTTTTTCGACAACTGTAATTATATCTGCTCCCCTGAAAGAGCCACCCCTCCATTTCCATGCAACCCTTTCCACGCTAATAATTAAATAAGAATAATTTTCCAGGAATGCGAGTAAAGGCTGTAAGTTACTCTTATTTCTCAGTTGAATAATGACATTTCTGATGCTTGAAAAGTTATCCTTATGCAAAATAAATTATATAAAAATCTCGGTATACACAATGTAAATGCAAGAAAATCACTAAATAAGGACGCAAAGCGCAAGAAAATGCAAAATAGAGGTAAAGTAGGAAAAAAAATGTTTTAAAAATAGAAAATGATAACAAATGTAATAAATATGCATTTTCATAATCTGGGATCCTTGATAAGGATTTAGGTACACGTTAGCAATGGCTATGATGCAACAATTAAGGTGACATGTCATGAGAATCCAGACCCTGCTCATATGCAATGATGTTCAATGTTTCCACTTGCGATAATTATTGGATTTATATTAATTTTGGGTTTCTTCACGCACACAAACCAGTCTCATTCATACCTTCCGACTGTAGAGTGGATGGGAAACATCCTAATTTAACAAAAACGTCCACCTTCCAGCCGAGAATCAACCCGGGACCTCAGAATTTAGAGTCTAGCATGCTATCTATCGGACCGCAAAGGTTATACTTAGACCCGTAGTCGACAATATACATCACACGGCCATAAACAATAAATAGTGAGAACTAGTTTTAATAGTGAACTTCTTGTTTCTTCTTTTCTGTTATTCAAGCTACATTATTGTCTTCATTTCTGTTTTCATTATGCTTAGGAAGTTGGGCTGCAACTCCCTTATTTTCGGAATTTCTTTTTCTTCTGCAATTAGCAGTACCAACAAACTTTCTTGCATTGCAGAAGTTTATCTTCTCTCCTCTTTTATGGAGTATGAATGCAATGAAAATAAAAAACATTATCTTATGCCATAAAAATATGTAACACAACATGCTACCTTAATGCATTTCAAAGTAATGAAAACAATTAAGAGAGGTGCTTTGATACAGCCATTAACTGGAAAAAAGATGGAGATGAAAGCTGTCATTAAAGTCACATTTCTGTCCTGAACTTCGGAGTGTACTTTTTATAATATAAACAAAATAGGCTTACAGCATGTCACTGTATGATTTCACTCTAAGGGTGTTTTTACACTTACAAGCTTTACCAAACTGATGGTACAATTTCCGTTTGAAATATATGCAGAGGGAAATAAGTAAAATGATGATTATGATGATAATTTTCTCTTATGTGATTTATTGTCAACATACGTATTTAAGGGGTCCAAGAGGAATGTTTGGGTGTGAGCAAGTCATTCCCTTGCTGGCTTTGTCGCGGTAACTTTCGTGTTATCTTATTTGCTGAGTGCCTGTTATTGTTTTACTATTTTGAATTTTGGGTTCTTTGTCCTCCGGCTAGCTATTATTACTCAGTCGAGCAAATCTCTTAAACAGGGTGTGTAAACGGAAAGGAGTTGTTACTAAAAGATAACACTGATAAAAGAATTTGTTTTTACACTTTTATTGCCGTCACACTTCATTAATTTCACATAATTACTCTTGATACACGCTCGACTGAAACTGTTATATTTTCGAATGTAACTATAATCCCTTATTTGCCGCACATTATTAATTCGAGAATTTCACATTTTGTAACTAACTTTACGACGCGAGAGATTCTGTAGAATTACGTAACGTGTACTTGGTGAATGATTCTGTTGAACTGTGCGATACAAGGTTCAAGTTGTCTCTGGCTTTAGAATTCACTCCGATATGCCTAAACATTATAACAGAGCTGCTATTGGTTAATAAAGCGCGCCAACATTAGCGTCTATTTTTATATCCAATCAAAATTACGAACACATATGCTCTAGGGAAGATATTCCCTCCATTTCTAAAGAAAGGCACGCTACTTTGACGTCATTTGCTTGTCTCTTATAATTAATAAACAACTCACCCCCTCGCGCATTGTTATCCGCTCCTATTGTCAGTTTCAGTGAGGCCGTGTGAACTTATTTCCTAACAATGCTTATAATTAACAAAATCTCAATCATTGTCATACAATAATGTTAATTTACACTACAATCACTCTGGCATTCACAGTGTTGTGATATAAAATACTGCCTCAGCTTTTTAAGTTATTTCGCTTTCTTCCACACTCCACTTCTGGAATACCAAGTTTAGGCAAATGAAAAACAAATATTTCTTCTTGCATCTGTGTTTGAACTGCCTGTTACTTGGATCCGTCAATTCTAGTTCTGTGATTAAATTACAAACCTTTTGGGAAGATCTAGCAGCCGTTATAACAACAACGCAAGCTAGGAGCATATGGTGGTTGTCTTTCAGTGGAAGGCGCCTGCGTACAATTATTTCGAACATCTAAATGCTTAAAATTATCACGTGAGTTCAAAAAGGTGAGCACTGTTATAGTGTTTGTTCATATTGATGTTTGTTCTAAGTGTAAAGGAAATTTTAGGATTCAAATACGACAAAAGCTGAGAAATAAGCTATAAATTTAGAAAATTATACTCACTTTTGTGGTTCGTTGGGGTCTCGCTTTTTCTTTTTCTTCTGTACCTTCGGTTTCTTCTGGATCTTGGCAAGTCCATTGTCTGCAGGTTCCGGCGACGGCCGTTTCATGCCTGCCATCTGCGCAATAGAAAACAGATTTATCAGTTCACAGTGCGTAGCTACTACATAAACCTAAAACATACCGTCCTCATCACAAGACAGTGAAGAAAAATGACGGTCAGTTATGAGTCTGCGCACTATTTTACTCAGGAGCTTATTACCGTTTTCTGCATTATTTCTAGAAAAGTAACAACCTTGACTGAGCTACTTATTTATACGGGAAGTTACCAATGCAAACACATTACAACTGCAGCTGTGCTAGAATGTCTATACAACTGATTGGGAGCAAAGTATTACGAAGAAGAGAGGGAGGGGGAGGGAGGGAGGAAAGAGAGAGAAGTCTAGAACAACAAAGGCAGACACTGATCCTCCACGACTCAGTTGATTTTTCTGCAAACGGGCATTAAGCTAATTTCACATTTATGAAAATGTAGATACTTTTTCAGGAAACCGTAGTTCGTAACATGATGTGTGTAGGGTTGCCATACGTCGCGGATTTCGCGACAATCCGCGATTTTATGCTAGAAGACGAATGTTCCGGACAAAGAGATTAAAGTCCGCGAAAGCCATGACTGCTAAAAAAAAGCTTTTATTATTAACTTGAGTTTTGCCGCCAAACGCCGTTCAAGTGTTTCACGATTCCTTAAGATAGAAGTTTCCAGAGGCAACACCGTGGCTGACGAAGATCATTCATATATCGCCGATCTCGCACTAACAGTGACAGCAGAAGCAATACTATAATCGATTCTTTGTGATTTTGCTATTTTCGGTTCCTTTATTTCTAATGCCTGCCTCGTGTTTGTACGTTCTGTGGTTTGTATGAGGTTAACATTCACGTGGACGGTAATTCTAAACCTTGTCGCGGTAACTTCGCGTTATCTTATTTGCTGAGCGCCTGTTATTGTTTTATTATTTTGAATTTTGAGTTCTTTGTCCTCCGGCTAGCTATTATTACTCAGTAGAGCAAATCTCTTGAACAGGGTGTGTTAACGAAAGGAGTTGTTACTAAAAGATAACACTGATAAAAGAATTTGCTTTTACACTTTTATTGCCGTCACACTTCGTTAATTTCACATATTTACTCTTGATACACGCCCGACTGAAACTGTTGTATTTTCAAATGTAACTATAATAACTTATTTGCCACACATTATTAATTCGCGTATTTCACATTTTTGTAAGTAACTTTACGACGCGAGAGATTCTGTAGAATTGCGTAACGTGTACTTCGTGAATGATTCTGTTAAACTGCGCGACGTGTAACCCGTGAATGATTCTGATGAACTGGGCGACGTGTAACTCGTGAATGATTCTATTAAACTGTGCGACGTGTAACCTGTGAATGCTTCTGTTGAACTGCTTTGCCTTGTGAATGATTCTGTAGAACTGCGCGACGTTTGCCTTGTGAATGATTCTGTAGAACTGCGCGTTACCCGTCTCTGGCTCGGAATTTATACTCCCTCACCCCGATATGCCTAAAGATTATAACCGAGCTGCTATTGGTTAATAAAACGCGCCAACATTAGCGTCTATTTTTATATCCAATCAAAATTACGAACACATATGCTCTAGGGAAGATATTCCCTCTATTTCTAAAGAAAAGCGCGCTACTCTGACGTCATTTGTTTGTCTCTTCTAATTGATAAACAACTCGCTTCATTGTTACCCGCTCCTATTGTCAGTTTCAGTGAGGCAGTGTAAACTTATTTCCTAACAATGCGTATAATTAACAAACATCTGAAATCATTGTCATACAATAATGCTAATTTACACTACAATTACTCTGGCATTCACAGTGTTGTGATATAAAATACTGCCTCAACCTGAACCCGATCCACAGTTACTGGTGACATCATTACGTGGAATTTTAAAATAAAATGTTGTCGAAATGAAAAGTTCACTTCCGAGAAGAATACATGCATCAGCTTCCAGGCATTAAACGTGGAAGAAATGAACATGAGGCATTTTGTAAAGTGTGTGGATAAGTACAATACTGTACTGTACATAAGTACAGTACATTTTATTTTCATATTCTTTGAAATGAAGGGTAAGTAAGATAAGCTTTTTGGACTCTGCTCGCGTCTCGGAACGACAAAAGCAATCGTAAACACGAAAAGTGATCTTCAACTGTGTGTACTGTCAACATTTACGACATTATCGTGCAATGTTTTAGCGCGTAATTTCAACATTCATTTAAACATGCGCATACTTGAGGTTAAATGCCAACTATCCTGAATTATTTCATTACAGCTGTTATATTTCAATCGCCAATGGAGGGAAACTAGCTCTGAACGACCATGTTACAAGCAAGAAACCCACAAGAGCTGTGAATTCTGCTTCAACTTCCAAACAGTTGACCAGTTTCCTTAGTGGTAATCAAACAGAACCGAATACAGTTTCTGCAGCAGAAGCCACATTTGCGTTTCACGATTCCTACAATTGCTTAATGCTTGGACTGTATCCTTGATTTTCATTCTTGGATTATGGTAACCCTATATGTGTGCCTCTTGGGCGCTAACTCGGCTCTTGCTAGATATGATTCAGGCAATACTAAACCATCGTGGGAAAGATACCGTATTTGTAATAAAATATCACAAACGTAACATGCAAGAAAGGTTAGTTTTATTTGTATTTGAGAATATTAAGCTTCAATTCAGTTCACATTTACTTTATATTTTTATGGTATAGTATCTTCGTGGTAAAAGCGCGAAAAACTAACACAAAAGAACAGGAAGAAACAAGACATAAATGTGCGCCTAGGTGCATTAATTTTGTGGCGGAAATGTAATAATAATAATAATAATAATAATAATAATAATAATAATAATAATAATAATAATAATAATAATAATAGACAACCGATTGCACAATAACCCGTGAAGGACCACGACCTACCTACCCACCTGCCGATCTCGTGCCCCATGTATACGACATCGGTGGGAGATTAAGCGTTGCGGGAAGGTGATGTGGCCCAGCATCACAAGTCTGGCAGCCGGAATGCTGGTTTTCGTGCTCCGTAGATCGCTACCAGTCATATACCTATTCCTCACGACGCTGAATAAGCATCGATCCTATGCATAACCCGAAAAATCAGCATCTTCACGAGTGACCGGGAGCCTACACCCAAACTCGTTGCGCCACGGCACAGGACTAAATAATCTAATAGCTTTGGTAAAATCCATCCTTATGAATAGTTGGGAAGTAATCCTAAAACGTTGTTCACTTCCAAGAGAATCCCCTTAATGTTTTACCGATTTCAACCAAATTTGAAATGTGTCGATAATTTTTTTTTAATTTTATATAGTGGCTCGCCTAAAAATCGTCTTTCCATGTTAACTAACTTTAATTTTGCACCGATTGCAACGAAATTTGAAATGTA
This sequence comes from Deroplatys truncata, assembly GCA_030765065.1. Classification (NCBI taxonomy): domain Eukaryota; kingdom Metazoa; phylum Arthropoda; class Insecta; order Mantodea; family Mantidae; genus Deroplatys; species Deroplatys truncata. Next base: position 178,538,272 of record CM060983.1, on the reverse strand, counting down.
TCCACTAAACTCCTAAGTCATATATAAAATATACCCCGTGCACATAGCACACCATAAATTGTTTCATGCATATAAAAGAACTGAAAAATAGAGGCTAAGACAATATTTGCACCTCTCCTACGATTTAATTATGTTTGTATGTTTATTGTCTCATTTGTGTTATTTTATTATATAGCATTTGCAATGTAAAGAAATGTCCGTACCTATATTTTACTTTTAGTAACTCTAGACTTCCGCGCCAGCAGAAATATAACAAGCGTTAACAAAACATCTGATGTGTTACACTCACATGACTTTCTCTACTCTTGTACACACTATTTTTACAAACGCCTATTCTCCATATGCTTCATGTTAATCGAGATATCGAGATGTCAATCTTATTGGTAATTTTCTTGTAGATGCAAGGGAAATATGGTAGCTTTTAAGCGATAGTCAAATATTTTAACGCTGGTTGCTATGTGGCGCATTCCATTCTCTTTGCATGTCCAGGACATAAAAAAAAATGAATAACGAATTTGAGAAAAAGTATAATATTGGAAAATTTAAGGAAATAACAAGCAATATCTCGAAAACGGTTCACTCAACAAAAGAAATGTATATGACATAAGTTGTGTATTTTAACGCGATCTACATTTGTTGTGTAGTAAAATTTTGTCTATCTCTTATGGTTTACCAGTTATGCAAAAGTCGTTCACAATGAAGAATACGTTTGGAGACATTCTCAGAAAATTCGAGATATACATTTCATTTCTCATGACATTATCTTAAACATATGATATTTTCATCAAAATCGTTAGAGCCATTTTTGAGAAAATTAAAATTTTCGAAAAATGTTCCATGTAAAGGGTAGTCTAGGGTGGGGGGATTTTCTTGAAAACCTTCGTGTCGCATCTCTGGAAGATACTGAACCTAAATACCAAGTTTGGTGCTTATCCGGCTGTTCGTTTTTGAGTTATGCTGTTCACAGACACACAGACAGACACACACACGGACATGTTTCCAAAAATGCTTTTTTTGGATTCAGGAGGTCTCAAAACATGTATTTCCGGTGAAATCTCGGTATCGAATTTTTGGGTGGAATGCAATACTTCCCCTACTTACTATACGTAGTAGAGAAAGTAAAAAAGAGTAAAGGTTATTGCACTGTGTGTTACATATTCGTAGAAGTCTTTGCTAGTTGGCGTGCAAACAGGACACAAGTAACTTGACGCTACGGAAAGACCAGAATATTCCAGAATCAGGGAATTTTTCACTGTAATCTACCATGCGACTCCGAGTTGGCCAATCAGGTTAACAGAAATTTGTTAGTGTTTAAACGCAAAGTAAATTCGCGCCAGCTCGAGAAGCAGTAGAATTAGTTTGTAAGCTCCACATTCGTGCCTGTCAGAACTGTGTATATTTGAGACGCTTGTCAAAATTTTAGGCAGTTTTGGACTTCAAAGGTAGGAGGAACCTGTGCTCCTCACAACAATTTTTTCTCGCTGGAATTGCTTTAAGAATGTAACGCACAAAAGTCTTGTTATACGTTGTTAGACAAGTGATTAAGTTATGCGCTGGTGAAAGTCGAAGTGTAACCATGTACTTTGTTTAACACACAACTCGAATGGTTGGTTGTAGGTTTCCTGTTACAATTCAGAACAATAAAAAGAAAATGTGTGTTGAATTTTATATGCTGTGTCGTCTACAGTTATTTTGTTAATCAACTGAACTTTTACTATCACGAAAACGTGCTTCTACCACCAAAATAATTACTATAGGTATTCAAACGCAGACAACAGGATTTTCAGGGAGTAGCCGAGATGATGAGCAACACGTCATCAGGAGGTGACCGACGGACTGCATCCTCCAGGTAAATATAAACAAAGGTAAAGGACGACGCAAGGCACAAAGCGAACGCGGCTGAAAGGTACACATTCAGTGTACGACACCGTATTATGATTTGAAAATTGTGTTGGTAATGAAGAAAAATATGAGAAAGCAGCGACGCGATGTTTCTTTCTCTTTATTTTACGCCAGGTTTTATTACTAAGGCACGGCAAGCGATAACTGGAATGGGTGATTGATGATGGTGCAGGTGAATCCGGAGTCCTTGGCGCCGGAAAGTTAGGCGACATACCCCCTCCCCAAAAAAGGGTAAAAAATGGGTAACTTGCCTCTACCGGGAATGGAGCTGGAAGAAGCATGTTGAAGCCAAGTACCGTCAAACGACCATGATCACACTTCTTATCCTCTTAAAATTACCTTATGTATCAGTTCAAGAAACGAGGAGGGATTCTTTGCATCTGTCAGCTGTATGGTTGACAAGCGTTCAGTATTGTACGGGAGTTCCTATGTTCGGACTGCGGAAGCTTTGTTTTATAGAGCTTGGACGGTTCGTCCAACGAGCGGAATGCTCAGGAAGTAAAGTCTGTGGCCTGCATTAAAGAGGTCCCAGGTTCCAACACCCTAGGCCGACCAATCTGACAAAAGGTTTTTTCGCGGTTGTCTTTGGTCGCTAAGCGAATGCTGGGTTGGATAATTTGATTCGGTATTCTTTTATCATCCCTTTCATCAAATTTCATTTCCTTCTTCACCGCCATATCAGGCATTGGGTTGATTATCCATCCTGGATATGCTATGATCCAGAGTTTGCTTGCTCCTCGACAGGCTACTGACACAAGTCATTGGTTCGTTCAAACGAACAAATAAAGAATGAACATCTTCGTATTTTATATTAATATTCTATGTGTTTTCCATAATAGAAAACTGCCCCTTGACAACAATAAATTGTTTGAATTTTACATCTGCACTGTATAGCAGTAAAATGAAAATGTTTGCTGTTAACTCTCCTGAAAGTTAACCTATTGGGCGGGACCAGTCGTGTATCTCTCAGCAGTGTACAGGAAACAAGCAAGAAATACAAAACATAGATACAGATATGCCATATCTTTTGTGTGGAAGGTGATTCCTTATTTCGGCTTTTAACAATATCAGTAAATGGTAGATATAAGGGAATTGAAACATGCAAAACAAATATTTTTATTGGAGGAGGGGGCTTCGGTCAAGGACTAATCAGCCACCAGGATGTCATATTTCTTGTTTTGTTTGATGATTAATTAACTTCCTTTAACCGAGTAGGTCATATTGGACAGTGATGAACGAAATGGTTGAAATGATGCCAGCCGGACCCGGGATCCCTAGAAAACATCTTATCCAGGTAACTCAACCTAACCGAAATTCGAACTCGAGAGCTCATGAATGTGAGGTAGACACGTTACCCCTGCTCCACCAGAGTTGGCCAACAAGATATCTATTATTGCTATTGTTAAACGCAAGATTTAAACGTGGCATTGCTTGGCAATGCTTCCGTTTCTAATGCGAAGATGTAACATAGGGATGCATTCGCAGTAAATTGTAAACGAGACAAGCAAGGTGTCGATACAAATTGTGCGTTGACTCCAAAAACTAGCTACTCCTCTAGTTCTGTAGCATTCTAAATCTGGTAACGCAATTAAGGGCTCAGTTAATTACAATATTAATATGCTTAATATACTTTGTTTGCCTAAAGAACTTTAAAGCTGAGCATATGAGGTCTTCAATTTCATTACCGATTAAACATTAAGAATCCTGTACACAGATTCAATATGCAGCACTCATCTATGTTGGCAGATTGCATTACACTTAAAACTTGAAATGATAATGGAACTTGAGGAAGCAAATGGTGAAAAGAACGGCATACGTAAAGTATGCCCAAATTCAATTGTATCTCTAACTATCGGTGGACTCGAACCCCGGATAGAAAGTACCACCTGCTAGTTATCCTGGATTTTTTTTTAGATATCGCCAAATTAAGTGGTGTTAAAGTTATACATTTTTAGAATTAATGAGAAACCCCGTAAGTAACAGTGGTAAACGAGTTTCTTTCATATAACACTTTCAACGTAAGTAAAACCACTCGAATTAAACAACATTAAGAAACAATGAATCTCACCTTCAAAATCCAAGAGCCTTCATAGGCTGAAAATTGCGCTCTAATATAATAGAGCTTGCTGCTAAATAAAGTATGTTATTTGAAATCACAGCTTTTCTGTAATTAAGTCATCTCCGCATAACATAGAAATCGTGACAAAGAGAACGATAAACATTTGCTTCTAACCTGCAAAAGTTCCAATTCAAAACTGCTTAGAGCCGTGCTGCTACCTGTATGCTGTTTGTTTCCTGTTAGCATATGCTTTCTAGATAATCTATACACATTTTAACGATACAGATAACCACATAATTTATACGTAAAACCACACGCTATAAGCATACTCATACTCGCCGCTATTCTTTCCACTAACCTGCACAATTTCGAAGGCCCTTTTACCTCCTACCTGTTCAAATTGAGGATGCCGTAAGGTTATGAATAGGCATAGGAATTCCTAAGCAGTTAGCTTCGAGTTATCTACACTTAATCCATTATCTCAGTACAAAGAATGTAAACAGAGGGCAAGAGTCACTGACGGGTAGGTAAACATGATCTGGTAAGTGCTTCCTGTAAAGGACAACGGACTGTACGAGGGATGGGGAGTGGTTTGTAAGTCCAGTAACAGTTCAACTTAATGACTTTCGTCCTGGCGTTAATGCTTAAGAATTCCTAAACCTATATGGCGTAAATCACGTTTAAATAAGACCTATCAGCATTTGTTTTGGTTCACAAGGTCATACGCGCATACAGAAAGGCATAACAAAAGACAAGCTAAATATGACGCCGTTCAAGAACATCCAATATAATCAAACTCAACAGTGACTACAAGCTGCCAAAATTCTAAACGGTTGTTTCTTTTTAATAAGATTCTTTATTTCCTTCTTATGGGTCTAAAAGAAACTTGAAACCGATCATCTCCTATAACGACATACATAGATTCTCATGAATATATTTTACGGGAAACAGAAGAAGAAATTAGCTCTTTTAGCTCATGATACAAAGACCGAGAAAACGGATCCACATAAATTCGCTCTTCAACACGGAAGTATCTTATTACATACATCCAACCAAATTTCCTTCCGCTCCTTCAAAGTCATTCTAAGGAAACTTTTAAGCCATCTCAAAACTTTTTTTCCCCTTTTTCCGAAGAAGAAAGAATCACTTAAAACTTTATACATTTATAACTATGCTTTTATTGTCGGACTTTGTGGAACAACCATCACAGAAGCAATTCCGCGACGGAACAAAATCCTTTTACAAAGAAAGGGGAAGGAAGAGAGATGAATAAAAACACGTTATACGGGAATTAAAACATGCAACTATTGGAAGCTTACTTAAGAAACAGACAGGAGCGTCAATGCAAGAGAACCGCAGAGTGCCTACTCTGCAAAATTGCATATTAATGGTTCTTTTTATTTTTTGTCTTTCATTGTCATTATTAAATCTTTCAAAGTATAAGAGTGCGGTTTTACAAAGAATATTATGACGTTCACTTTAAATAAAAATTACAAAGAGAGACGAAAATATGTAATTAACTCATTCAGTAGCTCAAGAGAAAGATGAAGGGAAGGACAGACACAAACACACAGCCCTGCATCCTATGGAATCTGCATTAGGTACACTTGATGTGTTCATCCAAGGTTAACTGTAAATACTTTTGGTAGAAGTTTGTTTCCAAACTATAAACGGAAGGAAAATTGGCATTACACGCTATAGTAGATACTTTTCATACTACGTATTTACCAACAGCTCAAGGAGAAATTTAGCATTGGAATATTTCAGAAAACAGGATAATACATTACAATCATATTGAAACATTAATTATAGCAGAATATTTGTAGCATTAAGTCGCATATTTTGCGTTAGTTTAATCATTGCACAAAGACGAAACTTATGATTTTTCGTTTGGCAAACCTAATTCTCGCCCCCCCCAAAGTACTAAAGCGCGATATTCCGATGTTTACACTGTTACATGCTGGGTAGAGGCCTAAAGGTTCACGTGAAAATTAAATTAATTTTGAGTACCCAGCACGTACATTGAGGGAATGTATACTCACCTGGCTGCGGAGGACCGAAATGTGGTGTGGAGGTTAAGAGGAAGGCGTGGGTTTTTCACTGTACAAAATCCATAACACAAATCTACTTACAAATTCATAGATTTATTTCCCAATCGTTTGGGGTTCCTACATTATTAAATATGAAAGGTGAGAGATGTTCACCGATCCAAAAGCCAGCTTGCACACGCGATCCGCTTCTCGCGGAATCCTAGCGAAGACAGACGCAATCCCCCCTATACGTGGCTAGCAAAGCTACCAGCCAGGAGTGACGCAAACAACAATGTGTCTGACAACATCTTAAACGTAGTCTCCAATCAGGATATGTGGAACAGATTATACTGCCAATTGCAAAGAAAGTATAATTTCCTTACTCATACCGTAGTCTTAGACAAAAGGAAGCGCTTCAACTTTATTATTGGTAGTTTGAGTAACGACAATAATTACACATGAGCGATACGGCAATAGATATTTTTGAGCTAGTTTATACGAAACCTTACCGAGCGAGGTGGCGCCGCAGTTACTGTGCGACATCCACTCGGGAGATCCCGGTTTCGATCCCCGGTGACCGCCCACTCTGATCCATGGGTTTTTCGTGGTTTCTCCAGGTCGGCAGGCGAATGCTAGAGTGTTTCATCTTCTATCACGACTCTCCTCCCCCCTCATTTCCTGTACCCATCATTTTTCTTGTCTTGTGTTTCCGGGTTGTAGGCCAGGCGATAGTGTTCGATGGGTTGCGGCTGGATCTTCGGGGGACCACCGTAGGCTTGGGACCCTATGGAGTGGGCTTGGGCGGCGCTGGAGGTGTTCAATCTGGAAGCATTATGGACCCCGTTTGTGCTTGTGCCCGTCGACATTCGGATCTTGTCGCCCTTCGGGCCTCTCTCATCATCCCTCCCTCCCTCCCTCTCGGGGGTCACGGTAGAAGCACAAGGGGCCTACGTGCTGTGCTCTGCCCCGGTTTCGGGGGTCCCTCTATTCGTCCATACCTTTACCTTTCATAGAATGATTTGCATTTCCCTTGCCCATTACAAACTGCGATAATAAAAGACCAGTTCACATAACTTTTCCGTTTCACTACTTTGTGCAGGGACTATTATGACGACGTCTTAATGTATTTTTGATTCCATATTTTCTGCATAGGCAAGTTATATGAACACCCTGCTCTTTACTTCCGGTGTGGCCAAATACGTTTGTTACAAAAATCAAATACTGCATTTTCTAAATGTACCTAAGCTGTAAGTAAAATACACACCTCACATAATAATGCAATTTCTGTTTTTAGTAACAATAATTCTATAATCTACTTACCCACACCACTCACAAATAGGAAAACAAGCCAGCAATTACTTTTAAGCTCTATGCTCTTTTTCCAAAGGCTTACGTGCTTACCGTGCGGCGTTGGCGATTATCGTTTTAATGCATTTTACCAGAGGGCATGTAACCTCCTTAGTTCGTTCGCTAATCCAACCATCCGCGCCAGACTGTCAATGGAATATCTCACGAACCGTTGCACGGACCAGTATTTGAAGGAAATCTATCGACACACTTTGAATTAAGCGTAGTTGGAGAGGCTCCTAAAATTCGTGGTTTTAAAGTAAACTACTGAATGTATGAAAGTTAACTTATAAGAGTTTCAAATTCGCTTGAAATTGGCACTAAGTTAAGGGTAGCTTATACGCATAGGTGTTAGAAATGTTAATATTACTCAAAATATCGACATTATTTTCGCCAGAAAATAAGCGCATCTAAAATGTCACAATTACTCTAAATGCATTATCTTATTCTGAATGAAACACTGGTAAAACAAGGCTTTGTTTTAATGCAATATTTCACATAATAACTGGTTACCGTTTGAAAAAGCACAAAAACTGAATGTTTTACTGAAAAATGTAAATTAATGGGTGTTAATTCTAGAAGCCCTTTACTGGCACGAATGTCATGTCTTTTTTCTGTCGCATGAGCACGTCTTTCATTGCAAAGTTAGCCTCCTCCATTCTTCCCCTCTTTCTTGCCTTTCCCTTGGTCTCCACATATGAATCATTTATCTTAATATTAAAATATCAGTGTGGCTTAGTTCCCTTTTCGCCGTCACTTCACTTTTCTTTTCTTTGCGCGTAGCGGTGTAATGAATCACGCGCGAAACAGTCTCTTCTTCCTTCCGCATGCTCACTAGCTGTCGAACACAGGACTGATCTCGATCGCTCACTTACTGTCGAACACAGGTCTCCTCTTCTTACGCTCGCCAACACGCCCAGAACTACTCGCTGGATTTAACAACAACCATCTCACTGACTTAGTCACGAGAACGTTCATTCTAAGTCATAATGCTTTCTATAACGTTGGTCTAATATCATCTTCTATTCCGCTCTTCTTGTCATTCACCATTCCTTCCAATGTATATTTTGCCCAGTAAAAAAATATTTCAAATAAATTCTTCTTCTCCTTCACTCAGCATTGTTCCTTCGCCCACTCATTGCCAAAATGGCTTCATTAGATACTTCTAATGTCTACCCATTCCATGTGCTCTATTCATTTCAAGATCCACTCTAAATGCAACTATTATCACTGATTTCAGAAATAAAGCACAGAGAATATTAACTTTGTCAATGGTAGCCAAAACCTGAGCAGCGTGATTTCACGCAAGGAGCAGTCTAGTATATATGTTTGAATGTGTGTAATTACACGAAGTAACTGCAACAAACGTTGGGAACACAGCTGCATCCTAGCTTTTTCATTTGCACATGACTAATTTCTGGGAATGTTCTTCACTTCAGTCTAGTCATTCTCTCTCCTGCCCTGATTTCTAGCGCCCGAGAATGAGGTTGCCGGTCTGTACCGCTACTACGAACATAAATAAGTTAAACATTAACGCCTATGAGCAATGCACTCTTCTTTAGTTTAATATTATTACTAAAATGAGACAAACCAGAAAAATAACTAGCATGGGGATGTCACAAATGCTTATAAAAACTCTCCTCCCTTAATTCCATAGAATCGCGGTGGCTACCTGGACACACAGGTATTAGGGAAATGAACAATTTGACGCCCTAGCAAAGAAAGAGACATCTCCCTTTTAAAAGAACAGAACCTATTTGGATTCGAAAAGAAACTCAAAAGAAATGGGAAATATTTCTCACAAATAATTTCTACAGGTAAATAATTAGCAGGCCTTGTGAAAAATTGAGTAACTCTTTTATTAGTCTAAATAAGACTTCAATTAGAAGAGTTATGACTTTAATAACGGACATAGCAAGTTTGGAAACATCTGAAAACAATGGGGCTATACTAAACACAACCCATTTTGCCGCTTGTTTACAAACTAATGAAATGGCGAAACATATTTTGCTAGAACGCGAAGCCATAGAACGGAAGAAACACCAGACTCCTGGAACCACCGCGCAATTAGAAACAGGAGCTAATCTAGTGAGACAAATACGCGACAACCAACTAAAAATGTAGACATTGATTAGAAAACAGGAAGCGCACAAAGAATTATTTTTAGGCTGGAGGCTTCCGCTTCCAAATCAAAGCCAATCATAAAAATAACTAGAAAAGAAATCAATTCCCTCTTAAGAACAACGAGCAATCAAAGCCATGTGCTCCACGTAGAAGAAATTTGGCAACATAGTACAGGAAGCAGAAACACGCTTGGGAAGAGAGAATTTTCGCCTTTGTTGCGCGAGTCTCCACAAGCATTGCAAACCGTGGCTGAATTCTTCTGCATATTGCACAGCTCGAATCTCGTGGCAGCAAAACCTTATACTGAAGATTTTTCGAAATTTTTAATTTTGTTAAAAATGACTAACGATTTTTATTAAGATGCTATTATTTTAGGTATTTTCATTGCAAATAAAAAGCATACTTTGAATTTTCTGGGAACAGTTTGTGAATTCCTCTTCAATCGGAAGGAGTTTTATATAAACTTACTGCTCAAAAGATGTAGATCTCTTTAAAACACAACTTATTTCAAATAACTTCTTCTGTTGCATTGCATTCATGAGATATCGGTTAATATTGGTTTGAATTGTTCTGTACTGGTACTTTGTCATTTTTCAAAGTCATCTCGATTTTCAGTTGTTTCTCTCGATGTCACGGAAAGAATATGGAATTTCAAGGTCAGCATATAGCGGCATCCGACTATTTCTGTATTCCGCTTGTATCTACAACGAAATATGTAAAGAAACCGTTCTGGAAAGGTTTATTTCCATTAATATGAAGCAGATAGAAAAATAAGCTTTGTTAGGAATAGTTTGCGGTGGCTATGCACAAATAAACAATAGTGGTAGAAAAAGCTTTTATGAATGTAACGTATTAGAATCTTTTTCCGTGTTACTCGTAAAGCAATGCATCATATTCTGGTGGATTTTTGTGGCTGGAGCTCTCCAGACACGATGCTTTTGATACATAGAGCTTCTTGTTGTCACTTCTAATGGGGGGGGGGGAAATCTGATGTGTTACACTAACATGACTTCCTCTATCCTCTGTCCTTTATTAGTGTATACAAACTATTCTTCGTAAAGCGTATTTTCTATCTACTACGTTTTAATCCAAATAAACCTTTACAGAAATAGCTACATTACACATTTCGTTATACATACAAAGAGAACAGCGATAGTCAAATGTTTAAGAACTGGACGCTATATGCTGGCCTGAAAATTCTATACTGTTTCCATGACATCGCGAGAAACAATTTTAATGAGAAACATTAACATATGATATTTTAATCAAAATCGTTGAGTCATTTTTCAGAAAGCCAAACATTCGAAAAAGTTCCATGTAAAGATAGTTTGGGACGGAGGAATTTTCTTGAAAGCCTTCGTGTCGCATCTTGGAACGTACTGAACCTAAACACCAAGTTTGGTATCTATCTGACTTTTCGTTCTTGAGTCATGCTGTTCAAACACACACACACGCAGACGTTTTTCTAAAAATGCTGTTTTTGTAATTCAAGGGCGTCAAAACACGTATTTCCGCTGAAATCTCGATATCAAAATTTTAAGTGGAATGCAAACATTTTCCTGCAGTTTCAGGAAATAGCTCATACAGTCATAGGGTACCAACCCTTTTTGGTAATACGGTTTAAATATCCATTATGCCTTAAAGCATACGGTAACGTTGATGCTTTATAATTATCAATGTACCATCAAGCACGAAATAGTTAAATAAACCAGAGTAAAATCACAGAACGTTCAAATAATTTCTAAACGTATGACTGCGGCTTTCCTGCATTGCATATTTTTGTGTCATCATTAATGATTACCACTTTTGCCTAGTCCTACACACTTACTGAATTTCTAAACTTGCAATCACTATTCAACACCACAAGCTTACAGTATACGATAAGAACGTGTTTTACATTATACTTAGCAATTAGGTGGTTAAACCGGTTCTTAATTCAGTCTCGTCTTTATTTACACTGTTTCCTTTTCCTTTTCTATGTTATTGCTGTTACATAAAACACTTTCAGACATTTTCTAATATACCTATTTATAACTCTGCTTTAGTTTGTTTTTTTTTACAGTAATTTGATTTCTACTGATGACATTTTGCTTGCTCCTACTTTGGTTGATACTCCGTCTTCTGAGGCACAAAATACAGTAAGAAATGAAAAGTTTCATAAAGCAGTAGTTCTGTGGCTATTGTCCATTCCAAACCAGAGTTCCCTCTGATGTAAACAAAAGCACGTGCTCCTGCTTATATCACGAACCAAAGGTCACACTCTTACGCCAACGTAAATAATTCCTTAAAAAAATGTATTGTGTAATGAAACATTGGGGCAGGAAATGTATAGAACTGCACATTTTATTGCGGTTATAATAAGAACTCGTTGCTAAAGGTAATGGATATATACTAACTGTTAAGAGATTACAAAATATGATTTTCGTCTGCTATTGCGCTAATGACGAGAGCATCTTTGCTTGTTAATACCAACTGTATGCATGACTACCATTCTTTTACGTATACGAGAAATGCAGCAATGACTTCCCAGAGGTGCTATCTGAGCACCGAATAAACACTTTGCGTAACACAGGAAATACGATATGCGAAGTCATTCATAATACGCTACACACGTGTGTTCAGCTCAGGTCAAATCTTGTGATTTAGTCAGTTGGTACTTGAGTTCTCATGGCAGAGGAAGGTGCGTGTAGTGCGAATAAACTGTTCAAACACAAAAGCGGGAAACCGTTAAAAAGTGGCGGAAAACAATACTTAATGTATTCAACTCACTATTAGAAAAATACCCGACACTTGCATTAGTGGCTATTACGAAACTAATATCGGATTTTACAGGCGTTTCAGTAAGAAGTGTAACCAAAGCGAGCAGGGAGTATAAACACGCATAATAGAACAAAATAGAAGAGGAGAATCAAATGTGGGAACTTGTTTTGTGTGCGTCAGTGCTGTGGATAAGCTTGTCATTATTTTGGAGAATAGTTCTGATTCCGATATGGCAGCTGAGTCATCTTCGGAGGATTCGGATTTGCACTTTTGCCTGAGGATTGTGATTAACGTAAGTAAATACTTATAAAATCCATTACTTCAGATTGCATTTTGAACTATGATTCTCACGCAGGGCGCCTTTTTATAGATTGAAACAATGTTCAACTTTAAGTGATATATAGCAAGCACGTGAGAGAGGGACAAGCAGCCATTAGGGACGGGGATTGCGAACTACTTTTGCGCGGATAATACGAGTATGTTTACAGTGAGAGACACTCTGGTTTGGAATGGACAGTATGATTTTCTTTGTTATCGTTTTACTGTACGTACGTATATATGCAGAGATTTTCGTTCTTTACTACATCATTGGCGCAGTCATGTTCTAAGGCAACTAAAATGCCTTTATTATCTATCGTTATCTTCTGAAATAAAAATTCATGGCTTGATACTAAAAGCAATAAATGCTAGCAGCACTTATACTCATCGTTTCTTTCAACGTTGTCCTCACTTCTGGTGACTTTCAAATGTGTAAACATCCTGTTACAAGAAATATAAACAATGTAAATCAACGAATTGTTATCAAAAGGTTGCAAACAACGCTTTATACAACTGTAGCATTACAAACATAAAATGTTAAATATAATTTATCTTCCGAATGGACTTAGCTGACATATTATATTGTAGCAACGTGTGACAACAGTGATTTCAACGCAGTTTAATGATTATGATCAGGATCGGGCTTTCTTTATTATTAACATAAACGTGAAATGTAATGGAGAGATGTAGCAAGAAGTACAGGCCTCGTAGCTTAGTGGTAGAGCACATGCCTATTGTGCTAGGGGTGGGCTGGGGGTGGGAATTTTTCTCTAGCCAAGATTATTCCTTATCCTACCCAGAGTCTGGAAGTATGAGTGAGATTGTGATTGTGTGTATGATCTAATGATTAAAAACCAAAGAAACCCAAACGACAAGAGTTGCATGAGTTAACACCATTGCCAATAGGCAATAAGGTCCAAAGGAAAGGCCGCCTATAAGACCAATGTAGTTAAAGGCGGTGTATAAATAGAGCTTTAAAAAAAAATAAAATAAATACACGATTTATGACAAACTTACCCATTTATGGCTATGAATTTTCACGAAAAAATGGCATTTTTTAAACATATATTCGTTGGCTGTAAGGGAAAAAGAATTCATTTGGAAAGGTGCATTAACCCGAAAATTTAGACCATGTTGTTATTCTGTTTTATGACCTGCAAGGCCATCCATGACCGCTTTTGGAACATTCCGTTAGAAACACTTTTGAAGTTCTTGAAGTAACTGCTGCTGCGAAAAAATAATTGACCACGTGGAAACTAACAACAGAAGTAAACTGATGGAAATGCGACCATAAGCAATGCACATGATCGATAATCTATAACACCGACTGAAAGCTAGTTCCAACCGAATTTCAAAAACACCTCACAGCAGCTGTGACAGTGAGAGTAAATGCCTATGACATTGAAATTACCACAAAATTTCTACCATATTTTAAACTATAAATACATTTTATATATATTTTAGGGAATTTTTAAATAAACTGGCCATGATTATTATCAATATGAAAGGCAAAATTGAAGCTATTCTTAAATCTCTCTGATATCTGTGTTTCTACTTCTAGTTTGCAGCATTTTCCAAGAATTTTCATTGAAGGAATAAACAGTGAACTGGGAGTAACTAAAATTAATAACCGACATTAACATAATTTTAAAATAAGTGCAATTTTGGCATGTCAAGTTGGAAAGTTGAACAGTAATCTTACGCATCAATTTTTTGGTTGACATTGTTTCCATTGCTAACTCGATTCAGAAGGAATCAAAGGGTATTTTTACAGTCCTAGAATTTTGCAGAATAAGAGCCAATTATAACAGGATCAAGTATAAATACATTCGTCTGCATAGATTTATTACATAATACTGTTTCTAGGCAGAAACAATATTCCATGGAATGAAGGAAGACTGAGAAAGCGAGAGGCTGAGGCAAAGAAGAATCTCCTCAAATACTCCAATAACGGAGCAGAGCTGCAGGTTCTGCTGATGATTAATAAAGGTGTGGGGAATTTCTTATAATTGAATACAAAGCAGCATATATAGATAAAAAAGTCCAGGAACTTGAATGTTTAACCACAGAGTACTGAACAATTGAAGAACATAAGGAACAAAGCTATCAATAGACTACAAAGATACGATGCTTGTTCCGAGTTACTGTGTTATAAACTACCTAATAATCCTCATTTCCAAAGACATCATGTGGGTTAGCAGTATAATTTAAAACAAAATGTTGTGCATTTAGGTCAGAAACCTAATTTTTCAGTCGCTTAGATTAGAATATTGAAATGTTTTCCTCTAAACATAACTATGTACGTGAAGATCCAGATATAAGCTCTTTTAATGAAAACAATCACAAAAGTAACTGTGATATTGATCATAGCTCAGTCAGTACAGCACCTGCCTTCTGTGCAGGAGTAACGGGTTTGATTCCCAGCTGGCCTCGGGAAATTTTTATTAAATAAGAAGCTTTCTGGGTATTTCCAGAGTACTAGTGTGTAAGTGTATGTGCATGTGTATTATCGGTCATACAATAACCAAATCGCCCATAAACAAATAAGTTAGAATTGCCGCAACACATTTGCCAAGTCATACAATTACGACAAGCTAATCTAGAATCAGCATAACTATATGACACCGATAGGTGCCGCAAATTAAAGGGAAAGAAGAAGAAACCTATCTCGCAGTACAATAATCTGTACAGACTACAGGGGAATTACTATTTATTATTATTTATAGTATTACATTTTCATGTTATTTTGTTTTCTCATTTATACATGAGTTATTTGTGCAAAAAAATTACGAGGGCTGTCCCGACTTAACAAAGAAAACAAAATTTTGGGAAAAAACATCTTTATTTCTCTGTATAGTCTCATTTCAGTTCGTTACACTTTTCTCAGCAGTGTTCAATAGCTTCGATACCCTGTTTATGGTGAGAACCGTCGAGTTATGCAAAATAACCATCAGCTGCAAACTCCACCTCTTCATTGTTGGCAAATCTTTTATCACCAAGCCATTTCTTCAACTTTGGAAACAGAAAATAATGAGAGGGGGCTAAGTCTGGCAAATAGGATGCATGAGGAAGCAATTCGACCTTTAACTCATTGATTTTGGCCATGGCGATAATGGATGTGCGAACTAGTGCATTTCTTGAAGAAACGGAACTTTCTTTTTTGCTAAAACGGCCGTTTTTGCTTGATGTCATCATTCAAACGCTGCAATAAGTTTACATACTACTCGCCATTGATTACTTTTCCTTTTTGAAGATTAATCAACGAAAATTATCCCACGCGCATCCCAAACAACTGACGCCATGACCTTTCCTGTAGATGGAACTGTCTTCGCCTTCTTTAGAACCGATCCTCCCCTTTCAATTCACTGTTTTGACTGTTCCTTCGTCTCGGTGTGAAGTGATGGACCCATGTTTCATCCATGGTTATGAATTGACGCAAAAACTCGACTTTATTGCAGCGAAACATCGCCAAACACTCGACTGAAACATCCTCACGACGCTACTTTTGTTCCATTGTGAGTAAACGCTGCACCCATCTTGCGCACAGCTTTCTCATGTCTAAATTTTCAGTTAGTATACGATGTGCAGCACTTTTTGAAATGCCTACGATGTCTGCTAGCTCGCGCACTTTCAGTCGACGGTCATCCAATACCATTTTGTGGATTTTCTTCACAATTTCTGGCGTGGCCACCTCATTTGGTCGATCACTGCGATGTTCGTTTTGGCAGCTCGTACGGCCTTGCTTAAACTCTGCCACCCAATATTTTACTGTTGTAAACGAAGGAGCAGACTCCTCCAGAGTAGAATCTAGCTCAGCTTTAATATTAGTTGGACTAAGACCTTTCAAATGAAAGTATTGTATCACATAACGATGACCAGTTTTATCCATGTTTACAAATTCGCTGAGAGTTCACTATTAATGGCTAAATAGCGTAGCATCGTCAAACTTCTGCTTTATAAGGGTGGTACTTTCTACCATAGTCATTTGTTTGAAACAGTAGGGTCGGGTACTTCTGCCCACGTAGTTTTGCGTAATTTAAATTAATTGCTTGACTTATTATTTTTACTGTCAAAAATATTTATCTCATCGTTGTTTAATGAATGTTATCTTTTGTGCAAACGTCTATGCTTTGTTATTTGTAGGAAATCTCCCTTCCCCTGAACATTAACATTTATCATTCAGTGAAGCTGCTAGAAAATAGCGATTATTTTGTGTTATGTATTAATTTTCTAATAAATACAAATATGTCTTCTCCTTCAGGTTTAGGAGGTGGGGTGAACTATGATGTAGAAACTGTACCTCTTTATTTACTTGTTTATTTATTATCCTAGCTTTGGTTTCAGGTTGGATTTCTGTTTTCCACCCCTTGGAAATATACGAAGGCCAAACAGTCGAGGCGCGTCTCAATCCCAGCCCAGAGAGAAGCAGCGCTCTCGGGAGAGCCAGCCGCTGCCCCGTTACCGCAACATGTCTCTGTAAATAACGATGTTATCTTGATTTGTAGAATTGCATCATTGAACACTTACCATTGCCGAATGAGGCGTGCTGTCATCACTGTCTTCGCTTGTAGTGGTATTCTCCTGTCCTGTAGGCGGACTAGCCCCTTGCTGTGGGGAACGTCCGTATTGTTGCGGGGGCTGTATCATCATCTGTTGCTGTTGCTGCTGTTGTTGCATCATAAGCAGCTGCTGGGAGCCCGCGCTCGGTTGCGAATATGTCGGCTGCTGAGGGTTATTGGTGTACGATGAGCTGTAAAGAAAACATAAGAATCATTAAACACCTATAGTAGCCCGTGTAGATTCAATAACAGTGTAAACAAAAGCACAAACTGGAAAGGTATACTTTCTGGGACAGATAGTTTTGCGTTTGTTTATCCGTAGAGGAACTACGCGTGTTGTGGCCTAGCAGTCGCTGTACATAAACACGATAACAACGACACCAAACCGAGCGCAAAGTTATATGTCCCATCAGACAACTGAAAAATTCAAATCCCGGCGATGGCAATCAATTTTTCAGTCGTCTGATGCTACCGTTCCAACCTTGACCAACACACAGCTTGTATAGAAGAACAGTTAATTCCAAAAACACGAACTATTTTTCACTCTGTAAAGCAAGGAAGCCAATGGAAGAAATCTGTCAGAGGCTAATCTTCAGAGCAATGAGAAAAGAAATCTTAATATCAAAAGTGTATGGATCTTCTATTCATTATATAGTTTTCTGCTCCATGATCCAAATGCTCCCCCTCCCTTTTCAGATTCAAGTAGCTATGCAACTGAGTATGAGAATTATTGCACTATAAATGCGGTTCAAGAAATCGGTGGCTGAAGAGAATAGGACCCATCCCACTTTCTGATCAGATAATTAATGCGTCTTAATCCATTTGGATAATTTTGCGTGTTTAATGACCGTTGGAGTAGTAAGGTCTTTAGTTTAAAATGAGCTACACAATTTGGTGACAATAAATAACGGCATATCCCAATCTCCCCATGTTAAAATTACTATTGGTTGTAATGCGGCATATGGGTGCACTGCAGAGGCTAGTTAACTGTAATATTAAAAAAGGAAATTAAACTAAGAGGATAAATTAAAGCAAAAACTATTATAGAATATAAGAGTAGCTACTACAAAAAGGAAAGGAAGTTCAGCGTTAACAGCTGCAAGATGTGGTTAAAGCTACAAAGACAGTTTGATTACTTTATAGAGGAGGTGGCATGATATTCTGTGATTTTCAAAACATAACGCATTTCATTCCTAGCATATTTCTTTTCGTGTTATTGTAAAGCTTGGTGTCAGAGAAAAGTATGTATATGTTGGAAATATGGGCACTAAACTGGATGTTTTAAACTGAAATAACTATGTAAAAATAAAAATCAGACACAGTTAAAATACACCTAAAACCATGTGTAGTTCAAAAGCACCTGCACTCACAGGGTAGTAATGATACCAAGTGTATAGTACAGTGTACGTTCTTGAAACAAAGCAAAATATGTGCTATAGCCACAAAATATTTCCGTTTATCTCCTACTAAGATAATATAAGCTTAAATTTCGTGACATAATTTATTTTACCTAAAACCACATTCAAGTGCCATGGGCCCTCATTCCATTCCGCCGCTCATCTGTCATACGCAACAAGAAACAAATGAATGTAGCCTATACCTTTTTCACTATAAGCTGAAAGGAGATGTAAACAAAACTTAAATATACCACTCCGCCGAGCACATGGCAGCACCACGTGGAGGATGACGAGAACTACTATAAGTACCCGTGAGAGGAAATCGCTTCGGACAGAATGCGAATACAGTATATTGCGCAGCTTGGGGATCATTAGCTTTTAAACATTGTATGTCTTATTCCTATATTTTGTCTTACATCCTAAACTTCTAGCACATAATACTAAGAGTAGACAAATAAAAGTTGTACCTGAACAGTTCGGCTTCTGTGATTAAACTGTTCTTAACTTCAGGCTTTAGAAATCATTCATTTAATGACTAATATCAGTATACCACCTTTGCTTTAACCTTTTATGGGTCAACAAGTTAAATAACGATTAGCACTATAGGTTAAAACACAACAGAAAACAAACGCGACCCAAGCTATCTGAGCAACAATTCTGCATCGCTAACAAAGATGTTCAATTATTCCTAAACAATGGCCAACCATATTCATTGTCGATTAAAGGTGGTTACTTTACACAGAATTTGTTAAAAGCATTTAACACAATTGTCGTCTTTACATTTCCGGCGTTTATGTTTTCCATAGTGGCAGAGCATTCTCAGCCGGAAATAAACTGCAGCGCCTGCGCATGGCTCTTAAGCCCTCTGCTATAACGGTTCATTTAGTTATAGGTAAATCTGAACAGATACAGTTTGTTTCATAAATTGAACTGTTACAATAATGAGTTTTTAAAATTTCTCTGCACGAGAATAACCACAAAATGTTACGATCTTAACCGAACTGTTTTTTGTAGAGGACGAGACGACAAGCTAAGCGGGGAGGTTGTAGTTTGCCCAACAGCCAATGAGGTGCTGTCTTGTCACGTGATTTTATTTACTTCTTTCAGCTTATAGTGAAAAAGGTATAGGGAGAAGGCACCAGGGCACCAGAACATAACCTGGCTTGGGTGACTTCATGAAGACTAGAAAATACAAGCGCGAAACACAAAAAACACTGGTGGACGATGTAGTAGTTAGGCCAAAAAAAGAGAAATCCAAATCAGCAATCCAAATTGTAACAAATGTTCTCAAGGGCATTGCAAATTAGAAATAGATCAAGGAGTAAAAGCGTGGTTTCCTACATTGATTGGCTGGTTTCATGCCAAAGCTTTCATGCTTCGTTCATGATGAACGAAAATATAAAAGTAATGCGATCGATTTCTATCAAAGTAATAGTACACCTGACTTGATGCTTCGCTACGTTCAGCGGCCAAAACAGTGAGACCGAGAAAGCTTGGCTTTGTAGTTTACAAATTATAAAGGGTGCGAGTTTATTTTCTTTTTAAAATATTGATAATTTTTCAGTGTTATAGCAGTATAAAAACAGAGGGAATGACACCTTAGAAGAGCAATTTCTCGCAATTATAAAACAGGGGCGTAACTGATTTCTGAAGCATTATTTACACATATTCTCTTTTGCATGTGTTTTCAGCCTACATTCTACCAGATTACAAACTTAAGACATGCGTTTTTTGTGAATAAAAAATTCGAACAAACAGCCGGTATTGTTACGTTTCCCATTATAGAAGAATAAATCCTGTTGCATTAAATTGATGGGTATAACCTTGTCGTTTATTTATTTATGTATGATTTACTACCTTTTAACGGTTTAAACGACTTGTGATTCTAGACAGTACGTTTAATTGCGGCATTTAAAAGCTTCACGTGTACTATATGACAGCTCACGCATCCTCAATGATGTATTATTTCTTTGTCGTTTATATTTCTGTTGACAGAAGAGGTCTTGGATACAGAACTGTCATATTTCATAACTAGCTTTATTGCTCTAAAGCGGAGCATGGACTTTGGATGGGATTTATCAATGTAATTCGCGAAATCACAACGAAACCTATGCCTCAAGAATGTGAGCGAATTAGTCATTTGTCTCCAGTCTTGAGTTACTTTTAAAAATGTGTTTACAGGTGGCTAAATGCAGTCTACGGCACTACGAACAATATTTTGCCATTAACACATAACGCTTTGAATATATTTTGTTTTAAACATCAATATTTTTCCTTCTTCAGATAAAAGTTTTCGAAATTATTAAAATAATGCTCTTAGCTTGTGTACGCTCATTTTAAGTATATATGAACGACTCTGAGACCATTACATATATCTGTACCTAACTAGTTAAACATTAAAGAAACATTTTTGAATATTTTTCGGTATTTTAAATATTTGACGACTTACTTTGTTTGAACTCTTTAATGGAAATATAACTTCTATCCACCCCCGATGCTATGCTGCATCTTTAATAATTTTTTACTTTCTCTACTACGTATAGTAAGCAGGGGAATTATTGCATTCCACCCAAAAATTCGATACCGAGATTTCACAGGAAATACATATTTTGAAGTGCACTGAATGCATATAAAGAATTTTTGGAAACATGTCCGTGTGTGTGTGTGTGTGTGTGTCTGTGAACAGCATAACTCAGAAACGAACAGTCGGATAAACACCAAACTTCGTATTTAGGTTCAGTATCTTCCAGAGATGCGACACGAAGGTTTTCAAGAAAATCCCCCCACCCCAGATTACCCTTTACATGGAACATTTTTCGAAAATTATAATTTTCTCAAAATTGGTCTAACGATTTTTGAATAAAATACCATAAGTTTAAGACTTTTTATGGTAAATGAATTGTATATCTCGAATTTTCTGGGAATGTCTCCAAAAGTATTCTTCATTGTGAACGACTTTTGCATAACTGGTAAACCATAAGAGATAGACAAAATTTTACTACACAAAAAACGTAGATCGCGTTAAAATACACAATGTATGTCATATACATTTTTTTATTTTGTTGAGTGAACCATTTTCGAAATATTGCCTGTTATTCCCTTAAATTTTCCAATACTTATACTTTTTCTCAAATGGGAATTCGTTCTTCATTTTTTTTTGTCCTGGTAATGCAAAGAGAATGGAATACTTCACATAGCAACCAGTTCTTAAAATATTTGACTATCGCTTAAAGCCTACCAATTCCCCTCGCATCTACAAGAAAATTAGCAATAAATTTAATATCTCGATTAACATGAAGCATATGGAGAATAAGCGTTTGTAAAAATAGTTTGTACAAGAGTAGAGAAAGTCATGTGAGTGTAACACATCAGATGTTTTGTACATATGCTCAAAATTTTAATGGGAACCACAGAAACACAGGAGCAACCCAAGTTACGGTGCTTTTCTTTGGTTAGTTTACGGATTTAATGCACATTACTGTATAGCTTTGTTTTGTGCACTGATACACTGTGAAGCAAAACACCGCAATTTTTAATTCAAAAGAGTCCTATATATATTGTCGTATGCCTCTCTTTAATTATTTTATAGATACGGATGGGAGCTACTCGCTTGCAAAAGGCACCGGTAAATCAAACAGGAACTTCAAATGCGAGGCAACGACGAGGGACGCAGCTAAAGTTAAATTCCAAAATAAATGCTATACCAACATAATACCTGGCTTAAGGGAGAGAAATGATTCTATTCTACCATAATTGAAACTTTCAAACGTGGATGGAACTCAGTTTTGGTGTAGTCCATGAAAATGAGTCTTTAAATGTTAGGCTGCTCATATAAGATGACTACAGCTTTTAAAAACGCATTATCCCTATATTGTGGTTCAATAGGATATTCATTCTTAGAACTCGCGTGCTATGTTTCGGTGTGTAATGTATGGTACCCGGCGCCTCCACCAATTGTCGTATGCCTCTCTTTAATTATTTTATAGATACGGATGGAAGCTACTCGCTTGCAAAAGGCACCGGTAAATCAAACGGGAACTTCAAATGCGAGGCAACGACGAGGGACGCAGCTAAAGTTAAATTCCAAAATAAATGCTATACCAACATAATACCTGGCTTAAGGGAGAGGAATGATTCTATTCTACCATAATTGAAACTTTCAAACGTGGATGGAACTCAGTTTTAATGGATGAAGTTAGATACTTACATACCTTTGCCCATTGCCTGCCGACGAGGACATCATGCTTTAGCAGTTTCCCGTCTGTCTCACACAAAGCTTACTTACTGACTCTTACAAAACCCCACGCCAAACTCGGGCGTCAGTAACGCTATCCCCTCCTTTGACACTGTTTCCCCTGACTCACCCCTACTCACAGACAAACTGCCGTGTCTAACCTTCGGTGCCCAGAGAGCGTCTTGTCAATATTATCTGTGCACATGCCACAATATATATATATCTTAATATCTCTTGAACTCTTATAATGGTACCTCATATGCTTTATGTTTACTTTTTCTACTAGGTATAGTAAGCAGGGGAAGTATTGCATTCCACCCAAAAATTTGATATCGAGATTTCACCGGAAATACATGTTTTGAGGCTCCCCGAATAAAAAAAAGCATTTTTTTGAAAAAGGTGTGTGAACAGCATGGCTCAAAAACGGAAAGTAGGATAAATACCAAACTTGATATTTAGGTTTAGTGTCTTTCAAAGATGCGACACGAAGATTTTCAAAAACATCCCCCACCCCAGACTACCCTTTACATGAAGCATTTATCGAGAATTTTGATTTTCTCAAAAATTACTATAACAATTTTGATTAAAATATATATTTACTATATTTTCATGACAAACAAAATGTATATATTGAATTTTCTGGGAATGTCCTCAAGAGTCCTCTTCATTCTGAATGGCTTTTGCATAACTGGTAAACCGTAAGAGATAGACTAAGGTTTTCTACACAGAAAATATAGATCTCGTTAACATACACAATTTATGTTATATACATTTTTTGTGGAGTGAACCATTTTCGAGATATTCCTTGTTATTTGTTTGAGTTTTCCAATACTTAATACTTTTCCTCAAATGGGAATTCGTCATTCGTTCGTTTTTTATATCCTGGACATACAAAGAGAATGGAATGCGCCACATAGCAACCAGCTCTTAAAAGATTTGACTATCGCTTAAAGCCTGCCACATTCCCCTTGCATATACAAGATGATTAGCAATACGTTTCTGCAAATGTTTATCTCGATTAACATGAAGTATATGGAGAATAAGCGCTTGTAAAAATAGTTTGCACAGGAGTAGAGAAAGTCATGTGAGTGAAACATCAGATTTTTTTTATTATTATTATTTTATGTCCTGGGCATGCAAAGAGAATAGAATGCCCCGCATAGCAACCAGCTCTTAAAAGATCTGACTATCACTTAAGGCCTACCATCTGAGGCAGTATTAATAACACTTAAATGATTTCAGTCAAATTATATAATATAAAATTCAATAACAGCCGTCTTAAAGCAATATGTGCATGTAACCATATATAAAAAGTGTATATTACAGTCATTGTATATGTTTATATTATTGTATACATGTGTAATAATGTTATGTGAATGTATTACGTAATTTAATAATGTAGCAGCTGTGAAAATAATAGGTTAAAAGTTGCTAATAATGAGATAACAATGAGGTAACCCTGGGGCAATAATGAAATGGAAAGCTTAATAATACTACTAGTAATTCTTGGAGCAACGTTAATGTAATTTTTGAGAGTTTATAAATAGTGAAATCAATAACCAGAAAAAATGCTTAAGTTAAATGAAAGTATTCTATTGGAGTAGGATTAGGCAATCAGAAACTGAAATAGAGCAAATTGTACAAATTCAGAAGTTAGTTGCTTGTAGACAGCGTTCCTAACCGGACGCGTCCTCGAGAAGTTTAATACGTATTCAGTGCGAGACAAAAATTCATTACGGCGAGGATATTATAAAGTTTATGTGTTAAAAAGTGCAAGTAATTAATAAATAATCTCACAGCTCTCTCTCTCTCTCTCTCTCTCTCTCTCTATATATATATATATATATATATATATATATATATATATATGTGTGTGAAGTGTTATTTAATCGTGTCAAGGATTAATAACAACGAGTGAAGTAAAAATTATAATTTGTGTAAGCCTACATTCTTCAGCCGCACTACACCTTGTTAAGAAATTCATGTCTCTACAAATTAATACTGACGCAGCCGAGGCAAACATAAATACATAATATTTAAAGAAACAATCAAATTACAAGGTTAATATTTTTAAACTTGGGGCAAAGGCTACC
The DNA here is from genome assembly GCA_030765065.1 of Deroplatys truncata. Taxonomy (NCBI): domain Eukaryota; kingdom Metazoa; phylum Arthropoda; class Insecta; order Mantodea; family Mantidae; genus Deroplatys; species Deroplatys truncata. The sequence goes on along the minus strand of CM060983.1, from coordinate 178,513,449 downwards.
GGAACTTTGTATCTTACGTGCGGTTGCATACTTCAAGTTTGGCTCCCCAACGTCGAAATAAAATACAACTCCTCCTAAAATACAAATTGGCACCTAAACGTGAAGCAACAATATAATTTCACATATTCCCCTTGCACCTACAAGAAAATTAGCAATAAGATTAACATCTCGATATCTCGATTAACATGAAGTAGATAGAGAATAAGCCTTTGTGAAAATAGTTTGTACAAGAGTAGAGAAAGTTATGCGAGTGTATCATATCAGAATGTTTTCTGGCTGCACTAACACGCGCAACTTGTGGTGACCTGTAATATGTACATATTCTGTGCTTCATATCTGTATTTCGTTTTTGCTTAAAAATAAAACGTGTAGAAGACTGCAATCATTCTACATGTCAAAATATACTTAATAACGTGGCATCTCTTTGGAAACTTTCAGAAACAACACTTTTTAAAGGTATGTCTTGTTTTGCTTCTTAAACATCAAATTATACACAAAACTAAGACGAGTTCTAAATCTCACCCCAGCGCTCTCTGAAGGCTTCAGCTTTGTCCCCGCTACCACCACCCCCCCCGCTCAAACCGGTAGTACTTTTGTCCTTAATAACCCAATAAGTAAAGAAAAAATTAGGGTCTTCCAGGTCAGGCGACCCTAAATGTTTCGTTGTGGCTAACACTCCACGTGGTTCCAGATTAGGTTTGGTCTCCGATATTTCGTGATATGCTTAACTGTCACAAGCTCGGCTATAGACTGCATGATAATCTTTCCTATGCTTTTAACACCGACCAGTATTTGAGATTGATTCACTTCAACGAACGGTATGGAATCTCGAGAACCATGCTGTATTTCGGGGACTGCAGGTGTTAAAAGGATATCACAGGGTATACGCTGAGAAAATAATTAGGTTAATACTGCTTTTACATTGGAAAAGTAGTTTAGTTGACGTACTGGCAGACACTTTATAATAAAATTTGTCCCCTTGCTTCCCACTACAAAGACTCTTATGTCCTGGTGTTCAAACACAGGGTGTAACTTTAGCCTCAGTGCACCCTGAATAGCTCAAAATGCTATTAGAATCTTTATTCAAGAAGCATTTCAATAAAAATCTGATGTGTTACACTCACATGACTTTCTCTACTCTTGTACAAACTATTTTTACAAACGCTTATTCTCCATCTACTTCATGTTAATCGAGATAAACATTTGCAGACTCTATCTTATTGCTAATTTCTTGAAGATGTAAGGGGAAAATATATTTACAAGGGCAATATAGAAAAACAGTAGCCTTTAAGCACATACATATCTCTTAATAGCTGGTTGCTAGGTGCAGCACCATTCCCTTTGCCACAGATTATAACTCTTTGCATATCCAAGACAAAAAAATCTGATGTGTTACACTCACATGACTTTCTCTACTCTTGTACAAAGTATTTTTACAAACGCTTATTCTCCATCTAGTTCATGTTAATCGAGATAAACATTTGCAAACTCTTATCTTATTGCTAATTTTCTTGTAGATGTAGGGGAAAATATATTTACAAGGGCAATATAGAACAACAGTAGCCTTTAAGCACATACATATCTCTTAATAGCTGGTTGCTAGGTGCAACACCATTCCCTTTGCCACAGATTATAACTCTTTGCATATCCAAGACAAAAAAAAACTGTATAACGAATTCCCATTTGAGAAAATAAGTATTGAAAAATTTAAGGGAATAACAAGCAATATCTCGAAAATGGTTCACTCAACAAAAAAAATGTATACGACATAAATTGTGTATTTTAACGCGATCTACATTTTTTGTGTAGTAAAATTTTGTCTATCTCTTATGGTTTACCAGTTATGCAAAAGTCGTTCACAATAAAGAATACTTTTGGAGACATTCCCAGAAAATTCAAGATATACATTTTATTTGTCATAAAAATATCTTAAACATATGATATTTTAATCAAAATCGTTAGAGCCATTTTTGAGAAAATTAAAATTTTCGAAAAATCTTCCATGTAAAGGGTACTCTGGGGTGGGGGGATTTTCTTGAAAACCTTCGTGTCGCATCCTTGGAAGATACTGAACCCAAATACCAAGTTTGGTGTTTATCCGACTGTTCGTTTCTGAGTTATGCTGTTCACAGACACACACACACAGACACAGACACACACACACACACACACACACATGGACATGTTTCCAAAAATGCTTTTTTTGGATTCAGGGGGTCTCAAAACATGTATTTCCGGTGAAATCTCGGTATCGAAATTTTGGGTGGAATACAATACTTCCCCTACTTACTATACGTAGTAGAGAAAGTAAAAATGAATACCGAATTCCCATTTTAGAAAATAAGTATTGAAAAATTTAAGGGAATAACAAGCAATATCTCGAAAATGGTTCACTCAACAACAAAAAAATGTATATGACATAAATTGTGTATTTTAACGCGATCTACATTTTTTGTGTAGTAAAATTTTGTCTATCTCTTATGGTTTACGAGTTATTCAAAAGTCGTTCATAATAAAGAATACTTTTGGAGACATTCCCAGGAAATTCAAGATATACATTTTATTTGTCATAAAACATATCTTAAACATGTGATATTTTAATCAAAATCGTTAAGAGCCATTTTTGAGAAAATTAAAATTTTCGAAAAATCTTCCATGTAAAGGGTAATCTTGGGTGGGGGGATTTTCTTGAAAACCTTCCTGTCGCATCCTTGGAAGATACGGAACTTAAATACCAAGTTTGGTGTTTATCCGACTGTTCGTTTCTGAGTTATGCTGTTCACAGACACACACACGGGCATGTTTCCAAAAATGTTTTTTTTCTGGATTCGGGGGGTCTCAAAACATGTATTTGCGGTGAAATCTCGGTATCGAATTTTTGGGTGGAATACAATACTTCCCCTACTTACTATACGTAGTAGAGAAAGTAACAAGATCAGACAGTGAGAATGCTGCAGTAAAATGAAGGTAATATTTCTGCAGAAAAGAAAAAGCATGAAAGGCATAAAAAAAATCTGATGTGTTACACTCACATGACTTTCTCTACTCTTGTACAATCTATTTTTACAAACGCCTATTCTCCATATACTTCATGTTAATCGAGATATCGAGATGTCAATCTTATTGGTAATTTTCTTGTAGATGCAAGGGGAATATGATAGGTTTTAAGCGATAGTCAAATATTTTAACGCTGGTTGCTATGTGGCGCATTCCATTCTCTTTGCATGTCCAGGACATAAAAAAATGAATAACGAATTTGAGAAAAAGTATAAGTATTGGAAAATTTAAGGGAATAACAAGTAATATCTCGAAAATGGTTCACTCAACAAAAGAAATGTATATGACATAAATTGTGTATTTTAACGCGATCTACATTTTTTGTGTAGTAAAATTTTGTCTATCTCTTATGGTTTACCAGTTATGCAAAAGTCGTTCACAATGGAGAATACTTTTGGAGACATTCCCAGAAAATTCGAGATATACATTTCATTTCTCATGACATTATCTTAAACATATGATATTTTAGTCAAAATCGTTAGAGCTATTTTTGAGAAAATTAAAATTTTCGAAAAATCTTCCATGTAAAGGGTACTCTGGGTTGGAGGGATTTTCTTGAAAAGCTTCGTGTCGCATCTCTGGAAGATACTGAACCTAAATACCAAGTTTGGTGTTTATCCGACTGTTCGTTTTTGAGTTATGCTGTTCACAGACACACAGACACACACACACACACACACACACACACACACACACACATGTTTCCAAAAATGCTTTTTTTGGATTCAGGTGGTCTCAAAACATGTGTTTCCGGTGAAATCTCGGTATCGAATTTTTGGGTGGAATGCAATACTTCCCCTACTTACTATACGTAGTAGAGAAAGTAAAAAACATTTATTTATAATAGTGAATGTAATCTGATCAGCAATAAATATTATAACTTCAAAGAATATTAAAAACATACTCCCCTAAAATGAAATAACGATTGCAGTTTGTTTTGAGTCAGACACAAATATTCTATAATCAAGCAGACATATCACATCTCTCTGTGACACTTGGTCACAGCATGAAAAACCTCTGGGCTACCCAACCTCTGTATAAACAGCAACACTGCCAGCGAAAACTTTCCTGCTTACCTCAAAGACTTGTTGCTAATGACTACTTCTCGTTATAGAAAATGAACCAATTCATTCATATTAACTTTCTGGTAGATTTCAGCGTTTATTTGAAAGTTGTTCCGGAAAAAATAACACCTCATTACATATTTGGTTGCACTAACTCGGTGGGAGTTGACCCATAAATACTTAAGATTTTGTTAATTCTAAATTGCAGGTTTATTAAAAATACCCTTAGGAAACGTAAGAAAAATGTGTTAAAATTTAAAGATTAAGCTGTATAATGTTAACTGTCCAGTTTTGGATGAGGACGGTTCCTAAATACACACTCGTAGTTGTATTAGTTCGTTTACTTGCCAGAAGATGCCAGATTACATCAGCTGGGTTCATACGAAACAGGTTTGACACATTCTTCACTGGATAAATCCCAGATAAATCCTTATCTACCAGAGAGCCTTTATTATTCATTTCAATGTGAGCTAATCAGCCAAACTACTGTAACACGCCGAGTAGATCTTTGCCGTCATTTCAGTGTTTAAATTCAAATTATATGCAAGCAAATACTGAGAAGAAAAGTGCATATTAAAAGGCGTATTTATGAAGTAGAAGAATGCGCACAAGGTACGCTCAAATGAGCTTCAAATTACAAGTGCTCCAGTGTGTAAATTATTTTTTTAGCGTGAAAGAACAATTAAAACCGTCTATTGATTAACGATTTAATTTTAAATTTATTACCTTACCTCAAGGCTATCTTAAAGTTCTTAAATTTAGCAGGCCATGCGTGTTGAGTTCATCAACTTCGACGTAGAGAGCAAGGAGAAAACATCCTGTATCACTCATTTCCTCGTTTAAAAACACACCGCTGTAAAACCACACTCACTCAACAAACTCTTCCGACTCTTCATTTGCGTCACACTACTTGTTAACATGCCTTTTCTGACCTCAAAACCATGTTTTAATTCACCGGGAACAGTTCTTGAAACATGGTCGTTAACACGTGAACTGCACACCACGCCGGCGTTCTCTTGTTATCGGACTACCACACAGACAAACGGTCGCTATTCCCAGCTCACATCCGCACTGACTCACTCAGCACTCACTGGGGCTAGCGGCAAGGCAAAATATTTTCGCCGGGAGCAGCCGGCCAGCGTAATGACGATATTTTTTGTCTTTCCTTCCACCGCCCCTCTTCCAAACACACAAAGGGCACTCTCCCCTCCAGTGGGTACAGTTCTACTCCTCAAGAAGGAAGGTTACCTATGCCGGGTTTTCACACGTGCTACTGCGGAGATATGGCAACGCCACACTCTTCCTCTCCGCGTCCCGCCTTCTTGGCCGCGTGGTTTAACGATCAGCAGGCTGCCAGTGTCTGTATTGTGGCGTGCTGCATACTGCACCCAATTAAGAGAATTAGCAGTTTCTCTTTCTCACTTAATATTTAAGACATTCTCGCGTGGTGAATGCGGGATCGAATTCCGCATAGGCCAAAATATTTTTTATTCATTATCTGTGCTGATAACAGGGTCACCATTGGTTAGGATTACCTAGCTATGGCATGCTAAATACATACCTACTAGAATTTAAAATCAGTAGCTTAGTAGAGGTGGTACTCACAGAGGTTCAGCACCGAAAGAGCTAATTTTTTTACCTTTGTACATAAACTGCTTAATCAGAAGATACACTCCCTATTAAATATTATAAAATATAGCAATGTTCATGACCATAGGACCAGAAGAGCAAACAACCCAAGAGCACAAACCACCAAAAAGTCCAAATATGGTTCACACTAACTTAATTATTGCCTTAAACAACAGTTTACATAAAACATCTGATGTGTTACACTCACATGGCTTTCTCTACTCTTGTACAAACTATTTTTACAAACGCTTATTCTCCATATGCTTCATGTTAATCGAGATGTTAATCTTATTGCTAATTTTCTTGTAGATGCAAGGGGAATTGGTAGGCTTTAAGCCATAGTCAAATACATTAAGAGCTGGTTGCTATGTGGAGTCTTCCATTCTCTTTGCATTACCAGGACAAAAAAACCAATAACGAATTCCCATTTGAGAATAAGTATAAGTATTGGAAAATTTAAGGCAATAACAAGCAATATCTCGAAAATGGTTCACTCAAAAAAAAAATGTATATGACAAATTGTGTATTTTAACGCGATCTACATTTTTTATGTAGTAAAATTTTGTCTATCTCTTATGGTTTACCAGTTATGTAAAAGTCGTTCACAATGAAGAAGACTTTTGGAGACATTCCCAGAAAATTCGAGATATACCTTTCATTTGTCATGAAAATATGTCAAACATATGATATTTTAATCAAAATCGTTAGAGCCGTTTTCCAGAAATGTTCCATGTAAAGAGTTATCTGGGGTGGGGGGGATTTTCTTGAAAACCTTCGTGTCGAATCTATGGAAGATACTGAACCTAAATACCAAGTTTGGTGTTTATCCGACTGTTCGTTTCAGAGTTATGCTGTTCATAGACACACACATGGACATGTTTCCAAAAATGCTTCTTTTTTTTGGATTCAGGGGGCCTCAGAACATATATTTCAGGTAAAATCACGGTATCGAATTTTTGGGTGGAATGCAATACTTCCCCTACTTATTATACGTAGTAGAGAAAGTAAAAAATTGGCATCTCTAAATTAGATGCGTTCAGAATGAAAGTAAAACGTTTCTTCTTAGATAAATATTTTATAACTTTCTTCTCATGTTCTTGTATTTGTATATTTCTGTTAACTGTTTATTGTACCAGAAATTATTTTTATACCCTTTATGCTGGCTTATAAGTTGTTATACCAAGTTATTTACTGTTGATAAATTCAATAAATTAACCACAATAAGGTGTTTTCTCGAACTTTTGTTTCTGTTTGTTTCTGTATGAAAATATTTTATGTATATCTCTGTTATTACTTAATGATATACACTCGTGTACTCCCTTTTTACCGGTGTGGCTCATCGAGACCCTCTGTAATATAAATAAATAAATACATACATAAATATAAAAGCTGCCGAATGTTTCCAGGTTTAACAAAATTTAGTGGTACTGAATCCCGCATACTCAAAACAGCTGGATATTTATGTTGCTCAAGACTGGGTACTTCATATAGGTTAAACATTTGGAAGGGTAGGAAAATAAATTATGATACTAAATCGCACACTTGTGTTCGGAACATCGAATTGAGTTGCATTATTTGGTACTGAAGGTTTGGCGTCAGCAAACCATAATGTTATATGGTTTGATACTACAGAGTGATTTAGGAAGAACTGACGCATTTATTTCTTTAATTGTGTCAAAACGAGTTATGCTAGCGACAACTTATTATACCTGAAATGCAGAGGAATTTTGGGAGATTATATACCTCTATAGCAAATGTTGAAAATGTCCTCCATCCTGGATAAGGCATAACTCAACACCTCGTTCCATGTTACTGGCCACTCGGAGGACTCTGTTGTCAATAGCTTGAATCTCCTGTGTAATGTTGTGCTTCAGATCGTCCAATGTCTGGGGACGTGTGGCATAAACCCTGTCTTTTAAGTAACCCCGTAGAAAGAAGTCCGGTGGCCCAGGTTCTTGGAAATTATCCGGTCGTCAAAGAAACTTGTAATTAATGTCATATATTAATTTGATGTATGGCATGTAGCGCCGTCCTGCTGAAAATATCCTTGACTCAGCTCTATATCGTGTAGTAGCTCAGCAAACTCCATTAAAATCCGTCGGTACTCTGCAGTGTTCGCATTGTTTTAAAAAAATTGGTCCCCTATTCTCTGTGCAGATATTGCGCACCAAACTCCGATTTTAACCGAATGCATAGTACTTTATGAATAACATGTGGATTTTCGCTGGCCCAATAGCGTGAGTTATTTGAGTTCACATAGCTGGATAAATGGAACCATGCTTCATCTGTGAACCATGTAATGGGCAATATGGCAGGATTTTGCACAATGAACGCCTGAAACCAACGACAATAATTCAATCGTCTATCCTTATCTGGTTCCTGTAACTGATGGACAACCGTAATCCTATACGCGACTTAAGGCCTGCACCTTTCTCAGCTCTCTGACACATTGAGTAGCTGTACCCTGTCTGCTGCAACAAACGTCTTAATGATTTTTTGGGCGACTGATGCAGTCGTACTCTTACGTCAGCAACAACCGTGGGAAGCCTAGATGAACGAGTTTTGCCTTTTTCATCGCCAGAGATTCAGTTGTTTCCAATTTGTTTACCAGTCCTAGTATTGTGTTTCTCTGGGGAGGATTCCGAACACCAAATTCTCTCTGGTATGCCCTTTGAGTAGCTGTAATTGAATTCGTAATCCAGTATTGCTTTACAAGGAAGAGTCGTTCATTTAATGTGTACTCCATTTTCACGTTGACTAGAACAAAATCTCAAACATTTGCCGACAATAAAATTAATAATTACGAATAAAACATCAACATTTGCGCATCTAGCGACGCGCAATCGAAACTCCAGAACATTCTGCTTAATTTGGTGCTAAAATTGGGGCATTGAGTGAATTTTGACCAGAATAATTAAAGAAAGAAATGTTTCAGTTCTTCATAAATCACCGTGTATTATGACATTTGCTTTGTGCAGAAAATTAAGTTAATACTATTTTTCTGTGTAATTATTTCTTCCATTGAAGATTGTGTTTTCAGAAAAAGCAATTAATATACGCAAGTGTCTGTCGCTTTTAAATATAAATTAGGATTTCACCTATTGTTTGAAATATTAGGAAATATACGTTAACCCCTGCTCACCTCACATTGATTCCCATGGAGTGATCTTGTGGACCTGAAAGATAAAGTGGTTGTTGATAGCCATCATTCATCACCATGCCATCTTGCTGACTGTTCATCATCTGCTGCTGATAATGCTGTTGCTGTTGTTGCTGTTGCTGCTGCTGCTGTTGTTGATGTTGCTGTTGTTGGTGATGATGCTGAGGATTGATTGGTGGAATATCGAATTCCTCGTCACCAAAACTCGGCGTATGAAAAGTCTGCAACAAGTGAAGAAATACTGATATAAGCTCAGTGAACAAAATTCTCTCAAAATTGCTATGTCGATTATATACAGAAAATCACATGCCCTTTAAAATCCCATTTTGCCATGCTGATGATAACAATCATGAGTCTGGAGCAACACTGGAAATATGCAGTTATATGCGCAATATAAAACTTCACATACAAGCACAGAAAAACATTAAACATATTGCAAAATTAATTCCATATCACAAGTAAAAACAAGCCAAATATGCATTTCCATACAAATCCTATGTCTGTTGATAAGACATTCATCACCTGAACTTAACTATTCCATTGGTCCTTTCTTATGCACCTCTAACACATTTGATGACAACCAAAGAGTGAAGAACTTTACTGCCTTAAGGCTAAGGAACTATTCACTAACGACAAATGCTGAAGATCAATATGGTTGTTCATAGTAACAAATATAACGTCTTCTCTACCGTATTCAATGTTAAATACTGAAACTAATACACAAGACATAATTGGAACATACCATTACCTAAATTCACGTGAAGAATTTAAGCAGCACGATGAATTGCAACGGTCTATCCTGAGAAAGCGCTATTTTCCTTACTGGTGCTGGGGACGTATTTAAAGGTCATTCGATAACCTTTAGAGCTTCATGTCAGGCTTCAGTGCAAGAATATAACAGTGCACTCTCACAATAACAATAATCGTTTACAGACAATACAGGCCTGGTTTTTACAAACTTTGGGGTTTCGTAAACCTGGAATAACTTACACGATAATAGTTTGTTTTATGGAAAGTTACATAATATAAAAATCTGATGTGTTACACTCACATGACTTTCTCTACTCTTGTACAAACTTATTTTTACACACACCTATTCTCCATATGCTTCATGTTAATCTAGATATCGAGATGTTAATCTTATTGCTAATTTTCTTGTAGATGCAAGGAGAATTGTAGGCTTTAAGCGATAGTCAAATATTTTAAGAGCTGGTTGCTATGTGGAGTAATCCATTCCATTTGCATTACCAGGACAAAAAAAAAATGAATAACGAATTTCAGAAAAAGTATAAGTATGGAAAATTTAAGGGAATAACAAGCAATATCTCGAAAATGGTTCACTCAACAACAAAAATGTATGACATAAATTGTGTATTTTAACGCGATCTACACTTTTAGTGTAGTAAAATTTTGTCTATCTCTTATGGTTTACCAGTTATGCAAAAGTCGTTCACAATGAAGAATACTTTTGTAGACATTCCCAGAAAATTCGTGATATACATTTCATTTCTCATGAAAATATCTTAAACATATGATATTTTAATCAAAATCGTTACAGCCATTTTTGATAAAATTAAAATTTTCGAAAAATGTTCCAAGTAAAGGGTAATCTGGGGTGGGGGGATTTTCTTGAAAACCTTCGTGTCGCATCTCTGGAAGATACTGAACCTAAATACCAAATTTGGTGTTTATCCGACTGTTTGTTTCTGAGTTATGCTGTTCACACACACACACACACACACACACACACACACACACACACACACACACACACGGACATGTTTCCAAAAAAGCTTTTTTTGGATTCAGGAGGTCTCAAAACATGTATTTCCGGTGAAATCTCGGTATCGAATTTTTGGATGGAATACAATACTTCCCCTACTTACTATACGTAGTAGAAAAGTAAAAATTACTTAAATACTTAATAAAGAATGACATATAAACTTCAGTTTTACCAAAGCGAAGTGTGATAGGTATCGAGGAAGAACGATGGGAGAGAACAAATTAAAAATAGAAGGAAATTAGAATAGCACTAGTAATAAAGAGGGAAAGCAGAGGAAAAAAGAAAACATATTGTTTAACAAAAAGGGAAGGGAAAACAAAGAAAAGCCATTTCTCAGTTTTTTTCTGCTTTCCCTAGAGAGAGGGGAAAGGGAAGATTTTCTCTACTCCTCAAACGAAAACACCATGTTTCAGATATACTTCATAGCTATAATTACCGCAATCCATTAAATCAACTCATCCTAATATTTCTATTTAACTACCCACGTTGCACTATTGTATTAAATCCGACTAGTAAGCATATGTAGAACATCACATGTATTGATTACAATTCCTCGTAGAAACATTTCTGAACACACACCAAATTCCTTAGAGTAACCAGCAAGAAAAACAAGAAATCTGAAACCTCAGTTCCAAAATACTTAAGTTAAACTTCAGCAACAATTGTTACATAACTGCCGGTCGAAAGTTTCCGGACACGCAGTGAAAGTAATGCAAATTCAGCGTTTGGCTTGAATTGTTATTTATTCCACGTGAGTACAAGGAACCCAAAAATCACTGTTTTGAATGCAATGTTAGTTTATAAAAACGAGTATAGTAACGCGCTTTGAAACATTACAAGGCAGGTCTCACACTGGGTGTTTCTACCTGCCCCGTCAACACCCAGGCAAGCCGTTCCACCGATTATTTAACCTGGGTCCACCCCATCCTAATCCACAGGCGAGATAGAGCACCCAGCGGGTCTAGTCACCAACAGTATATTTCCGGCCGTAAAATAGAGGCTGTCTTAACGGCGGAGAGCAGTTTGACTCGCACCAAATGACTTGCAGCTTTCAGTCAGTATATACGGTGGATAATTTAAGTTGAGACTGTACAATATCTCCAAAAACTAATTTTGGAGAAAAGCAAATTGCCCCAATTGTTGGTTTCCATTTAAAAAATTAAATTGACCCTAAAATAACCATCATAACGTCCTTCAAAGAAAACACGACTAATGACATTTATTTTCCCCTATAATATCAAGCAGCGCTTATTAAAGACATTTCTTTCTACAACGCTTAGCTTTGGAGATATTGTACAGTCTCAACTTAAATGGCCCATCCTATATACCTATATGGCTGAAAAGTAGCAAAATCAGTCCGCGAGAGTCGTCATTTATAATCAAATATAAAATCTCCTGCGACTTTCAAAAGTAACAACCATCTATATTAGCATATAATTACAAATTGTGGTGTGATGAAACCAAATGCTAAATTTAAAGAAAAAAATTCAACGAAACGTGTAACTCTATCATTTAAGTGTTAAAATTACGGAACAAAACTACAACGAAATAGCGGCAGCACCTTTAACAAATAACAAAGTACTATGAAATTCAAACAAATGTCTCGCTTATCTCGAAAATGGCTCAGAAAGAAAGGTGTAACATGGTCATTTATTTCTTAGAATAAATAAACCGTTGGAACAAAGTGAAAACTAAACGAAAGTAATGATTATTATCACATTAACCTTTAATGAGACAAAACATGTCAGGATTTTTGCTTCTTTACGTTTACTAACCTATTAGTTTCTTTAAATTACCTCTGTATTACCCCGAGTGTCCGGAAACTTTTGACCGGCAGTGTAAATCCCAGCTTCGTCAGTTATTACCATCTTAATCACCTGCCTGTGGTAAGTAGAAGTAATATTGTATTCTATTACAAAATTCGACAAGATTTCACCGGAAATACACGTTTTGAGAACGATTTCTAGAAAATGGTTGTGTTCATGTGCGCGCGCGCACTAGAGAAGGGAGGGAGGGAGAGAACACCGTAGCTCAAAAACGGAAAGTCGTATAAATACCAAAATCTGCATTTAAGTCCAGCAGCTTCCAAAGACCGAAAATTTTCCTGAATTCCTCTCTCCCTAAATGGAACATTAAATGGAAGAACTGTCGTTGCCTTTTATTTTCTCAAATATGGCGGTAACGATTTTGATTAAAATATATGTTTGACACGTTGACATGACAAAATGTATATCTTATATTTTCTGTGAATGGCCAGTAAAGTATTATTGATCCGAATGAAATGTCCACATCCACACAGACACATACGCGGACCTTTTTCTAAAAATGCTTTTTTGGATTCAGAGGGCTTCAAAACATGTATTTCCGGTGAAATCTTGGTATACAATTTTTGGGTGGAATGCACTATATTAGTGCACTACTTACTATATGTAGTAGAGAAAGTAAAAGGCTTACTAAACAATTAGGAAAAGCGATAACCTGAATATCGTCGAGTTATTCCTGCTAAACCTATCTACTAACAACGAATTAAATCATAATATTCGACTTCTCGAAGTTGATAACCTGCAGCACCAGTTCATATATGTTTAAGAAACTGTGTAGCAGATATGTTTAGAGACTTAAAGGCATTAGAACCAGCACAAGGCCCGCTTCTAACGCAGTGCAGAGCTAACAAAATACTACAGAGCACACTTATTCTGAACATATTGGGATCGTCTCTCACCAGCTCGCAGAAAGCCAATGGTATGTGGTTCCGCTGTGGTGCCTTGGTATTCTCTCTCCATTTTCATGTAAATCCATTTCTTTCTCCCCTCTCGCGCATGCGCAGTATTCCTTTTACCTAATTCCTTAAAAATTGGAAAACGAAGCAAATGGAAGGGAGGGGGCAGACACAACGTTCGCGAATGTCATTCTATTATATACTCAATGCATTTTACATTCATCTCTTAGAAAGAGACTCTTCTTATTTGAGAACGCCGTTTCTTTCATCTCTTGTAGCGTCTTTAAAGCAGATAAGAGACAGATGGCAGTAATTTCTCAAGAAATGAGTGGTTTGGGATGGAGGAAGAAAACAAAAACCTCTTCGCTTTTTCTTTCTTTTCAAGCCATGCTTATTGCGTCTTTTTGTTCTCTCCCTCTCTAAGTGAACAACGGCCACAAAATTCAGTAGACGACATGAAAACCTTCCTTGTTGCACCGCTAATCCGCAATGCATCATTTTCTTACTGTATGAAACGCAAGATATTTCCCTCATTCTAGTAGGGGATGTCACATATATCCATGTTGGCAGGGAAAGTACAATGTATATCATGGGGTTTCTCCTTAAAGCTTAATACCAATGGTGACTTTCAGGGAGTAGTTCGCAGGTTTGTCGCTAGTTAGCGTCAGAGGATACACTGTCTACATCGAGAGCTAGTTTATGAATTACCTAAATAATAATAAATTGTCCTTAATTTTAAATACAATATTACATTAGGTTTATCACACAAATACCTGCTAGATACATAAGATATTAATAACAGTAGTCTGTTCAGTGATGTTTCAGCTAGTGGGCTGGGGTAGTTGATCTCTCAAAATTGAGTCGAATTTTATTTATGGACGCTCTTTAACTGCTGTGGTCCTTAGCGTCCCATTCTATATTGGGCGTGAAAGACCGGTAATTATGCTCAGAGACCTCTTTATCAGGCTTGAACTTCTTTTACGTACCGTAAATCTACGACACGGGACCAACGGCTTTACTTCCCTTCCGAAGGAAGCCATGGGGGGCGTAAAAATCCATCGCCCTCCGCCGGGTTTGAACCCGCGACCTCGGGAACTAGAGGCTAGCATGGTAAACACTACACCACGGAGAATGACACCCATTGCATTTAACGAATACTTTTTCTACAAAAATCCAAAGAACTGGTTAAGTCTATAATAAAATACAGTATGAATGTGCAAATGTACATTATTACCTTGTCTAGCACCTATTTATAGTAGGTAGAGGTAGTATTGTATACCACCCAAAGTTAGATATCGAGATTTCACCAAAAATACATGTTTTGAGGTCCCCTCAATAAAAATTTCTAAAAGAAGATCCGGAGCGCTCGATCCCATTTGTGTGTGGACAGCGTAACTCAAAAAATAAACGTCGGGTGAATACCATCCTCCAAGGATGCGAAACGAAGATTTTCAAGAAAAGCCCCCCATCCCAACGATGCTTTACATGGAAAAATTTTCGTTATTTTTGATTTTGTCAAGAAGGTTCTAAAGATTTTGGTTAAAATATTATAGAATTAGGATTGTTGACGGAGGATACTAGCACCTCTACCCGCAAGGGATCTTTTGTGCATATACCCCCGGGAGGAACGGATAAGATAAAGGAACCACAGGAGGCATATGGGCCGGCAGGATCGGCCGGCGCGGACGATAGAGACGCGCAGAGTTCCCTAATAGTTACTGGCTTGAGCATCCGGCCGGAGAGCGCCATAGTGTTGCCAACCAAAAAACATTGAATCTCGCTACAGGTCGAACTAAATTCCGCAAAACAAAAAAGGTTGTTGTTTCTAGAAATTTGCTATACCCCTCCTAAAAGGCAAAGCAATAATCATCGCATAATCATAGCCTATTTCAACAATATCAGTGTTAAATACGAAAAACAGTATTAATTATACTCGTATATTAATAGTCTAATTTTAATTTATAACAATATGGGCCGCGAAACAGTAAAATATGAGGCAGTATTTTTAACACCTAAATGATATCAGTATAATTATATAATATAAAATTTAATAACACCCCGCTTTAAAGCAATATGTGTATGTAATAATATATAAAGTGTATATTACAGCCATTGTAGTAAGTTTATTTTATTATGTACATGTATAAAAATGTTATGTGAATGTATTACGTAGTTTAACAATGTAGGAGCTGTGAGAATAGAAGCAAGCTGCCTTCATTAGCAAACAGAATTATAAAGTAAAAGCCGAAAGTTGCTAACAATGAGGTAACTTTGAGGCAACAATAAATTAGAAAGTTTAATAAGGCTACTAATAGTTCTTGGAACAATAATAATGTAATATTTTAAACAGTTTATAAATAGCCAATCAAAAACTAAAAGTTGAATAAAGGTATTCTATTGGAGTAGGCTTAGCCAATCAGAGACTTGAAATAGAGAAATTGTACAAATTCGAGCGGTAGACGCTACAAGATTGCGTACCCGATCGGTACGGTACAGGTTCAGTGTGAGACTAAAAACTCATTGCGGTGAGAATAATATAAAGTTTACGTGTTAAAAAGTACAATTAGCAATAATCTCACAGCTCTATAGTAGGATACATCAGTGGAGTGTTATTTAATCGTGTGAAGGATTCATAAACAAAAATGCAATACAATTATAATTTGTGTAAGCCTTCATTCTTTAGCCACACCAGCCCTGCTAAGAGATACGTGCTTTACACATTACTACTGACGAAGACGAGGCATACATACATATATAATATTTAAATAAACATTAAAATAAAAAGTTAGTTCTTAAACGTGGGGCAAAGGGCAGCGGAAAAGTAAACGTGGGGCGAAGGCCACCGGGAACTTTGTACCGTAAGTGGGGCGAACACTCCAAGAAACATATCTCCCGCAATACGTGGTGCAACCACTGCAAATTGGCTCTCCAACAGTGGGACTGCAACGACTTCAAATAGTATTAGACTTTTTGTTTATCCTGAAGACTTGAAAGCGGTGTATTCGAACAACCTCTACCCTGTATATGCGACCCCCAGGTCTCCTCCTTTTTTACTTTCTCTACTACGTGTAGTAAGTAGGGGAAGTATTGCATTCCACCCAAAAATTCGATACCGAGATTTCACAGGAAATACATGTTTTCAGACCCCCTGAATCCAAAAAAAGCATTTTTGGAAACATGTCCATGTGTGTTTGTGCGCCTGTGAACAGCATCACTCAGAAACGAACAGTCGGATAAACACCAAACTTGGTATTTAGGTTCAGTATCTTCCAGAGATACGACAAGGTTTTCAAGGGGACCCCAGATTACCCTTTTCATGGAACATTTTTTGGAAATTTTAATTTTCTCAAAAATGGCTCTAACGATTTTGATTAAAATATCATATGTTTAAGATATTTTCATGACAAATGAAATGTATATCTCGAATTTTCTGGGAATGTCTCCAAAATTATTCTTCATTGTGAACGACTTTTGCATAGCTGGTAAACCATAAGAGATAGACAAAATTTTACTGCACAAAAAATGTAGATCGCGTTAAAATACACAATTTATGTCAAATGCATTTTTTATGTTGCGTGAACCGTTTTCGAGATATTGCTTGTTATTCCCTTAAATTTTCCAATACTTACTTTTTCTCAAATTCGTTATTCATTTTTTTTGTCCTGGTAATACAAAGAGAATGGCATACTCCACATAGCAACCAGCTCTTAAAATATTTGACTATCGCTCAAATCCTACCAATTCCCATTGCATGTACAAGAAAATTAGCAATAAGATTAACATCTCGATTAACATGAAGCATATGGTGAATAAGAGTTTGTAAAAATAGTTTGTACAAGAGTAGAGAAAGTCATGTGAGTGTAACACAGCAGATTTTTTTAATAACATAAAGTGACTGATTACATGTATTATATTCCGAGGAAATTAACACATGCATGTTTATTCAATTTTAAGACACGTATCTCCAAACTCGGGCAACGACACCGCTCAGTGACCATCCTCGACCAGTGTTCCACTTCATCTTGACCACGTTTAGCATCGAGGCAACAGTCGCTGCATCCACCAGAATGCATTTTTCAAGAGCTAAGATGGCTGCAAGAAGTACATCAGAGAACATAAAAAAGAAATAAAAAGCAGAAGAGAAAATACGTGTACAAACGTTTCTTCTTTCTTTCCTACAGTTATTGCTACGAGGGTGTTCAAGGAAATTGCCTCCGGAGGTTTCTTTATAAAGGTAACGGCAAGCTGTATGTTGACCTCAGATATTTGAGCACCCCTGTTTGTAACGATGGGGTAGAAAAACGAAGGCAGCCAGTAACAAACGATTTATGAGTCTGCATAAAATACGAGGGGAGGGGGAAAACAGCCCGTAAAGGGGGGCGAAGGGAGAGGCAGCAGTGAAGAATCCATATTTTTTTGCAAACTGCTACACAAACCTGGCATGCAGGTTGAGGCCGATCACAGGTATTTTTGAGCAAGTGTTTCTTCAGGGGATTCCAATGCACAGGCTATTCATGTTGTAAATATTAACTGTATTACTCCGTACTGCACTCTGCTGTTCAGTGAATGCAATAAAACACGTATAAATGCGAAACTGATACGTCACAATCTTCATATGACTATGTTCTTAGATCCCTTTTCTTGATAGGTCAAAATTTCACAGGAGCAAGCCTCAAAAACAATATTCCATGTATCGATGCTGTGCTTTTCAGCATTATTTTAATATATTCAGACTTTAGACACTCTGTTGACCAGTCTCTGGGACAAAATATTTAGAATAAAGGATGGTAGGAATATAAACGCAGAGATGTCGATTATGATTCAAGAAAGATGGGTGCACAGCATCTCCTATGTTCTTTCATTGAGAATTGCAGACAGTTTGAAGCGGATATTAAGAAAAGTACAAAACTTTTTGAATGGCATAAATTAACATTCATTAGAAGCGCTAAGCCATACAGTTAGTGGTTATGGTTGGCGACTGTCATGCGTCGATACCACAGCGTGGATACTAATTTTTACTTTCTCTACTACGTATAGCAAGTAGGGGAAGTATTGTATTCCACCCAAAAATTCGATACCGAGATTTCACCGGAAATACATGTTTTGACACCCCCTGAATCCAAAAAAAGCATTTTTGGAAACATGTCCGTGTGTGTGTTTGTGAACAGCATAACTCACAAACGAACAGTCGGATAAACACCAAACTTGGTATTTACGTTCAGTATCTTCCAGAGATGCGACACGAAGGTTTTCAAGAAAATCCCCACACCCCAGATTACCCTTTACATGGAAGATTTTTCGAAAATTATAATTTTCTCAAAATTGGTCTAACGATTTTCAATAAAATACCATAAGTTTAAGACATTTTTATGGTAAATAATTGTATATCTCGAATTTTCTGCGAATGTCTCCAAAAGTATTCTTCATTGTGAACGACTTTTGCATAACTGGTAAACCATAAGAGATAGGCAAAAATTTACTACACAAAAAATGTAGATCGCGTTAAAATACACAATTTATATCATACATTTTTTTTGTTGAGTGAACCATTTTCGAGATATTGCTTGTTATTCCCTTAAATTTTTCAATACTTATTTTCTCAAATGGGAATTCGTTATTCATTTTTTTGTCTTGGATATGCAAAGAGTATTAATCTGTGGCAAAGGGAATGGTGCTGCACCTAGCAACCAGCTATTCAGAGATATGTATGTGTATTTCTATATTGCCCTTGTAAATATATATTCCTTGCAACTACAAGAAAATTAGCAATAAGATTAACATCTCGATTAACATGAAGTATATGGAAAATAAGCGTTTGTAAAAATGGTTTGTACAGGAGTAAAGAAAGTCATGCGAGTGTAACACATCAGAATTTTTTTTTTCCTTATTAACCCGTAATTGGTTAAACGTATTCTCATGCATTTGCAATTTTGTCGACGACCATAATTATTACGCTTTCTATTTTACATACATTGCCATGGAGTATGCCAGGAGTGGCTGGGCACCATCTGAGATATCTTCTCGAATTAACGCAATGCCAGTTAAAATAAATAAAATAGTATGAGGTCTCCTAGATGTACAAAACATCCTATCGTACAACACAGTCGTAAAACTTCCACACTGACAGGTACGCTACAAAATGTAATATACGTACAGGTTCACCGAGACGTTTTATACTTGGGTTGGACTGACAGAGGACCCAGATTCGAATCTCGGTTGGTCGTCTCCTTGGTTATGTACATGTGCGCGTTCATGTGATGTCTGAATGGTGCCCAGTTTGAATATACATATATTAATAGCATGTAAATTATGCAAATTTAATGTAACTGATTTTAAAAATCCGAATAATTATTCGATGAACAAAAAAACAAACAGAAGAAAGTTACTAACGATGTTACGGTAACAACAGTGAAACCATTTTACACTAAGGATGCAGCACCACCCATGAACCTTATCCTTCCAAAACCTCTATATATTATAGCAACCTCTAACACAAAGATATGCCCATAATAGAAAGAAAGAAAAACAAGCAATATCTCGAAAATGGTTCACTCAACAAAAAGAATGTATATGACATAAATTGTGTATTTTAACAAGATCTACATTTTTTGTGTAGTAAAATTTTGTCTGTCTCTTATGGTTTACCAGTTATGCAAAAGTCGTTCAGAATGAAGAATACTTTTGGAGACATTCCCAGAAAATTCGAGATATACATTTCATTTGTCATGAAAATATCTTAAACATATAATATTTAATCAAAACCGTTAGAGCCATTTTTGAGAAAATTAAAATTTTCGAAAAATCTTCCATGTAAAGGGTAATCTGGGATGGGGGGATTTTCTTGAAAACCTTCGTGTCGCATCTCTGGAAGATACTGAACCTAAATACCAAGTTTGGTGTTTATCCGACTGTTCGTTTCTGAGTTATGCTGTTCACCGACAGCTATTAAGAGATATGTCTATACTTAAAGGCTACTGTATTTCTATATTGCCATTGCAAATACAAAACAAGGGGAACATAGTACGCCTTAAGCGATAGTCAAATAATTTTAGAACTAGTCGCTATGTGTAAAATGTAATTCCTTGTATGTCAAAAGATCGTTTCTGCAAATGTTTATCTCGATTAATATGAAATAGATGGAGAATAAGAGTTTGTAAAAATAATTTGTACAAGAGTAGAGAAACTCATGTGATGTAATACATAGATTTTTTTAATTCCCCGTTGTCCTTGTATTGTTTAAGCCCCAGTGTTCCAGTTATCCTCATTAGTCCCGGTTCTATGACAACTTATAAGTAAATGAATAAATAAACGAGTGCCTGTACCGTTATAAAATTATGCCGTCGTTTTACTACGAGTAAATTAATATCTTATGACAACTGCGTATTTATCCATGTTAGGGGTGCGTGAATTTCACACTTAAGGACTTTTTTACTTTCTCTACTACGTATAGTAAGTAGGGGAAGTATTGTATTCCACCCAAAAATTCGATACCGAGATTTCACTGGAAATATATGTTTTGAAACCCCCTGAATCCAAAAAAAGCAGTTTTGGAAACATGTCCGTGTGTGTGTCTGTCTGTGAACAGCATAACTCAGAAACGAACAGTCGGATAAACACCAAACTTGATATTTGGGTTCAGTATCTTCCAGAGATGCGACACGAAGGTTTTCAACAAAATCCCCCCACCCCATAGTACCCTTTACATGGAACATTTTTCGAAAATTTTAATTTTCTCAAAAATGGCTCTAACGATTTTGATTAAAATATCATATGTTTAAGATATTTTCATGACAAATAAAATGTATATCTTGAATTTTCTGGGAATGTCTCCAAAAGTATTCTTCATTGTGAACGATTTTTGCATAACTGATAAACCATAAGAGATAGACAAAATTTTACTACACAAAAAATGTAGATCGCGTTAAAATACACAATTTATGTAATATACATTTTTTGTTGTTGAGTGAACCATTTTCGAGATATTACTTGTTATTCCCTTAAATTTTCCAATACTAATTTTCTCAAATGGGAATTCGTTATTCATTTTTTTGTCTTGGATATGCAAAGAGTATTAATCTGTGCCAAGGGGAATGGTGCTGCACCTAGTAACCAGCTATTAAGAGATATGTATGTGCTTAAAGGCTGCTGTTTTTCTATATTGCCCTTGTAAATATATTTTCCACTTACATCTACAAAAAATTAGCAATAAGATAGTCTGCAAATGTTTATCTCGATTAACATGAAGTAGATGGAGAATAAGCGTTTGTATAAATAGTTTGTACAAGAGTAGAGAAAGTCATGTGAGTGTAACACATCAGATTTTTTTCCATTTCTTCGCCGTCTATTGACGAGGACCAAAGGAGCTATACGAAATTATAACATTTTTGTAAAGGATGTGGGAGAGATGCAGTGATGACCGAGGAAAGCCGGGGTGAAACTTCTCTTAGGTGGAACGTGCCGTCAGAAACAGAACTTAATACCCGCCGTGTATACTTTTGGCAACATAACCAATAAACGTTAAAACACGGAAGAAGTGCCGCTTAATCTAATAAAGCACGTTATAACTTTCTCGTATCCCATACACGTTAAAGAACATTACTTTAAAAGTCAGAAGCTCCATTAAGCGAGTAGTAATATCTCGTCAAATAAGATGCCTTTCCTTATTACTGTTGAGAATCATATATACGGGAAGAAATGATTCCTCAACGATGGTTTTTGTGTCTCCCAATTATTATTCCACCACGAAGAGGGAAAACACAAGAGATGATGATAATAAAGTTTCGTTGTTTTCCACGGCAGATTTTTATTATCAAAGAAGAGAGAGAGAGGGAGAGGGAGAGGGAGAGAGATGCGGTGATTAAATTGTGCTGCGCCCAAATTAAATTCTGGAGCAGGGCAGCAGGAAATGAGTGGGAGGTCGCATTGAGAGATGCCTCATTAGCTCTGAACCCCTCAAACAAGAGATATAATCGGCAAAGACACACGACTTTCTTCGTATTCTCTTTCTTCGTCGAGTAATAACGTTATGCTTTCAGTTCCAACTCCCTTCCTTCTTTTGACTCGAATGGATTATGATTCCTTCTTCCGTACTGTATAGGTTAGTTCTCCCCTAAACCAGGTGCCACATTACAGCATCTAATTTCTTGCCTTACTCGGCCACCGAAATCTTCTGGATGAGAAAGCCATTCAAGTGCGAATTGTTTTACAGACATGTCAGAATTATGCTGGAGATATGTAGGAAATACATTTTTCGGTGAAAGTACATTACAAAAATGCAATGTTGAAGTTGGTGTTTTGTTGTATTGTTATTATTTGCCCCACGCTTTGGGAGCCAATTTGAAGAAGGTTTGTTGCTGCTACGTATGGAAAGCCAGTTTGAAGATGTATTATATTTCGACTGTTGGGGAGCCGAACTTGAAGTAGTTGTAACCGCACGTATGATAAAAAGTTTCCGGTAGCCTTCGCCCCAAAAATGTACTTTCCGGTGGCCTTTGCCCCAAATGTTTAAAAATATTACCTTTGTAATTTTGACTGTTTCTTTAAATATTATATATTTATGTTTGCCTCGGCTGCGTCAGTAATTATATTTTTTTAGAGACATGTGGTGCGACTGAAGAATGTAGGCTTACACAGATTATAAATTCACTTACCCTTCTTTTATTAATCCTTGACACGATTTAAGTAACACTTCATTGATATAGAGAGAGCTGCGAGATTTTTTTTATTAATTACTTGCACTTTTTAACCCGTAAAGTATTTTTGTCCCGCACTGAATACGTATTAAATTTCTCGAGGACGCATCTAGCGTCCGGTTAGGAACACTGTCTACAAGCAACTGACTTCTGAATTTGTAAATTTTTGCTCCATTTTAGTTTCTGATTGGCTAATCCTAGTCCAATAGAATACCTTCATTTAACTAAAACTTTTTCTGGTTGTTGATTGGCTATTTTATAAGCTGTCACAAAAATTACATTATTGCTTCCAAGAATCACAAGTAGCATTGTTAAACTTTCAAATTCATTATTGCCTCAAGGCTACCTCATTGTTAGCAACAGCTCCTACATTATTAAATTCCGTAATACATTCACATAACATTATTGAACACGTATACAATAATATAAACATATTCAATGATTGTAATATACACCTTTATATCTTGTTACATACACATATTTCTTTAAGGCGGGTTGTTATTGAATTTATATATTATATAATTAGACTGAAATCATTTAAGTGTTAAAAATACTGTCTCAATGTGTTACGTTCGCATGACTTTCCCTACTAACACTTCTACAAACTTTTCTTGCAAAACATTCTGCCATCTACTTCTTGTTAATAAAGATAAACTTTCCTTACACATTTATGCATTAGGTATAAGACAGACACAGTAGGTTACAGCGATAGTCAACATTTAAAAAAAAATCTGATATTTTACATACACTCACATGACTTTCTCTACTCTTGTACAAACTACTTTTACAAACGCTGATTCTCCATCTACTTCATGCTAATTTTCTTGTAGGTGCAAGTGGAATATGGTAGGCTTTAAGCGATAGTCAAATCTTTTAAGAGCTGGTTGCTATGCGGCGCATTCCATTCTCTTTGCATGTCCAGGACATAAAAAAAAAAACGATTAACGAATTCCCATTTGAAATTTGCAATAATAATTTTTCTCAAACAGATAACAAGGAATATCTCGGAAATGGTTTACTGGACAAAAAAATATATGACATAAATTATGTGTTTTAACGAGATCTACATTTTTTCTGCAGTGAACCTTTGTCTATCTCTTACGGTTTACCAGTTATGCAAAATTCATTCGAATGAAGACGGCTTTTGGGGATATTCTCAGAAAATGCAAGATATACATTTCATTTGCCATGAAAATATTTAAACATATGACATTTTAATCAAAACCATTAGAGCCATTTTTGAGAAAATCACAATTTTCGAAAAATGTTCCATGTAACTGGTAGTCTGGGGTGCGGGGATTTTCTTGAAGTTTGGTATTTATGCGACTTTTAGTTTTTGAGTTATGCTGTTCACAGACACACACACACACGGGTCTTTTTCTAAAAAGACTTTTTTTATTCAAGGGGCCTCAAAACACGTATTTCGGGTAAAATATCGATATAGAATTTTTGGGTACAATGCAATTACTTCCCCTACTTACTATACCAATAGAGACATTAAAAATATGTCTGATTTGGTTAACGAAAAAAGAAAAAGTGTTAAACAAACTGTGTGCTTTAATGAGACGTGCATTTTTTTTGAAGTAATGTTTTCTCTATATCTTACGGTTTACCAATTATACAAAATTCCTTCCACAGGCTATTCCCAGAGAATTCAATATATATCATTTGTCATGCAAATATCTTAAACATACGCTGCTTCAATAAAAATCGTTAGAGCCATTATTGAGAAATGTAAAATAACGAATTGTTTTCCATGTAAAGCGTAGTTTGAGGTAGGGGAATTTTCTTGTAAACCTGTCACGCATCCTCGGAAGATGCTGAACTTAAATGCCACGTTTGGTATTTAACCGACTTTTCGTTTTTGAGTTGTGTTGTTCCCTCTCTCATAAAAAAGAATAATAATAATAATAATAATAACAACAACAACTCTCTTTGCAGATGAGCAAGTAGAAAATAGTTTATAGAAGTCAGTATTTGAGATGAAAGATTAGCAGAAGAATGCCAAAAGGAAATATCAGTAAGTAAAAATAACGTCGTGCCCTTTTATGGAAGAGTGCACAAGAGCAAATGAACTAAATAATGCTGTACAGAATGGATCAAGTTAGTATATGCATTATTTAAAACAGTATATCAGTTTGAGATTAGCAGGCAGGTACGCAATGTGCGTAATTACGTTGTTCGCTGCCCTTCCAGTGCATTTATTACTGCCATTACAGTAATGAATTAAATATTCACTTGGATATGCTGATGTACTGTATTACTTGGAGCACTCTGTAGAAGGTATAAACAAATCACCGGATAAAAATGGACAAAACAGTCCTTCTTTACAATTAGCTAAATGGGACAATAAGAACAGTGCAGAACAAAACAAGGGAAGATAAATTTAAAATTCTATAAAGTACACAGATCCAGAACAATCGCAGTAAATATATCAAGCAACTTTTATTCAAGACAATTCTTTCTACAACGTTTAGTTTTGGAAATATTGTACAGTCTCAACTTAAATGGTCCACCCTGTATAAATAGTAGAGGGGGGAGAGGATATTCGAAATATTATAATAATGGTTAATTTAAGTGAAGGTATAACGGAATATGGGTACAGATGGTTATACCATATACAAAGGATAGAATATAATAGCTTACCAAAATTACCCTCGGATTATCAATCGAGGGGAGGAAGAAATATTGGCAGTTCTAACAAAACAAAAAAAAAACAATAAAAACTAAAAATAAGACCTACAACTGGATACAGGGATAAGATACCACACCACCACCACCACCACTACCACCAATAATAATAATAATAATAATAATAATAATAATAATAATAATAATAATAATAATATACTGAGAACTAATTTTATTGTCTCCGGCTAATATCTACCAGTTGTGTATATTAGCATTCTCTATGTATCCTAAAATAACACTGAAGAGTTGGTTTTAGAACATGGTTTCTGCGAAGGCATAGTAAATCTTCATTTCTAATCTCTAGTAATCTCACTGGAGGATTTGATTTTACCCAATTACGAGTAAATATACCTACAGAAAAATGCATAGTTAAAATTATTTCATGACTGAAATAAAGTATGTAAAGATTTCCATTTGTAAAGATGGTGCTCTGCGGTTATATGCCTATGACTCGGGGAACCAAGGCATTTTCGCCATGCCTATTTCTGGCCATCATCTTGGCAAAGTCCTGTGTAGAACACTATTATCATTATAATAGTCGCACAGAGGCCCAAAAGAAGTTGTTTATTCTTCAAGTTAGTGAACATTACTTGATGTAGGGAATATTTTATTCGAGAAATAGTTCGAGCCATTATGAGCACGCAAACTTCATATGCTTGACACATTAGGCTATTATTATCGTGGCAATCAACAACCACCCTTTATTAGGGGGAGGAGTGAAAACAAAAACACATATCATCATTGTCCTATGTAGCCCCATCAATCAGAAGGACTAAGTGTCAACTATGCCGCGATAAAAATGTATAAAATATTTATATATCTCAAAAACCCACCACGTAATAAATTAACGGAAAATTGAGTCTCAGGGAGGTATTAAATACAGCAGCGCTTTAATCCCCGTCATTTATCTTTTTCCCCCCTTTCCCCTATGAAGCTTCCGATCCTCCATGGTGATATTTTTACGGCCTGTATATCGATAATTTTAAATGCGGGGTCGATCACAACTCAAGTTAAAGCACAAAATGTTTAAAATCTATAACTTCAACTTATGATGCACATAAATATTTATCATGATAACGATTTATGAATAAAACGAGTTCGGGACCGCCATTGCTCAAACCACAGTAAATCTTCGCTTGCGCTCGTAGGAAGAAAAAATAGCAAACTGGGAAACCAGAATCTGCAGCCGCACCCTTCTCAGAATTTGTTTAAGATAGAACCAAATCAGTAAAATTTTCTGGTTTCCTAACCTCTAAGTGCAGTTACCATACAAAAAATGCTTTAAACTGAAATTGTGTGTTCAGTATTACGCTTACTTAATCCAGCTAAAATACTGAAGCAATAGGTACACTCGCTTCCATTTATGCCGTCACTGCAGCTTCAGGCGGCATTCTACTGCCCTTCACAGGTATAGCAAGGAAGAGGTGCGTGTATCTGTTGACGTTTTTGCCCATGCAGTGGCGTTCTATTTTACGTGCACACTTCTAGATTATTCGCATATGAATATACAAAGAGAGTAAAAAAACTACAAATCGGCTGCGCGATGTTTTTCCTGTCCACGTCCTCGGCGCTCGTTGCCGTCTGCACTATCCTAGAAAGGCGCGGATGAAACCACGCAAAATTTTTAAAACTACTTTTAAAGGCTTTACTTAGCAGCTTTATGAAAGGAGATGCTGAAACTGGTCACCGTCGCTGTCTATACATTTTTGGTACCTCTTTAGGAAACTATCCATCACTCGCCGTTAATGTTTCTTCGGTAAGAACCGAACGCCGTCTTTTAGATTTCTTAGCCTGAACACTTCCTGTGGCTTGAAATTTATTGTAAAGTTCATGGATTGTTTTACGGCCTGGAACTTTTACACCTAGAAATCTTTCTGCTAATCGTACTTTCACTTGGCGAGCTGAGTTAACACATACGAATCATAAATAAATACACGCTGTACAGTAGAAAACATATACGGAGCCACAATATACTTTGTGACTAAGTACAGGACAAAATAATAAATAACTCGTAATAACTGAACTACATCACATCACCATCAACTCAATACTGCACTTCACATTGCAGAGCAAAACCATGCCAACAGCATAACCTTGTTTATAGCAGCAGTGCGTTATCATGTTTCCACACGCTCAATGGAAAAAACACCGCGCAGCCGGTTCGTAGTTTCTTGGCTCTCCCATTATGACTTTAAGCAATAGCTTTACTCATTAGTTATAATAACCATGTTTAAATATATAACTAAAAATGATGTTTTGCACAATATATCATCGAAATATATTTTTAATGGCAACATAAATTAAAAGTGAAATACATTATACTTTTTACTCTCAAAGAGAATATATTTACGATACATTATTGCAATCATCTGTCCAATCCACATTTACAACTAAATAAAACCCTGTTTTGCAGAATTTCTCCATCCTCTGTGGTGTGAGGGTTACGTGTCTGCCTCACATTCAAGAGGTCCCTAGTTACCGGGATAAGGGTTTTCCGGGGTTTTCCCTTAGCCTGAAAAGATGAATGTCGGGTAACTCTGAGCTCTGTGGACAAATGGCTCATTTGAGCATCATTTCATTCATCATTTGATATGACCAAAACGGTTAAAGGACGCTAAACTAAAAAAAAAAAAATCTCCATGAAATAGTATTTTACATAACATAATTATAATGTAAAACTGAAGTAAATTATACTTTTTATTCTCAAAGAGGACACAACATTAGTTTAATAATCTGTCCATGCAAATGCTGCATGGAATTGCCCTAGCAACGTCTTCAAATGGCAAAGTGGCTTCCCACATACCCACAATTCTTCCACTATACACTTCTGAAATATTTGCATACATCGTGTAAGCTACACTACTGTTCTGGTCGAACAAGAAATGCAGAACCTTCAGACATACCCTTCCCTGCTATGTACGCGCCCGCTGAGAAGACTGGTAAAATGTCACCTGAAGCTGTAGGGACGGCATATATGGAAACGAGTGTGTAAGAAAATTGATTACTTAGAACCGGGAGAACGCAAATGCCTACCAATTGTTAAAGATATTTTATAACACTAGCTGGCTTACCCGACGTAACACAGAAGGCGGTTTATATACTTAATGACGATTTCATTAATGTAATTAACCTTTCCCATGTTCGTTATAAAACTGTTATAAAGTGATCTGGAAGACTTATTGTGAAGTCTCTCCTTTACCCCATATAACTGTAATTTGGTGAAGTCTCTCGTAATAACCTAATAATGGACCAAACTTCCTGATATTAACGTAAATGGGTATGCAATGTCAGCAGGTGTGCATTTTTAATTTCCTTAATCCGCACAGAGCGGGATAGCTCAGGCGGTTTTGTCTGTGGCCCGCATTCGGGAGGTCGTGGGTTCGATTCCCGGGTTCCCAGGCGAAGGGAAGGATTCTCACATTCCCTGAATTTCCTGTCTCTGCATTTCATCTCCATTCTCATTTCACTTCGTCTTTCATCAGTTGGTCTCTTCAGAGTCGGGAGTGTCGCGATGGTGTTTCGGTGCAGTGTGACAGGGGAAAAGGATGCTCTTCGTGACTTTCTCCGTGCCTCGACTTTCGGCTGGCTGCCGGGGGTATCCGAAACCCTTTGAGGGGCGTTGGTCCCCCCTCTGTGCGGGGTAGGGCCCCCGGTTTGCCTGTCCGTCTGCCGAGGAGTATCTGTCTGGAAACGTAGGGACCCTGCCATTTCTGTGCCGTCACTCTTGGTTCCGCCGTCCGGTGTTTCCTCTCGCCTCATCCTTCCTCCCGAGGACGCCTCCTTGTGGGGCGTAGGTACAATATCCCCTATGTGGATCAGTGCCGAGTCCCCTCCATAGCCAATCCAATCCAATCCCCCCCTCTAATACAGTCTTCTAGAAATGTTGTATAGCTTGTAATCAAGTAAGCAGTGAAAGAGTTATGCAGTGCTTGAGAAGTTTTATGTAAATTGCAGTACATTAAATTTTAAACGTTTGACCTTCTCTTTAGCCCCTAGTTATTTTAACGATTTCACATAACACCTAATGAAACCTTTAACGAAATACCAGCGAGCAATTTAAACTTTTTTGGAAATGACACACAATTCGGAATATTCGAGGAAAATAATCCTAATTTTTTTTAATTCTAAAGTTTCTGATGATACGCTGGACGAAATTAATTAATTAATTCATTATCTGTTTACCCTCCTCTTATGTAGGACTTCACCCCCCAGGACTTACAAGCGGGTACCTGGGGTCAGACACTCATGGGTACCTGGGGTCAAGGAGCAGACACTCATGGATCAGACGGAGAATCCAGGATGGGTGATCAGCCCGATGCCTGGTAAAGTAGATGAAACGAAATGGTGGTGAAATGGATGAAAGGAAAGGTGATGATGAGCAGTTGGTGGAATGAATGGCGGGGGAAACCGGAGAACCCGGAGAAAACCCGCTTCGTCCATCACAAATCCCACATGCAGGTCCCTGGGATTGAACCCGGGCCGCCTCGGTGGGAGGCGAGCGATCTAACCACTCGGCCACGGCGCCGCCATGGGACGATATTAAGCAAATAAGTAACTCATACATATGGTAAACCGAGGTCGTTAAGGCACGGACTCGTATATGGGAGGTCTCCGGTCGTTTCTGGACACATGTTGTAATGGACGTTTTTACTGTCTACATATGGGGAATGCATACCTGAATTATTGCCCTCTATTTTTGAAACACTCTGTGTGTGTGTGTGTGTGTGTGTGTGTGTGTGTGTGTGTGTATTAAAACATATCAAATAAATACGAAGTTTGTTACGTATCCAACCTTTCGCTTCTGATTCTGTTCTCTCCCTCTCTTTCTCTCTCTCTCTCTCTCTCACACACAAAATTTTTCTAATAACGTTCGTTTTGAATTCATTGGTCTCAAGGTGAAAATCTGGTGATTCGTTTGAATGCAATGCTTCCTCTCCCTTAGATAAGCGGTAGAAAAATTAAAAATCTAAAGGAATCTCTTAATTAAAACATTACTTACTTTAAATTTCAACAAAGTCTATATTTTTATACTAACATTTTACTCAGGCACTGACACAAACCGAACTTTATGGCACAGAAAGACATATTTTACGTCAAATATAGCATACAAGTAAGAACGTCCGTACAAAGCATGATTCTAAGACAAGTGTGCTTGCTGACGGAGAGTCGGTTCGAGACAAACGATCCGCCTCTCAGGAAAGGGGAGTTTTCCCACTATTACATTCCTGAACGAGGTCACCGCCATATATTACCGTAGCACTTAATAGCGCCCCGATTCCAGAGCTTGCTCTTCTCACATAACTCTACAGAGCAACTTCACGACAGCCGCCAGAATTCTAATTCATCTCGGTCATAAACTGATAGAAGATGTTCAAGACCGTCGGTAACGAGGAGAAAATACCGTCAACTTAACATAAAAAGCTTTGCGCCGCCAAAAGGTGGAGTTTAATACTTATTGCCAGGAACACGGTCGTAAGAATATATCAAAGCCAGAGGTCTCGGGTTCGATTCCCGGCTGGGGCGAGGAGTATTGTTTAACCAGAATTATTCCCTATCCTCCGGGAGTCTGCAAGCATGAGCATTAATGCGAGAGTGAATGCGAGTGAATTTAATTTAAAAAATACTATATAAAAAACACCAAGGTTAAGAAAACGTACAGTTAAAGGGATAGGTAATAACACCAGGTGTTTTTCAGTAATGCCCTTGTTATGACCATAGAACTTTAAGGGGGTTATTTAAATGAAACAATTAAAATAAACGAGGTCAAAGCTAGTTGCATCTTCATGCTTTGGTCAGTTGCCCCTTTGAATCAATAATAATAATAATAATAATAATAGTAAAAATCTTATGTGTTACACTCACATGACTTTCTCTACTCTTGTACAAACTATTTTTACAAACTCTTATTCTCCATCTATTTCATATTAATCGAGATAAACACAGAATTACATTTTACACATAGCGACCACTTCTAAAAATATTTGACTATCGCTTAAGGCGTACTATGTTCCCCTTGTTTGTATTTGCAAGAGCAATATAGAAATACAGTAGCCTTTAAGCATAGACATATCTCTTAATAGCTGGTGGCTAGGTGCACCATCATTCTCTTTTGCATATCCAAGACAAAAAAATGAATAACGAACTCCCATTTGAGAAAATAAGTATTGAAAACTTTAAGGGAATAACAA